>CM060377.1:165790288-167034650 GCA_030545235.1 Helianthus tuberosus | reverse complement strand
TAACAACTCGTACACATTAGTATCAAGTTTTATGCATCTAAATGTATGTGATTAAGTTCTTTTCTTTAACTTGGTCACTAAGTATTTATTAAATGTGGGTACTAAAACTTTTTTTAACTTTTTTTTTTGTTTGTATAAATAGTTTATTTTGTGGTGCAAAAGTGATGTTTTCAAGACATTTTAAGCAAATTTTGCACCCATGTGCGTGCATAGAGAGCTGCGGCAAAGGCTCTCTATGGATTAAAACAGTCACCACCATCTTGTATTTGTTAGTCTATGTTGATGATCTTATTCTTACCTATTATGTATGCAGCCGTGCTGACACCTCGTTGTTTGTATACAAACGTGACTCCTCCATCTTGTATTTGCTAGTCTATGTTGATGATCTTATTCTCACATGGAATAATGAAGCTGCCATTGCTAATTTAAGTATGTGATGCATCAAGGGAGTCCGAGGAGGGTGTCATGTGGGTTGTGGTGCCATTGTCCGCTGTAAGACCCTAACACGCTTTAACTGAAAAGACGCAGCGGAAATACGTGCCATAAAATTTCTTTCATTACAAACGTCTTGACTTACTTGAAAGTTTGTTTTAATATGAATCTGTTACATAAATAAGGTATAAGTCATGTTTACTAAAGTACATACTCAATTATCCCCGTACAATCTACTTTGTGACCCGATCTTCGATCTCTATTCCTCGTGATAACCGCCTGCGATTCGTACAACCTGCACTCACCACATGCATTCATAACATTAGTATACAATACATAAACAAGATTCAATCTCGTACACTTCCCATTTCCTTATCTTTCTAACTTTAAGCATTTCATCTACATATCCATGTCCTGGTGAGTCTTTAATAATGTACCTGCATTACCTTTCATTCTCAAGGCACACTATTAATAACGTATTACTCAACATACCTAAATCACGCGTACATACATTCTTACATGCATACATACACATCTGCATACGTACATGCCTTCCTATATCTCTACAAACATGCATAAACTCATACGTACCTTCATATATACCAAACACACATCTACATACGCACATACATTACTACGTCTCTACATACGTACATATACACATACGTATCTTCACATATACATAAATGCATATCTACCTACGTACATACATTACTACGTCTCTACTTACTTGCATACTCACATTTACACATTCAAGATCTTACCTTGTATACTCACTCATACATACCTTTATGCTTACATACGTAGACATCCACATGCATACATACCTTCCCATATCTTCACATGCATACATACACTTAGACGTACCTTCACACATACATATATATACACATCTACAGATGTACATACCCATATGTACACATACAAGCTCTTACATACTTCTTACATAATCATACATTAATTACATGGGACTTAGACTTAGATTTATAGCCCATAGACATCTAAGGAACCATCAAAATCATGTTTGGAAAGTCCGCCGTAGTCCACGGATAACAAACCGAAGCCTACGATACATAAATCAACTTAAATAACAAAGTTTTAGGTTTTTGAACTTGGGGAGGGCGTCGGCGACGGCCCTTGCAATTACCCGTAGCCAAAAATCCCCGTAGACAGTCAAATAACCCGTCAGCAAAAAAACTCACTTTCTGGAGCCCGTCGGCGACGCCCCCATACCCGTCGGCGACGCCCTCTAGAATTTGCAGTTTTCTGCAGTTCCGTTTCGTCGTCCGTACGCACTAAAACGCGCATAACTTTTGAACCGTTTACCCGTTTAACCTCTCGTTTCTTCCTACATGCTTGTAAATTCACATTCTATCATATGAACTTGAAATCCAACATCCGGTTAAGGAAAATATTCACTTAAAGCTCTCGGCTTTATATACCCGCTTTCACTTATTCGACCCGTTCATGCATTCATCAACATAACTTGATTGTTTGACCTAAATTCCCCATGAACCTTATAGTTTCGACGCCGTCTATCATATAAGGTTCCAAACACGGGTTTCCTACAACATCCCAACCCATTTCCACTTAAATGTTATTTTGACCCGTTAAGGGTATTTACGCATTTTTAAGGACTTTGACTCGCAAAGATCATACTTTTCGCTTTCATACATGTCCAAAGTAATCATTTAATCTAATGGTTTGTTTCTAAACAACCTTTTAAAGTCATTCGCCCGATATACCTATCAAGGGTATTTTTGTCAACTTCGCTCAATCCTTTACAACAAAGGACTTCATTTCATATTTAGCCAATCTCACTACTTAACTATAACTCTAATTACACATACCTGGCTCGGATCAACGCTATGACCCGTTTTAATACTTCATCTGCTAAATTGCTCGTTAATAGCAACGAATTTCCTTTCGCTATTCATTTTGTGAATTCACAACGCTTGACAAAACAATTCATTAATCGATATTGTCAAATGGTGATATCTTCACCATTTGACCCGTTAAATCTAAATATCCATTTTATCCTTGTAGGATTTTAATTATCCATCATCCCATCCATGTAACTTATTCCTTCGTTAATTCGCAACCAAAATTACCATAATACCCTTTTATCCCTTTTTAACCATCAAACCTAGTTCCTTGTCATGAACACATGTTCCGACCCGTATCAAAACTTGTCAGAACTTCATACCTCATTTATAAACTTATCATATTCATAATCTATACAATGAAGAGGTATTCTATAAGGAGGGTGTAAGCTTAACTTACCTTGCATCCGAGTACGCTTCCCGTGCACATAAGTTCCATTTGACCCGCTTCTTTCCCAAGCTTCCATGTTGCTTATCAAGCATCAACTATCATATATCATTCTCAAGATAGTTAGCTTATTCATCATTCATCACAACCTTTTCATTACACGGATCTTATATGGAATTTATCATTCAACCTTATAACATGCTAATCTATCATTTCTTATCCGATTTCTTTAAACATTCACACACATGTTTGATTCCAAACATCATTAACATAAGTAAATCATCAATTTACATCACATTATCTAAAACCCACTTCATAACTACATTATTAATCACTTACTAGTGATCTACTTAAGTTCTTCATAATATCATCATACCCTTGGTGTATGTACTACCTTCTAAACATAAAGTACAACTAGTTCATGCACAATCTCCTAATCTCATACATAATTCATCCAAATCCTTCTACTAATTAACATAAATCATCCATGCATGAACATCAAACATATTAGCATCACATTTTTTTCAATTCCTCTAGCAAGAATCCATCATACACATCATAATACATCAATCTTAAGCAAGAAGTTGGACTTGGGTGATCTTTCAAGTCGTCATCATCACCATAATCAACGGGTTTCACTTAAAAACATCAAATTAACCCAACCCATGCATAATCCATGTTCCAAATGATGAATCTAACACATACTCATGCTCAATTTCATACAAATTCGTGATTTACAACATAACCCACTTCGTGCATAATCACCAATCTAACTTTTAAGACATACCTTGCGATCCCCTTGTGAAGGTGATCATTAATCTATGCTCGATTATGAGTTTAAGCTTCATCTTGCCTTTCAATTTGAAGATTTTGAAGAAACTAGGGTTTGAACCCTCTTTCTCCTTCCTGGTCATCGACAAACACACACACACACTATGTGTGTGTGGTGTTTTAATTTTTTGTTTTATAAAATCATGTTTCCCACTTAGCGGTTTTGGTCCCTCTAGTTTCATTTTGGTTAAATAAGAGATTAAAACTCATTTCTTTATATCAACTGGGTTTTAATTTACCAACCCCGTTTTTGAGGTGTTACAAGTCTACCCCCCTTAAATGAGGTTTCGTCCCCGAAACCTTTCTCATTTCCTCTTACACATACACATCTATGTTTGACTTAATAGTCACATCATGAGTTCTAACATTATCATCAACAATTTAGCAGTTAGAGTATTTCATTCAAACATTCATTATACTAGATGATTACTCATCTATAATCCTTTCACAACTTCTTATGTACATGCTATTACACATTCCATGTTTCATTCCTTACATGCAATTCTTTTATTCTGGTTACTTATTTTGCCTATCTTTGTAGTTTGACCTTTTAAGGTAAACTGACTTTTCTTACTTATCATAGATGCATTGGGGTACACATTCGTACTTCCTTCCATTCATGCTTACTTATAAAGGCATTCATTACATCCTTTTTATGTTTTAAATCCGTCCCACGGATTTAAACGTAACATCCATACCCTTCATTCCTTGTATGTTTGAATCCATCTAGCGGTTTCAAACATATCATTCGTACCTTTTCTTCCTTACATGTGTTGAATCCGCCTCGCGAATTCAAACAGGTAATTCATACTTTATTCCTTTCATGCTTCGAATCCATCTCGCGGATTCTAACACATCATTCATACTTTAACTTCTTTCATGTTTCGAATCCGTCTCGCGGATTCTAACATAACATTCATATTTTAACTTCTTTCATGTTTCGAATCCGTCTCGCAGATTCTAACTGATGCGTGTGAAGTGTTATATATATTAGGTGTATATTTTAAGCCCCTTTAACACTTATTTTTAGCCAAGTTTTAAATTTATAAAACACGATATTTTACTAACACTAAACACACATATGGGCAAGTGCACCCATCGTGAGCGTAGTATAGTGTTGGCAAGATACCGAGGTCGTCCAAGGACACAAGAGCTTTTAGTACCGGTTTATCCTCAACGTCTAATCAAAATAAAAGGTTAGAAAAATGTTTAAACTAAGAAAAATAAAAACTAACTAAAAATGCTGAAAATAAAATAAAAAGAAAAAAAGATAGACAAGATGAATCACTTGGTTCCGACTCGTATCTAGTGTAACCTTTGATTATTTCCGCACTTTTGCACTATTTTAAGAGATTATCTTAGTTATTGTAGTAGGCCCCTCTTTTGAAGGTGACGTTACCCTCACCCCAGTAGTTTGATTCAGCAATGATACAATCCTAAAAGGGTGGATTATTGGAAGATAATTAATTAAGTTATTAATGCAAATTATGGTAGGCCCCTCTTTTGGAGGTGACGTTACCCTCGACTAAGTAGTCTGAGTCAGCAGGGATACAGTCCTAAATAGCCGGGTTATAGTATTAATAGTAGTTAACTTATGAGGGGATCAAAGAGTTTGGACCCCCGCCATCCAATACCGTTAAGTATTGAAGGATGTCCTACTAAATTTGACCCAGGTCCATTGCAGGACCTCTAAACGCTGAACAATGGCAAGAACTTTACCAAACCGTTCCCTTAACCCCCGACCAGGTAGCCAACATACCTCCATATAGACCGTGGAGATATGAATGGTGAAAATATTTTATTTTATATAGACAGTAAAATAATGCCAAGACACCACGGACAAACGATAAGGAAAGATCACCTTCAACATAAGCAACTAGTTATTAAAGTCATTAATACAAAACCAAATAAAAAGAGCAAAAGATTAGAAATAAAAAATATTAAACTAGACACTTTGTCTTCACCAAGTGATGTAAGAGACTTAGGCAAACATGGCCTTGATTGTCAAGAACTCTTACGATCAATCTTGGATCCCGAGACGACTCACACACTCTACGATGGACAATGGATGATGGTGGTGGATGATGGTGTTATGGTGGTGGTGGGTGGTGGGTGAAGTGTGAGAGAGGTGGTGTGCCAAGGGATGGTTTGAGCTTGAGCCAAGCACTTCTATTTATAGGCTGAACAGAAGCTCGGGCACGGCCCCGTGTCCAGTGGGCACGGCCCCGTGTCCACATCCTTCTCTTTCTTCATTTAATGCAGTTTTGTCTTTTTAGTTGACCACGCCCCCGTGTCCGCTGAGCACGACCCCGTGGTGCAGAAGAATCTTTGTACTATGCAGATTTGCTGGATTGTGCGAATCTTATAGTTGACCACGGCCCCGTGTCCGCTGAGCACGGCCCCGTGGTGGGCAATAGAAGCTTCTACCACTTTGTCTTTTCTGCTGACACTTGGGCACGCCCCCGTGCTGGCTGAGCACGGGGCGTGTTCAGGCTTCTGATCTCTTGTTTTGCTTGGGAAGATGCTGTCGTGGGGTCGGGCATGTCACGTCTTGTTCCTTTTCTTGTATTTATGTTAGATTTTGATGTCTTTTTGCTTCTTTTGTTAATTTGAGCTCATTTAATCCTGAAAATACAAAAGGAAGACAAAATCACACTTTTTCCAACATTAGTACTAAAAAAGGGTTAGTTTTATGCCACAATTGATGAAATTTATATGTTTCATTTTTAACACATCACTAACATAGCATTCATACTTTAACTTCTTTCATGTTTCGAATCCGTCACACGGATTTTAACATAGCATTCATACTTTAACTTCTTTCATGTTTCGAATCCGTCTCGCGGATTCTAACATAGCATTCATACTTTCATTCCTGAGAGTCTTACATTTCTCTTCACCCTCACGTCCACTTACTACTTAATTCTAACGGACATACCTGTAACAATTATCATGGTCTCACGAACGTCATACGTTTCTTGTGTACTGGCCAGGTACACAATCCACATACTAGTTTCGTGCCTTCGTGTAATCGCCACCTTATGTTCGAAGAATTAAGTTTCGGCACGTGTAACATTTTCAAAACTTCATTGCCATGTCACTATTATATTTCATTTATAATTTTCTTTCGCTTGCTTAATTATACCACTTCATACGCCCACACGTTGAATTTACGTACCTGGGGTTCATTTGTCTTATCACTTGCCTTGATGCCGGTCTAGACCGCATTCACGGATCATCCTTTCCAAGCAGTTATGCTTACCTTACACATAATATAACCGTTAGTTTCTTCATATGAATGCATACATGCACGTTTTCATTCCATTTCTACCTTTAGATCTTGATCGAGTCATGGATTGTACGGGTTTCTTATCACAAGAGCACACAGGTTTGAGTTCAAGTACCTATCCTCTCGTACTTAATTCTCTCAAACCAGGGCTCTGATACCAACTTGTAAGACCCTAACACGCTTTAACTGAAAAGACGCAGCGGAAATACGTGCCATAAAATTTCTTTCATTACAAACGTCTTGACTTACTTGAAAGTTTGTTTTAATATGAATCTTTTACATAAATAAGGTATAAGTCATATTTACTAAAGTACATACTCAATTATCCCCGTATAATCTACTTTGTGACCCGATCTTCGATCTCTATTCCTCGTGATAACCGCCTGCGATTCGTACAACATGCACTCACCACATGCATTCATAACATTAGTATACAATACATAAACAAGATTCAATCTCGTACACTTCCCATTTCCTTATCTTTCTAACTTTAAGCATTTCATCTGCATATCCATGTCCTGGTGAGTCTTTAATAATGTACCTGCATTACCTTTCATTCTCAAGGCACACTCTTAATAACGTATTACTCAACATACCTAAATCACGCGTACATACATTCTTACATGCATACATACACATCTGCATACGTACATGCCTTCCTATATCTCTACAAACATGCATAAACTCATACGTACCTTCATATATACCAAACACACATCTACATACGCATATACATTACTACGTCTCTACATACGTACATATACACATACGTATCTTCACATATACATAAATGCATATCTACCTACGTACATACATTACTACGTCTCTACTTAGGGCTGTAAACGAACCGAACGAACACGAACAAGGCCTTGTTCGTGTTCGTTCGTTAAGGAAATAAATGTGTTCACGAACGGTTCATGAACACTTACCGAACGAGATTTTGTGTTCGTGTTCGTTCATTAAGGAAATGAGCGTGTTCGCGAACGGTTCACGAACACAAATTTGGCGAACGCGACAAAGGATAAAGATAGATGACCTAGAGAGTAGCACTCGAACTTGAATCCCTTATTGTGGAACGGGGGTCGATCGTATTCGCTGATGTAAATAATGATAAATGAAAGGGAAATAGTGAATAAACAAGGTGAAAGAGTGTTTCCTAGTTTAATTGTTAGGGTAATAAAATAAATAAAAGTTTAATAATATAAAAAGAACACATAAAATATATGTAAGTACAAAGACCTTCAATTAAAACACAAACATACGAACATAAAAGAACGCAAATCAACGAATGTTCATGAACACGTTCACGAACACCTTACCGAACGTTCACGAACACAATCGAACGAACGAGACCTCTGTTCATGTTCGTTCATTTAACTAATCGAACGAAATTTTTTGTTCATGTTCGTTCGTTTATTAAACGAACGAACATAAACGAACTTCCCGCCGAACGGTTCACGAACTGTTCGCTGAACGTTCGGTTCGTTTACAGCCCTACTCTACTTACTTGCATACTCACATTTACATATTCAAGATCTTACCGAACCCTTGTATACTCATACATACCTATACGCATACATACCTTCCCATATCTTCACATGCATACATACACTCAGACGTACCTTCACACATACGTATATATACACATCTACAGATGTACATACCCATACCCATATATACACATACAAGCTCTTACATACTTCTTACATAATCATACATTAATTACACGGGACTTAGACTTAGATTTATAGCCCATAGACATCTAAGGAACCATCAAAATCATGTTTGGAAAGTCCGCCGTAGTCCACGGATAACAAACCGAAGCCTACGATACATAAATCAACTTAAATAACAAAGTATTAGGTTTTTGAACTTGGGGAGGGCGTCGGCGACGGCCCTTGCAATTACCCGTAGCCAAAAATCCCCGTAGACAGTCAAATAACCCGTCAGCAAAAAAACTCACTTTCTGGAGCCCGTCGGTGACGCCCCCATACCCGTCGGCGACGCCCTCTAGAATTTGCAGTTTTCTGCAGTTCCGTTTCGTCGTTCGTACGCACTAAAACGCGCATAACTTTTGAACCGTTTACCCGTTTAACCTCCCGTTTCTTCCTACATGCTTGTAAATTCACATTCTATCATATGAACTTGAAATCCAACATCCGGTTAAGGAAAATATTCACTTAAAGCTCTCGGCTTTATATACCCGCTTTCACTTATTCGACCCGTTCATGAACTCATCAACATAACTTGATTATTTGATCTAAATTCCCCATGAACCTTATATTTTCGACGTCGTCTATCATATAAGGTTCCAAACACGGGTTTCCTACAACATCCCAACCCATTTCCACTTAAATGTTATTTTGACCCGTTAAGGGTATTTACGCATTTTTAAGGACTTTGACTCGCAAAGATCATACTTTTCGCTTTCATACATGTCCAAAGTAATCATTTAATCTAATGGTTTGTTTCTAAACAACCTTTTAAAGTCATTCGCCCGATATACCTATCAAGGGTATTTTTGTCAACTTCGCTCCATCCTTTACAACAAAGGACTTCATTTCATATTTAGCCAATCTCACTACTTAACTATAACTCTAATTACACATACCTGGCTCGGATCAACGCTATGACCCGTTTTAATACTTCATCCGCTAAATTGCTCGTTAATAGCAACGAATTTCCTTTCGCTATTCATTTTGTGAATTCACAACGCTTGACAAAACAATTCATTAATCGATATTGTCAAATGGTGATATCTTCACCATTTGACCCGTTAAATCTAAATATCCATTTTATCCTTGTGGGATTTTAATTATCCATCATCCCATCCATGTAACTTATTCCTTCGTTAATTCGCAACCAAAATTACCATAATACCCTTTTATCCCTTTTTAACCATCAAACCTAGTTCCTTGTCATGAACACATGTTCCGACCCGTATCAAAACTTGTCGGAACTTCATACCTCATTTATAAACTTATCATATTCATAATCTATACAATGAAGAGGTATTCTACAAGGAGGGTGTAAGCTTAACTTACCTTGCATCCGAGTACGCTTCCCGTGCACATAAGTTCCATTTGACCCGCTTCTTTCCCAAGCTTCCATGTTGCTTATCAAGCATCAACTATCATATATCATTCTCAAGATAGTTAGCTTATTCATCATTCATCACAACCTTTTCATTACACGGATCTTATATGGAATTTATCATTCAACCTTATAACATGCTAATCTATCATTTCTTATCCGATTTCTTTAAACATTCACACACATGTTTGATTCCAAACATCATTAACATAAGTAAATCATCAATTTACATCACATTATCTAAAACCCACTTCATAACTACATTATTAATCACTTACTAGTGATCTACTTAAGTTCTTCATAATATCATCATACCCTTGGTGTATGTACTACCTTCTAAACATAAAGTACAACTAGTTCATGCACAATCTTCTAATCTCATACATAATTCATCCAAATCCTTCTACTAATTAACATAAATCATCCATGCATGAACATCAAACATATTAGCATCACATTTTTTTCAATTCCTCTAGCAAGAATCCATCATACACATCATAATACATCAATCTTAAGCAAGAAGTTGGACTTGGGTGATCTTTCAAGTCGTCATCATCACCATAATCAACGGGTTTCACTTAAAAACATCAAATTAACCCAACCCATGCATAATCCGTGTTCCAAATGATGAATCTAACACATACTCATGCTCAATTTCATACAAATTCGTGATTTACAACATAACCCACTTCGTGCATAATCACCAATCTAACTTTTAAGACATACCTTGCGATCCCCTTGTGAAGGTGATCATTAATCTATGCTCGGTTATGAGTTTAAGCTTCATCTTGCCTTTCAATTTGAAGATTTTGAAGAAACTAGGGTTTGAACCCTCTTTCTCCTTCCTGATCATCGACACACACACACACACACACACTATGTGTGTGTGGTGTTTTAATTTTTTGTTTTATAAAATCATGTTTCCCACTTAGCGGTTTTGGTCCCTCTAGTTTCATTTTGGTTAAATAAGAGATTAAAACTCATTTCTTTATATCAACCGGGTTTTAATTTACCAAACCCGTTTTTGGGGTGTTACATCCGCGCACCAGTCGAGATAGTTTTCCGTCACATGCCATTGGGCGTGAAAGGCTTGAGCAAGGTTGTATGTCAATCAGAGAAGCACGTTGGGCAAAAGTGGCTAAGTTAGGGCAAGCACTTGCATAGTGGCCTTCTTTTCGGTACAATTGGCAGTGAGGCATGCAACGTGATCCGGGTGAACGACCCCCCGAACCAGACCCTCGGTAACGGCCACAATGCCCTGAAAAGGACCCTCGTCCGGACCCACGTTGAGGCTGAGCAAGGTATGCGGCCTGAGGTGGTTATGAACTATGAATAGCCTGTAGGAAAATTTCATGGTTCTCGACTTGAGAAAGCAGATCGCAGAAGACGGGTGACGGCCTAACAGTACATTGGGCAGTAGAAAAAGTCTCAATTTGAGACCCTAGACAGCACAAAAAACAATGAGTTTTGTCAGTTTCAGCAACCGGATGTCCAATAGCCGCTAATTGATCACATAGAGATTTGAACTTACGCCTGCATTCCGCAACAGTTGATGACCCTTTTTTGCAATTGACGAAGGGTATCACGAAGAGTGTGAGTTCGTTCCACGGAGTGATGACTATAGGTTGTCTCTAGGACGAACCAAATATGACGAGCAGTGGTAAGACCAATGGCCTCTGCCAGGGCTTCTTCAGTAAGAGTGGATTGTAACAAGAGAATAACGTTCTAATCGTCTTCTTTCCAGGTTTGAAAATCAACACTCCGGTAGTGGCGAGGAGGTCCCATCAACATGGTCATGAAGTTGCAGGTAGGTTAGGAGGGAAAGGACTTGATTTCTCCAATTGGTTGAAGAAAGTTTAATGGTAAGAAGATGGAAGAGAGTATTATTGGCTATTACTTTAATTCAATTTTTTTTAGGAATACAAATTTTGATGAATATGTAGGTTAATTTACACATTTCAAAACATAACAAATTCAAGTAAATACAAATTTCGGAAATTAGCAATTGATGTCAAATTGTCCCTCTATTACCCAAAGTGATGTTGTAGTTTTACTATTGAAACTGTAAAAATGTGTATAAGCTTCTCTTGAAAAACAAGATATTACATATAACTTGAAAAATATATATATAACATATAAGATTTTTGTTAATGGTGCTATAATGTTCATTGACTATGCTCGAGTCAACAACTCGTACACATTATTACCGTAGTTTCCAGGAACATGTTTCAGCATTTTAAAGATCCGTCGACTTCCTAAGAAGTCAATGCGTTTGACTTTCAAGAAACCACACTCTGCAGCTTCTTTGCTCGAGTACATGGAACGAAGCTTGTCAGCATGCCGAGAATCAGTGTGGATGGCCGACTCTATCTCAGATGTTGACATGTTTTCCTAAACATAACATAAACAATTAATACAATAAGATATGTAAATGTTTGTACATATTATCAAGAAAATTAGTTACCTGATAAAATGAGTAAATATGATCCAGCAACTGTGTACATTTAAACCCTGTATCGCTGAAAAACGTCCTGGAAGTGGGGCCCATCTCACCCAACCGGTCCACAGGAAACAGTATTGTAATGAAGTGGTTCCTGAATACCAACTCGTTCTTTTCCCTACATGAATAGAAAAACAAAGTAATTCGTTACAAAAAAGTGTTTGCGGGTTAACTAAACATGACCCACCCCGTTTGAACCCGACCCGTTTTGAATCATTACAAAACCCACCTATTTATCCAACTCTATTCCTACGCGAATTGACACAAGATGTAAGAAAACATGATACGAAAAGTAACCTCTCGGACAATGGTCGTGAGAAATTGACAAAACAAGCATCGGGTCCGTTTATACTTTCATTTGCATCATCCAAACTAAAAGAGTCCATATAGATAGACGCGGTTGATGATGGCTCGGACATAGTCCAGTTGATCGAATCAAGAAGGATGCTTCGGGGTTGCGGTTTTACTGGTTTTTGACCCGCTAGCTGTAACCACAATACGAACTCTAGTTTCACTGGATGCTCGATTTTAATCAACACAAATAATAAAAAGCTAAAAGTGAATATAAATCCAATGATATTATTACCTGCGTATGGTTTCCCCGTCGATTCCTGACCCCCTCTTTTGCAAGGATCGCGATTCTTTGGTTCTCTTTGTGGCTTAATTTCTTGTGATAATTTTGTTCATCTCGTGAATCATTGACCATGTTGCTACGCGGGACATTCCCGAGCGTTGTTCCTACGTGGCGTGCCAAGTCAGCAGACAAATGGACAAGCCTTTGTGACCGAGTCTCCTTCACCGTCTTCATAACCCATTGAGGCTGAGAATCATCGTGTACCAACAGTTAAAACTTAAAAGTACAAACAAGTACATCATAGATGCAAAATGTTCAACAAGGCTTACCGTAACAAGATTATTGGAGTGGCCAAGATATTTTAGAACCAAAGAACCTTCACACACTACATGAGATGCATCATGACCAAATAATAATCGGTCGATTACCATAGCACCTTCTTCAATAACAGCTTTAACAACCTATGTAATGCACCAATTATTAGCATTTTAAGAAGTGTTTGGATTAAAAAAATGGTAGCTACTTGATACATGTTGGGACAGTTGGTTTGACCCACAAACACTTTTATCGTCCAATATTTAAACGTTTCGTAAATAATTAATTCATTTTGAGTATCTTAAAAACTGTCGTATTATTACAATAAGAATAAATTACAAGTATAATGATTCTAAACATTGATCACCAACTATTTTGCGGTACTACTTATGCAAGTTGGAAATCAACAATACCTTGTTCCGGAGCTCAACTGAAACATCCGGGTCAACATAAAAGGTTTGACCCGAAAAAATTGAACCTCTTCTTTTCTGCTCTTCTGGTGAATGTAATCTTGATCTTGGGATCAAGTTACATTGTGTTACATTTTCAAGCATAGCAACAGGAATACAAGGATTCCCACTACCGGTTCTGTTTAAATTATCCTTAGCCAAGTAATTCTCTCCGAAACTCTTAACACCGTATAGTGATTCGTTCAATCTTTCTAAACACATGAAAAAGTATCATTAAAATTTAGATAGCAAAATAATTTAAAGTAGGAGATAAAGAAGCATTAGCAGTATAAATTTGTTACCGTTTCTTCTCACACTATCGACAAACCATCCAAGTGTAACGATACATGCACCTTGCTTCTCCCCGTGCTTTAAAACATTTTCGGATTTAAGCTCAAGGGAGCTGTATATACATGTTAAGTTTTCAATGTAAAATGATATTTTTGAAAGGTCAAAAAGATCCGTTGTTTTTCTGTTGTTGAAGGGTATTTTAGGTATTTGACAAAGAGCGTAACAATTTTAAGTTATGGGACCAGGTAAAACGTAAATTAAGTTGTGGGTTCAGATACTTGGAACAAGTATTTAAGTAATTTTGAAATGAACATTTTTTTTTTATTAGTGACAACTGTTTATAACTAATGCAACTATATACGGAAAATCGACCAAAATCAAGAGATAAGTTATAAAAATGAAGATGGAAAAGGATATTTGAACCACCAAATGTGTACAATGAGGATGAAAATGGGGACAGAATTGACCACCCAATCTCTCAGTTGCATCCATCACTTGTTTTCTTGCTTCTGTAAGTCAACATCAACAAGAAAATTTTATAAAAAGTCAGAGACTTGGTCAGCAAGACTTTTTCTAAACATTATGTAAGACAAGTAGATGAAACCAACCACAAAAGTTAATTAATTCCTATAAATTAACAATGAATGCACTTCATGACACAAGAATGGACAACAACAACAAGAAGAAGAGATCCAAAATCATATTTATGCTGACCTCTAACTTGTAATGAACTTTGTAGTTGAACGAATCCATCTTGCAGTCACTTATAAAAATCGAGTAAAAAATTATAAGGGGTTGTGTTGGATTCGTTCAACTACAAAGTTCATTGAAATCAAAGGGTGTCCAAACAACTCCATTGAAATCAGCTCGGCTTTGTTTCCAAACGAGCCGGGCACGAGCCAAGGTAAGCAAGGCTTGTTGGCTCGCTCGTTATATTAAAGCTCAAAAATTTGACATAAATAATATATGACTCACAATTATAACCAAATCTCAATATATAAATTATATATTCTATGGTTTATAATTTCTGAGTATGTTACAAATAATATAAATGTTTTTATGTATATCAATATGTCAAAAAACGATAAATTCAGTTGTAAAACTAAACTGGCTGGCTCGACGAGCAACATGCCAGCTGGAGCTTTTTACAAGCCGAGCTCGAGCTTAGCAGGCCAGGCCAGCCCTACCAAAAACATGTTTAGTTTTGGATGATGATCAAGTGAATTGCAAATCAAAGTAAAGATTACAATAACATAAGATCAAAGGGAGATTGAGCCACCTTTAGATAAACCAGGAACACAGATAACCAGACCAGAAAATGGAGAGCCTGAGGTTGACACACGTGGAGGTTGAAAATCTCTAAAAGAACCAGAACCCACTGCACAACCAATATCAGTATACATCTTTGAACACCCTTTGGTGGTAACCACCTCCATTTTACCACTCCCAACCATCTAAACCCAACAATATAAAAAAAAAAAAAAAAAAAGATGGGTTCTAAATATTTCTACAAAACTCACATGGGAATGTAAATTTTAACCAAGAAAACCATCAAGAATCAAGAAAACCAAATTGGGTGTTCAAAAAGATTAAAAAAGGTGAAATCTTTATGTACTTGCCCTACAAACAAAGAGCATAAAGATTTCTATAGGGCCAAACAATTTAACAACGAAACTGAGATGGGCTTTAAATATTTCTATAAATCATCAAAAACCAAGATTGGGTTTTTCTGAAAAGATTAAGAAAAAGGGGAATTCGCTATGCAATTGCCATAAAAACAAAGAAAGAAAGAGAATAAAGAATCAAAAAAAAGGGGTTTTCTGTATATGTATCGAGAATGTAGAAAGGGGAATTCATGATTAAAGATTATGAAACCAATGGAGTCAAGAAAGTGGTGGTGAGCGTGAGTTGTTGTTGATGCTTTTTTGATGGTGAAAAAGATGAATTTGGGTGGTATTTGAAGTGACGACTGAGAGAAAAAGAGGGGTCTTGACTGAGTGGTCTTTTAAGAATCACGCCATTGAAATCTTGTGTTTTGTCAATTGCAGTGATCATGACATCTTCATCAAACTTACTTTCAAATGCCTCCCTCCCTCCCTTAAAATACAAAATTGTATTGTTGTTTTGACAAAGATCAGATACAAATAACTTTAACGTACAAAACACACGAACTGAAGGTTTTCCTGAAAAAACGCGGTGACATTTTTTGTAATTATTTACTCATATTACTCTACAAATGATCTTATAAGGTAATTTTGATCTTGTAGAGTAATTTTATAAAACGTTCTTATAGAGTAATTTTGATAATTGATCTTATAGCGTATTATCAAAATTATTTTACAAATGTATCTTGTAAAGTAATTTTGATCTTGTATGGTAATTATCAAAATTACTCTATAAGTGTATCAAAATTACTATGTAAGTTTATCAAACAACATGCAATTCAAAATTATCTTAAAAGATCAAAATTACCCTACAAGATCATTGGTAGAGTAATTTTGATAATTACTCTACGAATAAATAATTATGAAAATGTCACCGTGTTTTTTTGCCTTTTTCATGTCTTTCGTACGTTTTGTATGATAAGATACTTTGTACGTGAACTTAACTCGTGTTGATTAATGTACGTGCAGGGCCGGCCCAATGGGCTTCTGACCCTAGGCACAGGCCTAGGGCCACCCAATTTGAAAGGCCTCCAATTTTGTTGTGGATTTTTTATATATTAGGCCCATTTTTTGTTTTAAAGCAATAGTCCGTCACATGAAAGGCCCGTCCAACGTCCAAACTAAGAAAACACAAAAGCCTCACTCCTCAAACACGTGCAGATGAATTGAATGAAGAACGAAAGAAAGGTCGCGGCAGAATTAGGGTATCGAACAGTCGTTGCAGAATGAGGGTATCGATTATTGAACAGGCGCTGGCCGCTGATGAAAGGTCGGTAAGTAACTACTAACTAACGACTCTTTTTTTTTGCTTTTTAACATCTATATCTCCCATTTGATTACAAGCTGCTCTCTAATATCGATTACAAACAAACCAGACGTTGATTTGATTACAAACTGCTAACGTTGATTACAAACTGGCCGCTGATACTTTGATTAAATCAGACGTTGCTTGATTCTGTTAAATCAGTTCTTCCATTTGATTACAATTTTACAAACAGTTCTTCGAATACGAAAATATATGTTGTTCGATTAAATCAGTTCTTCGATTCAGTTCTTCAATTAAATCAGTTCTTCGATTCAGTTCTTCGATTTGTGGCAGTGGCAGGCGTTGTTTAATTTGTGGCAGACGACAGACGTTGATTGATTCGGGAATTAGGGCTTATTCAGTTCTTCGATTTGTTGCAGTGTTGGTGTGGCACAGGTTAGTCATATCCTCATTCTTCTTTCATAAGTTGCTATTTTTCTAGGCTTATTTGTTGAACTGGTCCTGTTATTTAGGCAGTAGGCTTGCTTGTTTGTCTATTTAATTTGTTGTTTAGGGAATTAGGATTCTTTCATCAAACAATTTGCCTCGGTTAAAGCTTGAAAAATCAATTTTATTTAAACGTATACTTAATTTATACAAAGCGTACAACCTTCAACAAAAAAAAATTTAACTTCGCCAACTATAAACTTTTTAGTTACAAAACAATTTTGCCGGTCCCAAGCCCCGGGTAAAGGAGGAGGGTTTTGTTACTAAAAATGTTGAAAGGGCAATTTTGCAAAAAGGCCTCCACTTCGAAGTTCGCTTAGGGTCTCCAAAAACCTAGAAACGGCCCTGTGTACGTGGTTATTGTATGTTTTTATATTTTTCAAATCAACCGAAATAAAGATCCTTTTTTATAGTTTTTAAATCAACCGAAATAAAGATCCTTAATGTTTTTTTCTCAATAGTAGGTATACGAAGAATTGGCTATTTTAATGTGTGGATTTATCGTAGGTAATTGAATGTGTGTTGAAGACATATAAATAAGTTAAAAGTGCAAGATCGATGCAAACGATGTGATGTTTTAAGTAAGGAAATGTTAGAAAAGTCGTATATTTGATAGACCGGAAGATAATAAGAACTATGAGAGAGTATAATAAGAAATATGTTCGTGTAAGATGCCGTGTAACTATCAATAGGGTTAAGAATAGTTAAATGGACAATTTCTGGTTGTATTCGTTTGGCATCTTACATGAAGAATTAGGATTGTAAATGAATTAAACGTTCAATGAACTGTTCGATTAAAAGTTCGTTTATGCTCGTGAACTGTTCGATTATTTTTATTATTCAAGAGCATGTTTATATTACAATAAACCATAATACTCGTATTATGCCTAACCCAAAACTTAATCGCCAATGTGGTAGTGGTATAGTGGTTGGGGAAAATTTTGGTGTTCCTTGTGACCTAGGTTCGACTCCCACTCTCTCCATTATTTTCTGCGGCATCCAGATGAAGGGCGAATACGTGTGGCCGTCTTGGATGGGAGGCGAGGTTTTACCGATTATTCCATTGTCGTGCATTCGAGGGGGTGGAGGTCGGGTTTCCGCGCATCTGGGAGAGACAAGGGGCTGGCGGCGGTCGAGTAGTCGACCTTGACCACAACGTCCGGTATCACGATGGTTGGCATGTCGTTCCTTGCCGTTTAAAAAAAACCCCAAAATTTAATCAGGAAGATACCTAATCCTATCTTTGGAAACTATAAGTCAACCCTTAACAAATATTAGAAACAAATATCAAATATAAACAAGTACCAAAAAATAAAAATTAACATGGCCCTAATTTTAGGGCTGGCATATCGTGACACGATAAGACACGATACACGAAATCCCATACACGAACACGACACGATATACACGAAAATTACCTGTTAATACCTGTTAACACGACTGTTATACACGAAAATTGTAACAATCCTAAATAAACCGACACCCTCGAATATTTTCCGACACCTCAATATATTTTAAAATATCCCAATATGTCCCAAAATACACCCCATACGTGAAGACGGGCCCCGAATACCCTAAATATTAATAAAAATAATTAAAAATCAGGTTTTGGGTCTGAGGAGGGCCGCGTAAGCTTAAGCCCAACCCTTACGCGGGCCGCGTGAACTTAAAATCTAGCGCAACCCTGGGCCGCCACGTGGCCCAACACCCGGCAGACCTATACATCGACTCGCCCAGCTACGCATTGACCTGGGGTCAACGCGGGCCGCGTAGGCCCTGTTCTCGTGTTACGCGGGCCGCGAGAGGACCAGATTCAGCACCTATATAAGAAGGCCATCGGGTTTCATTCAGAATCGCTCAAATCTTTCTTTCTAAACGTGAATTTCTGATAATAGGCATAATACTCGGGTATTATACCCCCCTAAATAGCGAAGTTCTGCTCCGTTGTAAGTATTATAACCCCTGGATACGTATTAGATACGCTCCCCGATTGATCTAGGGTTCCGTAACGGCTGTCGTGGTTCTGCCCGACGTAGTCGTTGGAATGTCGTCTCGGGGAGGGTATTACTAATGTTAAAATGGGTTATTATACTAACGCGTGTGCATATGTGTAAATTTTAGATTATCACCAGGAAACCCATACGGAAAATCTAAGACAGCAATGTGAGTTGATCCATTTTTTGTAAACCTTTTGTTAACTGTTTTTACAAAACCTTAAATACTTTTCCATGCGAATAACAGTTATTGAGTATTTGTAAGAATAAAATTATCATGAGTATGTTGGGGTTTTGTATACAAAATTTGTTACCACCTGGTCAAGGAGTAACATTTCCACAAGTCGGGTTCGACAGTACCATGGATGTTAATTGTGATGTCTTGGAAACAAATATAATTGCGGGATCGCCCTCAATACTGTACACTGGGTTTTTATTAAACTTGATTAAACTGAGATTCACTCACCAGTATTTCCCACTGACAAATGTTTTTAAAACGCGTTTCAGGTAACAAATTGTGAAAGTCAAATAGAAGCCAGCTGGACAGCACTGAAGGCTTGGAAAAGTGGCAATAAAGTAACCTAAAATAAAATAGATGTTTTTATTAAATAAAATAGGATTTATTCCTATGAAAACGTGTATACTATGAACTTGGGTTTTAACCCATTTGTTTAATGTTATGAAAATGTGGTATTTTACTCTGATCAATGTTTCCTAACTACGGTCCTGATGAAAATTTCCACTGCCAAATTAGACAATACACGATACCACTGATTCAGCCACAGAAGTGTTCTGCTGACATCAAAATTCAATCTGTTAGGAAATAAATTATGGAAATACGTGCATAACTGTATTTTATTGCTATGTGTTATTTAACTATTTGTTAGTTTACAGTATGAGCGACCAAGGACCATCTGACACGTACCGTCAATTGTCTGGTTCGCCTAGAAGCGAAGGCACCTCCTCTTCTCAGCCTGCCCTCTCAGGGTACTCTGCTGATACGGAAGTAGGAATCTTTGTGTTTAAGGCTCAGTCAGAAGAGCCATTTCCTCAGAAAAAGAGGGGATGGTTCAGTCGAGGGGCGCACGAGCGTAGAAAACGTATGAAAAAATTACAAGACCAGAGGGTACTAGCAGCAGCCAAGAGAGAGACAGATGCCTATGCCCAGGATATGATAAATAGGGGTATAACCAATATTTACATCCTAGCAACCACTGCAGCTGACCCTAATCTGGAGCAAATAATAGCACCCCAACCACAACCACCAATCCCTGACCAACCCATGGAGATAGAAAACCCTGAAAACCAAGTAGAAATACATGACTTTAATCCGGAAGAAATCCCTAGGGTACCAGCACCAAACCCCCTAGACCCAAATTACGATCCATGGTGGGATGAAGTTAGGGACTATGTGCAACATTACCCGATACATGAAGACACACCCATGCAGAACATAGGAGCCTATCCAGGTATGGACCCTTTAGATCCCTATTACCACGATGAATACATTAGGGAGATTTTAGAAGATCCTTACCGATTTCAGGCATCTACACCCCCATACAAGGAACCCGCACCCCAGATTCCAAACCCAGTCCTAGAACCTGCACCCCCAATGAGTGCAGAAAACGTACACGAACTTAGGACTTTTGGGGAGGAAATTTTAGAGAGCAGTGAGAGAATGAGACAGGTGGGAGAGCGACTCGTATGGAAATACGACGAGCGCAATATGGATTTCTGGATGAATCCATATCCGTGAATGTGATGGTGAAACGGTAGTAGTAGTAGTAGTAGTAATAATAATAAAATAATAAAATAAAATATGTGTGTACGGATGCCTACTATTATTTATTTCTGTTGGTATTGTAATTTTTATTTTAGTACTAGTGTGTAATAGATGCTTAATATATAGATGAATAGAGTAAAGTCGCAATGATCGACGCTTTTGGAAAAAATGTGTGTCATGTGATTGACAATATTAAATATTATTTTGTGATATTAATACGGGATAAATGTTTAAAATTCAGATGGCCGATGAAGGAAATCTGAATAATGATAACCAGAGTAACATTAACGTGGTTAATGAGAATCCGAGCATCAATAACAATGGAAACCAAATGGATAATAGTGCCGTTCAACACATAATGGCACAAGGAATCATAGATGCAATGTCATTTATTATTCAAACAATTCACCAAGCGAATAATAAAAGCAAGCATAGCAGTAAGCGACCAATTGAACCAGAAAACAACGTGAACAATGGACCCGTACTTCAAGTGCCCATTCCCAAAAGAAGAAGAACCATGTCTTATGGTTGTTCTTACAAAGAATTCTGGTCCTGTAAACCAATAGAATTCTCGGGCACTGAAGGACCCATTGCAGCCTTACGCTGGATAGAAAAGACTGAGGCTGTTTAAAAAATAAGCAAGTGTGCTGAAGAAGACAAAATAATGTTTGCTTCTAATCTGTTTAAGAACTCAGCCTTAGAATGGTGGAACACTATCCTCCAGTCAAGAGGAAGTGATAGGGTATACAACATGGAATGGGAAGAATTTAAGAATACGGTAGAAAGGAAATTCTGCCCTCCTAATGAAAAGGAACATATAGCTAATAAGTTCCTAAACTTAAGAATGACCGGGGTAGATAGTAAGGGTTATACTACCACATTCTTTGAATATGCTAGAATAGTACCAACCCTTGCATCACCTGAACCAGTGTTAGTTTCCCGTTACATATGTGGATTAATTGGGGAGATTAGACATATAGCCAAGGCAGCTAGACCTCAAACTATAGAAGAAGCTGTAGAACTAGCAAACACCTTGATAGATGAATTAATCCGTACTAGAGAAGAAGAACAGAGAAGAAACCTAACCCAAAGGCTTACTCAAGAATTCCGTTCTGGGAATTATAATCGTAGGAATATGGGTTCTACCTCTGCACCGTTCTGTAAGGCCTGCAAGAAAAAAGCATTCGGGAAAATGCTCCACTCTTGGCAATTTCTGCAAGATGCCAGGACACAAGGAAAAAGATTGCAGAAGAAAATCCAGTAATGGACTATGCTACAACTGTGGAGAAAAAAGTCACATCAAGCTGAATTGTCCAATAAAGTATTGACACGTGTCATAAACTTTAAACGTGTAAAGGATTACCTTAGAAGGACAAGAGTTGACAAACAAGGAAAGTATGTGAATATAAGGGTTCAGAATGTCAACTATGGATAAATATACTTTACAATAACCATACATGATGTTTATACCCTTAAATGAATGATTCATGGATCATACGAAGCTAATTGTGAAAGAAAGTGAGAGATTACAAACTACAGGGGTTAAATGTGTCAACATGTTTAAAGTGTACCTCTGAGTGACCTTTTAGCAAACCCGAAGCTTTGTAATGATTAATTATGCTCGCGAGAATAAGTGATTAAAATTTCATAAGGTCTCGTTAAAGTATGAGAAAGTTATGGTAATGTTCGTATATGAGGGGTTAAAAGCGTCAACGTTGAAATTTAAGACTTTTCGGTGATCGTATGAATAATCGGGGACATAACAACGTTGGTTTATGACTTAGAGTCCTTAAAAGTCAAGTTTGGGGGTTACAAGTGCAAGAAACCATGTTAAAAATCAAGTTTGGAAGTTCAGGGGACAAACTGTCAACATTTGAAAGTTATGTCATGCTGGCCTGGTCCTTACGGACCGTATGCTAGGACCCTTACGGTCCGTAAGCTACTTCCAGATGCAGAAACTCGACTGATGGCTTTTCAGCCCATGTAACCGACATATATTGCCCTTTTTCACCACCAAGGGCTGCCTAAACTAGTTCTTAGGTTTAGGGACACTTGTAATTGATCTGGGATCACCTCATAGGCTTGTTTGTCATGATCTTGATGGATCAAAGGCACTATATAAGACCCACATTGTTGCAAACTTTGATCATCCCTTCATACCTTCACTTCTGATTATTTCTGGAGCACAAGGACTTTCCCTAAGCATCTCTGGTCGTGCCTTAGACCTTGGTAAGTATCCTTGATCTTCCTTAATTGAGTTTTGCTTAGTTATTAGCTTAAAAGTCAAACCGTCGTAATTAAGGTTTGACTTATCGATTAATCACTAATGGTCCAGTGATTAGTCAAACTTAAGGTAGTTATAAGTTGGTAATCATGTGGGCATTAAACCCTTAAAAGGGCACCCTCTGATTCCCGTCCTAACTAGATCAATTGTCGGGTCAAAGTTCGTTATAAAAAGTCAACAGAAACTTAATTTGTGAATTAACACGTAATTAGCAATGTAGAAGACGTGTAACCTATTTTGTCACTCATATAACTTGATAATTAGTATAAGAACTGGTCTAAGCTTGTTTGATCCGACAATTTTCTGTTTAGGCTCGGTTCGGAATCGAAAGTCGCAAAACTTTGACTTTTGCTATGACTTCAGTTCTGACCCGATTTAGATGGATTTAGAAATGCCTTAGAGTCCCGTTAGGACCAACTAGTATGATAGTATAACCCTCTGCGTTTATACTACTTGACTCGTTGATTGTCCGATGTTTCCGTTAAATGCCTAATGTTGACCAATATGCCTATTTGACCTTAAAACAAGAGTTTTGGAAATGTGTAAGGACAATAATCTTTATTACTGAATTATAAACATGTCCCTAAAATTTCACATCAGTTGGAGGTCTAGATTAGGAGTTATGCTCAATAGCGTAATTTGAAAGCTTTTTTGTTAATTAAAAGGCATAATTAGCGTAAAGCCTATCTAAACCCAATTTTTGACACCAAACCTTTTACCCACTGATGTAATATAATATTTTGAGATTTTTGAAGATTTTTAATTATTTTTAACCTGATCATAACCTAAGGTTATGGCCTTGATTCAGTAAATACCGATTATACCCTTTTTGTGTATAAAATGAGTTTTACATAGTATTTTGACACCAATCAAATTGCTACTGATTTTATATAATAAATGAAGTATTTTGAACTTTATAACCTGATCAGAAAACTCAGATTTCCTGTATAACCCGGAAATCGCTTAAAACGGCTTTTTACGCGTATTAAACACCTAGTATGGGTTTAAAACCATTTTGGCATATAGGACTTATCACCAACTGATATAACCTATTGAATTAAGTTTTTTTACTGATTATTTCAGACCCGAGTCTCAGAATTAAAAGTAATCTCTTTTATAATCTTTTAAATGACCAAAATACCCCTACGGGGCTTAAATTGAGATTAAACTCGTTTTGGGCATAATGAAAAGTATCCGACTGATATCACAACATAATTAAGGCATATTAACTTAGGAAACATGTATATGACTCTTATGGTTACCCGTTACGCATATTTCGCGTTCGGATTGGTTTATGTAACTAGTTTGCATAAATTGACCAAAACGGGTCGAACCTTATCATATTTGCCTCAAAATCCAGAATGTGTTTAGTTTACCCATATTATACAAGTCCCCAAACTTGTCGGGTCTAAATCACATTCTATTCCGGTTTTCTCTTAATCATGCGTTATGAACCGTGAACCTTTCCTTAAAACTAACCGGTCTAAGTTACGACTTAAATAAGACCCGTTAGGAATCTAATAGGTTAATAAAACCTTCGTTCCAGATTAAGAGCCCCAGTAGAAGTACTTGTGCTTGCTGATTAGAATATACGGCTGAGTATAAATTGCATTGCTAGCTTAGGTAAATACTTTTAACTTGTTTTCCCTTATACGGGCTTGGGATACGGTATTATAAAAATACTGCTTGGTCGGGTGTAGAAACCTTTTAATCGGAGATGATTAAATTGCATAATCCCGTTTTAATCTGTATTGATTGATAACAAATAACATTAGGGGTTAATGACCGTGTCCTGGATATCCTTGGCTCATTTAAAAAGTGAATGGCCACAACTTAAGCACAAGGTGAAGGCATAACACCTCCTGTTGTGTATGTAAAAGATATGCTCACTCGTAAGGGTGTCTTCTTGTGAGATTATATTTGTGGTGTGTCTATTGATCTTGATCGGCTTCTAAAATCACCGGCCCTAAATGTTGGACAACCCTGTAAATCGGATACAAGATTTTTATTAATAAAATTGTCCCAAGTTATAGAAGATATTTTTGTGCCTGGTGCATCTAAATCAATTTTCTTAAACTCTTTTTAAAATGAGTCGGTTAATTGTATTTACCAGTGTAAACTGACGTATTTTTCCAAAAAGGTTAAGTGACAGGTACTGAACGTAATTGGCTGGAAGCTCAGGGCGTTAATAAGGAATCTTGCAAGTTCTAGGCGTCTAAAGTCTGTTGAACAATGTTTATGTTTTAAGATCCGCCTGTGGATCCATCTTACAATCCGTTTGTAATAATTGATGTTACTTTTGAATCGGTTTGTAATATATTTATCTTTTGCTTCCGCTGTGCATTTAATATTGTGTTGTTTGACTATGATGATATCGACTACGTCACGATACTCCCCACCGGGCCCACCGATAATACGTGGAAATATCGGGGTGTGACAGGTTGGTATAAGAGCCAACATTGAGTGAATTAAACACTAGCCCTTAGTGTTTAATCTCAATGACACAGTAGCACATTCCTTGACCTTCTGAGTCTAGACTTAACGTAGGAATACTCTCAACCCTAATCAGAAAACTATTGCTTCCGAATTTATATATTTTTAATATGTCTCCAATCAAAGAAGCCATAATGGAATTTCTCCACATCCGGAGCCTTGAATTGCCTAGCTTCGTACCGCGGCTAGGGTGCAACGTGCAACCAAGGAGAAAGCATTCAGAAGTAAAGTAAAGAAGAAAACTCCTTTTGCTGAAGTTCGTTTCCTCAGTAAGTCCTTATAAGGGCATACTTATCTTCAGTCCCTTCATGGACAACATCATTCCTTTCAAGTCCCGTTTAGGGGAATTATATACTCCTTTTAAAAATCATTTGAATATTTTATCTAAATTCCATTTTTATCATTTTATATGAGTATAACATATGAAATAAATCAAAATATAATTCCTTTCGTAATTGATCTGCCAATATGTATAATGAAAAGAATCTTAAAGGGCATAACCTAGCTTGTATGTCATTAAGGACCTATCTATGATGGTAAAACCTGTTTAAAAGAGATTCAGATCCTTGTTAACATCTAAAAACATGTTAACACTCCCGACAACAGTGATGCGATAAAATCACACTTGTCATCTTTATAAATAGGAATTATCCAACCCCTTATCTAGCCTAGTGATGTGGAAATCATGGCTTAAATCATCAAATGAAGATGATCATATTATAAACATCCATAAGTGATGAAATGCCTACGGGCCATACTTATTGTCCTAAGGGACAAAAGACAGTGATGTCTTTGACTCTCTATCAAGAAAAGGTAATTAAATGTGTTCAAACCTTAATGCCTCGATTCTCTGAAATCATGGCTTATAAATTTAAAACTATCCTTGTGACTAGGCCTTTTGCGCCACTTTAATATCCTTAATGTTTTATAACTAGGATAAATTATAATGAAAATACTAATTAAATATAACTAACAAATTAACCAATATGGTTTATGTTACCATGGTTAATAAATCGTCAAAAATGATAATTTCATAATGACCTCTGAATAAATCATTATCAATGTTTATGTAGAAATCAAGCTACATGGCTGGATCAGATGAAGTTAACAGCCATCCGAAGGAGAACAATGATACTACCAGAATTAATATATCTGGAGCGGAACTGCAGGCATTAATAGATAATGCTGTTACTCGAGCTCTTGACAGACAGTATAATGAATCAAATGATACCCAATCTAAGACTCTATCTGTGGCTCGTAGTAAGCCCCCTTCTAAATCACATGAGTCAAGGGAAGACGATGTTCATCACCCATCAAATCAGAGGAGTGTTCCGTCTAGACAGGTTGTACTTCATCAAGAGGCACCAGTTAAGACCTGTTCATATAAATATTTTGTCTCCTGCAAGCCCAGAGACTTTTACAGGAGAGGAAGGGGTCATCGATTGCATGACATGGCTCGATGAGATGGACACTGTTGTTGACATCAGCGGTTGTGCAGAGTAAGATGTTGTGAAATTTGTTTCACAATCATTCAAAGGAGAAGCGTTGGCATAGTGGAGATCATTGCTCCAAGCCACGGGAAAGGTCCTACTCTACACCCTATCTTGGGGTCAATTTGTTGCATTGATCAAGGAAAATTATTGCCCTCAGCATGAGGTAGAAGAGATAAAATCAGACTTCTTAACTCTGGTCATGAAGAATTTGGATTGTCAGGCATATGTGACAAGTCTCAACACTATGTCCCGCCTAGTTCCTTATTTAGTCACCCCTGAACCTAAACGCATAGCGCGTTTCATTGGAGGCCTAGCACAAGAGATAAAGGGAAATGTTAAAGCATCTAGGCCTACCACATATAGGTCCGCGGTGGACTTATCCTTATCTCTCACTTTAGATGCTATCATGAATAAGTCTGTTAAAACTTCCGGCAAGGGAAAAAGGAAAGAAGAAGAGGAAAACTCTCATCAATCTAACAAGACGAAGAAGGGAAGCTCTGAGCACGGGAAAGATTTCGAGTTTAGGAAAAACTCGAGTCATTTCAATAACAAGCCCAAATGCAATAACTGCAGGAAGCAACATTCTGGAAAATGCACAATCGACCCACGTGCTAAATTATGTGGAATTTTCAAGACCAAGGGTCACAAGACTTAAGATTGTAAAGAGTTGAAGAATGCTACCTGTTACAACTGTAACGAGGATGGGCACATCAAGACTAACTGCCCAAAGCTTATAAAGAAGCCTGGAGAGGCCAGGAAAACAAACGCATGAGTCTTCCAGAGGAACGCCCAGGAGATGGTGCAGAATGAAAACTATATAGCAGGTACCTTTCCTTGCCAAGAAGTTTATGCAAAATTTATTTGATGCTGGCACATATGATTCTATAATGAACGATAAATGTTGAGAACTGTTGTCTCCACCTGATTTAGACTCCGGTCATTTAACGCGAGATAAGAAATTGGCCGACGATACTTTAGAGAATGCTCCCAACAAACCTTAGATCGATATTTTATATCTATTAGGAATCACTCTTTTCTGATATCCTTATGGAAAGCTTTCAAGCTATCCAAATTCATCAATATAATAAAGACAGATGTGACATGTTGATCCCCTGTCAAAAAGGTGGTGGACTAGGTCCAAACCATAAATGCCATTGATGGTCTTTTGTGACCTAGGCTAAATAATATTGATATATTAAAAAAACGTTCATTAAGAATGTTAGTGCTATATTGGCCTGTATGGTTTAATGAAACCATGGTTAGTATATGTTAAGGCCATCAGGGTGATGAATAGCAGTTGTTGGATTGCAACTAAGTAAATGATTCATTTGGTGATAGGAACCAAATCTTGAGTATGACAAACTCGGATAAGACAACAGTCAATCGCGCCATTGATGATGCGACGCATGCTAATGATGCTACAATTGTAAACCTTAGAATTTCCAAAGATGTTCTTCAAACTATGATAGACGCAGCTGTTGGAAAAGCTGTGAAGAAGGCTGTGAAAAAGTTCAAAGAGCCCAATGCTACTTGCTTTAAATTTCATTCAAGACTACCCCTCCTTACTCACGAGAAGGATCTCGTTCATGCCTCTAATGCAAAGGATGAACTAAAAAGGAAAAGGGAGGAAGATAACTCCCATAATTCTAAGAAAAAGAACAAACAAAAGCCTGTATGCAAGACTTGCAAGAAGCGTCATTACGGGAAATGCAAATTTGAGTCTCAATCTTTACATTGTGGGATCTGCAAGTCCAAGGGACATAAAACGTTGGACTGCAAGGACATGAAGAATGCAGTCTGCTTCGGCTGTAATGAGAAAGGCCACATCAAGACTACGTGCCCTAAATCTGTCAAAGGAAATGCGGCTAAGGATAGAAAGCCTAAGAATGATAGCGCTTAAACTCTCCTAAAGAGTGTCAGGAGTAGTCCATATCAATAATAACGTTACGTTCTTTAAATATAAATGCTAAGAATTCTGTTTTAATTCGGATACCAATAAATCCTTCATAAACTATAAGTATAGCAAGCTTTTAAAATCTTCCATAAGAATCCTAGATATTAAGTGTAAGGTAAAGCTTACAGATAGCAAATCATAGGAACCATTTCTTCTATTCCTGTCAGAAATCTTCAAACATAAAATTCTAAAGTACCCTATCTCCAGATAAATGCATTCAAATGTAATTGATATCTCTTTGATCCCTATTGATTTCGAATACCAAATGGTATGACAAAAGCACCATATGAGGATTGGTGTATCTTAATATGTTCCATAGATTGCTTCCATGTCTGATCAGTATGGAGGTTTAATGCATGGAACCCCAAAGATATTCCAACGGTCATATGGTACTAAGGTCAACTAATGGTATTCAAAGAAGATATCCAGAATGGAATTATCCCAGTAAATGTTTCTGATTAAGGAATTCGTGGACTTGTAACATAAATGTGTCACTTATTTGACACAAGCAATGATGGATGAACTGGAGCCTGAGATATGGAAAATCTCTGTAACCTCCTTGTATCTTGATTATCTTCTCCTAAGATTACCATTTTACCTCCGAGGAGGCAAGTAGAGTTAGGATTTACATCCCATTTAGGGCTGTATCATTATGAAATTACCTAAACGGCTAGTACCATCATTGGAGGAATCGAAACCCTGATTAAGTAAGTTTTAAAATAAAGGATTCATATATCCTAACCCAATATTCTGAGAGTTTGATATTGTTAAATAAGGAAGACGGTTCATTTGCTTATGCATTGATTACCACAACCCTAATTAGGCAACGATTAAGAATCGCCATCAGCTGCCCAGGATCGTCGATTTGTTCGACTAACTGTAAGGATTAGCTACTCCTTAAGATTAGTTTTGAGCAATGGTTAGAATAACCATCTCACCTTAAGATAAGCTTTTCTATAATAGTTGTTATATAAGTATCAAGGTGGTTCCTTTGGAGACCTTGTATAGATGAAATATCAAAACATCCGTTGGATGGACGAGACTTTGGGAAGTCCACTTATCAGGATCTGAAAGTTGGATTGGAAACAATGAATAAGATCATACAAATCCCTAATCATCTGTAAGTTGCCAGTATTCAGCAGAAAATCAAGAATTTATGAAAGTAGCAACCCTCCTAAATTCTTGTTAAGAATAAGGTTCAACAAAAGATATCACCCAGGAAGGATGTGCCAAATTTGTTAAATTATCAGGCTAGTTAAGCTCTGAATATATAGAATCATTCGAAGGAAATCGAATGTATCAAGATCAAGTAGCATATAAGCTAAAACCTATTTAAGGAGCTTGGCGGAACTCGCAATACATTGCACACTAGTGACTGAAGGATGTGTTTCGCCAATAAGTCAAGAAGCACTATCACATAATGATATGCAGAGTTATGATGTGATGAGCATCCTGTATCTATTGAGGATCGACAGGTTAAGAAGCTCCATAAGGATACATGTACCTAATATAGGGGTCACTTTGGGAGCTTGGAAAGACTCCATATATGTTATAGAGTTAAGTCCATTATGCGACAAAAAGTACTTCTAGCATTTTAGCAAATCTCGAGATCGAGATTTCTTTTAAGGGGTGAGGATGTAACACCTCGAAAATTCATGTCCAATAAAGTATTGACACGTGTCATAAACTTTAAACGTGTAAAGGATTACCTTAGAAGGACAAGAGTTGACAAACAAGGAAAGTATGTGAATATAAGGGTTCAGAATGTCAACTATGGATAAATATACTTTACAATAACCATACATGATGTTTATACCCTTAAATGAATGATTCATGGATCATACGAAGCTAATTGTGAAAGAAAGTGAGAGATTACAAACTACAGGGGTTAAATGTGTCAACATGTTTAAAGTGTACCTCTGAGTGACCTTTTAGCAAACCCAAAGCTTTGTAATGATTAATTATGCTTGCGAGAATAAGTGATAAAAATTTCATAAGGTCTCGTTAAAGTATGAGAAAGTTATGGCAATGTTCGTATATGAGGGGTTAAAAGTGTCAACGTTGAAATTTAAGACTTTTCGGTGATCGTATGAATAACCGGGGACTTAACAACGTTGGTTTATGACTTGGAGTCCTTAAAAGTCAAGTTTGGGGGTTACAAGTGCAAGAAACCATGTTAAAAATCAAGTTTGGAAGTTAAGGGGTCAAACTGTCAACTTTTGAAGTTATGTCATGCTGGCATGGTCCTTACGGACCGTATGCTAGGACCCTTACGGTCCGTAATCTACTCCCAGATGCAGAAACTCGACTGATGGCTGTTCAGCCCATGTAACCGACATATATTGCCCTTTTTTCACCACCAAGGGCTGCCTAAACTAGTTCTTAGGTTTAGGGACACTTGTAATTGATATGGGATCACCTCATAGGCTTGTTTGTCATGATCTTGATGGATCAAAGGCACTATATAAGACCCACATTATTGCAAACTTTGATCATCCCTTCATACCTTCACTTCTGATCATTTCTGGAGCACAAGGACTTTCCCTAAGCATCTCTGGTCGTGCCTTAGACCTTGGTAAGTATCCTTGAGCTTCCTTAATTGAGTTTTGCTTAGTTATTAGCTTAAAAGTCAAACCGTCGTAATTAAGGTTTGACTTATCGATTAATCACTAATGGTCCAGTGATTAGTCAAACTTAAGGTAGTTATAAGTTGGTAATCATGTGGGCATTAAACCCTTAAAAGGGCACCCTCTGATTCCCGTCCTAACTAGATCAATTGTCGGGTCAAAGTTCGTTATAAAAAGTCAACAGAAACTTAATTTGCGAATTAACACATAATTAGCAATGTAGAAGACGTGTAACCTATTTTGTCACTCATATAACTTGATAATTAGTATAAGAACTGGTCTAAGCTTGTTTGATCCGACAATTTTCTGTTTAGGCTCGGTTCGGAACCGAAAGTCGCAAAACTTTGACTTTTGCTTTGACTTCAGTTCTGACCCGATTTAGATGGATTTAGAAATGCCTTAGAGTCCCGTTAGGACCAACTAGTATGATAGTATAACCCTCTGCGTTTATACTACTTGACTCGTTGATTGTCCGATGTTTCCGTTAAATGCCTAATGTTGACCAATATGCCTATTTGACCTTAAAACAAGAGTTTTGGAAATGTGTAAGGACAATAATCTTTATTACTGAATTATAAACATGTCCCTAAAATTTCACATCAATTGGAGGTCTAGATTAGGAGTTATGCTCAATAGCGTAATTTGAAAGCTTTTTTGTTAATTAAAAGGCATAATTAGCGTAAAGCCTATCTAAACCCAATTTTTGACACCAAACCTTTTACCCACTGATGTAATATAATATTTTGAGATTTTTGAAGATTTTTAATTATTTTTAACCTGATCATAACCTAAGGTTATGGCCTTGATTCAGTAATACCGATTATACCCTTTTTGTGTATAAAATGAGTTTTACATAGTATTTTGACACCAATCCAATTACTACTGATTTTATATAATAAATAAAGTATTTTGAACTTTATAACCTGATCAGAAAACTCAGATTTCCTGTATAACCCGGAAATCGCTTAAAAGGACTTTTTACGCGTATTAAACATCTAGTATGGGTTTAAAACCATTTTGGCATATAGGACTTATCACCAACTGATATAACCTATTGAATTAAGTTGTTTTACTGATTATTTCAGACCCGAGTCTCTGAATTAAAAGTAATCTCTTTTATAATCTTTTAAATGACCAAAATACCCCTACGGGGCTTAAATTGAGATTAAACTCGTTTTGGGCATAATGGAAAGTATCATACTGATATCACAACATAATTAAGGCATATTAACTTAGGAAATATGTATATGACTCTTATGGTTACCCGTTACGCATATTTCGCGTTCGGGTCGGTTTATGTAACTAGTTTGCATAAATTGACCAAAACGGGTCAAACCTTATCATATTTGCTCAAAATCCTGAATGTGTTTAATTTACCCATATTATACAAGTCCCCAAACTTGTCGGGTCTAAATCACATTCTATTCCGGTCTTCGCTTAATCATGCGTTATGAACCATGAACCTTTCCTTAAAACTAACCGGTCTAAGTTACGACTTAAATAAGACCCGTTAGGAATCTAATAGGTTAATAAAACCTTCGTTCCAGATTAAGAGCCCCAGTAGAAGTACTTGTGCTTGCTGATTAGAATATACAGCTGAGTATAAATTGCATTGCTAGCTCAGGTAAATACTTTTAACTTGTTTTCCCTTATACGGGCTTGGGATACGGTATTATAAAAATACCGCTTGATCGGGTGTAGAAACCTTTTAATCGGAGATGATTAAATTGCATAATCCTGTTTTAATCTATATTGATTGATAACAAATAACATTAGGGGTTAATGACCGTGTCCTGGATATCCTTGGCTCATTTAAAAAGTGAATGGCCACAATTTAAGCACAAGGTGTAGGCATAACACCTCCTGTTGCGTATGTAAAAGATATGCTCACTCGTAAGGGTGTCTTCTTGTGAGATTATATTTGTGGTGTGTCTATTGATCTTGATCGGCTTGTAAAATCACCGGCCCTAAATGTTGGACAACCCGGTAAATCGGATACAAGATTTTTATTAATAAAATTGTCCCAAGTTATAAAATATATTTTTGTGCCTGGTGCATCTAAATCAATTTTCTTAAACTCTTTTTAAAATGAGTCAGTTAATTGTATTTACCAGTGTAAACTGACGTATTTTTCCAAAAAGGTTAAGTGACAGGTACTGAACGTAATTGGCTGGAAGCTCAGGGCGTTAATAAGGAATCTTGCAAGTTCTAGGCGTCTAAAGTCTGTTGAACAATGTTTATGTTTTAAGATCCGCCTGTGGATCCATCTTACAATCCGTTTGTAATAATTGATGTTACTTTTGAATCGGTTTGTAATATATTTATCTTTTGCTTCCGCTGTGCACTTAATATTGTGTTGTTTGATTATGATGATATCGACTACGTCACGATACTCCCCACCGGGCCCACCGGTAATACGTAGAAATATCGGGGTGTGACAATAGTGTATTTGATTTCCATAATCACTAACACTAAAGGAAAAGAACTAAAAGACATTCCCGTAGTGTCTCAGTTTTCAGACGTATTTCCAGAAGAATTACCAGAACTATCACCAGACAGAGAAGTTGAATTCAGAATTCTCCTACTGCCTGGAACAGCACCAATTGCCAAAGCACCTTACCGTTTGGCACCCGCCGAAATGCAGGAATTAAAGAAACAATTAGATGAATTGTTAGAAAAAGGATTCATACAACCAAGCTCATCACCATGGGGAGCGCCAATATTATTCGCTAAAAAGAAGGACGGATCAATGCGTATGTGCATTGATTACCGTGAATTGAACAAAGTCACGATTAAGAATCGGTACCCATTGTTCGTTAAAAAGAAGGACGGATCAACTGCAAGGAGCTCGATTTTTCTCTAAAATCGATTTAAGGTCAGGATATTATCAATTAAATGTACAGGAAGAGGACATTCCTAAAACTGCATTCAGAACAAGGTATGGCCATTATGAATAAACTGTCATGCCATTTGGTTTAACCAATGCCCCAGCCGCATTTATGGACATGATGAACCGAATATGTAAGCCATATTTGGATAAATTCATAATTATCTTTATAGATGATATTCTAATTTACTCTAACAGTAAAGAGGAACATGCAAAGCATTTGCACGCACTTCTAAGTTTATTAAGAAAGGAAAAGCTTTATTCTAAGTTTTCAAAGTGTAAGTTTTGGTTAGAACAAGTACAGTTTCTCGGACACTTAGTTAATCATGAAGGAATTCATGTGGATCCAACAAAAATCGAGGCAATTATTAAATGGAAAACCCCTGAGTCACCAACTGAGGTTAGAAGTTTCTTAGGATTGTCCGGTTATTATAGAAGATTTATTCGAGATTTTTCTAGAATAGCCATTCCTTTAACTAAGTTAACCTGTAAATCCATTAAGTTTGAATGGGGACCAAAACAAGAAGAAGCATTTAGAATTCTTAAGCATAAATTAACCCATACACCCATACTAGCGTTACCAGAAGGAACTGAAGACTTTGTAGTCTATTGTGACGCTTCTAAATTAGGTTATGGATGTGTATTGATGCAACGCCAAAGGGTTATAGCTTATGCATCTAGGCAACTTAAGAATCATGAAGAAAATTATTCAACCCACGACTTGGAATTAGGAGCTATAATTTTTGCCCTTAAGATTTGGAGACATTACCTTTATGATAGTAAGTTTACCATATTCACTGATCATAAGAGTTTAAGGTATATTTTCGGGAAAAAAGAGTTGATTAAGAGACAAAGATGCTGGATGGAGATGCTTAGTGACTATGATTGTGATATCCAGTATCATGAAGGAAAAGCAAATGTAGTTGCAGATGCTTTAAGCCGAAAGTATCATGAAACACCAAAAAGGGTACGTTCTCTTAAATTAAATCTATAAGTAGATTTAATTGAACAAATCAGAAAAGCAAAAGAATCAGTAATCAAGGATGATACTGAAAAATTAAAAGGTATGCTAAAAGAATTAGAACAAGGAACAGATGGAATATGGAGATTCCATAAAAAGAGAATGTGGATACCTAAATTAGGAAACCTACGTCATCATATATTAGAAGAAGCCCATAAGTCTAAATATACGATGCATCCAGGAAGTGATAAAATGTACCAGGATTTAAGGAAAAATTTCTGGTGGATAGGAATGAAGAAGGACATAGCAGCCTATGTTTCTAAATGTTTAACCTGTTCACAAGTTAAAGCTGAACACCAGAAACCCTCAGGTCTATTGCAACAGTTAGAAATGCCAGTGTGGAAATAGGAATTAATAACAATGGATTTTGTTACTAAATTACCCAAAACAAAGAAAGGAAATGATACAATCTGGGTGATTGTAGATAGGCTAACCAAGTCAGCTCATTTCCTACCAATGAAAGAAACTTTCAGTGTGGAACAGCAAACCAAATTTTTCCAAAAGGCAATGGGAACCAAGTTAAATCTGAGCACATCTTATCATCCTCAAACAGGCGGACAAAGCGAAAGAACAATTCAGACAATGGAGGACATGCTTAGAGCTTGTATAATTGATTTCGGAGGTAATTGGGACGATCACTTACCTTTAATAGAATTTTCTTATAATAATAGTAGATCTCGAGGACGAGCTCTAAAACAAGGTGGGGAGGATGTAACAATCCTTAATAAACCGACACCCTCGAATATTTTCCGACACCTCAATATATTTTAAAATATCCCAATATGTCCCAAAATACACCCCATACGTGAAGACGGTCCCCGAATACCCTAAATATTAATAAAAATAATTAAAAATCAGGTTTTGGGTCTGAGGCGGGTCGCGTAAGCTTAAGCCCAACCCATACGCAGGCCGCGTGAACTTAAAATCTGGCGCAACCCTGGGCCGCCACGTGGCCCAACACCCGGCAGACCTATACATCGACTCAGCCCAGCTACGCATTGACCTGGGGTCAACGCGGGCCGCGTAGGCCCTATTCTCGTGTTACGCATGCCGCGAGAGGACCAGATTCAGCACCTATATAAGAAGGCCATCGGGTTTCATTCAGAATCGCTCAAATCTTTCTTTCTAAACGTGAATTTATGATAATAGGCATAATACTCGGGTATTATACCCCCTAAATAGTGAAGTTATGCTCCGTTGTAATATCTGATAATAGGCAGATTCTTTTATATAGCGATCGATAACTCTAAGGTGTTCTAATATCCTATCGGTTACTTCGGTTATAGAAAAAGGATCGGGATTTTCAAAGCTTGAATCCGGTTGTTCGATCCTTTGTTCCTCATAATACCCATATGAAGTAGGTGGTTCACACCATTGTTCTTCATTGTAAGCATATGATGGATAAGGGTCGTAATTTTGTTCTTCATAATACTCATATGAGGTGGGTTGTTCACACCATGGTTCCTTATAGTAAGCATATGAAGGTGGTGGCTCATATCTTGGTTCCTCAAAGTATGGGTATGAAGGCTCATACCTTGGTTCGTCAAAATATGAGTATGAGGGAAGAGGTTCATACCTTTGGTCTTCATAGGATGTGTATGAAGTTGATGGCTCGTACCTGGGCTCCTCATAGTAGGTGTATCAAGTGGATGGTTGATATAAGTCACAATATTGAACCGAGTGCGGGTCACCACAATTTGTGCAATAGTTACTCCTATAATCATCCTCCTCATAGGTGTAGTTGTAACCTCCTGAGTATTGATCCATAAGAATCACTCAGCAGACCACAACAAAGTCTCGAGATCAGAAAACGAAAATAAAAACGGAAACAGAGGCTGGACACGGCCCCGTGTTCAGTAGACACGGCCCCGTGTACAGAATCTGTATCTGGGCGTTTTCATTAAAGTTACTGATTTCGTTGAGCACGGGGCGTGTTCAGCGAGCACGGCCCGTGTTCAAGCTACTGTATCGGGGTGTTTTATGAAAATTATGCAGCACGTCCCCGTGTTCAGTGAGCACGGCCCGTGTTGAGGTTACTGTAAATGCAAAACTATACTAAAATGCAGAAAAATGTGCGCGCGTTTTATAAAGGTTTTGAAAAACTGATTAGGCCGTCGATCTTAAGCTTTCTTAAAATCCTTGTGTCCCCGGCAACGGCGCCAAAAACTTGATGCGTGTGAAGTGTCGTTAGTTTTTAATGTATATGTTAAGCCCTTTTTAACACTTTTTAGCCAAGTTTTAAATTTATAAAACACGATATTTACTAACACTAAACACACATATGGGCAAGTGCACCCATCGTGAGCGTAGTATAGTGTTGGTAAGATACCGAGGTCGTCCAAGGACACAAGAGCTTTTAGTACCGGTTTATCCTCAACGTCTAATCAAATCAAAAGTTTAGAAAAATGTTTTAAACTAAGAAAATAAAAACTAACTAAAACGCTGAAAAATAAAAATAAAAGAAAAAACAGATAGACAAGATGAATCACTTGGCTCAGACTCGTGTTTAGTGTAACCTTTGATTATTTCCGCACTTTTGCACTTTATTAAGAGATTATCTTAGTTATTGTAGTAGGCCCCTCTTTTGGAGGTGACGTTACCCTCAGCCCAGTAGTTTGAGTCAGCAGGGATACAATCCTAAAGGGTTGGATTATTGAAAGATAATTAATTAAGTTATTAATGCATATTGTGGTAGGCCCCTCTTTTGAAGGCAACGTTACCCTCGGCTAAGTAGTCTGAGTCAGCAGGGATACAGTCCTAAGTAGCTAGGTTAAAGTTTTAATAGTAGTTTAACTTATGAGGGGATCAAAGAGTTTGGACCCCCGCCATCCAATACCGTTAAGTATTGAAGGAGGTCCTACTAAATTTGACCCAGGTCCTTTGCAGGATCTATACACTGAACAATGGCAAGACTCATACCAAACCGTTCCCTTAACCCCCGACCAGGTAGCCAACATACCTCCATATAGACCGTGGAGATATGAATGGTGAAAATCTTTTATTTTATATAGACAGTAAATAATGCCAAGACACCACGGATAAACGATAAGGAAGAATCACCTTCAACATAAGAAACTAGTTATTAAAGTCATTAATAATAACCAATTAAAAAGTGCGAAAAGATTAAAAATAAAAAGTATTACACTAGACACTTTGTCTTCACCAAGTGATGTAAGAGACTTAGGCAAACATGGCCTTGATTGTCAAGAACTCTTACGATCAATCTTGGATCCCGAGACGACTCACACACTCTATGATGGACAATGGATGATGGTGGTGGATGATGGTGTTATGGTGGTGGTGAGTGGTGGGTGAAGTGTGAGAGAGGTGGTGTGCCAAGGGATGGTTTGCGAATGAGCCAAGCACCCCTATTTATAGCCTGAACAGAAGCCTGGACACGGCCCCGTGTCCACCCTTCTTCTCTTTCTTCATTAATTGCAGTTTGTCTTTTTGGTTGACCACGCCCCCGTGTCCGCTGGGCACGCCCCCGTGTCCGCTGGGCACGCCCCCGTGTGCAGAAGCATATCTGTACTATCAAGATTTGCCTGGATTCTGCGAATCTTATAGTTGACCACGACCCCGTGTCCGCTGAGCACGGCCCCGTGGTGGGCAATAGAAGCTTCTACAGGTTTGTCTTTTGTGCCAGGGCTGACCATCCTGGACACGACCCCGTGCTGAGCTGGGCACGCCCCGTGCTGAGCTGGGCACAACCCCATGCTCAGCTGGGCACAGCCCCATGCTCAGCTTTCTTCTTATTTTTTCTTTGGGAGTTGCTGTCGAGGGGTCGGGCATGCCACGTTTCTTCCTTTTCTTTGTATTTATGTTGGTTTTGGCTGTATATTTGTTTCTTTTGTTCATTTAAGCTCATTTGACCCTGTAAATTCAAAAGGAAGACAAAAACACACTTTTTCCGACATTAGTACTAAAAAAGGGTTAGTTTTATGCCTTATTTGATGTAATTTATATGTTGCATTTTACACACATCAAATACCCCCACACTTGAATCTTTGCTTGTCCTCAAGCAAAACTCTTTATTATGTGGCTTACACACCCAAATGGAATGGGTAGAAGAGAAGGTATGGGCTTGTCTTGAGTGTCGGGAATCCAAGATCTTTATTGGGTTTTATTTTTATATTATTTACAATCCTATTCGTTATGATTTATTTAGAACGTTTCATCAGAGAAATTACTTATTTGGGCATAACATGCCTCTTTAAAATTTTATTTATATACAAGTTCATATATCTCACGGGGAATCACTCAACACTCGGCCGAAGATGTATTTTTGTGAGACACTCGAGACCGGCATGGAACTTACTTCTACCATATGCTTGCCAAGCAATTAATCCTCCTCCTTTTTAACTATACACCTTTGTAAATACCAAGAGGACTTGAGGAAGGGTTAGGCTTGGGCTAAAGGTAGGTGGGTTTGGTTAGTGGTTAGTAAAAAGGACTAAAAGCGTAAAAAGCGCCGGTTATCGTGAACCTTTTTCTCTTTTTTTTTGACATTTATTTAAACTAAGCATATTCAAACAAGATTTTTGAGTAACTTGTTTGGTTATTGCTAAATCCTTTTTTTTTTCCACAAGATAACCGAGCTTTTTACTAAAACAAAAGGGGTTTGAAAAGAAAAAGGTTTTGGTGGGTAAAGGGTGTTTGTTTTGTGGGTTTTGAAACGAAAAGGTTTAGTCTCAAAGGGGTTAACTAGGGGGATTTTGGGTAGGTGATAAAGAAAATGAAAAATAATGGTGTTGAAAGGAAAATGGATTAGTCCTAATGCCTCTGTCATTTATTTACTAGGGTTCAAGTTGGTAAGGACCGGGAATGTATCGTCATGGCAAGTTCTAGAGTTGTAAGAAACCAAGCGGCTATTCACACAAGAAACGAAAGATGAGCATTTAATATAAAGATGTATATTTGTATGCTCAATAAAGGCTCAAAACTTACTTTTTGTGGGAATGGGTTTATAATGTGATCAAGTATATATAATCAAATTTTAACTAGATTTGTCATGCCGTTTCATAATTTTCTTATGTTGGTTCTTTTTTTCACGACGCGGCCGGTTGCAAATTTGTAAAAATATAACATTTTTAGAACTTGTTATTCCGAAATTAAAACAAGACAAGTAAAAAAATGAAAATTTTTGAAAAAATTTGGGGTGATTAGCGATTTCAATAGAGTTTTGTGTAAGGCTTGTAATTAGGACTTACAAGATTCAAGGTTTTAGCATGCCCCCCCCCCCACTTAAATTACACATTGTCCTCAATGTGTCCCAAAAATAAGTTTTTCGGTTGATTAAAATGTGTAAAAGTGGGTTAAAAACAAGATTTTATGTTACTGGGTAGCTGAACACGGGGTGGTGTTGGCTGAGCACGACCCCGTGTCGAGACTGCCAGTACCAAAAGTAAACAGAAGGCTGGGCACGGGGGCATGTTCAGTGAGCACGGCCCCGTGTCCAGGTACCTGAACTGGGCATTTTTTACAGAACCTCGGGCACGGGGCGTGTTGGGGTGAGCACGGCCCCGTGCTGAACTTGCTGTAATGAAGAAAAATTGTCGGGAGGCTCTGTTTTTGTGCATGGGTTGTTGGTTCAAGCTTCCCTTAGTATCCTTCACCATCCCGAGTGTGTTTTATTCCTGAAAATTAAAACTAAACTAGAAAATATAAAAGTTAATCTAAATTAAACTAAGGATAGTTCCGCGGAATGCCTCCGTGGTGCGCCACGTTTATAAGGGTCCTTGGCTAGACACACCTTATCAGGTGGTTCTGGCTCATCTTCAATTAAGGGGTCGTCATTGCCGAATGGATATTTCATTGATCGCTCAAGATCGACACTCTTTTTAAATGCCCCTAATTGAAGAGGTGGATTGTTGTACTTCCGGTTTTTCAAAGCTTCGTGAGTTTTTACAAATGTTCGTCCCAACATTAGAGGAGCGTCATCGAGGATGACAAAGTCGGTGGGGACTACCATTTGATTTGTTTGAACCAAGACATCCTCAACTACACCGATTGATTTTATTACCTTCCGATTGGATAGAAAAATAGGTATTTGAAGTGGAGAAAAATCACTAATACTTAATTTTTAGAAAATGTAGTTAGGCATTATGTTAACACAAAGATCTTTATCGATTGTGACATTACTAATAAATGAATTTTGAAAGAAACACGGAACCGGTGTAATGTTAATTTCAAACGGGTCTTCTTTTATTAGTGAGGTTTGATCAATAGTTAACTTAACACTTACCGTTTCGTCAATTTTAGTGTTAGTGTTTAACTATTTTAAAAACTTAGCATGAGTTGGAACTAAACAATGATTTTCAAAAGAAGGTGACAAGAGATTAATTTCTTCAAAATTAGAATCTTCTTGAATTTTAATGTTGTCGGGCTCACCTTTTTCGTTGTTTAACTCATGTGACGGTTTTTCACTTATTTGTTCTTCCATTTTCACACTTTCAGTTATCTCTTCTTTATTTAATTCTTCTCTTGCGCGGGACTCCTCTTCCCATGCGCGAGTGATGTGTTCAAAATGCAACATATAAATTTCATCAATTGTGGCATAAAACTAACCCTTTTTTAGTACTAATGTTGGAAAAAGTGTGCTTTTGTCTTCCTTTTGTATTTTCAGGATTAAATGAGCTCAAATTAACAAAAGAAGCAAAAAGACATCAAAAGCTAACATAAATACAAGAAAAGGAACAAGACGTGATATGCCCGACCCCACGACAGCATCTTCCCAAGCAAAACAAGAAGACAGGAGACTGAACACGCCCCGTGCTCAGCCAGCACGGGGGCGTGCCCAAGTGTCAGCAGAAAAGACAAAGTGGTAGAAGCTTCTATTGCCCACCACGGGGCCGTGCTCAGCAGTCACGGGGCCGTGGTCAACTATAAGATTCGCACAATCCAGGCAAATCTTCATAGTACAAAGATTCTTCTGCACATGGGGTCGTGCTCAGCGGACACGGGGGCGTGGTCAACTAATAAGACAAGCTGCATTAAATGAAGAAAGAGAAGGATGTGGACACAGGGCCGTGCCCACTAGACACGGGGCCGTGCCCGAGCTTCTGTTCAGCCTATAAATAGGAGTGCTTGGCTCAAGCTCAAACCATCCCCTGGCACACCACCTCTCTCACACTTCACCCACCACCCACCACCACCATAACACCATCATCCACCACCATCATCCACCACCATCATCCATTATCCATCATAGAGTGTGTGAGTCATCTCGGGATCCAAGATTGATCGTAAGAGTTCTTGACAATCAAGGCCATGTTTGCCTAAGTCTCTTACATCACTTGGTGAAGACAAGTGTCTAGTGTAATACTTTTTTATTTCTAATCTTTTCGCACTTTTTATTTTGTTTTGTATTAATGACTTTAATAACTAGTTGCTTATGTTGAAGGTGATCTTTCCTTATCGTTTGTCCGTGGTGTCTTGGCATTATTTTATTATCTATATAAAATAAAAGATTTTCACCATTCATATCTCCACGGTCTATATGGAGGTATGTTGGCTACCTGGTCGGGGGTTAAGGGAACGGTTTGGTAAAGGTCTTGTCATTGTTCAGCGTTTAGAGGTCCTGCAATGGACCTGGGTAAAATTTAGTAGGATCTCCTTTAATACTTAACGGTATTGGATGGCGGGGGTCCAAACTCTTTGATCCCCTCATAAGTTAACTACTATTAATACTATAACCCGGCTATTTAGGACTGTATCCCTGTTGACTCAGACTACTTAGTCGAGGGTAACGTCACCTCCAAAAGAGGGGCCTACCATAATTTGCATTAATAACTTAATTAATTATATTTCTATAATCCACCCTTTTAGGATTGTATCCTTGCTGACTCAAACTACTGGGGTGAGGGTAACGTCACCTTCAAAATAGGGGCCTACTACAATAACTAAGATAATCTCTTAAATAAGTGCAAAAGTGCGGAAATAATCAAAGGTTACACTATACACGAGTCGGAACCAAGTGATTCATCTTGTCTATCTGTTTTTCTTTTATTTTTATTTTTCAGCATTTTTAGTTAGTTTTTATTTTTCTTAGTTTAAAACATTTTTCTAAACTTTTGTTTTGATTAGACGTTGAGGATAAACCGGTACTAAAAGCTCTTGTGTCCTTCGACGACCTCGGTATCTTACCAACACTATACTACGCTCACGATGGGTGCACTTGCCCATATGTGTGTTTAGTGTTAGTAAATATCGTGTTTTATAAATTTAAAACTTGACTAAACAAAAAAGTGTTAAAGGGGCTTAAAATATATACCTAATATATATAACACTTCACACGCATCAAGTTTTTGGCGCCGTTGCCGGGGACACAAGGATTTTAAGAAAGCTTAAAATCGACGGCCTAATCAGTTTTTCAAAACCTTTTTAACGCGCGCACATTTTTCTGCATTTTAGTTTAGTTTTGCATTTACAGTAACCTGTACACGTGGCCGTGTTCACTGAACACGGGGCCGTGCTGCACATTTTCATAAAAACACCCAGTAACAGTAGCTTGAACACGGGCCGTGCTCACTGAACACGCCCCGTGCTCAACTAGATCAGGGAATTTAATTAAAACGCCCAGATACAGATTCTGTACACGGGGCCGTGTCCATTGAACACGGGGCCGTGTCCAGCCTCTGTTTCTGTTTTTATTTTTGTTTTCTGATCTCGAGACTTGGTTGTGGTCTGCTGAGTGATTATTATGGATCAATACTCAGGAGGTTACAACTACACCTATGAGGAGGATGATTATAGGAGTAATTATTGCACTAATTGTTGTAACACACACTCGGTTCAAAATAATCGCTCATATCAACCATCCAATTCATACACCTACTATGAGGAACCCAGGTACGAGCCATCAACTTCATACACATCCTATGAAGACCAAAGGTATGAACCTCCTCCCTCATACTCATTTTTTGATGAACCAAGGTATGAGCCTTCATACTCATACTTTGAGGAACCAAGATATGAGCCACCACCTTCGTATGCTTACTATGAGGAACCATGGAGTGAACAACCCACCTCGTATGATTATTATGAAGAACAAAATTACGACCCTTATCCATCATATACTTACAATGAAGAACAATGGTGTGAACCATCTACTTCATATGGGTATTATGAGGAACAAAGGATTGAACAACCGGATTCAAGCTTTGAAAATCACGATTCTTTTTCTATAACCGAAGTGACCGATAGGATATTAGAACACATTAGAGTTATCGATCGCTGTATAAAAGAATCTCGCGCAAGGGAAGAGGAGTCCTATGCAAGAGAAGAATTAAAAAAGGAAGAGATAACTGAAAGTGTAAAAATGGAAGAACAAATAAGTGAAGAACCGACACATGAGTTAAACAACGAAAAAGGTGAGTCCGACAATGTTAAAATTCATGAAGAGTCTAATTTTGAAGAAATTAATCTCTTGTCACCTTCTTTTGAAAATCATTGTTTAGTACCCACTCATGCTAAGTTTTTAAAAGAGTCAAGCACTAACACTAAAATTGACGAAACGGTAAGTGTTAAGTTAACTAATGATCAAACCTCACTAATAAAAGAAGATCCATTTGAAATTAACATTACACCGGTTCCATGTTTCTTTCAAAATTCGTTTATTAGTAATGTCACAATCGATAAAGATCTTTGTGTTAACATAATGCCTAACTATATTTTCGAAAAATTAAGTATTAGTGATTTTTCTCCACTTCAAATACCCATTTTTCTATCCAATCGGAAAGTAATAAAATCAATCGGTGTAGTTGAAGATGTATTGGTTCAAACAAATCAAATGGTAATACCGACCGACTTTGTCATCCTCGATAACGCTCCTCTAGTGTTGGGACGACCGTTTGTAAAAACTCACGAAGCTTTGAAAAACCGGAAGTTCAAAAATCTACCTCTTCAATTAGGGGCATTTAAAAGAAGTGTCGATCTTGAGCGGTCAATGAAATATCCATTCGGCAATAATGACCCCCTAATTGAAGATGAAGATGAACCACCCGATACAAGTGAAGAGATTGACCACTTTGTTGAAGAAGAGGTCGCTATAGAACAAACTTTTAAAGTTCTTGATCGAAATGAGCAACCAAATAAGGAGTCTCCTAAAGACCCACCACTTAAGCTCAAAGAACTTCCAAAAGGTTTGGAATATGCTTTTCTAGACAAAGAGAGTAATTTACCTGTAATTATTTCGTCTAAATTAGATAGCATAGAAAAAGAAAAATTAATTAGTCTTTTGAAAAAACACAAAAACGCAATAGCTTGGAAACTTGTAGACATAAAAGGAATTAATCCTTCCATGTGCACACACAAAATTTTAATGAATGATGACTACAAATCGGTAATACAACCACAACGTCGAGTAAATCCAAATGTTCAAGAAGTGGTTAAAAATGAAGTCATCAAATTACTTGACGCCGGACTTATCTATCCTATCTCTGATAGCCCTTGGGTGAGTCCCGTCCAAGTAGTCCCAAAGAAAGGAGGTATGACGGTAATAACTAACGAAAAGAATGAATTAATACCAACGAGAACCGTCACAGGATGGAGAGTATGTATAGATTATAGACGATTAAATGAAGCTACAAGAAAAGATCACTTTCCTTTACCCTTCATTGATCAAATGTTAGAAAGATTATCCGGTCATAAATTTTATTGTTTCTTGGATGGTTTTTCAAGTTACTTTCAAATCCCGATAGCACCCGAAGACCAAGTAAAGACAACTTTCACATGTCCCTATGGAACTTTTGCTTATCGACGCATGCCGTTTGGTCTATGTAATGCCCCCGCAACATTCCAACGTTGCATGGTAGCCATTTTCCATGATATGATAGAAAAGACAATGGAAGTCTTCATGGACGACTTTTCTATCTTTGGGGATTCATATGACCAATGCCTCGATAACCTTGAACGAATGCTATCCCGATGTGAGGAAACTAACCTCGCCCTTAATTGGGAAAAATGTCATTTCATGGTAACGGAGGGAATAGTACTCGGTCACAAGATCTCAAGCGAAGGAATGGAGGTGGATCGAGCCAAAATAGATACCATTTCTAGATTACCACCTCCATCCTCCGTAAGAGCTATTAGAAGTTTCCTAGGGCATGCCGGATTTTATAGGCGGTTTATCAAAGACTTTTCTAAAATCTCGAGGCCTCTAACAAAATTACTTGAAAAAGATGCCCCTTTCATCTTTGACAAGGATTGCAATCAAGCATTTCTAACCCTAAAAGAAATGTTAGTCAACGCACCTATCATGATAGCGCCTGATTGGAAATTTCCTTTCGAAATCATGTGTGATGCTAGTGACTTTGCAGTTGGAGCTTTCTTGGGACAAAGAAAAGAAAAGCATTTCCACCCAATTTATTATGCTAGTAAAACACTTAATGATGCACAAGAAAATTACACAACAACTGAAGAAGAATTACTAGCTGTGGTATTTGCTTTTGATAAATTCCGTTCTTATCTTGTTCTTTCTAAAACTATAGTCTATACAGATCATGCAGCCATTCGATATCTCTTCAAAAAGCAAGATGCAAAACCACGTTTGATTCGGTGGATTCTACTCCTCCAAGAATTTGACATTGAAATCAAAGACAAAAGAGGAGCAGAGAACACTGTGGCAGATCATCTTTCGCGCTTAGAAGACCCAGCTTTAGAAGCGACCAGGGACGAGCAAATCAACGAAAAATTTCCATACCGAGTCCCTGGAAATGGTGGAATATAAGGAAGAACCATGGTACGCCGACTATGCTAACTACCTGGCTAGCGGTATAGTCGCAAAAGGTTGGCCACATCATCAAAGAAAAAAATTATTTGCCAATGTGAAACACTATTTTTGGGAAGATCCATATCTTTTCAAAATGTGTGCCGACCAACTCGTCCGGCGATGCGTACATGGTAGCGAAGCACGAAGAATTCTCCGCCATTGTCATGAAGGTCCATACGGAGGGCATCATGGTGCCGCTAGTACCGCACGAAAGGTATTTGATTCAGGATTTTATTGGCCAACCATTTACAAAGACGCCCAAAGTCTTGTCAAGACCTGTGATGCTTGCCAAAGATCAGGTAATATTTCTTCCAAAAACGAAATGCCACAAAATGGCATTCTTGTTTGTGAAATTTTTGATGTGTGGGGACTCGACTTTATGGGACCTTTCCCACCATCGAAAGGAAACAAATATATACTTGTGGCAGTAGACTACTTGTCCAAATGGGCCGAGGCCGAGGCACTTCCAACAAATGATGGAAGAGTCGTGGTAAGATTTCTGAAAAAATTATTCTCTCGTTTTGGCACACCTAAAGCCTTAATAAGTGATAGAGGTACCCATTTTTGCAACCATCAACTTGAAATTTTTTTTAACCAGATATGGGGTCTATCATCGGGTCTCAACAGCATATCACCCTCAAACAAACGGACAAGCCGAAGTGACTAATAGAGGTTTAAAACGAATACTTGAAAAAACCGTAGGGTTAAATAAAAAGGAATGGGCAGATAAATTAGATGATGCTTTATGGGCTTTTCGAACTGCTTATAAAACAACAATAGGTATAACCCCATATAAGCTAGTCTATGGAAAAAGTTGTCACTTGCCAGTAGAAATTGCACACAAAGCCTACTGGGCAATAAAAAATGTAAACTTAGATTTAGAATTTGTTGGTAAAAATCGATTTTGTCAATTAAATGAATTAGACGAGCTTAGGAATTATGCATACTCAAATTCTGAAATTTATAAGGAAAGAACGAAAAATTTGCATGACAAACATATTAAACCTAATGAATTTCGGGTAGGAGATCTAGTTCTTTTGTTTAATTCACGACTTCGATTGTTTCCTGGTAAATTAAAGTCTAGGTGGTCAGGACCTTTTTCCGTCACCCATATTTTCCCACATGGTGCAATAGAAATTAAATCTCGAAATGGGCCTCCATTCAAAGTCAATGGCCAACGGCTGAAACTCTATCAAGGATTCATTGAGGATGAAGAGGAGGAGATCTCGTTTCAAACGGTGGAAGAATGAAACCAACATCATACCTGGTAAGTTACGAACGATTGGGACGACATCTAAAAGCGGTAAGTTTTCTAACCAAAGCTTATGGGAAACAAGGGCACTCACACGAGCACAAAAAAAAAATTAAAACTATGCTCGGCACGAGGCCGTGTCCGCTGGACACGGGGCCGTGTCCGCGCTGCAGTCGGGATAAAACCCCTTTTTCAAAACAGTTACTTCGTTCCACACGCCCCGTTTCCCGAAAAAGCTCTGGTTCCAGGCGATTTTTCACAGATTTTCGACGTCTCCTATCACTCTAACGACATCAAGGTATGATTCTATCATTTTTAGTAGTTAGATTAGTTACTTGCATGTAGTTAAAACACCAAAAATTTGGGGAAAAATCTAGGGTTCTTGAAGTTCATCCGGATCGAACCTCAAATTTTTGTTTAGATCTGTTTGCATTTAGTTAGATTAGTGTTGAAGGAAGTAAATACACTTGTATTGTTCATAGATTCGCCTGATTTCTCACAAAAAACCCCAAACCCTTGTTCTTGAACCGAAAAAGATAAAATTGAATGGGTAAACGGGTTATTTTGGGAAAAACGGCACTTAGGGTTTTATTTTCGGGGGAAACCGCATCTATTGGACCAAAAATTTTCAAGTTTTCGAAACCGGGTCGAAAAATGGAATTTTTGTGTAACAGACGCCTGGACACGGGGCCGTGTCCGCTGAACACGGGGTCGTGTCCAGCCTTCTGTTTGCAGTTTTGTCCGAAAATACTTCTGTTTCGTGCTAACTTTTGGTGTATTCTTTCAGATGGCTAGGAAGTTCACAAGATTTAACGCCAATGAGCTCGATGCTAGGGCTAGATACGAGATACTTCAAACAAGGCCGGAGGAATACCCGAGGCAAGCATGCATGGAACTATTAACTGTGGTGAATTAAATCGACCGTTTCAACAACATTGTCACGAGACCACTAAGAGTCGCTCTAACAACTCGACTTCGTTCCGTCCACGAATGCACTTTGGAATTCTATAGCACCTTTACATTCAACTCAAGGTGTGACCCGTTCGACAGTGATGGGGTAGCATTCCGATGTGGCGGAACGAGGTATTCGATCTCTATGGCACAATTTGGGTCGATTGTTAGGTTGTATGCAGAAGAGGATGCGGGAAACGAGGAAAATACTGGAGGAATGCGAGAGATAGGTGAGAACGAACGCCAAGCCATTTGGGCTCAGATTGGTGAAGGGTACTACAATCCGAGCAGCACTAAGAGTACGAAGCTGAGGGATCCGCTCTACAGATACATCCATAGGCTCCTCGGCTACTCTCTTAGCCAAAGGCATGATAGTAGTGGCGTCGTTGGGTTAAGAGATCTTGTTGTCCTCCACTGTATCCACACCCGCAGGCCGCTTGATGTTCCGTTCCTCATGCTCCGAAACATGCATCATAACCGCCTTGCAAGTGCACCAACCCCTATCTTCTTTGGGGGATGGGTGTACCGTCTCTTCAAGCACTTCACCAACATACCTAGGTCATTTGAAAGGAGCCCATGGTTGGGAAGGGTGGATATACACATATGCCGCTCAATGAACCTAATTTATGAGGCTGAAGACGGGACGGTAAGCTTTCAAAGGATGCAAGGTCATGCATGGAACCCGCAAGAAGCACTTGCCCTCCCCGCTCCACAACATCATCAGTACCAATACCAGCCCCATGGTGATCCGGGCCAATCCTCCTCAGGAGGCGGTTTTCCTAACTTTCAAAGCTTACATGATTTGTTGCATGAAAACCTCATATGCACCAGGAACACCTACAATATGGCAAGCAACACGTACAACCAGGTTGGGGCGATTGAGAGAAACATATACGATATCCAAGATGATATTGGAACTATTCGGGACCACATTGCACGCCATGGAGGGGATGATGATGATGATGATGATGATGAGGACATGGATTAGGCGGGAGGAGCAGAGGAAGAAGCGGTTGGTTGATGATTCCCCAGGTTAACCCTTTTCTAAACTTGAACAATTGATGGCCTGCGTGCCAAGTGTTGAACAATTTACTTTCCCTAACTTCTTTTATTTTCTGCATTTATTTTTCTTTTAACTTTGACATGGATGTTAAATTTGGTAAAAGTAGGATGTTTGCTATGGTATGGTATGGTGTTTATTGATTAAGCAGGTACAAACGAGGCTTAGAGTACTAAACATTAGTACTACGAAAGCCGGGACAGGAAAACTGAAGAAAGAAACCTGTTTTTCAACCTTGCAGATTGTCCACACGGGGCCGTGTCCAGCCAACACGCCCCCGTGCCCACTCTCCCGAACCTGCTGTTTGTTTTAAATTTTGCAGACCTTGACAGACACGGGGTCGTGTCCACCCAACACGCCCCCGTGTTCATCTTCTGTAAGTTTTCGTTACTGGCACCTGAGCACGGGGTCGTGTCCACTCAACACGGGGTCGTGCCCAGGCAACCAGTAACATAAATTTTTGCTTTTAACACCTTTTTACACATTCAATCAACCTAAAAACTTTTTTTTGGGACACATTGAGGACAATGTGTAATTTAAGTGTGGGGGGGATGCTAAAACCTTGAATCTTGCAAGTCCTAAATGCAAGCCTTACACAAAACTCTATTAGAACCGCTAATCACCCCAAATTTTTTTCAAAAATTTTCATTTTTTTTACTTATCTAGGTTCAACTCGGGAAATTCAAATTCTTAAAAAGGTTATATTTTTACAAATTTACAACCGATAGCGTCGTGATAAAAAGAACCAACATAAGAAAATTATGAAAAGGCATGGCAAACTTAGTTAAAATTTGATTATATATATACTTGATCACATAAAAACTCATTCCCACAAAAGTGAGTTTTGAGCCTTTATTGAGCAAACAATTACATAACATTAAACTAAATGCTCATTTTCGTTTCTTGTGTGAATAGCCGCTTGGTTCTTACGACTCTAGAACTTGCCATGACGATACATTCCCGGTCCTTACCAACTTAAACCCGAGTAAGTAAATGATGGAGGCATTAGGACTAACCCTTTTTATTTCTACATCATTTTTTTTACCACCTACCCAAAATCCCCCTAGTTAGCCCCTTTAAGCCTAAACCTTTTCATTTCATAACCCAAAACAAACACCCTTTTACCCACCAAAACCTTTTTCATTTTTAACCCTTTGTTCTAGTAACAAGTTCGGTTTTTCGTATGAATTTTCAAAAAAAAAAAAAAAAAAGGAGAAAAAGTTGATTATGAAGAAAAAAGAAAATAACCAAACAAGTTTACCAAAAATGACTTTGTTTGAAAAATAGCTTCATAAAAATAAAAGTTAAAAAATAGAAAGTCTTACGAAAACCGACGCTTGTTACGTTTTTCGCCCTTTTTCTACTAACCACTGGTAGGATTAAGTTCCATGCCGCTCTCGAGTGATCCACAAAAATACATTTTCGGCCGAGTGTTGAGTGATCCCCGTGAGGTATGTGAACTTGTATATAAATAAAATTTTACAAAGGCATGTTATGCCCTAATAAGTAATTTATCTTATGAAAAGATTTAAATAAATCATGACGAATAGGATTGTAAATAAATAAAAATAAAACTAAATAAAGAATCTTGGAAATGCCGACACTCTATGATAAGCCCAAAAACCTTCTTTTCTACCCATTCCATTTGGGAGTGTAATAGCCACATATTAAAGAGTTTTGCTTGAGGACAAGCAAAGATTCAAGCGTGGGGGTATTTGATGTGTTCAAAATGCAACATATAAATTTCATCAATTGTGGCATAAAACTAACCCTTTTTTAGTACTAATGTTGGAAAAAGTGTGCTTTTGTCTTCCTTTTGTATTTTCAGGATTAAATGAGCTCAAATTAACAAAAGAAGCAAAAAGACATCAAAATCTAACATAAATACAAGAAAAGGAACAAGACGTGATATGCCCGACCCCACGACAGCATCTTCCCAAGCAAAACAAGAAGACAGGAGACTGAACATGACCCGTGCTCAGCCAGCACGGGGGCGTGCCCAAGTGTCAGCAGAAAAGACAAAGTGGTAGAAGCTTCTATTGCCCACCACGGGGCCGTGCTCAGCGGACACGGGGCCGTGGTCAACTATAAGATTCGTACAATCCAGGCAAATCTTCATAGTACAAAGATTCTTCTGCACACGGGGTCGTGCTCAGCGGACACGGGGGCGTGGTCAACTAATAAGACAAGCTGCATTAAATGAAGAAAGAGAAGGATGTGGACACGGGGCCGTGCCCACTGGACACGGGGCCGTGCCCGAGCTTCTGTTCATCCTATAAATAGGAGTGTTTGGCTCAAGCTCAAACCATCCCTTGGCACACCACCTCTCTCACACTTCACCCACCACCCACCACCACCATAACACCATCATCCACCACCATCATCCACCACCATCATCCATTGTCCATCATAGAGTGTGTGAGTCGTCTCGGGATCCAAGATTGATCGTAAGAGTTCTTGACAATCAAGGCCATGTTTGCCTAAGTCTCTTACATCACTTGGTGAAGACAAGTGTCTAGTGTAATACTTTTTATTTCTAATCTTTTCGCACTTTTTATTTGGTTTTGTATTAATGACTTTAATAACTAGTTGCTTATGTTGAAGGTGATCTTTCCTTATCGTTTGTCCGTGGTGTCTTGGCATTATTTTACTGTCTATATAAAATAGAAGATTTTCACCATTCATATCTCCAAGGTCTATATGGAGGTATGTTGGCTACCTGGTCGGGGGTTAAGGGAACGGTTTGGTAAAGGTCTTGCCATTGTTCAGCGTTTAGAGGTCCTGCAATGGACCTGGGTCAAATTTAGTGGGATCTCCTTCAATACTTAACGGTATTGGATGGCGGGGGTCCAAACTCTTTGATCCCCTCATAAGTTAACTACTATTAATACTATAACCCGGCTATTTAGGACTGTATCCCTGCTGACCCAGACTACTTAGTCGAGGGTAACGTCACCTCCAAAAGAGGGGCCTACCATAATTTGCATTAATAACTTAATTAATTATCTTTCAATAATCCACCCTTTTAGGATTGTATCCTTGCTGACTCAAACTACTGGGGTGAGGGTAACGTCACCTTCAAAAGAGGGGCCTACCACAATAACTAAGATAATCTCTTAAATAAGTGCAAAAGTGCGGAAATAATCAAAGGTTACACTATACACGAGTCGGAACCAAGTGATTCATCTTGTCTATTTGTTTTTCTTTTATTTTTATTTTTCAGCATTTTTAGTTAGTTTTTATTTTTCTTAGTTTAAAACATTTTTCTAAACTTTTGTTTTGATTAGACGTTGAGGATAAACCGGTACTAAAAGCTCTTGTGTCCTTCGACGACCTCGGTATCTTACCAACACTATACTACGCTCACGATGGGTGCACTTGCCCATATGTGTGTTTAGTGTTAGTAAATATCGTGTTTTATAAATTTAAAACTTGACTAAACAAAAAAGTGTTAAAGGGGCTTAAAATATATACCTAATATATATAACACTTCACACGCATCAGCGAGATTCTTTTATATAGCGATCGATAACTCTAAGGTGTTCTAATATCCTATCGGTCACTTCTGTTATGGAAAAAGGATCGGGATTTTCAAAGCTTGAATCTGGTTATTCGATCCTTTGTTCCTCATAATACCCATATGGAGTAGGTGGTTCACACCATTGTTCTTCATTGTAAGCATATGATGGATAAGGGTCGTAATTTTGTTCTTCATAATACTCATATGAGGTGGGTTGTTCACGCCATGGTTCCTCATAGTAAGCATATGAAGGTGGTGGCTCATATCTTGGTTCCTCAAAGTACGGGTATGAAGGCTCATACCTTGGTTCATCAAAATATGAGTATGAGGGAAGAGGTTCATACCTTTGGTCTTCATAGGATGTGTATGAAGTTGATGGCTCGTACCTGGGCTCCTCATAGTAGGTGTATGAAGTGGATGGTTGATATAAGTCACAATATTGAACCGAGTGCGGGTCACCACAATTTGTGCAATAGTTACTCCTATAATCATCCTCCTCATAGGTGTAGTTGTAACCTCCTGAGTATTGATCCATAAGAATCACTCAGCAGACCACAACAAAGTCTCGAGATCAGAAAACGAAAATAAAAATGGAAACAGAGGCTGGACGCGGCCCCATGTTCAGTTGACACGGCCCCGTGTACAGAATCTGTATCTGAGCGTTTTCATTAAAGTTACTGATTTCGTTGAGCACGGGGCGTGTTCAGCGAGCACGGCCCGTGTTCAAGCTACTGTATCTGGGTGTTTTATGAAAATTATGCAGCACGGCCCCGTGTTCAGTGAGCACGGCCCGTGTTCAGGATACTGTAAAGGCAAAACTAAACTAAAATGTAGAAAAATGTGCGCGCGTTTTATAAAGGTTTTGAAAAACTGATTAGGTCGTCGATTTTAAGCTTTCTTAAAATCCTTGTGTCCCCGGCAACGGCGCCAAAAACTTGATGTGTGTGAAGTGTCGTTAGTTTTTAATGTATATGTTAAGCCCTTTTTAACACTTTTTAGCCAAGTTTTAAATTTATAAAACACTATATTTACTAACACTAAACACGCATATGGGCAAGTGCACCCATCGTGAGCGTAGTATAGTGTTGGTAAGATACCGAGGTTGTCCAAGGACACAAGAGCTTTTAGTACCGGTTTATCCTCAACGTCTAATCAAATCAAAAGTTTAGAAAAATGTTTTAAACTAAGAAAATAAAAACTAACTAAAATGCTGAAAAATAAAAATAAAAGAAAAAACAGATAGACAAGATGAATCACTTGGCTCCGACTCGTGTTTAGTGTAACCTTTGATTATTTTCGCACTTTTGCACTTTATTAAGAGATTATCTTAGTTATTGTAGTAGGCCCCTCTTTTGGAGGTGACGTTACCCTCAACCCAGTAGTTTGAGTCAGCAGGGATACAATCCTAAAGGGTTGGATTATTGAAAGATAATTAATTAAGTTATTAATGCATATTGTGGGAGGGCCCTCTTTTGAAGGCGACGTTACCCTCGGCTAAGTAGTATGAGTCAGCAGGGATACAGTCCTAAGTAGCCGGGTTAAAGTTTTAATAGTAGTTTAACTTATGAGGGGATCAAAGAGTTTGGACCCCCGCCATCCAATACCGTTAAGTATTGAAGGAGGTCCTACTAAATTTGACCCAGGTCCTTTGCAGGATCTATACACTGAACAATGGCAAGACTCTTACCAAACCGTTCCCTTAACCCCCGACCAGGTAGCCAACATACCTCCATATAGACCGTGGAGATATGAATGGTGAAAATCTTTTATTTTATATAGACAGTAAAATAATGCCAAGACACCACGGACAAACGATAAGGAAGAATCACCTTCAATATAAGAAACTAGTTATTAAAGTCATTAATACATAACCAATTAAAAAGTGCGAAAAGATTAAAAATAAAAAGTATTACACTAGACAGTTTGTCTTCACCAAGTGATATAAGAGACTTAGGCAAACATGGCCTTGATTGTCAAGAACTCTTACGATCAATCTTGGATCCCGAGACGACTCACACACTCTATGATGGACAATGGATGATGGTGTTATGGTGGTGGTGGTGGTGGGTGGGTGAAGTGTGAGAGAGGTGGTGTGCCAAGGGATGGTTTGCAAATGAGCCAAACACCCCTATTTATAGCCTGAACAAAAGCCTGGACACGGCCCCGTGTCCGCTGGACACGGCCCCGTGTCCGCTGGACACGGCTTCTTCTCTTTCTTCATTAATTTCAGTTTGTCTTTTTAGTTGACCACGCCCTCGTGTCCACCGGGCACGCCCCCGTGTGCAGAAGCATATCTGTACTGTCAAGATTTGCCTGGATTCTGTGAATCTTATAGTTGACCACGACCCCGTGTCCGCTGAGCAAGGCCCTGTGGTGGGCAATAGAAGCTTCTACAGGTTTGTCTTTTGTGCCAGGGCTGACCATCTTGGACACGACCCCGTGCTGAGCTGGGCACGCCCCGTGCTGAGCTGGGCACAACCCCATGCTGAGCTTTCTTCTTGTTTTTGCTTTGGGAGTTGTTGTCGAGGGGTCGGGCATGCCACGTTTCTTCATTTTCTTTGTATTTATGTTGGTTTTGGCTGTATATTTGTTCCTTTTGTTCGTTTAAGCTCATTTGACCCTGTAAATTCAAAAGGAAGATAAAAACACACTTTTCCAACATTAGTACTAAAAAAGGGTTAGTTTTATGCCTTATTTGATGTAATTTATATGTTGCATTTTACACACATCAACGGTCCTGATGAAAATTTCCGCTGCCAAATTAGACAATACACAATACCACCGAAACTGGCTCGCGGCTGCCCGTTTCCGGGGATTTGGGATCGGGGGTTGCGACAGAAGGTGGTATCAGAGCTAAGCCACTGATTCGGCCACAGAAGTGTTCTGCTGACATCAAAATTCAATATGTTAGGAAATAAATTATGGAAATACGTGCATAACTGTATTTTATTGCTATGTGTTATTTGACTATTTGTTAGTTTACAGTATGAACGACCAAGGACCATCTGACGCGTACCGTCAATTGTCTGGTTCGCCTAGAAGCGAAGGCACCTCCTCTTCTCAGCCTGCCCTCTCAGGTTACTCTGCTGATATGTAAAAGAAGGAATCTTTGTGTTTAAGGCTCAGTTAGAAGAGCCATTTCCTCAGAAAAAGAGGGGATGGTTCAGTCGAGGGGCGCACGAGCGTAGAAAACGTATGAAAAAATTACAAGACCAGAGGGTACTAGCAGCAGCCAAGAGAGAGACAGATGCCTATGCCCAGGATATGACAAATAGGGGTATAGTCAATATTCACATCCTAGCAACCACTGCAGCTGACCCTAATCTGGAACAAATAATAGCACCCCAACCACAACCACCAATCCCTGACCAACCCATGGAGGTAGAAAACCCTGAAAACCAAGTAGAAATGCATGACTTTAATCCAGAAGAAATCCCTAGGTTACCAACACCAAACCCCCTAGACCCAAATTACGATCTCAGGTGGGATGAAGTTAGGGACTATGTGCAATGTTACCCGATACATGAAGACACACCCATGCAGAACATAGGAGCCTATCCAGGTATGGACCCTTTAGATCCCTATTACCACGATGAATACGTTAGGGAGATTTTAGAAGATCCTTACCGATTTCAGGCATCTACACCCCCATACCAGGAACCCGCACCCCAGATTCCAAACCCAGTCCTAGAACCTGCACCCCCAATGAGTGCAGAAAACGTACAAGAACTTAGGACTTTTGGGGAGGAAATTTTAGAGAGCAGTGAGAGAATGAGACAGGTGGGAGAGCGACTCGCATGGAAATACGACGAGCGCAATATGGATTTCTGGATGAATCCATATCCGTGAATGTGATGGTGAAACGGTAGTAGTATAATAATAATAAAATAAAATATGTGTGTACGGATGCCTACTATTATTTATTTCTGTTGGTATTGTAATTTTTATTTCAGTACTAGTGTGTAACAGATGCCTAATATATAGATGAATAGAGTAAAGTCGCAATGATCGACGCTTTTGGCAAAAATGCGTGTCATGTGATTGACTATATTAAATATTATTTTGTGATATTAATACGGGATAAATGTTTAAAATTCAGATGGCCGATGAAGGAAATCAAGGAAATCTGAATAATGATAACCAGAGTAACATTAACGTGGTTAATGAGAATCCGAGCATCAATAACAATGGAAACCAAATGGCTAATAGTGCCGTTCAACACATAGTGGCACAAGGAATCATAGATGCAATGCCATTTATTATTCAAACGATTCAAGAAGCGAATAATAAAAGCAAGCATAGCAGTAAGCGACCAATTGAACCAGAAAACAGCGTGAACAATGGACCCGTACTTCAAGTGCCCAATCCCAAAAGAAGAAGAACCATGCCTTATGGTTGTTCTTACAAAGAATTCTGGTCCTGTAAACCAATAGAATCCTCGGGCAATGAAGGACCCATTGCAGCCTTATGCTGGATAGAAAAGACTAAGGTTGTTTTAAAAATAAGCAAGTGTGCTGAAGAAGACAAAATAACGTTTGCTTCTAATCTGTTTAAAAAACTCAGCCTTAGAATGGTGGAACACTATCCTCCAGTCAAGAGGAAGTGATAGGGTATACAACATGGAATGGGAAGAATTTAAGAATACGGTAGAAAGGAAATTCTGCCCTCCTAATGAAAATGAACATATAGCTAATAAGTTCCTAAACTTAAGAATGACTGGGGTAGATAGTAAGGGTTATACTACCACATTCTTTGAATATGCTAGAATGGTACCAACCCTTGCATCACCTGAACCAGTGTCAGTCTCCCGTTACATATGGGGATTAATTGGGAAGATTAGACATATAGTCAAGGCAGCTAGACCTCAAACTATAGAAGAAGCTGTAGAACTAGCAAACACCTTGACAGATGAATTAATCCGTACTAGAGAAGAAGAACAGAGGAGAAACCTAACCCAAAGGCTTACTCAAGAATTCCGTTCTGGGAATTATAATCATAGGAATATGGGTTCTACCTCTGCACCGTTCTGCAAGGCCTGCAAGAAAAAAGCATTCGGGAAAATGCTCCACTCTTTGCAATTTCTGCAAGATGCCAGGACACAAGGAAAAATATTGCAGAAGAAAATCCAGTAATGGACTATGCTACAACTGTGGAGAAAAAGGTCATATGAAGCTGAATTGTCCAAAATTGGCTCCAGCTGTGAACAACAGGAACACTAAAAATGCTAGAGCATTTGTTCTAACTGCAGATGAAGCCAAGATGATTCCAGACGTAATAGCTGGTACGTTTTTAGTTAATGATGTTTTTGCTAAAGTATTATTTGACTCTGGTGCAAACCAAAGTTTCATTAATACTTCGTTTTGCAAACTTCTAAATCATTCATTAACTAAACTACCACAAGAATGCCTAGTAGAGACAGCTAATGGAGAAACTGTTAGGATTTCTGAAATCTTGCAGGGAGCAAGAATAGAAATTTTAAATCAAAAGTTTATGGCAAATCTTTACCCAATGAATCTGGCAGGATTTGATATTGTATTAGGAATGGATTTGTTAATAGCCAATAAAGCCAGTATTTTATGTGATCAAAAGTCAATTCAAGTAAATTCACCAAAAGGTGAAAAGATCATAATAAAAGGAGATAAACCATCTAGATCCACAAAATTCATCTCTGTGATGAAAACTGCAAGTTATATAAGAAAATGTTCTATAGTGTATTTGATTTCCATAATCACTAACACTAAAGGAAAAAAACTAAAAGACATTCCAGTAGTGTCTCAGTTTTCAGATGTATTTCCAGAAGAATTACCAGGACTACCACCAGACAGAGAAGTTGAATTCAGAATTCACCTACTGTCTGGAACTACACCAATTGCCAAAGCACGTTACCGTTTGGCACCCGCCGAAATGCAGGAATTAAAGAAACAATTAGATGAATTGTTAGAAAAATGATTCATACAACCAAGCTCATCACCATGGGGAGCGCCAATATTATTCGTTAAAAAGAAGGACGGATCAATGCGTATGTGCATTGATTACCGTGAATTGAACAAAGTCACGATTAAGAATCGGTACCCATTACCGAGAATCGATGATCTGTTCGACCAACTGCAAGGAGCTCAATTTTTCTCTAAAATCGATTTAAGGTCAGGATATCATCAATTAAAGGTACAGGAAGAGGACATTCCTAAAACCGCATTCAGAACAAGGTATGGCCATTATGAATTTATTGTCATGCCATTTGGTTTAACCAATGCCCCAGCCGCATTTATGGACATGATGAACCGAATATGTAAGCCATATTTGGATAAATTCATAATTGTCTTTATAGATGATATTCTAATTTACTCTAAGAGTAAAGAGGAACATGCAAAGCATTTGCACGCACTTCTAAGTTTATTAAGAAAGGAAAAGCTTTATGCTAAGTTTTCAAAGTGTGAGTTTTGGTTAGAACAAGTACAGTTTCTCGGACACTTGGTTAATCATGAAGGAATTCATGTGGATCCAACAAAAATCGAGGCAATTATTAAATGGAAAACCCCTGAGTCACCAACTGAGGTTAGAAGTTTCTTAGGATTGGTCGGTTATTATAGAAGATTTATTCGAGATTTTTCTAGAATAGCCATTCCTTTAACTAAGTTAACCTGTAAATCCATTAAGTTTGAATGGGGATCAAAACAAGAAGAAGCATTTAGAATTCTTAAGCATAAATTAACCCATACACCCATACTAGCGTTACCAGAAGGAACTGAAGACTTTGTAGTCTATTGTGACGCTTCTAAATTAGGTTATGGATGTGTATTGATGCAACGCCAAAAGGTTATAGCTTATGCATCTAGGCAACTTAAGAATCATGAAGAAAATTATTCAACCCACGACTTGGAATTAGGAGCTATAATTTTTGCCCTTAAGATTTGGAGACATTACCTTTATGGTAGTAAGTTTACCATATTCACTGATCATAAGAGTTTAAGGTATGTTTTCGGGCAAAAGGAGTTGAATATGAGACAAAGACACTGGATGGAGATGCTTAGTGACTATGATTGTGATATCCAGTATCATGAAGGAAAAGCAAATGTAGTGGCAGATGCTTTAAGCCGAAAGTATCATGAAAAACCAAAAAGGGTACGTTCTCTTAAATTAAATCTACAAGTAGATTTAAATGAACAAATCAGAAAAGCACAAGAATCAGTAATCAAGGATGATACAGAAAAATTAAAAGGTATGCTAAAAGAATTAGAACAAGGAACATATGGAACATATGGAATATGGAGATTCCATAAAAAGAGAATGTGGATACCTAAATTAGGAAACCTACGTCATCATATATTAGAAGAAGCTCATAAGTCTAAATATACGATGCATCCAGGAAGTGATAAAATGTACCAGGATTTAAGGAAAAATTTCTGGTGGATAGGAATGAAGAAGGACATAGCAGCCTATGTTTCTAAATGTTTAACCTGTTCACAAGTTAAAGCTGAACACCAGAAACCCTCAGGTCTATTGCAACAGTTAGAAATGCCAGTGTGGAAATGGGAATTAATAACAATGGATTTTGTTACTAAATTACCCAAAACAAAGAAAGGAAATGATACAATCTGGGTGATTGTAGATAGGCTAATCAAGTCAGCTCATTTCCTACCAATGAAAGAAACTTTCAGTATGGAACAGCTTGCCAAATTTTTCCAAAAGGCAATGGGAACCAAGTTAAATCTGAGCACATCTTATCATCCTCAAACAGACGGACAAAGCGAAAGAACAATTCAGACAATGAAGGACATGCTTAGAGCTTGTATAATTGATTTCGGAGGTAATTGGGACGATCACTTACCTTTAATAGAATTTTCTTATAATAATAGTTATCACACAAGTATCAATGCTGCACCATTCGAAGCACTTTATGGACGAAAGTGCCGAACCCCCGTCTGTTGGGCAGAACTTAGGAAAAAGCAACTATCTGGACCTGAGATAGTGCAAGAAACCATCGACAAAATTATTCAAGTCAAGGAACGACTAAAAGCAGCACGTGATCGACAGAAGAGCTATGCCGATAACCGACGCAAGCCATTGGAATTTCAAGTAGGAGACAAAGTATTGTTGAAGGTCTCTCCTTGGAAAGGAGTAGTAAGATTCATCAAAAGAGGAAAGCTAAGTCCTAGGTATGTTGGACCTTTTGAGATTATTAGAAAAATAGGACCTATAGCCTATCAGCTACAACTGCCAGAGGAAATGGCAGGAATACATGATGTATTTCATGTATCTAATCTCAAGAAATGCTTAGCCGATGAATCACTGGTAGTACTTCTTAAGAATATAGAGGTAAATGAACAACTCAAGTTTATAGAAAGGCCTCTACAGATTGAAGACATGAAAGTTAAGAATCTCAAACATAAGAGATTAGTTCTGGTCAAAGTGAAGTGGGACTCCAAAAGAGGACCTGAGTACACATGGGAGCTTGAATCAGAGATGCAAAGGAAATATCCACACTTGTTCCAGTAGATCTCGAGGACGAGCTCTAAAACAAGGTGGGGAGGATGTAACAATCCTAAATAAACCGACACCCTCGAATATTTTACGACACCTCAATATATTTTAAAATATCCCAATATGTCCCAAAATACACCCCATACGTGAAGACGGGCCCCGAATACCCTAAATATTAATAAAAATAATTAAAAATCAGGTTTTGGGTCTGAGGCGGGTCGCGTAAGCTTAAGCCCAACCCTTACGCGGGCCGCGTGAACTTAAAATCTGGCGCAACCCTGGGCCGCCACGTGGCCCAACACCCGGCAGACCTATACATCGACTCAGCCCAGCTACGCATTGACCTGGGGTCAACGCGGGCCGCGTAGGCCCTGTTCTCGTGTTACGCGGGCCGCGAGAGGACCAGATTCAGCACCTATATAAGAAGGCCATCGGGTTTCATTTAGAATCGCTCAAATCTTTCTTTCTAAACGTGAATTTCTGATAATAGGCATAATACTCGGGTATTATACCCCCCCTAAATAGCGAAGTTATGCTCCGTTGTAAGTATTATAACCCCTGGATACGTATTAGATACGCTGCCCGATTGATCTTGGGTTCCGCAACGGCTGTCGTGGTTCTGCCCGACGTAGTCGTTGGAATGCCGTCTCGGGAGTGTATTACTAATCTTAAAATGGGTTATTATACTAACGCGTGTGCATTTGTGTAAATTTTAGATTATCACCAGGAAACCCTTACGGAAAATCTAAGACAGCAATGTGAGTTGATCCATTTTTTGTAAACCTTTTGTTAACTGTTTTTACAAAACCTTAAATACTTTTCCATGCGAATAACAGTTATTGAGTATTTGTAAGAATACAATTATCATGAGTATGTTGGGGTTTTGTATACAAAATTTGTTACCACCTGGTCAAGGAGTAACATTTCCACAAGTCGGGTTCGACAGTACCATGGATGTTAATTGTGATGTCTTGAAAACAAATATAATTGCGGGATCGCCCTCAATACGTACACTGGGTTTTTATTAAACTTGATTAAACTGGGATTCACTCACCAGTATTTCCCACTGACAAATGTTTTTAAAACGCGTTTCAGGTAACAAATTGTGAAAGTCAAATAGAAGCCAGCTGGACAGCACTGAAGGCTTGGAAAAGTGGCAATAAAGTTACCTAAAATAAAATAGATGTTTTTATTAAATAAAATAGGATTTATTCCTATGAAAACGTGTGTACTATGAACTTGGGTTTTAACCCATTTGTTTAATATTATGAAAATGTGGTATTTTACTCTGATCAATGTTTCCTAACTACGGTCCTGATGAAAATTTCCGCTGCCAAATTAGACAATACACGATACCACCGAAACTGGCTCGCGGCCGCCCGTTCCCGGGGATTTGGGATCGGGGGTTGCGACAAAAATTACCTGTTAATACATGTTAACACGAACGAAAACATGAACACGACATGCTATTTGAGAGTTACAGGGGGAGTTTAGGGTTTTTTTTTTTTTTTTTTTTTTTTTGAATCGAATGAGGAATGAAAATATAAAGGAATTAAGGAACCCAGACGCACATGGCTGATGAGTTTTATTTAATTTAATTTCTTATCGTGTACTAACGGGTATTAACAGGTAAACAGGTATTTAACATGTTTATACACGAAAATTAACAGGTAATCACGTGTCTACCTGTTTGGTACACGATATCTGTTAAGGCCATACACGATACCTGTTAATTTCGTGTAGATTCGTGTCGGGTATTCGTGTAAAATTGCCCGCCCTACCTAATTTTGACTGACCTAAACATTGAACCCGTTGGTGGACTTGAGAATTTTCTTCATGAGGTCGAAGACTTTTTTTTTCGGTTCTCTATAGCTATATATTAATTATTTTGGTTCTGGTTCCGATTCGATGGGGTCAAGTGATCAAATGCTAAAAAGGCAAAACTAAAATAAAATGAAATACATAACAAATATACGTTAATCATCAATAGAAATGCATAATATAAATACAAAATTCCCTATAGTGCCAACACAAACAATATACACGATCATTTTTGAACTATTCTCTAACCAACCCAAAAAAAGACAAGCCACTAATATTTAGTTTAAGATGGGTTTGATTCTTAATGGCTTAATTGTTTAATCTTTTAGAACAGGTATTTAGCCCCCCGCAACGCGCACACAGGGGGTAAATTTGCGCTACAATTGTTGGGGGAGGAGGCATAAAATCGTGTTATGTAGCCAACCAATAGTGACCAAATCGAAGAAAAAAGATAAAACAAAAACACAAATTTATAGCACCAAATTACTCACTTAACGTAAAAAGTATATGAACTCAAATGTATACTTACACCTATTAGAAAGTCGATGGGGATCAAAGTATGTATCAAGTTTTTAGAAAGCTTAAAACAAAAGTAACAACTTTAAAACTTAAAGGAAAAAAAAACAAACTTACATTAAAAGGAAAAAAAGTTGAGGGACCATTTTTGACCATCAACCAAAATTTGGTGATATAACTAGAAAACTAGAAGAGTCAACTAGCGCAAAGCCGTGGTTTGATATATTTAGTACTAAGCATTGTTTAGTTGCTTAGGAATTAACATGGGCTTGAACAAATTAACTATTTATAACCAGGGGCGGAACCATAGTAACATGAGTCGTAGCACGGGCTACGGCTCAACCCCGTATTCGTAGTGTTTTTTTTCCGGTTTTATATAAAGGATACCCCTAAAAAAATACGAGGATACCTCTAACCAAAAAATAGGATACTTGATATCTAAAATACCACTTTTTTATAAGCTCAAACATTTTCAACCCAAAATCTTGTAGAATAATTATGCCCGAATGATAAAATAAGCCCAACTTAACAATAATAAAATTGAAAGGAGTCCATAAATATAATTAATAAAGTTAACCCAAGACGCCGAACGATATTATAGTTGAATAAGTGATCTTGCTCGTCTTATGGTGGAAACCGGAACACATAGTTCTTGTCCTTTGGTTTATCAAGTAGTGAAGCTAACTTTGGTTTTACCGGTCGCAACTGTTGAAATATTTTTTTTTTTTCTAAACTGAAGCATGTCACGCAATCGAATGAGCTTAGAATATTTGAACAATGCTATGGTTTGTGCGGTCGAAAAATAAACTTTTGATAAAGTATAAGACAACCAGGGCCGGATCTGGGCCCGGCAAACCCATGCCGACGCCCGAGACCCAAAATTTCAAAGGGCCCGAAAAGTCTTTATAAGCTTGTATATATTTATTAAATTATATATTTAGTATATTCATCCGTTTATTATGCAAAAATATTGGTGATGTAGTGGGAAAAAACATCTCAAAATAATGTAAAGGTCTCAAGTTCAAGTCTTTGCTCCATCACTAAGTTTTTATTTTTGTAATTCATTTATCGTTAACCATAATTTTGGGCCCAATTCTTTTCGTCGTCCGATGCCTAAATTTTTTAAAGAGTTTTCGGAGACGGCTCTGAAGACGACGATGTGATGGAACGATTTCAAGCTATGAAAAAGAAAGAGGACACATCTGTTATGTATTTGTTTTACTTTATTTATTATTGTTTTTTTATAATTGCCCGGTAAATTTTTTTTTAGGATGCCCCTAAATTAATAGGCTAGTTCCGCCACTGTTTATAATAGGCTTAAATTATTTAAATAAATTGGTTGTTTCTTCTATGTTATTTAGATTATACTATGTTTATTTTTAAAATTTAAAACTTTTAATTTGTTTTTACTTAAAGCCATTGTCAAAATTTTATGAGGTCTTTTACTCGTCAATAGGGTCAATGTAAAATTTTCATGAGGTTCATTCAGGAATGTATTGTATGTAAAACACTAAAAATAAAAATTTCATAGGGGATGGCCGAGACCCCTGTGGCCAACTCATAAGTACGTTGTACTCCCATGATGAAATCGTGACTCATATGTGAACAAACCGGATTAAGTCTAACACCATCCACACATGTGAATATATAGTGTATAGTGGATACAAGTTAACACTTACAAATGCAATATTAAAAGGATAATATACCACACCACGTTTTTATCTTAGTTATAAAATCTCACAACTTAGATCGAATAATACACACTTTGTCAACTCTAGCTCATAATCATGTATAATCAAACAATAAGCCATAAATATGAATTCCAATGAATAAACTTTGATTTTCGGTCTTTTAATCATTACTTGCAAGGATGATCACATTACATATAATTACACAAATTCATTTAAGATATCATGTAGGTCATGTAATTCATCATCATCATCATACTCACTAAATCCCACCAATAGCAAAATTAAGGTAGGGTATGAGGAGGTTAAGATGTAGACAACCTTACATCTACCCCGTAGGAATAGAAAGACTGCTTCCAATGAGACCCCCGGCTCGAATATAGTCATGTAATTGCACTATGAAATAGGTTTTCACTTCAGTTTCATCCTTATAAAATAATGGAAAAATTACACTTTTCGTCCTTTATGTTTGTACCTAGTTGCAATGGATGACCCTTACCTTTAATAATTACAGCCACAGTCCTTTATTTTGAAAACCTGTTACATCTTTCGTCCTTTAGCACTAACTTGGTTAAAATTTTCAGTTAAATTTATTTACTTAATGGCAGTTTAGTCTTTCTACTTAATTATTTATAGTATAAATAAAAAAATAAAATCAAATATAAATACATATACAGGGTAATGCTAGACAAAAAACCCTCAAATTCTTAGAAAACTCTGGAAACCCAAATGGGAACCCATTTTTACCCAACCTCCCGACATTTTTTTTTTTGAAAAAAATTACACATGTAATATACATGTTTTAGAGTGTTTTGGTCCAAAAAAAAACAAAAAAGCGCCGAAGGGATTTTTTAAAAAAAAATAAACAAAATTCAGTGCCTAACATGTGTTAGACAAAAATGCTGAAAGTTGCTGAATTTTTTTTTTTTTAAATATCCCTTCGGCGCTTTTTTGATTTTTTTGGCCCAAAACTCTTAAAAACATGTATATTACATGTGTTATTTTTTTCAAAAAAAAAATGTCGGGAGGTTGGGTTTTCTAGGGTTTTTTATATAGATAGGGTTTTCTATGTAGCCCCACCCTACATATACATATACCCACATCCAGACCTATTCCCCTTTCTCTTTCTTCTCTCTCATGTCTCCCTCTACAATAATGAAATCACCTGCAACTTCAACAAAACCCTAATAAAAGTTCATCACAAACGTGGATCCCACTTCAATAATCTACACAAATTCTTCTAACACCATCGCAAATATCGCCAGTAAATCTGATTGAAGATGAAGACGAACAGGAGTTCGAGTTTCCTGTTATGTGTACAGACTCTAATTTATTTCGGAATTCGTCTCTGGCAATCAGAATCTAAACAGCCTCTGTTTCATCGGTACCACCGGAGTCAAATCTCGGTGATTTACCGGAAAAAGTGGTGGGTTTTGTTCTTGTCTACTTAAACCCACAAGAGATTTGTAGAGTTGCGTCTGTTAATCAAGCTTTTCGTCGTGCATCAACCAGTTGAATTTGAAAGTGTTATGTGGGTATTTGTTGAATTTGGTTTTTGATTGGTGATTAGAGTATATTAGAAACAGAGGTTTGGAAACAGGGTTTTTAAAAAATTGAAATATGAGTGTGCCTGCGGTTTGATTCAGAAACAAATTTTGGTACATAAAGGTTTTAATTTTATGTGTTTTGTGTGTTTTGTGTGTATTGGTTGAATTTGTTTGTTGATCGGTGACAAAGGTTTTTGAAATAGATTTGTAAATTGGATTATTATTTGTTTAGAATCTGTACTATAAAATGATGATTATGGAAAAACCTTTACGGGGAAGATGATGGTGGCGGCAGAATGTGGTGGTGGCGGCAGGATGAGGTGGTGGTGGCAAGATGTGGTGGTTAGGGTTTTAGGGTTAAGAAATTGGGAAAGATGATGTGTATATGTAATTTTTTTTTGTTTTATTCATTAAACATTTAAATAAAAGCATGAATTGACCAGAATACCCTTAAGTGACTAAATTTAACTGAAAATTTTAACCAGGTTAGGCCTAAAGGACGTAAAGTGTAACGAATTTTACAAATAAAGGACTGTGGCTGTAATTATTAAAGGTAAAGGTCATCCATTGCAACTAGGTACAAACCTAAAGGACGAAAAGTGTAATTTTTCCTAAAATAATCAAATCGAACAAATCCTTTTATCTCTAAGGTTCTGTTTGTTTTTGCTTATATTGTCTGTAAAGAGCTTATGTCTGCGGGCAGGCAGACATAAGCCCTTGAAGACTGTTTGTTTAAAAAAAAAGATCTGAAAATGGCTTTTAATAGCTTAAAAAAAGCTATGGATAATAGCTTCACTAAACAGATCAGATCTTCACACACACCCTTCTTTTCTTCCTCTTCTCCCCTGCCACCACCACCTCCGCCACCACCTCCACCACCACCATCGTCAAAACCCACCACCACCAAACCCATCACCACCAAACCCATCTGTGAGAGAGAGAGAGATTTCTGTGAGAGAGAGACCGTAGAGAGAGAGAGACCTGTGAGAGAGAGAGAGAGATCTGTGAGAGAGAGAGACCGTAGAGAGAGAGACCTGTGAGAGAGAGAGAGATCTGTGAGAGAGAGACAGAGACCTGAGAGAGAGAGAGAGAGAGAGACCTGTGAGAGACCTGTGTGATGGCGGTGGTGGTGCGGTGGTGGTAGCGGAGGTGGTGGTTGTAGAGAGAGAGAGAGAGAGTGTGTTCTGTGAGAGAGAGAGACTGTAGAGAGAGAGAGAGGCGGTGGTGTGATGGCGGTGGTGTGATGGCGGAGGTGGTGCGGTGGTGGTGGCAGAGGTGGTGCGGTGGTGGTGGTGGTTGTAGAGAGAGAGAGAGTTTGTAGAGAGAGAGAGAGCAGAGAGAGAGAGAGCTTGTGTGTGTGTTGTGTGGTTGAAGTTGTTTTTGAAGAAAAAAAACAAACCCTCTTCTCCTTGCAGACTGCAGACATTTGGGCCACATCTTCTCTTGCAAATGTCTGTAGATGTGGTTCGCAGACTACAGACATTTTACATCTGAAAAAACAAACAGCACCTAAATCACATGCATGAGTTATAAGGCCTTTCACACAAATCTAACAGTTATCACCTATGAAAGTATCTTCGTATTTTGAATATATGGTTAACGAGTTTTAAGTATTTCAAGTTCATTATTGAAATAGTGTTCAACCATTAGCTTTATAAATACTCCTTGTTTAGAGTTAGTTCACTATTTACTACATACAAAATACACCCCTCCTCTTTCTATACATATTATCGCAAATTAATCACAACATAGCTTTGATCACGATGTCTTAATGGCAACATTTCTTTGTTCAAGTTCAAGACACTCGGACCTTGAAGCAAAAGTTGGACATCAAACTAAACACTACCAGTCCATTGTTGCAACACGCCTATAAACGTGTCACTTTTTGTCACCGACAACATCATAAGAATAAGACCATGTGTAGTGGTAATGCCTCTACTCTTGGGCGTTTTGCGCCATGTGGCAGCCCAGTCAGCAATGGGCATTATGGGGCGTTTTCTAAAATGTGTGTAGCGGGGATGTGGGCATTATGTTAAAATGGGTGTAAAAAATTAAATTAATAAAAAACCATCAAAAAAGGGTATTGGCCAAACAAAAAGAAGAAAACCTGTGATTGGCCAAAGATCTTGAACATGGGCGTGGAAAAAAGGACACCATTTGCATTTTTTTCTGAAAAAACGCCCCCAGGGGTGGTAAATGAGCATTTTAGGGCGTTTTTTAGGGGAAAAACGTCCAAAAAACCCCCTCACTACGCATGGTCTAAAGTACAAACCACCACAACATACCACAACATTAAAATCGAAGGCACAGGACCACTTATCTCCTTAGATAAAGTGCATTTATGGCTTTAAATTGTTGGATGTTATTTATCTTTTCTTTTAAGGCTGGCAAATCAAAATGTATAAAAACATATAGATTACAATGACTAGCCAGGATCTAAATACATTTAAGTTAACCCCTAGCCAAAAAAAAAAAATTAAATCACATCATAGAAAAACGAAAATCACACCAATTGCCCCATTCCATTACAAACTTTTTGGTCCGATTCTTGATCTAGACGAAACCAACCACTTTTATTGCTTAGATAAGTTCATGAATAGAGACCAGAGTGTTTGAGAATACGTTTTCATTCAGGCCTTCCAAATCATCCAACTCGCAACAAAAATACCTATTGTACCGTTCTCTTGTGTATCACATTTGTCTGGATTGTTTTGTGTATCTCCAATAAATCGTGGATTGAAATTTCGCCTCATTCCTAACTACACCTTTTATGGCTCATTAAGGTGAACATTCAAACAAGATAAAGTTGTATCAATATTGACTATGTTATTCCGAACACCCAATAACTATGTAATCACCGAAATCGGTGTTCCACCCCCAAGAACCTATGTGAAAAGGCCCGAATAATTTTCTTCCAAAGTCGGCGATCCTCTGTTTTGAAAAACGCCACAACCACTTGCCAATCAAGCTTGTGTTCATGTCTTTCAATAAACACGGTGTTAGATATTTTGATATGGATTAACTTGTTGATCAAAGTGAATTACAATACACATCAAACAAGTTAGGAGACACAGGAGTATACGTTTGTTTGAGTTTATAATAATTCTAAGCAATGGGTGTTTAAAGGGGGCAAGCACCCCTAGGAGCAGGGTCCAAGGGTGGCATCCCCTAGTTAGGTCCAAAATTAATTTTCTGAAAGTTGCCATTAAATTCGAGATGAAATTTGGCTAAAAAATAGAAGCAATTTGAATTGCAAAAGGAAACTACCATCAAGAAGTTCCTGGCCCCTAACCCAAAATTCAAAGTCTATCTCTTTAGGCCGGAGGGTGTGGAGGCGCCACCGCGGCCACCTCACCTCCCATAGCGCCTAGAGGGCGCTACCACCCACACCACCGTCTTCAAGGAGGGGGCGCCATGGTGGTTTCGCCAAGATGGTAACGAAGACTGAAGGGCTTTATCGATGAAGGATTGGTTAAATGGGGGGGGGGGGGGGGGGGGGGGCTATAGCTTGAAGGGGCTTTATCCCACACCCTTCAAGTTAAGGGGAAAGGCCTTAAAGCCGGCCTGTGTGACGTGACGTGACGTTGACGTGGTGTTAACATGGCGTTGATAAAGGCCCTCCCACACCCTCCAGCCTTAGACACAAACTCTCTAGTTCACGAATTTCATCACAAACGCATTCTTGTTCTTCAAAGACTGAAATTCTGAGTTTTAACCGGTTGAAATTTTGATGAAATTTTGAGTGAACCATCGGATTATCTTAATATTTAAGTGTTTTGCGACTCTTACATAATTCGGTTGTTTGTTACAACACCCACTGCAAACAACTTGTCTTTCTAGGGGCTATCACGTGATTATTATTTAACTTGAAATGAATTTATAGTTATTTGTACCTCGATGGTAGAACCCAAATGTTGGTACGACGTCTAGTGCTTTTGGGAAGGTACTTCATTGATGTAGGTGCAATGTGAATTTTACAAACATATCGGTTGTCAGCATGTGAACCTTTTCAATGAGATTGGAGTTATGTTTTGTTTTTGGGCTTAACTAAATAATCTAATTACCATTAAAAAAAAAAGGTAGTGGTAATATGTCTTTCTTATATCTAAGATGTAGAAAATTTAAATCCTACAAGGTGTAGGCATAAAAAAAATTCAAGTAAATTAGTTTGCCATTAAGAATAGCTATATATATATATATATATATATATATATATATATATATATATATATATATATATATATATAAGTGTCCGCTAAAATGAGAACCACATCGAGTTGTAAGAATCGTGAGAACTACTTGATCCGAGGCGAGGTGGACCAGTTTTTTTTCATAAACGTAGATGCATGTATTATAACAACATTTGTAAAAAAAATTCAAAAAAAAAAAATGTCGTGTGTGTAGTTTTGAGCACCACAAGTTTGTGTTTACGGGTACCGTAAATTTTTTCCGGTTAAATTTACGGTACCCGTAAACACAAACTTGTGGTGCTCAAAACAACACACACGACATTTTTTTTTTGAATTTTTTTTTACAAATGTTGTTATAATACATGCATCTACGTTTTTGAAAAAAAAATGGGGTCCACCGCGCCACGGATCAAGTAGTTCTCACGGTTCTTATAACTCGAGTTGGTTCTCATTTTAGCATTCCCCTATATAATATATATATATATATATGTATATATAGGGTCAGGATTTAGGGAAAACGGTGAAAAGTGTGAGAACAGTGAGAACGCTTATGGATCGTCAGATCAAAACAATCTATGGACTAGATTGGCGCGGTGGCGTTTTCGTAAATAACATCAATTTTATTACGTGAACGCGCTTCATTAAGGGTAAAAATGTCTTTTACTGCTCAAATTCAAAACGCCAAACTAAAATGAGCAACACGCCATTCAAAGCGAATAAAACACCATTAATACAAAAACGCCAAAGCTTAATTATCATTAACACGTACAGAAAATCTTCTTCCTCGTTGGAAGATCATTATCACCCAAGTCTCAAAAGTTCTTCTTCCTCGTTGGAAGATCATTAACACGTACGGAAAATCTTCGTTTTTATCTCTCGTTTTACCACACTCATTTGGCTTAATCATCTACTGACTGATCAAGTTAGCATGGCTGAAGAACGACACTTACCACACCATGGCCGCCAGTACGTCGATCTTGGAATCAAAATTTTAACATGTATATTCATATAAACTAATCTTTCATTTTTAAACAATTTGATTCTAATTTGTGTTCATCTTTTTTTAACATGTATATTCATATAAAATAATTTTTCACTTTTAAACAATTTAATTTTAAATAAAACTACTTCTATTTCTTCAAATCAAACTACAAAATAATCGTGATGTAAATAAAACTTTGTTTATCCTAAATCAAATGAATAAATCAAATGAATAAATTAAATGAAAGTTGTGATTTTAATTTGTCTTCATCTTGTAATCATATTTTTAACATGTATATTCATATAAAATAATCTTTTACTTTTAAATAATTTGATTTAAATAAAACTATTTCTATTTCTTTAAATGTACTATAAAATAATCACGATGTAAATAAGACTTTGTTTATCCTAAATCAAATGAATAAAGCAAATGAAAGCTGTGATTTTAATTTGTGTTCATCTTGGAATCATAAACATGTATATTCATATAAAATAATCTTTCACTTTTAAACAATTTGATTTTAATTTGTGTTATAGGTTGCAGTGGCATCTTCTTACGTCCGATGAATTCTCTTGTTATTTCACTGTTGTGTTTTTCCTACTGACTTTGGGAGTTCTTTTAGCGGGAGATACTCATGTTGGTGATCCTGCTCGCTTCATTTAAGTGTTTCTCGCACTTGTGCTTTGTGTCATGCTGTTTTCGGCTTATGTTTTCTGTCTATTGCACCTAGGGATGAGCAAATGGTACCTGGTTCGGTACCGAATTTAGCGAACCGGTACCGGTACCAAATTTACCGAACCGGGTACACTTTCGATACCGATTCGATACCGACTTTTGAGATTTTCGGTACCGGTTTTTACCCTCAAATACCGGTACTGAACCGTACCGTACCGGGTATGTTCGGTACCGGTACCCACTTTTATGGATTTTCAGTTCCGTTACTTTCGGTACCGGTACCGGTCGGAATCGAGCTCATCCCTAATTGCACCTGCTGATAGGGGTGTTTAAAATTATCCGTATCCAAAAATCCAATCCGAAATATCCGATATCCGAATCCGAAATATCCAAAAATTCGGATATCCGAATTTTTCGGATTCGGATAGTGATTTTCAAAATTTTCGGATATTTTGAATATCTGAAAACTTATATTCGGATATCTAAAATATCCGGTTCCGAATATAAAAAATAATAAAAATTAAATAAAAAGTTGGATTTTTGGATATCCGATTCACTATCCGATCAGATATCCAAATTTTCGGATATTCGAACTTCGGATATCCGAATTTTTGGATATTCGAATTTCGGATATCCGAAATTTTGAATATGGATTCGGATAGTGAAATTTGGTATCCGAAATTCAGATATCCGGTTTTGAACACCCTAACTGCTGGCCACATGTACACCACCCTCAAGATTGTTTTTCACGTCTCCGCCGTCAGTGCCTTTTACATGCTTGTGAGGGACTTATGAAAGCTGCATTTCATCCTCGGTGTTTTCCTATTTATCGCCATGCACATGATTAAGTACTAGTTCAGTAGTTTTTAACAAAATTACCCTCATGTGCAAGTCACATGACTAGATTTAACAACAAAATCTAACTGGGTTATGATCGAAAGACAAAACGTGCAACAAAATTCTCTATAAAGAGCAAAACCTGTCAAAATTCGTTGAAATGAACACCACTTGTAAAAATGTATCAAGATAAAGGATAAAACCTGTAATTTTTCCTTAATAATATTTTTTGACCAAATGTTCCTCATTAACTTACACCACACATAAGTTATACAAATATGCTAAAACATACTTTGAATGCTTGTTTTTCTAACAAAACTAATTATTTAACCCAACTTTAAATAATAATAAATATGTTTAAAAATATTTTACATGCTTTTATATATAAAATTCACTTTTTATAATATATATTTGAAGAAAGTAATGATCGATTTAAGTTATATATAAAGCTAGTATTTTGACTTATATATAACCCATGTTCCATGTGAGTTTAGGATTGCCGGTTTCTAGCCATAAACATTTTTTTGTCAATAGAATTACTCCACGCTTCACGGCGGGAATTCAGTTGTTATCAGTTCGATTCGTTTCGATATTGTCACTCGCTACAATAATCGGAAAGGAAAACATTACATCAATGGAAAACAATAAAAACAAAATATCGATACCAGTACCGATGTTGTTCAATTGAGATCGGTCCAATTCGTTTGTATTCTATGTATATTTTATTTTAACGTTGCGATATAATTTTTTTTAAATGGATATTGTGCTGGCACCATACCAGATCGAATTGAAACCGATAGAAAAACATATGTATCAGTCCCAATATTTATATATTATGAGTTGACGTGGACATATATATATATATATATATATATATATATGCATCTGTGTTCTTAGTGTTCATTATCACCCAAGTCTCAAAAGTTCTTCTTCCTCGTTGGAAGATCATTAACACGAACGGAAAATCTTCGTTTTTGTCTCTCGTTTTACCACACTCTCTTGGCATAATCATCTACTGACTGATCAAGCTAGCATGGATGAAGAACGATAGTTACCACACCATTGCTGCCAGTAAGACGATCTTGGAATCATAATTTTAACATGTATATTCATATAAAATAATCTTTCATTTAAAAAAAATGATTCTTATTTGTGTTCATCTTGGAATCATATTTTAAGATGTATATTCATATAAAATAGTTTTTCACTTTTAAATAAAACTATTTCTATTTCTTCAAATGAAGCTACAAAATAATCTCGATGAAAATAAAACTTTGTTTATCCTAAACAAAATGAATAAAGCAAATGAAAATTGTGATTTTAATTTGTCTTCACCTTGGAATCATATTTTTAATATGTATATTCATATAAAATAATCTTTCACTTTTAAACAATTTGACTTAAATAAAACTATTTCTATTTCTTCAAATGAATATATAAAATAATCTCGATGTAAATAAGACCTTGTTTATCCTAAATCAAATGAATAAAGCAAATGAAAGTTATGAATTTAATTTGTGTTCATCTTGGAATCATATTTTTAACATGTATATTCATATAAAATAATCTTTCACTTTTAAACAATTTGATTTTAATTTGTGTTAAAGGTTCTAGTGGCATCGTCTTACGTCCGCTGAATTCTCTCGGTATTTCACTGTTGTGTTTTTCCTACTGACTTTGGGAGTTCTTTTAGCGGGAGATACTCATGTTGGTTGTTGGTGATCCTGCTCGCTTCATTCGAGTGTTTCTCGCACTTGTGCTTTGTGTCATGGTCGTTTTCAGCTTATGTTTTCTGTCTATTGCACCAGCTTGTAGGGGTGTTCAAAATTATCTGTATCCAAAAATCCGATCCGAAATATCTGATATCTGAATCCGAAATATCCGAAAAGTTGGATATCCAAATTTTTCGGATTCGGATAGTGATTTTAAATTTTTTTGGATATTTCGGATATCCGAAAATATCCGAAGTTCAAAAATCTAATAAATTGATTGTATTTCACGGAACCTTAATTATAATACAGAGGAGGGGATATAACTAAAACTAATGTGATAAGTTAAATGAGTGCATCAAGTAGAAAGAGGAGAGGATATAACTATTTTTTTTAATTTCATTTTCTTTAAATATAATAAATATTATGAACAAAAAAACGAGTTGATGTGGGTGTATATATATATATATATATATATAGGGTCAGAATTTAGGGAAAACGGTGAAGATGTGAGAACAGTGAGAACGTTTATGGATCGTCAGATCAAAACAATCTATGGACTAGATTGACGCGGTAACGTTTTCGTAAATAACATCAATTTTTTTACGTTAATGCATTTCATTAAGGGTAAAAAGGTCTTTTACTGCTCAAATTCAAAACGCCAAACTAAAATGAGCAACACGCCATTCAAAGCGAATAAAACACCATTAATACAAAACGCCAAAGCTTAATGATCATTAACACGTGCAGAAAATCTTCTTCCTCATTGGAAGATCATTATCACCCAAGTCTCAAAAGTTCTTCTTCCTCGTTGGAAGATCATTAACACGTACGAAAAATCTTCGTTTTTGTTTCTCGTTTTACCACACTCATTTGGCATAATCATCTACTGACTGATCAAGCTAGCATGGCTGAAGAACGACAGTTACCACACCATTGCCGCCAGTAAGTCGATCTTGGAATGAAAATTTAACATGTATATTCATATAAACCAATCTTTCATTATTAAACAATTTGATTCTAGCTTGTGTTCATATTGGAATCATATTTTTAACATGTATATTCATATAAAATAATTTTTCACTTTTAAACAATTTGATTTAAATAAAACTACTTCTATTTCTTTAAATGAAACTACAAAATAATCTTGATGTAAATAAAACTTTGTTTATCCTAAATCAAATGAATAAAGAAAATGAAAGTTGTGATTCTAATTTGTCTTCATCTTGGAATCATATTTTTAACATGTATATGCATATAAAATAATATTTTACTTTTAAACAATTTGATTTAAATAAAACTATTTCTATTTCTTCGAATGTACTGTAAAATAATCTTCTTCCTCATTGGAAGATCATTATCACCCAAGTCTCAAAAGTTCTTCTTCCTCGTTGGAAGATCATTAACACGTACGAAAAATCTTCGTTTTTGTTTCTCGTTTTACCACACTCGTTTGGCATAATCATCTACTGACTGATCAAGCTAGCATGGCTGAAGAACGACAGTTACCACACCATTGCCTCCAGTAAGTCGATCTTGGAATGAAAATTTAACATGTATATTCATATAAACCAATCTTTCATTATTAAACAATTTGATTCTAGCTTGTGTTCATATTGGAATCATATTTTTAACATGTATATTCATATAAAATAATTTTTCACTTTTAAACAATTTGATTTAAATAAAACTACTTCTATTTCTTTAAATGAAACTACAAAATAATCTTGATGTAAATAAAACTTTGTTTATCCTAAATCAAATGAATAAAGAAAATGAAAGTTGTGATTCTAATTTGTCTTCATCTTGGAATCATATTTTTAACATGTATATGCATATAAAATAATATTTTACTTTTAAACAATTTGATTTAAATAAAACTATTTCTATTTCTTCGAATGTACTGTAAAATAATCTCGATGCAAATAAGACTTTGTTTATCCTAAATCAAATGAATAAAGCAAATGAAAGTTGTGATTTTAATTTGTGTTTATCTTGGAATCATATTTTTAACATGTATATTCATATAAAATAATCTTTCACTTTTAAACAATTTGATTTTAATTTGTGTTATAGGTTCCAGCGGCATCGTCTTACATCCGCTGAATTCTCTTGGTATTTCACTGTTGTATTTTTCCTACTCACTTTGGGAGTTCTTTTTAGCGGGAGATACTCATGTTGGTGATCCTGCTCGCTTCATTCGTTTGTTTCTCGCACTTGTGCATTGTGTCATGGCTGTTTTCGGCTTATGTTTTCTGTCTATTGCACCTGCTGGTAGGGGTGTTTAAAATTATCCGTATCCGGAATCCCGATCCGAAATATCCAAAAATTCGGATATCTGAATTTTTCGGATTCGGATAGTGATTTTAAAATTTTTGGATATTTATCCGAAATTTTTTTTTAATTTTTTTTCAGATATCCGAAAATATCCGAAATATCTGAAAAATATCCAGAAACTTATATTCGGATATCTGAAATATCCGGTTCCGAATATAAAAAATAATAAAATTAAAAATTAAATAAAAAGTTGGATTTTTGGATATCCGATTCACTATCCGATCGGATATCCGAATTTTTATATATTCGAATTTCGGATATCCGAAATTTCGGTTACGGATTCGGATAGCGAAATCTGGTATCCGAAAATTTCGGATATCCGAAATTCAGATATCCAATTTTGAACACCCTAACTGCTGGCCACACGTACACCACCCTCAAGATTGTTTTTCACATCTCCGCCGTCATTGTCTTTTACATGCTTGTGGGGGACTTATCAATGCTGCATTTCATCCTCGGTGTTTTCCTATATATCGCCATGCACATGATTAAGTACTAGTTCATTAGTTTTTAACAAAATTACCCTCGTGTGCAAGTCACATGACTAGATTTAACAAAAAAATCTATCTGGGTTAGGATCAATGGAGAAAACGTGCAACAAAATTCTCTATAAATGGCAAAACCTGTTAAAATTCGTTGAAAATGACACCGCCTGTAAAAAGGTATCAAGATAAAGAAGAAAACTTGTAAATTTTTCCTTAATAATATTCTTTGACCAAATGTTCATCATTAACTTACACCACACATAAGTTATACAAATATGCTAAATATTACTTTGAATGTTTGTTTTTCTAACAAAATTGATTATTTAACCAAACTTCAAATAATAATAAATATGTTTAAAAATATTTTACATGCTTTTATATATAAAATTCACTTTTTTATAATCTATATATTTAAAGAAAGTAATGAATGATTTTAAGTTATATATAAAACTATTATTTTGACTTATATATAACCCATGTTCCATGTGAGTTTAGGATTGCCGGTTTCTTGCCATAAACGTTTTTTTGTCGATAGAATTACCAAAACTTCGTTGTCTTATCTTTGAGTACTTGTATATCTATAGACCTTTATAAAGCATTTCCCATGTCTAGAATTGTAATTTCACACACAATTTGTAAGACGGCATATCAAAAGTCAGGCTAATTTCCCCAATTTCCATCCTCTGCTCCCATATTTGCCCCCAGCTTCAATGATTCTTCGATGTTTCCTTCAGTTTCTTGATGAAAAATGTAATTTTCATATAATTTTTTAAGACGTCAACCCAAAAGTCTGTTTTGTTTCTCTAATTTTTCACCCATTCTCCCAAATTTGCCCCCCAATTGAATGTCATCAAACCTAATTGATGAATGAAGCTGAAGAGTGAATGTCGTTGCTAAGTTCCCCAATCGATTCATTGTGAAGAGACTACATCATATTCCCTTAATAAGTTCAAATTTCATTCCAAAACCCCCCAAAACCCTGAACCCAACCAACCGTGTGTCATCACAAGGGTTTTGCACATCAGCAGCGTTGATCGGAAGGAGGTTTATTTGGTTTCTTAGGCACAATCCTTCTTCTTCTTCTTCTTCTTCTTCCAGGTATCAATTAATAGATCTGTAATGAAATTAATTCCAATTCATTAATGTCGGTGTGATTTGTTTAATTACTGCAGTTCGGTGAAATCAGGGGTTGAGGAGGAAGCAAAGCCGAAATCATGGGGCCGGATAGTTGTTTCCGGTGGGTTTATATGTGTGACTGGTGGTGTTGCTTTGAGTGCTCTTGATGAGCTTTTCATTTATCATGGTTGTAGCAGGTATAATCAGTTGATGTTTGTTATTTTGACTATTTGACTTATTCTCTGATATGTTATATATGTAGAGGAAATAAAATTATTGTGTGTATTTGTGGGAAGTTTACATTAGTTTTGTGTTAGGATGTTGGTTTTGAAATGCGGTGATGAGATCGCGTCACTGCAGTTGATGCGTGCATCGAGGCGGCGCCATATGCATATAATTAGTATTTGAACAATTTAGACCGTCGATTGAACAAATCTGACTATTTATTGAGCGATGGTTTGGAGTATTTATTTACACATAATAGACCATTGATTTGGCAAAAATTTGACTAGATATGATGGGATATAAGGATATCTTATATGTAGATGTATAAAAGTTAACAACTTGTTAAATCATCATTGCATATATTGAGGCCATTGACTTTTATCTACGATGTTACTCGGGCGCTAATCGTAGATGTATAAAAGTTAACAACTTGTTAAATCATCATTGCATATATTGAGGCCATTGACTTTTATCTACGATGTTACTCGGGCGCTAATCGTAGATATTTTAATATGAGTCTTTTTTATTTTGTTTTAGGTGTCCAACAAGATGGAAGTGTATCTCACTTTTTTCACTGAGCAATCAAAGCGTATAATACTGGAACTAGGAAACGCCGTAAAATACACGGTGATGATTTCGGGGACTTTCGCTGGCACAAAACGGGCCGAACAAACCCCGTTGTGTTAGACGGGGTTCAACAGGGGTGTAAGAAAATTATGGTTCTTTACGTAAGTCTGGTAAAAGGCGGGAAAGCGGTTAGGAAATCTGTTCTTGATGAGCTTGAATCACAAAGTATGTTTAACTCTTAAAATTCCTGTTATCTCATCATCATTAGTTTCTGTTTGCCTGAATGATAACGCAAATGAAACAAAAACATGATCTTTCATGTTTCTTGTGCTTTAATCTTTGACTGTTTTTTTCAATTTCCGCAGGTGCACGAGTGTGCAAATGGCATGAACTTCAAGTCTGAATTGCAGGCCAAGCACTTGGATATATTGCAATCACCATGGTTGATTGAATTATTAGCTTTTTGTATCAATCTTAATGATTCAGACAGTAGTTTAACTTCTGATGAGCTTTTTGGACCACTCTATATTGATCTCAACTTAACCAGTGAAGGTTCTTTACTCACTTTGGTTCTTCTAGGGTCCGAAAAACTGGATTGCAGTCTCATCTGCCCGATTTGCTTGGTATGCTCTTAATCCGAACATGAACATATATATTTCCACAGATTCCATGTTACATAATGATGATGGTAATCATTGATCATGAAGGATAGTATGTCTTAAATTTATATAAGAGTAAAATGCGACTTTCGTCCTGGAGGTTTGGCCAGTTTTGCGACTTTCGTCCAAAGGTTTGTTTTACTGCGTCTGGATCCAAAAGGTTTGAAATTTTGTCATTTTCATCCGGCTCGTTAACTCCGTCCATTTTTCTCTGTTAATTCAGGGATATTTCTGTCTTTTTTGTTAACTTAAAGGGCAATTGGGTCTTTTTCAGGGGTATTCGGTCTTTTTACATAAAGTGAAAAAGACCGAATTGCCCTTTTAGTTAGCAAAAAAGACGGAAATACCCCTGACTTAACAGAGAATAATGGATGGAGTTAACGAGCTGGATGAAAATGGCAAGATTTCAAACCTTTTGGATTCAGATGCGGAAAAACAAACCTTTGGACGAAAGTCTCAAATTAGCCAAATCTAAGGGACGAAAATGACAATCTACTATGTATATAATATATGCTTCAAGTATCGTAATGTTTATGTTCGCTTGTTGATTCAGGATCTTCAGCCCATTCCATTCGACTTTGAGAGAGACTTGATATCTCACTGAAGAGGCAGCAACTGCTAAAATACTACCAGGTATCTTTAATCATTTGATAACATTCTTATTAAAAATAAAAAATTGGTATAGTTTGACTATGGATTCCCAGTTGATTTTGTAGGTGACCCCATTTGTATGCTCTGGTAATTTCTTTATCCTCTTTATGTGAGTTTTAAATATTAAGGGAGTGTTTGGGTGCATGTTATCGCGATGGAGTTGTCAATAGTGTGTTTTGAGTGTTAAACATAAATGTGATTTTGATTAGTTAAAATAATCGGATTTGAAGTGTGGATTTTCAAGATGCATATAGTTTAACAACTGTTCACATGGCAGCCAAAAAACGTCACAAAGATGTGGTGATGTTACTGGTTAAGTTTGCTCCTGATCTGGAACACACGAGTGATTGAGAGTCGGATTTCGCTGCATATGGCAGTGGTTGGCGGCAACAAAGATATGGTGGAGGTGCTGAAAAATAGACGAGCAGACTTGAATGCAACTTACTTCTTGATAGGTACATTGGCAATAACTGTTCTCTAAAAGGTTGCCTATTTGTTCTATCATTGAGAATAAGCAAGAATTACATGGGCACTTTAGAAGTTTAGGACATGAGCACTTAATAGTTGGCCAAAATCTTATGAATAATCAGCTTTTAATGTTGAGGTTTTTGTAAACCTACTGCTGTAATCCGTGTGAATATAAAACTCAAATCAAATAATATCCCTTTTGTCACACCCCGACCACGTATAACATACAAAACGTGGCGGAAAACGTCAGGGAGTGTTGTAACAGAATTTATTGTTTCATAACCATGGCATACACAGTTATATTTTATTTATTAAACAAGAGTGTTACATTATCTGAAACAGGAAACAAAGAGTTCATAACATAATTAAACTATTCTATCTTCATTTTTAGTCTCTAAGGCACAGGTCCGCCTTAGTGTCACGATCATCATCCTACGCAAAAGCTCCTGAAAACACATGTGAAAATAGGTACGTCAGCATAAAAATGCCTGTGAGATACATAGGATTTGTGAAAATAGGATTCATGACCTATAAGTTTAGACAAAGTTGTTTAATAAAAGTCAGTCATGAACCTTGTAAGTTGTTTTGTTTTGTAAATCATTTAAAAAGCAATGATATGTATAAATAAGAGAATAATGTAAGGTTAAATGAATAACCAAGAAAAATGAGTTTGTATAAGATAAGTTGTTTTGTAAATCAATGTCTTGTGAAAATAAGTTGTTTATGTAAAACGTAATATGTCAAATATTGAAATGATTTAAGTAACGCTACGACATGTAATATCATACAAACACTTGTTTATAGGAAGTACCAGCGGCGTATCCACCATGCTTGTATCATATTACACACGCCTCGTTACTCAAATCACTTACTCAAACCAACCACCAATGTAAATTATTTATGTATAAATGAATTGTCATGTGTTAATGTGTAAACCAAATCGAAATGTCTAAGTCCAATGTAAACCACTAAATGTGTATATCAATGTCAAAATGTTTATGTTTAATGTAGATAATGTAATGTGTACCCAAGAATATCATGTATGGTGAGTGAAATATATCAACTAAACCATATGTAAAATGCACAAAAACAAGGTATTGAAGTAAAACATGGTTTAAATCAAAGTTATGTTTTGTGGAACAAATGCATGCTATACTGATACAAACATTTATGCGGTATTGTGAAAATGCATACATACAAGCCTTGAGACTGTGGCGATAAACCCTTAAACAAATTAAAGGTTTATCTAGGTTATGTGTATCGAATTCGGTCATTCCTTCCAATCCAAACAAACCCAGGATTTCAGGAACGGGAGTTGTCAATTCCTATGGTACCACTACCTACTAACGAACGGCGTAGCTAATGTTAATGAATGTATTGTTCCATTGTAAACAACCCAAATGTCATAACAAAATGTAAGCATGTGATGAAAACAACTGTACTAAGTATACACACAATGGACATACATAGCATGAAATGTAATGTAAAACAATGTACTAAGTATGCACACAATGGACATACATAGCATGAAATGTAATGTAAAACAATGTACTAAGTATGCACACAATGGACATACATAGCATGAACACAATGAAATCATGTACTATAATTGTACTAATGAACATAACAAGTATATGATGTGAAAGCAGGAAAGCACGAAAGTAACAAGTAGGCACATGTGTTTCACCCCAAAACAGTTTGGAAAACAGTAAAAGAGGGGTCTATGTACTCATTTGAGATTGCTCAGAATTCCTAAGATAACCACCAAGCAATGCTAGAGATCACGGAATCAAGCGGCACCTAATATAGGCAACTATGTTAATAAACCGGACCTAAATCGGAGGATCGGATAGAATGAGGGTTCGTAAACCAAACGAGTATGGAGACTCGTGCAATATGGTTTAACAAAGCCTACATACTAAATGAAACCTAACATAAATGCTTACGACCCGTTTAGGTAGCTTATGCTACTTTAACGCGTCGTTCGCGTGAAACGCGTTCGCCTAACTAGTCCTATGACAGTGTTATATGCCTAAAATGTTTAATTATGTAACATAATCAGTTAAGTGACGAAATTTTAGGTTACATATGCTTAATTACCAATTACACATGAAAAGGGTATTTTGGTAATTTACCTAAGGCATATAAACTACCTATCATACAACTACTTAACGAAGCGACCATAAGGTATAACCTCGGAAGGTTATTCCCTATATACTATGGTCACCTAAGGTATTTGGTCGGATCCTAATGATCGACCAAATGGGTCGGGTTCGAAGGTATAAGCGATTTATTAGATCGCTTACCCTTACGACCCTAGACAACGTGGTAATTAGTAGGCATAGTCCCAAGGGACTATAACCATCGTGATTACAATCACGTTGCGAAGTTCAAACGAACTTCGCATTGACCATAAACTGGTCAACGCAGAAAGTCAAACAAAGTTTGACTTTCCGACTCGAAAAGCAATAAAAGAATGAAGGAATACTTACGAAGGGTCCCCGAATGCTAATCTCGATCCAAGTAACTCAGGTATGAAACAATGGTTTCAACTTAGAGATTCTCAAATCAAAATTTTTGTGGGTTTTGCAAATGAAGGCATGGGGTATTTATACGATTTCCCGAACTGTTAGGATCGTTTCTTGGAAATCGTGCTTCAATCTTGGCCATACACTTGCACCCATGGTATTGTAATACCATGTGCACATCAAAACCAGCCCATAGATTCCCCAAAACCATGTGCAACAAGTGGAACGGACCAGATTCGATGTTTCTGCACATTCTGTTGTCTGGGACCCTGACGCAGGCCACGTAAGGATACATCAGGGTTTTACGCGGGCCGCCTGGCCTGCCTGATCAGCCAACAACTTTCAGAAATGACAGTTTTGGTCCCTGTTGTGTTTTAAGGCCATTTCCGACACGTTTAAGGCCCGTTAACCCCATTTCAAAGCTCTAAAATGAATTTAAAGTATAGGGAACTTAAAATGTGCTCAAAAATATTTCAGATGTCGGTCCGTTTGGCCGTACGATCGCGATGTTCGCTTAATTACGACGGAATGCGCGTAAGCGCGAAAAACGATCCAAATGACGCGACGAATGGATTTTTCTTATGCCAATCACTAAAATAAAATGTTTTAGTGCTTAAATAAATTTTTGGATGTCCGGATGTATTCAGAACGTGAGTTATGCGCAAAAGTGCAAACTTGTGCACTTTTTAACACTTTTAGTCCCTGAATGACCCAAAAGTTTATTTTAGCGCACTGAACCCCTCAAAGCCTATTTCTAAGCTATGTAAAGGATATTTATGGTATGTTTAACTTATGGTCATGTTCCGGAATGTCTGTTACAGTTCAAATTGGCATACTTTCGCAGTTTGTCAAGTTTAGTCCCTGTAAGCGAATTAACTTGTTTTTGCCATACTAAAGCCTTCAAAACTTATTTCTAAGTTATGTAAAGGTTATTTAAGGTATGTTAAGTATATGTTGATGTTCCGGAGTATTTTTCGCGTTAAACTGATTACGTTTACGCATCAGTTTGCGTATAACTCTCCAGAAAGCGATGTAGAGTTTGAAATCGAATAAAAGTCAAAACATGAAAAATGTAAAACATAACCAAACAAACATTGGGATTAAATAAAATTGTTTTATTGATAACTGAACTGTTCACAATGATTACAAGCACAGATGTTACAGTCTCCCCTACTTGTGGAAATTTCGTCCCGAAATTTATTTAGAGGAAACTCGTGGGAAAAGATTCGGATATTTCGCCTTCACTTGATCTTCGCGTTCCCAAGTAAACTCGGGTCCACGTTTAGCTTCCCAGCGAACTTTGACCAAAGGAATGCGCTTGCGTTTAAGCCACTTGACTTCACGTTCCATGATTTCCACTGGCTTCTTAACAAATTTCAGTGTTTTGTCAACACGAATTTCGTCAAGCGGTATGTGGAGGTTCTCATCAGCTAAACACCTCTTGAGATAGGACACGTGAAAAGTTGGATGAACATTTCCAAGTTCAGGAGGTAACTCAAGTCTGTAGGCTACCTTACCGATTCTTTCGACAATCTTGAATGGTCCAACGTATCTAGGTGCAAGTTTTCCTTTCTTTCCAAATCTGATCACACCTTTCCAAGGTGAGACCTTAAGTAATACTCGATCATCGACTTGAAATTCCAAGGGCTTGCGTTTTGGGTCCGCGTAACTCTTTTGACGGCTTCTAGCTGTCTGAAGGTTATCACGAACTTTCTTAACCTTATCTGTTGTCTCTAAAATGAGGGTAGGTCCAGTAAGCTGAGCCTCGCCGATCTCATTCCAGCAGACTGGTGAACGACATTTTCGACCATAGAGAGCCTCGAAAGGAGCCATTTTGATAATGGTGTGATAACTGTTCTTGTAGGAGAATTCAATTAATGGAAGATGTGAATCCCAACTACCGCCAAAGTCGATCACACAAGCTCTAAGCATATCCTCCAGAGTCTGGATTGTTCTTTCAGATTGACCATCCGTTTGCGGATGATAAGCTGTGCTCAGATTAAGTTGGGTCCCCATAGCAGATTGCATGGTTCTCCAAAAATGAGAAGTGAAACGAGCATCTCTGTCAGAAATGATGTTCAAAGGAACACCATGTCGAGCTACAATTTCATCCACATAGATTTTTGCAAGTCTGTCAGCAGGAAAGTCCTCACGGATTGGCAAGAAATGCGCTGACTTAGTAAGACGATCAACGACTACCCAGATGGCATCATGACCTTTCTTTGTGCGTGGAAGTTTGGTAACAAGATCCATAGTAATGTTTTCCCATTTCCAAACCGGGATCTCTGGTTGTACCAATAAACCCGAAGGACGTTGATGTTCAGCCTTAACCTTAAGACAAGTAAGGCATTTTGATACGTATAAGGCAATATCTTTCTTCATACCAGGCCACCAATAGTGAATACGAAGATCCTTATACATCTTATCCGAGCCCGGATGAATAGAATAACGAGACTTATGGGCTTCATCCATTAGCAAGGTACGAAGATCATCCTGGCTTGGGACCCACAAACGGTCCATGAAGTAATACGATCCATTGTCCTTCAGTTCCAGAGCAGGTGTTATGTGATAGGGAAATTCCTTATCCATCAAACCTTGTGAAACACAAGATTGTTGAGCCTGAGAAATGCGTGCTTGGATATCGGATCGAGCTTGAATAACAGATTGAACACGTACACAATGAAGCTTAGTACGTTCCTTACGACTCAATGCATCGGCTACGACATTCGCCTTACCAGGATGGTAGCGAATTTCGCAGTCATAGTCGTTTAGTAGCTCAACCCAACGTCGTTGCCTCATGTTGAGTTCTTTCTGATTGAAGATATGTTGAAGACTTCTGTGGTTAGTGAAAACCACACATTTTGTACCGTACAAATAGTGTCTCCAGATCTTTAGAGCGAAAACAACTGCACCCAACTCAAGATCATGAGTGGTGTAGTTCTTCTCATGTATCTTCAACTCCCTCGATGCGTATGCTATGACTTTGTTCCTTTGCATTAGAACACAGCCAAGGCCCAATTTCGATGCATCACAATACACGACAAAGTCATCATCACCCTCAGGCAATGATAGAACAGGCGCATCGCAAAGCTTCTGCTTCAAGTTATGAAAAGCTTCCTCTTGTTTGAATCCCCAATCAAAGGGTTTGTTCTTCTGAGTTAGAGCAGTTAGAGGAACTGCAATCTTCGAGAAGTTTTCTATGAAGTGGCGATAATAACCCGCTAGACCAAGAAAAGAACGAACCTCAGTAGGAGTAGTAGGCGTATCCCAATCCTTAATCGCACTGATCTTGGAGGGATCTACATGAATACCCTGTTCGTTGATAATATGTCCTAAGAATTGAACTTCTTTAAGCCAGAATTCACACTTGGAGAATTTGGCGAAAAGTTGCTCTTTCTTTAGGAATTCCAGAGTAAGACGAAGATGTTGCTCGTGATCAGCTCGCGTCTTAGAATAAATCAAGATGTCGTCAATAAAAACAATGACGAACTGATCCAAATAAGGCTTGCAGACCCTATTCATTAAGTCCATGAAAACAGCAGGAGCATTAGTCAAACCGAATGGCATGACTGTGAATTCATAATGCCCATAACGAGTACGGAGCGCTGTCTTGGGAATATCTTCTTCATGCACCCGAAGTTGATGATACCAAGAACGTAGATCAATCTTCGAAAAATAAGAAGCGCCCTGTAACTGATCAAAGAGATCGTCTATGCGCGGTAGGGGATATCGATTTTTGATGGTAAGCTTGTTAAGCTCACGATAATCGATACACATCCTAAAGGATCCATCCTTCTTCTTGACAAAAAGAACGGGAGCACCCCAGGGTGAAAAGCTAGGACGGATAAAACCTTTGTCAGAGAGTTCCTGAAGCTGCTTAGACAACTCTTGCATCTCAGACGGTGCAAGACGATATGGAGCTCTGGCAATGGGATTTGCACCAGGTACGAGATCAATGCGGAACTCGACTTGGCGTGCTGGGGGTAGACCAGGTAACTCTTCAGGGAAAACTTCAGAATAATCCCGAACGACAGGGATATCTGAAATAGACTTACCCTTGCCTTTATCTGCTGTAACATGTGCTAAGAAAGCCACATAGTTCTTCCGCAGATACTTCCGAGCTTTAAAACAAGACATGAGCTTGAGACCACCAGACGGTTTCTCACCATGAACCTGTAGGATCTCGCCTGTCGAAAGCGGCACACGAACGATCTTCTCGAAACAAACTACTTCTGCGTAATGCTGGGATAACCAATCCATACCCACAATAACATCAAAGCTTCCAAGTTGCATAGGCGTGAGGTTAATAGGAAAAAGATGGTCGTTAAGGTTCAACTGGCAGTTGCGTAGAACAGAATTAAGAACAATGGGTTCACCACTAGCAACTTCTACTGTCAAAGGTTTTCCTAGTTTTGTTCTAGACACGCGAAGCATTGGCTCAAAAGACAATGACACAAAACTCTTATCGGCACCCGAATCAAAGAGAACAGATGCAGGCTGATTATTAATAAAGAACGTACCGTTCACCACATTATCGTCCGCCTGCGCCTCTTGGGCATTCATGTTGAAGACTCGCCCTCGAGCCTGAGCCTGATTCTGGTTTGGATTCTGATTCTGGTTAGCTAGTCTTGGGCACCGGTTTCTGTAGTGGGTCAGATCCCCACAATTGTAGCACGATCCGGGAGGAAAATGAGGTCGTGCAGCTTAACCTTGTTGCTGAGCAAGAGGCTGAGCAACTTGTTGAGCTTGGTTCTGAACTGCCTGGTTCTGGTTAACAGGAATGCGACAAGTAGCGGCAAGATGACCCGACTTCCCACAGTTATTACAGAAACGGCACGGATGTTGCGGCTGATGGTGACTATTGCATCTATTGCACAAAGGTGCATTCCCTGAATAGGGCTTCTTTGCTGGAGGCTGTGCGGGTTGGTTGGGAGCTGCCTGGTTAGCTTGGGTAGTGACAGCAAAATTTTAGGAAGCCTTACGCTTCCTTGACCCTCTCGAAGAACCAGAATTCTTTCCATTCTTGTTTTGACCTTTCTTGCTATCTTCCTTGTCAGACGACTGTTTCTTGCCCTTGTCACACTTCCTGTGTAACTTATTCTTCCGAATCTGCGACTCAGTCAATGTCGCTGCTAACTCGATAGCCTGACGGAGTGTGGCAGGGTTACTACCAGTAATGATGTCTTGCACTGAGTCAGGTAGGCCGTCGATGTACCTTTCGATAGCCTTGTCGAGTGGGGTAACCATTGTTGGGTATAGCAAACTCAGCTCCTCAAACCTATCAGTATATGCCCTGTGCTCGCCACTGTCTTGTTTCAAGTCATCGAACTCTCTCTCCAAAGCTCGTTGTTCATGACGAGGACAGAATTATCTCATCATAAGAGCCCTAAGTTCAGCCCAAGTTTGTGCTAGAGCAACTTCTGCACCACGGTCTCTCATAACCCCGTTCCACCATGTGAGAGCCCTCTTCTGAAACACACTCGAAGAAAACTCGACCTTGCGATTGTCAGGACACTGCACGTGGTGAAAAGTATTCTTAATGCTCTCGAACCATTGAAGAAGCCCAGTCGCTCCTTCAGAACCACTAAACTTGAGTGGTTTAGCCGAGTTAAAAGTCTTGAAATTGCATGGACCATTGTTGTTGTTGTTGGCTTGGTTCCATTGAGTAAAGAGGTTTGGGAATTGAGCAGCCATCTGCTGTGCAATGATTTCTGCCAGTTCGGCAGTCGCTATCTGGTTTTCGCGTCGAGGAGGCATTCTAAAAGAGGAAAACATGAAAGGAAACGAGTGAGATGTTTGGATGAAGAGAATGAGATGAAACAAAATCAACAGAAGCAAAGATGGTGGTCATTCGTCCGCATTACCAAGCTGGCAAACGACACACAGTGACTAATCAAAGTAAATGGGTCAAAAATAACGTATCGCGAAGACATGCTCGCCTATAAGTGAACACTCACCCCAAGAGTTCCCAGGTAAGAGTGACTGGTCCGATTATGTGGATTTATACGAACACTCTAGCCTTAGACAGAAAACCCAGGGTACAGGCATTCACCCTTCCAGTTTGCACGTGTTCACATTATTTAAAACCAAAACCTTGACGAGATTTTGAAAACTCAAAGGGGTTCAAAACCATATAACAGAGGGTTCAAAACCTTACAATAGAGGGTTCAAAACCTTGTAATAAATCATCCAAAAACAGATGATTGTTTTTCAAAAATCGTTTCGGAAAAATTTGGTTTTTGTTTTGATAATCACCTAAGGATAGGTGATATGCATGTTTTAAGATCTAAACACAAGATAACTTGTGTTAGGGTCCTACAAAGGTTATAGTCTAGGTCAAAGAATTACTAATAACCTAATTCCCTATAACCATTGGCTCTGATACCAACTCTTCTGTCACACCCCGACCACGTATAACATACAAAACGTGGCGGAAAACGTCAGGGAGTGTTGTAACAGAATTTATTGTTTCATAACCATGGCATACAAAGTTATATTTTATTTATTAAACAAGAGTGTTACATTGTCTGAAACAGGAAACAAAGAGTTCATAACATAATTAAACTATTCTATCTTCATTTTTAGTCTCTAAGGCACAGGTCCGCCCTAGTGTCACGATCATCATCCTACGCAAAAGCTCCTAAAAACACATGTGAAAATAGGTACGTCAGCATAAAAATGCCTGTGAGATACATAGGATTTGTGAAAATAGGATTCATGACCTATAAGTTTAGACAAAGTTGTTTAACAAAAGTCAGTCATGAACCTTGTAAGTTGTTTTGTTTTGTAAATCATTTAAAAAGCAATGATATGTATAAATAAGAGAATAATGTAAGGTTAAATGAATAACCAAGAAAAATGAGTTTGTATAAGATAAGTTGTTTTGTAAATCAATGTCTTGTGAAAATAAGTTGTTTATGTAAAACGTAATATGTCAAATATTGAAATGATTTAAGTAACGCTACGACATGTAATATCATACAAACACTTGTTTATAGGAAGTACCAGCGACGTATCCACCATGCTTGTATCATATTACACACGCCTCGTTACTCAAATCACTTACTCAAACCAACCACCAATGTAAATTGTTTATGTATAAATGAATTGTCATGTGTTAATGTGTAAACCAAATCGAAATGTCTAAGTCCAATGTAAACCACTAAATGTGTATATCAATGTCAAAATGTTTATGTTTAATGTAGATCATGTAATGTGTACCCAAGAATATCATGTATGGTGAGTGAAATATATCAACTAAACCATATGTAAAATGCACAAAAACAAGGTATTGAAGTAAAACATGGTTTAAATCAAAGTTATGTTTTGTGGAACAAATGCATGCTATACTGATACAAACATTTATGCGGTATTGTGAAAATGCATACATCCAAGCCTTGAGACTGTGGCGATAAACCCTTAAACAAATTAAAGGTTTATCTAGGTTATGTGTATCGAATTCGGCCATTCCTTCCAATCCAAACAAACCCAGGATTTCAAGAACAGGAGTTGTCAATTCCTATGGTACCACTACCTACTAACGAACGGCGTAGCTAATGTTAATGAATGTATTGTTCCATTGTAAACAACCCAAATGTCATAACAAAATGTAAGCATGTGATGAAAACAACTGTACTAAGTATACACACAATGGACATACATAGCATGAAATGTAATGTAAAACAATGTACTAAGTATGCACACAATGGATATACATAGAATGAAATGTAATGTAAAACAATGTACTAAGTATGCACATAATGGACATACATAGCATGAACACAATGAAATCATGTACTATAATTGTACTAATGAACATAGCAAGTATATGATGTGAAAGCAGGAAAGCACGAAAGTAACAAGTAGGCACATGTGTTTCACCCCAAAACAGTTTGGAAAACAGTAAAAGAGGGGTCTATGTACTCACTTGAGATTGCTCAGAAGTCCTAAGATAACCACCAAGCAATGCTAGAGATCACGGAATCAAGCGGCACCTAATATAGGTAACTATGTTAATAAACCGGACCTAAATCGGAGGATCGGATAGAATGAGGGTTCGTAAACCAAACGAGTATGGAGACTCGTGCAATATGGTTTAACAAAGCCTACATACTAAATGAAACCTAACATAAATGCTTACGACCCATTATGACCCGTTTAGGTAGCTTATGCTACTTTAACGCGTCGTTCGCGTGAAACGCGTTTGCCTAACTAGTCCTATGACAGTGTTATATGCCTAAAATGTTTAATTATGTAACATAATCAGTTAAGTGACGAAAGTTTAGGTTACATATGCTTAATTACCAATTACACATGAAAAGGGTGTTTTGGTAATTTACCTAAGGCATATAAACTACCTATCATACAACTACTTAACGAAGCGACCATAAGGTATAACCTCGGAAGGTTATTTCCTATATACTATGGTCACCTAAGGTATTTGGTCGGATCCTAATGATCGACCAAATGGGTCGGGTTCGAAGGTATAAGCGATTTATTAGATCGTTTACCCTTACGACCCTAGACAACGTGGTAATCAGTAGGCATAGTCCCAAGGGACTATAACCATCGTGATTACAATCACGTTGAGAAGTTCAAACGAACTTCGCATTGACATTAAACTGGTCAACGCAGAAAGTCAAACAAAGTTTGACTTTCAGACTCGAAAAGCAATAAAAGAATGAAGGAATACTTACGAAGGGTCCCCGAATGCTAATCTCGATCCAAGTAACTCAGGTATGAAACAATGGTTTCAACTTAGAGTTTCTCAAATCAAAATTCTTGTGGGTTTTGCAAATGAAGGCATGGGGTATTTATAGGATTTCCCGAACCGTTAGGATCGTTTCTTGGAAAACGTGCTTCAATCTTGGCCATATACTTGCACCCATGGTATTGTAATACCATGTGCACATCAAAACCAGCCCATAGATTCCCCAAAACCATGTGCAACAAGTGGAACGGACCAGATTCGATGTTTCTGCACATTCTGCTGTCTGGGACCCTGACGCGGGTCGCGTAAGGATACACCAGGGTTTTATGCGGGCCGGCTGGCCTGCCTGATCAGCCAACAACTTTCAGAAATGACAGTTTTGGTCCCTGTTGTGTTTTAAGGCCATTTTCGACACGTTTAAGGCCCGTTAACCCCATTTCAAAGCTCTAAAATGAAGTTAAAGTATAGGGAACTTAAAATGTGCTCAAAAATATCTCAGATGTTGGTTCGTTTGGCCGTACGATCGCGATGTTCGCTTAATTACGACGGAATGCGCGTAAGCGCGAAAAACGATCCAAATGACGCGACGAATGGATTTTTCTTATGCCAATCACTAAAATAAAATGTTTTAGTGCTTACATAAATTTTTGGATGTCCGGATATATTCAGAATGTGAGTTATGCGCAAAAGTGCAAACTTGTGCACTTTTTGACACTTTTAGTCCCTGAATGACCCAAATGTTTATTTTAGCGCACCGAACCCCTCAAAGCCTATTTCTAAGCTATGTAAAGGATATTTATGGTATGTTTAACTTATGGTCATGTTCTGGAATGTCTGTTACAGTTCAAATTGGCATACTTTCGCAGTTTGTCAAGTTTAGTCCCTGTAAGCGAATTAACTTGTTTTTGCCATACCAAAGCCTTCAAAACTTATTTCTAAGTTATGTAAAGGTTATTTAAGGTATGTTAAGTATATGTTGATGTTCCGGAGTATTTTTCGCGTTAAACTGATTACGTTTACGCATCAGTTTGCGTATAACTCTCCAGAAAGCGATGTAGAGTTTGAAATCGAATAAAAGTCAAAACATGAAAAATGTAAAACATAACCAAACAAACATTGGGATTAAATAACATTGTTTTACTGATAACTGAACTGTTCACAATGATTACAAGCACATATGTTACACCTTTTATGTTCATATTGTAAAACTATATTTACAAAAGCTACATAATTTTTAGAACAAATAATTATGTGAGAACCAATGCCAATTATTTATTATATATTTGTTACGATGATGGAATTATATGGCTTTACTTTTTTTATTCAAACCGAGCCGATACCATTTATTTTTGAGTAATCAGTTACGAATGCTATAGAGCGTGCCAACACCATAACGAATTGATACCGATCAAATTCCTGTAACAATAAAATACACATCCGATGAATAACTAACCCACAAGACAAATCATAACTAACCCAGCGTGAAACCCCTAATTCTTTTAAGTGATTCATAACCTAACATAAAACTAATGGAAATTATTTATTCCGCTGCGAGGCGCGGGTTCCCCACTAGTTCTTTTAAAAAAAGAAAGAACTGATTATTTAAACACAACTCTACATAAAATCGTAAGTGTGATAAGTATAATCACTAATACTTTATAAAAAGTTAAATTTTATTACCTTAAGTTTTTTAGTTAAAAGGTATGAATTTATTAAAAGATAAATGATTGATCGATAAAGTTACAAAATATGTCACCATTTTAAGATCTCATTAATTAACTTAAAAGCTTCTTGCTTCTTAATGTGGATTTGTATCCTCATCGTATCACGTGTCTATCAAAATATCATGAGTCGGTGTTAGTTTAGCATGGTGGAATCTTCATTTACTTGTAAAAAACTTGTGCAATATGAATAGCATGTAGTACATACATTTATATGATACTAGAGACTAATATAAACATAACTGATTGTTATACCTCCCTCTTTTGGTCCCCGCTTACCAATGTAAATGCACTTTGGGTGATAAGTGCAGGCTCTCAAATCCTCAAGGGTCTTTTAGGTAATTTGTTCAAACTATTATGTTGGTCAGGATTTTCATGGTCAGGACTTAGGAATTCAACTAGTCCGAATTTTGGTGTTTGGTTTAGTCAGGTTTTGTTTTGTATTGTATTGTATTGGGCTTAGGGCCTTTTGTCCTGACTTTAGTAGTCAGGACTTCCCATTGTATATAAACTCTCAGTGATATGTTATACATGGCGATTTCTTTTGTGGAAAGTTTGTTCTTCAAGAAACCCTAATCATTGTCACTGTGTGTGAATTGACGGCTACTGTGTGTGACATCATTCATCATTTTCATCATTCTTGTTCTACACTTTCTTGATCCAATACCATACAGTAGTGATTGCTAGGTGGATTCCGCACACCTGGTGATTGTTGTCTGAGTGAGATCCTTGAGTAGGAGATCTTACAAGTGGTATCAGAGCAGTGTGCTTATACTACTGTAGGTTTGGGTTTAGAGGTTTAGTTGAGAAAGATCATATTTTGATTGGGTGTTTGGTGTTGTTTGCTGGGTTTTAAGTGTTTTTCATTAATCATTCATGTGTTTACTTATTCTGGATGATGGATTGTGATTAGGAAAGAGCTTTTTAGGATATACATTCATCTGGGTTTTTACAGAGCTTGAAGATCTTCATCAGGGGTTTTTTTTTTGAAGGTTAGTAAAGATTCCGTGTTTGATCCATTTTATTTTGTTCAGAGTTTTCTTTTAGTGTTTCCCTTCAGAGTTTCCATTTAGTGTTTGTGCTTCAGGGTTATTGATGAACTAGTGTGAAGTCACACTTGTGAGATATCCCTGAAGCAATTTCCTCTTATCCAAACAAAGAAATCAGGGTTTACTTCTTTCTTTGTGAGGTCAGGACTTTGTGGTCAGGATTTAGAGGTCAGGGTTTTTCACTTCATAATACATTAGAATTCAGAGTTTTTAAGAGAGTCCGAATTTCTTTTTCTTTTTTAGGTGTCCGAGTTTGAACATATGTCAGAGTTAAGTTCTCAGAATTTAGGTGTCCGATTTTATGTTCTTTTATCAAGTGAGTCAGAGTTAACTGAATTAAGAAGATCCGATTTTATGTTCTTTTATCAAGTGATTCTGAGTTTTTTTTTTAAAAGAAAAAAAAAAGAAAAATCTAATCAGAGTTTACTTCTTTTTTTTAAACGCATCAGAGTTTATTAAGTACTCAGTCCGAGTTTAGTGTTAAACTCATCAGAGTTTATTATTCATTTATTATTCTAGCACATCCAAGTTTATCTTTATTTTAGTTTATCCGAGTTTTTGTTTTTAAAATCATTCAGAGTTTCATTTTTTTCACTAATTCCTAGTTTAGTTTTAGAAGTAGTCAGAGTTTTATAACTTCAGAGTTTAGTTGTTTAGTCTATCCGAGTTTTATATCAAGTCTTTCAGAGTTTATGTGTAAATGGATCTGAGTTTCACAAACTTCCAGGTTTAATAACATTGTAATTCATCCGAGTTTAACACCTTTATTAATCAGAGTTTCTTTTTGAGAGTTTCTTTGTGAAACTTTCAGAGTTGTGTTTTTAGTTCAAAACATCAATCCAAGCTTAACCTTCAGAGTTTCTTTGTGAAACTTTCAGAGTTTATTAAGTTTATTCCGAATTTGAATTAATCCGAGTTTAAGGTTCTTTTTAAGACTTTCAGAGTTTACAAATCAAAGATTATCTCTGAGTTTTTGAAATAACTTCTAAGCCGGGTTATTTTTAAAACATATTTTCTTGTCCGAGTTTCGCTGATTGAAACAACGGTTCTGAGTTTGATAAAACAGTTCAGCGATTCAACTATCCCGTCGGAGTTTTTGTGTTGTTACACTTGTCCGGGTTTTAGTTTTTAGAGTGTTGTCAGAGTTTGTTTTATATCAGGTTTGATCCGGGTTATACCACTCTGATTGTCTCCGAGTTTTCACTCAGTATTTTCAAGTTTCACTTGTGTCTCCGGTTTTTGTGAACTTAGAAACTTTTTCTAAGCAAACTTTGTGTTTTAACTCTCTGTTTCTTTCACAATTCATTCGAAATGGCAAACAACAATCTGACTGCAATGGTGCAAAACCTCAAGCACAATGCTGAGGTAGGGAGTAACGACAAACCTCCTTTGTTGATAAACGAGCTTGATTTTCCTGAGTGGAAGGAGCGTTTCGAAAGGTATGTAAGAGCAAAAGACATCAAGATCTGGTTGTGTATCGTTAAAGGATGTGGAGCCACACCAGTAAGAACGTTAACGATTGATACTTATTGGGCACTCAACGACGACCAAAGAAAATTCTATGACTGTGAAGAAAAAGCAATGTCGATGATTACAATGGCTATGACACAATCTATACTTCATACTTTCCGTAAGAGAAGTAATTCAAAGGAGCTGTGGGATAGCATGATTGAACGGTACGAGGGAAATGCAATGTACAAGAAACGACGTCTTGAACGATTGAAGACTCAATTTGTTGGGTTTAAAGCTTTAAAGAATGAGTCATTCGATGACACGGTGAATCGATTTTATCATCTGTTGAGCGAACTTGATCGGAGTCAAGAAGGCATCTATACTGAATTTGAGAAAGTTGAGAAGTTTCTGAATTGCCTTCCCAGAGAATGGAATATGTACACCGCATTGATTAGAGAAGGTGTTCTCTACGAGGAGCTCTCATTGGAAGAAGCTGTACAAAAACTGAAGGGTTATGCTTGGAATATGGAAGATCAAGCATCTGATTTCGAGAAGATCCAACATCCTCAGTTTTATAAAGCTTCAAAACCTACGGATAAAGGTAGTAATGGAGGAGCCGATGTTGCCTTATATTCAGAGAATGAAGTTCCTGCAAGTGAACACGCCTTTATAAGCCACAATGTCAGTTCTAGTGGAACAACAAATTCCAATCAAGGAATGTACCCTTCTAGTGGAGCTCAGAAATCTCAAGAAACAAACTTGAACATTCCAAAGTTAGATGCAAGCTGCTTAAAGTTGATAGAAGAAAACATGAGCCTTTTGGCGTCTTTCATGACTGCCTACGAGAACTTCTGTCTTGGAAAGCTCGTTGAACCGTCAAGTCTCGATGAGGACTTTGACCAGATAGACCAGGACGAAATGGAAGAACTTGATCTACAACTCAATATGGCACTCTTAGTCCGTAGAGCGAAGAAATTTCCGTTGAGAACTGTTAGGAAGTTCATAGGAGGTCAGACGAAGACTCTGATCGGAGTGTCGCACTCCGGTCAAAGATAATATTTATATGCCCTAATTACCGTAGGTTGTTTGGTTGGGTCCTTGGCCACGTAATCAAGCACTAAAAAGTCCACCGGATAGTAAAAATCCTCGATTTTTACTATTACATCCGAAACAATTCCACGGGGTAGTTTGGGTGTCAAATCGGCTAACACCACGGTGGTGTTTGACGACTGAAGTGGACCAAACTCGTATTGATCATACAAACTACCCGGTAGAATGCTCACGCTAGCACCAAGATCTAGAAGTGCCCGGTTAATTTTAAAATCGCCTACTTGAATTGAAATAATAGGCGCACCCGGATCTTGGAGCTTAGGTGGAAGTGCACCCGAAAGAATCGAACTCACATTTTCGGTTAAGTCTAATTTTTTTGGAAATTTATGAGTTCGTTTTTGGGTACACAATTCTTTCAAGTACTTAGCATAAGACGGTACTTGCTTTATTGCATCCAAAAGAGGTAAATTTATTTTCACTTGTTTAAAAATCTCCAACAATTCTTCTTGTTGTGGACCTCTTTTGTTTACAACTTTCTTAACGGGTCCCTTCAATGATTCGGGATAAGGGGCGGTATTAGCCTCCACACCCTTTTCCTTAGCCTTAGGGACCGGTATGGTCACAACGGGAGTGTCATTATTCTTTTTCAAATCATTTTTATTTTGACCCATTTGACCATTCTCATTCTCATCCTCACTAGCATCTTCCACCACCCCTTCAACAAACTGGGGTGATGGTGTTTTGACACCATTATCAACAACTCGACCACTACGTAAAGTAATTTTATTAATGGGTACCTCACGTGTGTTCCTCGAGTTTGACCCTTGATGCTTAGGGTTCACCGTTGTGTCACTAGGAAGCTTCCCCATGCTTCCTCTCACTTGAGCCATTTCTTCCGCAAGTTGGCCTACTTGTTTCTCTAATGCCTTTTGGGATTTATCCCTCACCTCAAACTCTTTACGCATTTCAATTTTAATTTCTTGGTTTGAATTCCGCATTTCCGTTTTAAGTTCTTCATGTGAGTTGGTGAGAGTGCTCATAGTGTTCATGATAGCATCTAATTTTGAGTTAATCGAATTATCACCTTGGGAGTTGGATGCACCACCCCCATTACCACCTTGGTTGTAACCCCGTTGATAGTTGCCTTCACGGTTTTGATATCCTTAGTTACCACCTTGGTTGTAATTCCTTTGGTAACCCCCTTGGTTACCACCTTGCCGATTATTGTACGATGACCCACCTTGACCTCCTTGATTACCCGATTGAAAATTCGGGTTCATTTGATTTGAGGCATTACCATACCGGAAATTAGGATGATTTCTCAAGCCCGGATGGTAAGTATTGGAGTTCATGTCATATTGCTTCCGATCTCCATACACGTGGTTGACTTCCTCGGTGTAGTCGCTCGACCCCGTTGGACATTGCTCCGCTCTATGTCCAAGATCACCACACTCCTCACACACCTCAAATTGCACCGCGTTCACTTCCTTCTTCTTTATTCGAGCCATTTCCCGTTCTAAGGTAGAAATCCGATCTTTAGAGTCAAGATCGGGAAGTGACCGGGAAATGGGATGTTTCTTAGCACGATCGGCTGATTCTTTCTCTTTTGACCGCTTACTCATCCGCTCCAAAAACTCCCAATCATCGTCTTCATGGTTACTCAAAAGAGTCCCATTACTCGTTGACTCGAGACGATTCCATGTTGTGTCGTCTAAACCCCGTACAAAACACTTGACCAACTCCCACTTCTCTATTTGATGATGTGGGCACTTTCGCATCAACTCCCTAAATCTTGTGAAGGCTTCATGCAATGGTTCGCCCGATAATTGACGAAAAGACCTAATTTCATCACGAGCATCGTCGGTCTTTGCCATTGAATAATACTCATCTAGAAAAGCTTGTTGCATTTCTCCCCATGTGCGAATGCTATTGGCTGGAAGTGTAAGGAACCATTGCTTCGCTTTGTCTTTCAACGAAAATTGGAACAAACAAAGTTTGACCTCCTCTAGTGCGAAGTTATGCCCCCGATAGTGCTGCAAATGGAAGAAAACTCTGCCAAATGTGTGTACGGTTCGTCGTTAGACCTTCCATTAAAATGAGGAAGTATGTTGATGTAATGTGGTTTACAATCAGACATCCTCCTCTCACAAACGATTGGTGAGTCGTTCTCGGTGACAACCGGCCTAAAACGATCATTCACTCCCCGTGGAGGTTGTTGACGACGATGGGGACCGTTAACTTCTTGATCAACCACTCTTCGGTTATCCCTTCTATCATTTCTTCTTTCATCCCTTCTTTCATCCCTTCCTTGATTCCTACCTTGGTTACCTCTTTTATTGCCACCCGCCCATAAAACTAGGAATCCGGTTATGGTGAGCATTGTTGTTATTGTTGCGACCCCCACCATTCCGGTTCCGTTGATAGTCGTTTCGTGGATGACGGTTGTTCTCATACCCATCATTTCTTCCGTCTCCATAACCATAATCGTCATCCCCAACATAATTGGCATTTTGATAGCCAAATTCTTCATCTTCATATCCTCTTGCGTTGTAGCCATTACCCCGATTTATGTATCCCCAATCTTCATCATCATCCACTCGATCATCATAGTAACCCCCATCATCCGAATTTTCTGTATGAATGCTTACATGTTCCGGCGATTGATAACCGGGAACACTATAAGGCTCATCAACGGGGATTGCATTCCTCAAGTCGTCGATGTTGAAAAATGGGTCTTCATTCGCGGGATTACCGCGATCACGATTACCTCTACGATCGGAATTGACATTCCGATCATCAAGGTTGATGGGTAAAGAAGCTTGTCGATGAAGGTTCTGTTGTTGGGGTGTTCGTTGGTTATTATTGGGATTTTGGTTTCTGAAAGGTGGTGTGGGTGGTCTAGCGTTGACGTTACCACCCGGTTGCTCTTGAGGTATAGGTTGGATGTAGCAACTCTCACTAAAAGTCCTATTTAGTATTATAATTAGTCCAATAGGAAACCCAAATTGAGAAACCCAGGTGATTCTGCACAAACCCTAAGATTTTCAGAAGAATCAGAGGGCCCCTAAAACTCAAGGGGGGTATTTTCTATTGATGATTATCCATATAACTCGTTGTCAGAATAGAATTTTAAGATTTAGTCGACTCAGCTAAGCTAGTTGGACACGTGGCAACCCTATGCATAAAATAAGTGGCTACGCGGGCCGCGTAAGGATAGGCTGAAGGTTCACGCGGGCCGCGACAATGTCAAATTTCACCTATAAATAGAGGGCAGTGGGACTTGATTTCTGGTGTTGAAACGACGGAGAAATTCAACTTGTACGTTGAGTTATCTTCTGATTACTACAATTAACACACACGATCACTAATTGATGCTACGATACAGGGTATTAATTCGATCGCTATTACGATTCAATGTCCGATCGATTGAAACTATCCGATAGATGTTTAAGTGCTGCTCAAATTGGGTTTATACTTTGTCATTCGTCGTGATTTCGACTTGAATGTTTGAGTGCTGTTCGAAATCGGACTATACTCTGTCATTCGTTGTGAATCCGCTGGATGTTTAAGTATCGCACTTTGTCATTTGTTGTGAGAGTTTGATCTCGTGAGTTATCGTAAATGCTGAATTAGTTATTTACCTAGTTTCGTGTGCAAATTAGGTTATTAAGCTTATCAGTAGGCTAAACTCTACCTCATACCAAAGTAGATGCTAATTCTCTGAAGAGTTAGAATCAGGAAGCTTGTTAAATCAAGGTGAGTTCACAGACTTTCTACAAGGCACGACCATCCTCAGTAGGTAGGATGCCACTCCACTAATCTTCGCACACATGTCTGGGAGACCGCGATACATACGAATTCTCCAGAGTGCAGAATAACGTACGTTCGTCCTGGTTAGGACAACAAAACAAAACTTCGGGATAATCCTACGGGCTAGTAAGCCAGTGAACAGAAACGTGAATTCACTCAACTTTGTTGTTGACTCGTTGTTACATGCCTTGCAGGTCGTTAGATCCCTAGCTTAAGGAGATTGCACAAGAAGACGTGGTCGTTGTGGGAAAACATTTCAATTTATATTTATGTTTTGCTTCCGCTGTAAACTCAAACTATGTTTTGACACCAATTGTATTGTGTTGGATTTTATAAAAATTACTTACATACTTTGTTCAATATGATTGGTGGCTATGATCCTGGGCATGTCACGCCTCCAAGGCGGGGTGGGGTTTTTGGAGGGTGTGACAGATTGGTATCAGAGGCATTGGTTATAGTGAACTTGGTTTTAATAAAGGGAAAAAGTTTTTGATGAAAACCAGACTATAACCGGTAAAGTGTTCAATGATCCACAACGATGCTTCATTCCAAGTGCAAGACTCAATACTTTACGGTGTTCTATAATATTTATTTTAAGTACTACGGTTAAGGTTAAGTCATCCCTAAGTATTTCATGTATGCAACTTTAAGAAGTGTTTATCTGACAAATTGCTGGTAGTATTTCTTTAAGACATAGAGAAAAATTTAAAGATTTGTTGAGAAATCACTTTAGATGGAAGACAGAAAGGTTAAGTTTCTCGAGCATAAAAGATTAGTACTAGTATCCTTACTTATTCAAGTAAATCTCGAGGACGAGATTTCTATAAGGAGGGGAGAATGTAGCAACTCTCACTAAAAAGTCCTATTTAGTATTATAATTAGTCCAATAGGAAACCCAAATTGAGAAACCCAAGTGATTCTGCACAAACCCTAAGATTTTCAGAAGAATCAGAATCAGGATTAGGGCCCCTAAAACTCAAGGGGGTATTTTCTATTGATGATTATCCATATAACTCGTTGTCAGAATAGAATTTTAAGATTTAGTCGACTCAGCTAAGCTAGTTGGACACGTGGCAACCCTATGCATAAAATAAGTGGCTACGCGGGCCGCGTAAGGATAGGCTGAAGGTTCACGCGGGCCGCGACAATGTCAAATTTCACCTATAAATAGAGGGCAATGGGACTTGATTTCTGGTGTTGAAACGACGGAGAAATTCAACTTGTACGTTGAGTTATCTTCTGATTACTACAATTAACACACACGATCACTAATTGATGCTACGATACAGGGTATTAATTCGATCGCTATTACGATTCAATGTCCGATCGATTGAAACTATCCGATAGATGTTTAAGTGCTGCTCAAATTGGGTTTATACTTTGTCATTCGTCGTGATTTCGACTTGAATGTTTGAGTGCTGTTCGAAATCGGACTATACTCTGTCATTCGTTGTGAATCCGCTGGATGTTTAAGTATCGCACTTTGTCATTTGTTGTGAGGGTTTGATCTCGTGAGTTATCGTAAATGCTGTATTAGTTATTTACCAAGTTTCGTGTGCAAATTAGGTTATTAAGCTTATCAGTAGGCTAAACTCTACCTCATACCAAAGTAGATGCTAATTCTCAGAAGAGTTAGAATCAGGAAGCTTGTTAAATCAAGGTGAGTTCACAGACTTTCTACAAGGCACGGCCATCCTCAGTAGGTAGGATGCCACTCCACTAATCTTCGCACACATGTCTGGGAGACCGCGATACATACGAATTCTCCAGAGTGCAGAATAACGTACGTTCGTCCTGGTTAGGACAACAAAACAAAACTTCGGGATAATCCTACGGGCTAGTAAGCCAGTGAACAGAAACGTGAATTCACTCAACTTTGTTGTTGACTCGTTGTTACATGCCTTGCAGGTCGTTAGATCCCTAGCTTAAGGAGATTGCACAAGAAGACGTGGTCGTTGTGGGAAAACATTTCAATTTATATTTATGTTTTGCTTCCGCTGTAAACTCAAACTATGTTTTGACACCAATTGTATTGTGTTGGATTTTATAAAAATTACTTACATACTTTGTTCAATATGATTGGTGGCTATGATCCTGGGCATGTCACGCCTCCAAGGCGGGGTGGGGTTTTTGGAGGGTGTGACATTGGACGTTTTGGGCGGGATTGAAGTTGCTTCGGTATTGAAATTGGTTTTGGTTGAGGTTGAGGTTTTGGTTTGAGTTTTGGTTTGCCATTGAATCGGTTTCAATGGACGGTGTGTGTTGTGGTGTTTGGTTGGTTTGATTAGAAGCAAGTGTTGCTTCTAACCGGCTTGCTAGATTTCTCCTTGCGACTCTTTCGATTTCCGGTTCGTAGACTAAAGGTGAAGTCCTCCCGGAGTTCCGCGTATGCATGCACTACCTGTAATCTGCACAAGTAACACACCCCGCGTAACAAGGAAAAAGACAAGTACAAGAAAAAAAATTATGCAATTTAAACAGTTAATCACACAAATTCAAACAATATCCAAACACAAAGCGCACGCACTCCCCGGCAACAGCGCCAAAATTGGATCGGAGTGTCGCGCTCCAGTCAAAGATAATATTTATATGCCCTAATTACCCTTAACAAATAGCTAGTGGTAGTGAGGGGTCGAACCACGAAGAGTATGTTGTTTGTGTATGGATTCGAATGAATTAGAACAAATGTCACGATTTATGAAGCTTACTAGAATGTTTTTGTATTTTTGTTTAATTGAGAGATGCGAATTTAGACTAAGTGAATTGATTAAATTGATTAACAACTAATGATTAACGATTACGAGAAAATTGATTACGAGAACAATAATAAGAAAAAGGAATCACACCCGGTTTCGGTAATTGCTAACCTAGGATTTCTACAAGTTTTAGATTCAACTCAAATGCATTCGATTAACGGATTGAGTGTACCGTGACTTAGGTGCTAATAACTATCAACGTCCCGAAGAACGGACAAGAATACACTTTGTAATCAACACAAGTAAATCCTAACCACGACAATGCACAATTACATATCACCATTTCGCAAAGTCATAACTTTTAACATCGTTCGACAATTTACGAATTCGTAACACATGTAACACTGTTATCAAAGGTTTCAAAAATCAAACACAAATTGTCACTAAGTTGAAACAAGAACAATTCGAAACCCTAGAATTAACAACTACCTACACCGGGGTGAAACCGAGATGATTAGCCGCTCATGGTTGAAGAAGCTTGATCACCGGATGTTTGGAACGTGAATGAAGGCATCTTGAAGCTTGATGGATGAATGAATGGTGAATGATGAAGGTTTGGTGAAGGATGATAGTGGTAGAAGGATTAGGGTTTGTGGAATGATTGATTGTGAAGATGGTAATGATGATTCTTGATGATCTTCAATGATGGTGATGATAGATGTGTAATAAAGATGGAATGGTAGGTGAATAATGGATGGTAATGGCTCCAAGAACAAGGTTTGAACTCCAAAATAGTTGTAACTCGCGAATTCAATGCTTCTTGACCAATGAAGATTGAGATTAACCCCCAAACCACCAAAGTCCGCGTTTCAGAAATCCGTTACCCGGACGGGCTGCCAAAATCATGAAAACGGCCGACGGCCTATTTAACTGGTTACGAGCAATTTCAGCCGACGGGTGTTTCTAGGGGCCGTCGCCGACGGCTTGTGACCCGTCAGCTACGGGCTCTCCAGCCTGCTTCTCTGATTTCTTCGTTTCGCACTTCCGGTTGATCCGTAACGCGTCCTGATGCTTCGGTTTGAGACCCGGTGACTCGTAAAGCTCCTGAAAAGCTCCTTAAACTTCGTTAAACCTGCATAAACACAAATCTTATTAAAAGTAGGCCATTCAAGATTGAAACTTATGTAAAAACATAAAGTTACGCAATAACGAACACCGGTTTTCAACCACGTATCCCATCCCCACACTTGTCTTTTGCTTGCCCTCAAGCAAATCTGTTTTTCACTTTCACGTGGGTCGAACAATGAATACACTTTCCATTCCCGAGACAAAGGTCAAGGTCTAATGTCATACAAAAGTTCAAACCTTTTACAGTTTTCACATATTTAACGGTCAAGTGAATTATCACATATAATAATGGTTATCCAAGATTAACCCGCCCGTAAAACTAACAAGTAATGCACATCCCTCACAATGTTCTCTCCACTCGGCTTGTAAATTGGCTAATATTTATAATGTATTAGCACTACAAAGAATATTCACTCAAAACCGATTAGAACACATACCCGCATAAGCTTGCAACTCAATCATTCTCCACCATTGATCACAAACACTAAGCACAAGTCATAAGGTCTTTATGAGGGTTGTAACAGGGCTAGGCTAAGGGTAGGAATTAGGATATTTTAAAGTGGCTAAGGCGATGAAAATTCGATTTTTTTTATTACAAACCAATAAATTAAACAAAACTAAATATAAACATCAACTATGGGCAATAATCTTTCACCCTTTTATTCGGTTAAGGATAGATAAATGGTTTTAACAATTTTCAATTCTTTTTCATAATTTTTTTTAACATAAATGCAAACAATCAAGAATAACTATACAAATACGACTCCTATAATCGAATTTCCATCACACGGGGTTTAAAAGAAAAAAAGATTTAAGGGTTATGGGCTATAGGGTGGTCAAACGAAAGGTTTAGGCTCAAAATGGGCGACTAGGGAATTTGTTCGGTTAAGGATAGATAAATGGTTTTAAGAGAAAAGGTTTACCTAATGCCTTAATCATTCTCGTGCTTGTATTCGGTCTATAGTCTCAAACGTATCAAAAGTTGCAAGTTCTACAATATATGACTAATGGTCCACTCAAACAAAGAAACATAGGTAATGACCTCACATATCTAAAAGGGTATGGTATGTGACATGCATAAAAGACTAGTTTCTTAGGCGGATTATTCCCAAATAACCACCCGCTAAATACCCGTCATGCTATTAATTTGAACTTGACCATGACAAAAGACCAAATGGGTTGTGACATCCCTCGTTGACTTAGTTACTTGTGCTTTAAGACCGCTTTTAAAACAAGACATTTTTGAAAAGTTTTTGAAATTTTCCCCCATCCCCACACTTGAGGTAAACATTGTCCTCAATATGTAGTATTTAAATGAACGGGTCAAAATCGAAAATTCTTACTACTCCCCTACCCCCACACTTGAAGTACATATTGTCCTCAATGTGTAAGAACTAAAGTATTAAACGCACAAGGGATGTGACACGGCTAATTCCCCCAAAAATTTCACCCCGGAAAAATAATATACAAAATACATTCCACTTATTTGCTAACTAAAAATCAGAAGTAAAAAGAAACGTAGGCACCTGATTTCTGAGCTCATTCCTCATGTGCTCCTCTTCTCTTCATGAAAGTGGTTGTCCCACGAACCCGATATACCTAAAAATCTTAACCCTTGTGTAGAAGCATGCTTCTCAAAACCATCAAAATTTGTTACTTACCTAGCTCTACCACTTTTATGAAATTATTACCAAGTCATACCTTATTTTACTTTGATTTATGTGGAAAAATAATTTACAACAACAACAAACCTAACTCACTTTCGTAGGAATCACGGTTGCATTTAGCTTATGCAACAAGCCCTTTTAAACCTCCCAATAGCTTGGGAGGGCGAGAGGTCTCGTGAGGGTTATATAGGGAACACACCCACAACGTTCATTTAACTAGGCGGAAATTAAATAAAAACGACAAAGAAATACAGAACCAAAGTATACAACAACAACAACACAAAACATACCATACCTCTACCGCTGATATCGCTCGTTGGGATCAACTGGCGGGTTTGGCTGGTATTGATAACCAGTGAGGGCCTCAAACATCTCCCTATAGTTATCGAGTGGACTTTGCTCCCCTTGTGGTGGTGGTTGGTAGGGAATTGGGATGAAGCTTGAGCCTACCGCTTCGGGCCAGTGAGGAGTCGGGTCGGACAGGCCTTGTGGATGGGGAAGGTCGGGGTAATTGGTCCTCCCCGAATGTTCGGCATATGGGAGGCCGGCTTGGTAGTCTCTTTGGTGGCGCTCCTGATCGTGGAGCACCTTGCTATTGTTAATCGCCATTTCATGAAAGACATATAAGGCACTCCAGCGGCGTCGTTCCAATTATCTTGCTTCATTTTGACGCGTTGCCTCTGCTTCCTCCCATGCCCGTCTTCTGGCTGCCTCATCCTCTTGCATCTTCGCCAACTGTTCCATGTGTGACCTCTGCATTGCTTGGAACAATTGTTGCTCTTCCACAAACTTATTCATTCTCTCCCGATGGGCTGCTTGAACTGCCCAAAACTCCTGCATTTGGGGTCCCTGTGCCTCCTCCCAAGCTTCCCTCCTTCGGTTATACTCTCGGCCTTCACCTATGCATGCAGAGACATTGTCATATATCTCTTGCTGTCCCCGATCAAAATTTTTGTAGGAGGGCACCCGTCTAATGTTCACAAAGCCCGCCACATCTGCATTAATTTCCCTATGCGGCCTCATGTATCTTTGTCTTGGTCTTTGTGGACCGGAGGGCTCAGTTTCCTCCTCTTCATCACCCATCTCTTCATCTTCTCTCGATTCCGGTTGTGCCCCTGAAGCAAGAAACTCATACTTATGACCCATCCTGTCGGTCACAACATACTTGTTCCCTGAGAGATTAACCTCTATCTTCCAGTTCTTCCTCATGGAGGCCTTGTTAATTTCCTCCAACGGTTTAGTTACCCATAGTGATTCCGGTGGTAAGCAATTTTGTTGAACAATCATGGCACTAATGAGGCGTGCGTATGGAATAAAACGCCTCTGGGACGACTCCCGAGTAGCCCACGTATTCATCATCACTATGTGTCTCCATGACAATGTAGGGGTCCCGTATAGCAAAGAGTGCACCACCCTACAGTCACCCGCTCTAACACCTCCACGATCACCAAACCTAACCAAAATGTTCTCAACAGAAATCCCTTGGAGAATCTTTCCCTCAATCGTCATTTGATTTCTCTTTGCCTCTCCCCCGTCACTGTATGGTAAAATAGCCGCGGTCATTTGCTCCGGATCACCATCATTCATATGATTATCCAAAAATTGTTGCATAGTTGGATAGTCATATGCTTGCACCCCTAGAGAATCAAAGCGTGCAATGCAGTTGATTGTTTCGAAAGACATCGTCATTACCCCCCGGCTTGTTTTACCAACCAATTTCCACTCAGCAGGAGGACTATCTTTATTCATAAACCTCAACGTCGACAACCACTCGCACACCTCCGCCAAATACACCCGCGAGGTGTTATCTTCACACCAATCAAGCACCCTCTCCCAACCTTGGCGTTCAAACATTTGCACAATTCCTATTTGTTTGAACTCTTCAACATTCACAACTCTTTCACATAAACTCCTTTCCGGAACTGAGGTATTCACTTTGTTGACCATTTTCCATTTCCAGAGCTTGGCCTCTAACTTCCTATCTTGATAACCCGATAAGGGTTTGTTCTTCTCCTCATCCCAAACTTCGGCGCTTTTGCTATCCCTGAACTTTGCCCAAGCCCAATCCTGTCTATACAGTCTTGCATCACCCTCTGCGATGGAGCTTAATTGCTCCCACTTCCTCGGTATTAAACCGGAAGAAGAACCGACTCCCGATGATGAAGCTTGCCCTGTAGTCTTTTGTCTTTTGCCACCGGCCATAACTACAATCACAAACAAACGAAACATCAATATAAACCCAAACCTTCACTAAACTCTCAAACTTTGAACATGATATGTGATGTTCACTAAACTCTCAAACTTTGAACATGATATACTTATCAATTTCTTGTTAATCTTACAATTTCTTATAATTTCAACAATATATTCAACATCACTTTCATGTTCAATCATGTTCATAACAAGTGTAATCACTTCACTATGGTTATAACATGCTCAAATTCCATCCAAAGCAACTAATCTTACTTAAAATCATGCTAGAACAACATACATTGTCTAAACAACCTACTCTTGAACTAAAAAGTTTAAAATTTCAGAAGAAAAACACTAACATATGATAATCATGCATAAAATTAAGGAGAATCCATACCTTTGTGTTGTTGGAACAAGAAAAACTATGAAGAGATGTAAAGCAAATAGATTGATGAACACCCCTTCAAAAACCCGAATTTACACGCCCAGAAATCTTGTAAAATAGCAAGAATTGATGAAAACCGTGTTGGGGGTTTTGTTCCTCTCGAAAAATCACGCAAGATGGACTCAAAAATCAGGTGAATTGGTGAAGAATTGAGAGAGTTATGAGAGTTTGAAGTTCTAGGGTTCTAGGAGTGTTTATGGAGAAGATGAAGTTGGAAAGGGGATTCAAGAGAGAGAAAGCAGGAGTTTAGAGTGATTGAATGATTTGGAATGAATGTGGGTCGAATTTAGTGGTTGGGAATGAGTTAGAGTTGAGTTTAGATGAGAAAAAGGGTGTTTGGTTCGGTTTTTCATGCTAAATAACGAGTTGGTACCGGAGCACAAACAACAACCCGTCGCCGACGGGCAAGGGAGAATGGTGAGGGTGGCGACGGCTTAAGCTCATGTCTACGAGCTTGTTTGGCCGACGGCCTTAACGAGAGCCCGTCCCGGACGGGTGTTACCCCGTCGCCGACGGGTTATGGATTTTTCAAAAAAAAATTTTTTTTTCAAAAATAGAGAAAAAAATATGAAACTTTTGTAAAGGAACTATGTACAATAAAAATTCCTAAAAATTATTAAAAATCTTTTTGTGAATTTTTATAAATTAAAATTTTAAAACACGAAAACCGTTAACGGCCCTACCACCCCCCGAAAAGTCATGTATTGTCCTCAATGCACGTAACAAAGCCTAAAAACATACCTTGTGTCTTCATGACCCGTTCGGAATGTCCGGACTTCACACAATCAAGAGAGATTAGTATGAAACAAAAACGATTAACATAAAAATATACAAACAAATAAATAATTGTACATAACTTTACACAAAATGTTACCGGTCCTCTTCATTCGACCTCATAAACCGGGATGCTTACCACAAAGCTCACCGATTCCTTGTTTTCATCCAACTTTTCGTTACCATCGAGAAACGATTTTAGTCGATGACCATTTACCGTTTGTCGTATCCCATCCTTCGGGTCCTCGATTGTAACATCACCCAATTGTCCGACCCGGGTGATCACATAGGGTCCCATCCATTTGCTCCGGAGCTTTCCGGGAAAGAACTTGAGCTTCGAATTGTAAAGCCACACTTTTTGGCCAACCTCGAACTCTTTCTTTCTCAACTTGGCATCATGCGCTTTCTTCATCCCGTCCTTATACTTGGACGCGCATTCATATGCCATTTCCCGTAGCTCCTCCAACTCGCATAGCTTAAGCTTCCTTTCCTTACCTGCATCGTCATATTGAACATTAACTTCTTCAATAGCCCATAACGATTTGTGTACAAGTTCAACCGGTAAGTGGCAATTTTTACCGTAAACCAACCGGTAAGGTGTAGTGCCTATGGGTGTCTTATTTGCCGTACGGTAGGCCCATAAAGCATCGTTCAACTTAATTGACCAATCCTTACGGTCCGCCCGCACGGTCTTTTGCAAAATCTCTTTGATTTGCCTATTTGACACCTCAACTTGCCCGCTTGTTTGCGGGTGATAGGGGGTAGCAATCCTATGGTCAACACCAAACCGTTTTAGAAGTTTCCCAAACCGAAAATTTTTAAAATGAGATCCTCCATCACTTATGATGACACGAGGAATCCCAAACCTTGAGAAAATATTGGTCTGAACAAAATTACACACCACGGAATGGTCGTTTGTCTTGGTGGCTATTGCTTCGACCCATTTTGACACATAGTCAACGGCCACCAAGATGTACAAATTGCCATAAGAATTGGGAAATGGGCCCATGAAATCAATACCCCACACATCGAAAACATCGACTACGAGGATTGGTTGCATGGGCATCTCATCCCTTTTTGAAATACCCCCTAGTTTTTGGCACTCTATGCAATTCTTTGCAAACTCGTTTGCATCTTTAAAAATAGTTGGCCAATAAAGACCACTATTCAACACTTTATGACCCGTTTTGTGGCCACTAAAATGGCCACCACACGCAAACGAATGTAGATGATGCAACACGCTTGGAATTTCCTCATCATCTATGCATCTTCTAATCACTTGATCCGCACACTCTTTCCACAAGTGCGGTTCTTCCAACCGGTAATACTTGATTTGAGACATGAAATGTTGCCTCTTCCGTCTATCCCAATGTGCCGGTAAGTCACCTGTAACAAGATAATTAACAATGTTAGCATACCAAGGTAACTTATCTAATTTCATAATACGCTCATCAGGGAAAGACTCATTGATCTCTAATGCTTTAGGATCCTCATCAACCATCAATCGGGACAAATGGTCCGCTACCACATTCTCGGTACCCTTTTTGTCCCGTATCTCGAAATCAAACTCTTGGAGCAACAACACCCATCGGATCAATCTCGGTTTTGCATCTTTCTTCTCCATGAGGTACCTAACTGCAGTGTGATCAGAATAAATAATCACTTTACTACCCCATATATACGACTGAAATTTATCCAATGCATATACCACCGCAAGTAGCTCTTTTTCGGTGGTGGTGTAATTCAATTGTGCATCCGAAAGAGTCTTACTCGCGTAGTATATGGCAACGGGTTTCTTATCAACCTGTTGTCCCAACATGGCCCCCACCGCGTAATCACTTGCATCGCACATAATTTCAAAAGGAAAAGACCAATTTGGCGATTGCAAGATTGGGGCCTCAACTAACTTTTCTTTGAACTTGTTAAAAGCGTTTTGACAATTTTCATTAAAATCAAACGGTTGATCTTTTAACAACAAGTTGCACAAAGGCTTTGTTATATCACTAAAACCCTTAATAAACCGTCGATAAAAACCCGCGTGACCTAGAAACGACCTAACACCTTTAACACTCGTGGGATACGGCAAAGTAGATATAACTTATACCTTTGCACGATCAACCTCTATCCCACGGCTCGACACCACATGTCCCAACACGATTCCCTCTTGAACCATAAAATGGCTCTTTTCCCAACTTAGGACCATACTAGTTTCGACACACCTTTTTAGTACTTTATCCAATTGGTCCAAACAAGCCTCAAATGATGACCCAAAAATCGAGAAATCATCCATGAAAATTTCCAAAGACTTCCCCACCATATCTGAAAAGATACTCATCATATACCTTTGGAAGGTGGCGGGGGCGTAACATAATCCAAACGGCATTCGCCTAAATGCGAAGGTGCCGTAGGGACAAGTAAATGTGGTCTTTGATTGATCTTCTGGATGGATGGCAATTTGGTTATAACCAGAGTAGCCATCTAAGAAGCAATAAAATTGTTGCCCCGACAATTTCTCAACTATTTGATCAATGAATGGTAAAGGAAAATGATCTTTGGAAGTTGCGGTATTCAACTTCCTATAATCAATACAAATTCGCCACCCGGTTACCGGCCGAGTGGCTACCTCTTCACCTGCGTCATTTTTGACGACTTGTATACCCGTTTTCTTTGGAACCGTCTGTGTTGGGCTCACCCATTGACTATCCGAGATCGGGTAAATGATACCCGCATCGAGCCATTTCAGCACCTCCTTTTTCACCACCTCCCGCATATTCGGATTTAATCTCCGTTGTGCATCTCGAACGGGGGTTACATTCTCTTCCGTGATGATTTTGTGCATCACCACCGAGGGACTAATACCCTTCAAATCAGCAATGGTCCATCCAATCGCCGCCCGATTAGTGACCAAAACACCCATCAATTTATCCTCTTGCTCCTCGGTTAAGTTTGATGCAATGATAACCGCGAGCTTGTTGCCTTCACCAACATAAGCATATTTGAGATGCTTAGGCAACGCCTTCAATTCAACCTCCGGAGGCTCTACTAACGACGGCTTCAACTTGGTGTCAATGCTCTCCGGTAAACTCTCAACTTGGTGCGTCCATATCGGTTTTCCCTCTCGAACCGCAAGCACCTCCAAACTTTTCACTTCCTCGTCTATGCTCTTTTCCACCTCTACCTGTGACCTGTCAAACATATAACAATCCTCCATTGTGTTTTCCCCATCCACGACTGTGTCGCAAAGAGGTATACACGTGTCAACAATGTCCGCCATATGGCATTCATCATCAACTGGAGGGTTCATAAGTCCAGAAAAAACATGCAACCTCAACCTTCGGTTTCCAAATGTCATGTCAACAGTTCCTGTTTTGCAATCAATTTGAGAATTTGCGGTTGCTAAGAACGGTCGACCCAAAATCATCGTAGGTTGTTTGGTTGGGTCCTTGGCCACGTAATCAAGCACTAAAAAGTCCACCGGATAGTAAAAATCCTCGATTTTTACTATTACATCCGAAACAATTCCACAGGGTACTTTGGGTGTCAAATCGGCTAACACCACGGTGGTGTTTGATGACTGAAGTGGACCAAACTCGTATTGATCATACAAACTACCCGGTAGAATGCTCACGCTAGCACCAAGATCTAGAAGTGCCCGGTTAATTTTAAAATCGCCTACTTGAATTGAAATAATAGGCGCACCCGGATCTTGGAGCTTAGGTGGAAGTGCACCCGAAAGAATCGAACTCACATTTTCGGTTAAGTCTAATTTTTTTGGAAATTTATGAGTTCGTTTTTTGGTACACAATTCTTTCAAGTACTTAGCATAAGACAGTACTTGCTTTATTGCATCCAAAAGAGGTAAATTTATTTTCACTTGTTTAAAAATCTCCAACAATTCTTCTTGTTGTGGACCTCTTTTGTTTACAACTTTCTTAACGGGTCCCTTCAATGATTCGGGATAAGGGGCGGTATTAGCCTCCACACCCTTTTCCTTAGCCTTAGGGACCGGTATGGTCACAACAGGAGTGTCATTATTCTTTTTCAAATCATTTTTATTTTGACCCGTTTGACCATTCTCATTCTCATCCTCACTAGCATCTTCCACCACCCCTTCAACAAACTGGGGTGATGGTGTTTTGACACCATTATCAACAACTCGACCACTACGTAAAGTAATTTTATTAATGGGTACCTCACGTGTGTTCCTCGAGTTTGACCCTTGATGCTTAGAGTTCACCGTTGTGTCACTAGGAAGCTTCCCCATGCTTCCTCTCACTTGAGCCATTTCTTCCGCAAGTTGGCCTACTTGTTTCTCTAATGCCTTTTGGGATTTATCCCTCACCTCAAACTCTTTACGCATTTCAATTTTAATTTCTTGGTTTGAATTCCGCATTTCCGTTTTAAGTTCTTGATGTGAGTTGGTTAGAGTGCTCATAGTGTTCATGATAGCATCTAATTTCGAGTTAATCGAATTATCACCTTGGGAGTTGGATGCACCACCCCCATTACCACCTTGGTTGTAACCCCGTTGATAGTTGCCTTCACGGTTTTGATATCCTTGGTTACCACCTTGGTTGTAATTCCTTTGGTAACCCCCTTGGTTACCACCTTGCCGATTATTGTACGATGACCCACCTTGACCTCCTTGATTACCCGATTGAAAATTCGGGTTCATTTGATTTGAGGCATTACCATACTGGAAATTAGGATGATTTCTCAAGCCCGGATGGTAAGTATTGGAGTTCATGTCATTTTGCTTCCGATCTCCATACACTTGGTTGACTTCCTCGGTGTAGTCACTCGACCCCGTTGGACATTGCTCCGCTCTATGTCCAAGATCACCACACTCCTCACACACCTCAAATTGCACCGCGTTCAATTCCTTCTTCTTTATTCGAGCCATTTCCCGATCTAAGGTAGAAATCCGATCTTTAGAGTCAAGATCGGGAAGTGACCGGGAAATGGGATGTTTCTTAGCACGATTGGCCGATTCTTTCTCTTTTGACCGCTTACTTATCCGCTCTAAAAACTCCCAATCATCGTCTTCATGGTTACTCAAAAGAGTCCCATTACTCGTTAACTCGAGACGATTCCATGTTGTGTCGTCTAAACCCCGTACAAAACACTTGACCAACTCCCACTTCTCTATTTGATGATGTGGGCACTTTCGCATCAACTCCCTAAATCTTGTGAAGGCTTTATGCAATGGTTCGCCCGATAATTGACGAAAAGACCTAATTTCATCACGAGCATCGTCGATCTTTGCCATTGAATAATACTCATCTAGAAAAGCTTGTTGCATTTTTCCCCATGTGCGAATGCTATTGGCTGGAAGTGTAAGGAACCATTGCTTCGCTTTGTCTTTCAACGAAAATTGGAACAAACAAAGTTTGACCTCCTCTAGTGCGAAGTTATGCCCCCGATAGTGCTGCAAATGGAAGAAAACTCTGCCAAATGTGTGTACGGTTCGTCGTTAGACCTTCCATTAAAATGAGGAAGTATGTTGATGTAATGTGGTTTACAATCAAACATCCTCCTCTCACAAACGATTGGTGAGTCGTTCTCGGTGACAACCGGCCTAAAACGATCATTCACTCCCCGTGGAGGTTGTTGACGACGATGGGGACCGTTAACTTCTTGATCAACCACTCTTCGGTTATCCCTTCTATCATTTCTTCTTTCATCCCTTCTTTCATCCCTTCCTTGATTCCTACCTTGGTTACCTCTTTGATTGCCACCCCCCATAAAACTAGGAATCCGGTTATGGTGAGCATTGTTGTTATTGTTGCGACCCCCACCATTCCGGTTCCGTTGATAGTCGTTTCGTGGTTGACGGTTGTTCTCATACCCATCATTTCTTCCGTCTCCATAACCATAATCGTCATCCCCAACATAATTGGCATTTTGATAGCCAAATTCTTCATCTTCATATCCTCTTGCGTTGTAGCCATTACCCCGATTTATGTATCCCCAATCTTCATCATCATCCACTCGATCATCATAGTAACCCCCATCATCCGAATTTTCTGTATGAATGCTTACATGTTCCGGCGATTGATAATCGGGAACACTATAAGGCTCATCATCGGGGATTGCATTCCTCAAGTCGTCGATGTTGAAAAATGGGTCTTCATTCGCGGGATTACCGCGATCACGATTACATCTACGATCGGAATTGACATTCCGATCATCAAGGTTGATGGGTAAAGAAGCTTGTCGATGAAGGTTTTGTTGTTGGGGTGTTCGTTGGTTATTATTGGGATTTTGGTTTCTGAAAGGTGGTGTGGGTGGTCTAGCGTTGACGTTACCACCCGGTTGTTCTTGAGGAATAGGTTGGACGTTTTGGGCGGGATTGAAGTTGCTTCGGTATTGAAATTGGTTTTGGTTGAGGTTTTGGTTTGAGTTTTGATTTGCCATTGAATCGGTTTCAATGGACGGTGTGTGTTGTGGTATTTGGTTGGTTTGATTAGAAGCAAGTGTTGCTTCTAACCGGCTTGCTGGATTTCTCCTTGCGACTCTTTCAATTTCCGGTTCGTAGACTAAAGGTGAAGTCCTCCCGGAGTTCCGCGTATGCATGCACTACCTGTAATCTGCACAAGTAACACACCCCGCGTAACAAGGAAAAAGACAAGTACAAGAAACAAAAATTATGCAATTTAAACAGTTAATCACACAAATTCAAACAATATCCAAACACAAAGCGCACGCACTCCCCGGCAACAGCGCCAAAATTTGATCGGAGTATCGTGCTCCAGTCAAAGATAGTATTTATATGCCCTAATTACCCTTAACAAATAGCTAGTGGTAGTGAGGGGTCGAACCACGAAGAGTATGTGGTTTGTGTATGGATTCGAATGAATTGGAACAAATGTCACGATTTATGAAGCTTACTAGAATGTTTTTTGTATTTTTGTTTAATTGAGAGATGTGAATTTAGACTAAGTGAATTGATTAAATAGATTAACAACTAATGATTAACGATTACGAGAAAATTGATTACGAGAACAATAATAAGAAAAAGGAATCACACCCGGTTTCGGTAATTGCTAACCTAGGATTTCTACAAGTTTTAGATTCAACTCAAATGCATTCGATTAACGGATTTAGTGTACCGTGACTTAGGTGCTAATAACTATCAACGTCCCGAAGAACGGACAAGAATACACTTTGTAATCAACACAAGTAAATCCTAACCACGACAATGCACAATTACATATCACCATTTCGCAAAGTCATAACTTTTAACATCGTTCGACAATTTACGAATTCGTAACACATGTAACACTATTATCAAAGGTTTCAAAAATCAAACACAAATTGTCACTAAGTTGAAACAAGAACAATTCGAAACCCTAGAATTAACAACTACCTACACCGGGGTGAAACCGAGATGATTAGCCGCTCATGGTTGAAGAAGCTTGATCACCGGATGTTTGGAACGTGAATAAAGGCATCTTGAAGATTGATGGATGAATGAATGGTGAATGATGAAGGTTTGGTGAAGGATGATAGTGGTAGAAGGATTAGGGTTTGTGGAATGATTGATTGTGAAGATGGTAATGATGATTCTTGATGATCTTCAATGATGGTGATGATAGATGTGTAATAGAGATGGAATGGTAGGTGAATAATGGATGGTAATGGCTCCAAGAACAAGGTTTGAACTCCAAAATAGTTGTAACTCCCGAATTCAATGCTTCTTGACCAATGAACATCGAGATTAACCCCCAAACCACCAAAGTCCGCGTTTCAGAAATCCGTTACCCGTCGCCGACGGGCATGACCCCGTCGCCGACGGGCTGCCAAAATCATGAAAACGGCCGACGGCCTATTTAACTGGTTACGAGCAATTTCAGCCGACGGGTGTTTCTAAGGGGCATCGCCGACGGCGACGGGCTCTCCAGCCTGCTTCTCTGATTTCTTCGTTTCGCACTTCCGGTTGATCCGTAACGCGTCCTGATGCTTCGGTTTGAGACCCGGTGACTCGTAAAGCTCCCGAAAAGCTCCTTAAACTTCGTTAAACCTGCATAAACACAAATCTTATTAAAAGTAGGCCATTCAAGATTGAAACTTATGTAAAAACATAAAGTTACGCAATAACGAACACCGGTTTTCAACCACGTATCAGACTCGAATGGAAGTCGACATTTCAAAGGTGAAATGTTACAACTGCGGCATCTATGGGCATTTCGCACGTGATTGTCGGAAGCCGAAGATGGAAAGATCTAACAGAGAAAACAACTCTCAAGGAAACAACTCAAGACCTCACAACAATGCATCAACTACTTCAAACTCAAGTGCTTGTCCAAGTGGTTCTGAAAATCTTACACCTTCGACAAACAATGCTATGGTGGCTCAACCTCTACAAAATGTGACTGAGCCTTACGACTGGGGTTGTGCATTGGAAGACATTTCAGGAGCTATTGTTTCACAAGCCTTCATAGCTGAAATTGTCGACGAAGAAGTGTGTGAAGAGGTTATCGAAGAGGCTAGCATTGAGGAACTTGCAGTTGTAGTCGAGGTTTTTGGGGAAGAGTTGGATTCGGGTAATGTTGCTGAGAATGAATATAACTTGAATGAAGAGTCAGTTGAAAAGTCTAACAAAACAGAAGATGGAGAAAAAGGAGAATGCTTTGAGTTCAAGATCTCCACAGCCGAAATGCAGCAATTTGCAGATGCAGAAGCCAAGAGGTTGGAAGAAGACTCCACAGGAAATGAAGCATGTGCATTCATGGCTGGCATTGAGGTAAAATCAACTTCTGTAGACAAGCGGTGTCAAGATGTGTAGAGTTTGTTACCAAGATTGACAGATATGCACTTCACAACACAAATCTGGTTGCAGGTTTAGAAAAATCCAGAGAACTCATTGCTGTTTTGTCTAATTCGAATAAAGAACACCGAATTAAGATAAAGGCACTAAAAAATGATATCTCTGAATTTGAGAGACTTGTGGCACAGGCAACTCTTAAAAATAAGGAATTAGAGTCTGAACTTGAAATGAACCAAAATTGTGTTTTGGAAAAGAACAAAATCATTTTGGAAAAAGATAATTTGATTTTAGATTTGCAACGAAAATTTGAAAAGTTCGGGGATTCATCTGAAGTGATGAATTTCTGTATTAACAGCCAACGTCTCAAATAATCTGAGGAAGAAATGTTCAGCATCGGTTATAAGAAAGTGCCTCCACCTATAAACCATAATTATACATCGATGCCAAGCATTGATCCTGAATTGGCAAATTTTGTGCCAAAGACCCCTCTGACGGTTGAATCGCAAAGTGAGTCAGAATCTGAGCCTGATGAGGCTTCTGACTCAGAACACTCGAAGGTGAGTGAAGTCACAAGGAAAAATGAGCTAAATTTTGATAACATTGAGAATTTGATAAGCAATAAAATTTTGGAAATTTTCAATCAAGTTCAAAATGCGAAGTCAAAACCAAAGTCACGTGGGAAACCTAAAAAGAATTTGAAAAATATCCCTAAAACTGAGTTTGTTAAAGGGGAAGATTTTATCAAAGAGGAAGTGAAAATTGAAACAGGTTCAAACTCTCAGTTTGTCAACCAAATTTTGAAAAATCCCACTAACGCCTCATCATCTTCGACCAGTCATGAGGAACGTCCAAAGAATGTTGCGAAAGTTCGCAAATGTTATAAGTGTCGTGGGAAAGGACACTTAGCAGCAGATTGTCCAGATAACAAGGGTAAATCCCATGTTGATCCTGATGAAAAGAAACCTTTTGTTGAAAAACCGCAAAATGAAACAGTTAATGTTGAAAAGAAAAACGGTAAAAATCAGAAGGTTGAGAAAAACAAAGTGATTAAACAAGAAGTAAAACTGGTTGTCAAAACAAATGTTAAATCACACAACAAAATCAGGATCATGGGGAGAAACCAGTTGTTATTAATCGTGGTGAAGGATCGGAAAGTTCATCTCAAAGACATGATACTCGTGAGAAAACCCCTCACAGACGACAAAATCATGTTACTTTCCAAACACTTGAGAATGACCAACGTTCTGGAGGTTCGAACAACAACTATGTTAGACCTCAAGCATAGAACAGATTCGTGAATGACCCACCCCCTGATTTTCAAATCAAAGACAGCATTCGGATAATCATCCACGATCATTCTCAAGACACGATGATGTTCCTAGATTTGGTAGGAATTTTGAGCCACCCAGGAATCAAAATTACGGTTACCAAAACTATGGAAGCCGAGGTTATGGAAACTCTAGTTATACCAACAGATCGTTAACTCCGTATAATCCTCGATTTGCGGGGAGTCATTCCAACAATTTCCAAAATGGAAATGGAGGACACAGAGGCGATGATGGTTATTTCAAAGAGTTTTCTTATGTTGACCAATCGGGACGACCCAAGACCATCATGGCTTGGGTCCCACACTCTAACTAAATTTTCTTGTTGGGGAGTGTAGGAGCAGCTGATGAGGGCTATCTATATTTGGTATATCGATAGTGGCTGTTCCAGACACATGACAGGAACAATTTTAAACAAATTCGTGGTGATTATGTGAATTTTGCCGGTGAGAAGGGAGGTTACATCACCGGTGAAGGTTTTGTGTCAAATGGAAAAATTACGTTGCATAAAGTGAACTACGTTGAAGAACTGAAGCATAACTTGATGTCGGTTTCTCAAATCTGTGATAACAAGTACACGATGTTGTTCAATGATAAAGCTTGCTTCATTTTGCGTCCGGGATTTGCTGTTCCTGAAGATTGGATCGTTATGAGGGCTCCAAGGGTGAATAACACATATGTCATGGACATGCGCCCATTGGTTAACTCTGCTCCAATGACATGTTTACTTTCGAAGGCGACTGAAGATCAATCGTATCTCTGGTATAAGAGAATGGGCCACGTGCATCTGTGAAAAATGAACCACTTAGTGAAAAAAAACTTAGTGTTGGGGGTTCCTTTACGTAGTTTCAATATGCACAACAAATGTGAATCATGTGAAAAAGGAAAAATCAAATGAAAGCCTCACAGACCGAAAACTGTTAACTCAATACAAAAACCACTTGAATTGCTTCACATGGATCTTTTCGGCCCAATCCATGTTGCTAGCATTGGTAGGATGTCCCATTGCCTAGTTGTCACTGACGATTTCTCCCGATACTCGTGGGTATTTTTCTTAAAAACAAAGGACCAAACTGCTGGTATTTTAAGAGACTTTTTCAAACAACTTGAAAAAAATAATTCACTTCCTGTTAAGAAAATCTGAAGTGACAACAACACTGAGTTAAAAAATCATTATATGGATGAGTTATGTCGGGAAATGGGAATAGTTCATCAGTTCAGCGCTCCATATGTTCCTCAACAGAACGGAGTTGCAGAACGGAAGAATCGTACCCTAATTGAGGCGGCACGAACTATGCTTTCTGAATCAAAATTGCCAGTTTTCTTCTGGGCCGAGGTGGTAAACACTGCATGTTATGTGTTAAATCATGTGCTTACGGTTAAAAGAGAAGATAAAACGTGTTATGAATTGCTTGAAAACAAAAAACCGAACTTATCTGGTTTTCAACCTTTTGGGATCAAGTGTGTTATCAAACGCACCAAAGATATTCCTAAAATGGGGGAAGTTGGTGAAGTTGGGTTCTTTTTGGGTTATGCAAATGGAACTCCCAACAAACGCGTTTATAACGTTAAGAAGCGTACAGTGGAGATCGTGTTTGATATAACTCCTTTGAGTTACGATCCTCCACCGTCCGAATTCGGTCCTAAAAGCGGTTATGATTATGATAAATTATTTGATTCATTTGATCTTCCTGATGTTTCAGAAGAAGATTCGGAGGTTGTCTACACACATCTTGTGAACAAAGATGAAGTGGATGCGAGCTGGAGAGCAAGTATTCCTACTAATGTGTCTCCGAATGTTCCAGTCACTGATTCTTCGATCGTAAACGAAGTTGTTGCTGAGCAGATCCCCAATGCAGCTGCTCAAACTACAAGTGGTGATCTTTACGATGATTTTTCAGCATATCCAAATGTTAATATGTCTTCTGGAAATGATCAAGCTTCTAGTAGTAATGTAAATGCTGAGGGGGAGATTCAATCGAATTTGGGAAACAATCTTCAAGCTCCGGAAATCCTAGTTCCAAGAACAAATATTCATCATCCTGTTGATAATATTATTGGGAATCCAAATGCGGGAGTGCAAACGCGAAGGAGTATTTCAGAGATGCAGTGTCTGTTCTCTGCTATCAAGAAGGAAGAAATCTACAATCTTAGTCTACATGAATGTTTTATCTCTCAGATAGAGCCGAAGAACTATCAGATGGCTCTGAAGGATAATTCTTGGTGTGAGGCGATGCAAGAAGAGTTAGCTTAGTTCGACAAGTTAAAGGTGTGGAATTTGGTCGATCTTCCAAAGGGCCAACATGCAATCAACACGAAGTGGGTTATCAAGTGCAAGAAAGACGATAAGGGTGTTGTCGTCAGAAATAAAGCACGGTTGGTTGTTCAAGGCTTCAATCAAGAGGAAGGGATTGATTATACAGAAGTTTATGCACCGGTAGCAAGACTGGAAGCCATTCGTCTGTTTCTAGCTTTTGCTGCACACATGCGTTTCAAAGTCTATCAGTTGGATGTGAAAAGCACGTTCCTTTACGGGAAATTGCATGAAACTGTGAATGTATCCCAACCACCGGGTTTCAAAGCTCCAGGGTCTGAGAACAAAGTCTATCTGTTGGACAAAGCTCTCTACGGTCTCCATCAGGTTCCTCGGGCGTGGTACGAGACTTTATCAAGACATCTATTGTAGTACGGTGGTTCTCGCGTGGCGCGATCGACTCTACACTGTTCATATTGAGGAAAGGGGGAGATTTTCTAATCGTGCAAATTTACGTTGATGACATAATTTTTGGTTCTTTAAATGAAGAATTGTGTCGTGAGTTCGAGGCGGTGATGAAGTCAAAATTTGAAATGAGCGCGATGGGTGAGTTATCATTCTTTCTAGGTCTTCAACTGAGTCAAGAAAAAACTGGGACGTACGTGCATCAGACGAAGTATGTCCATGAGATTCTCAAAAAATTTGGATTGGAAGATAGCTTACCTTATGACACGCCTCTGCCGACAAATCACAAGCTTTCACCCGATAAGAAGAAAGATCCTGAAGTGGATCCGACTCTATATCGAGCAATGATAGGTTCGCTAATGTATCTTACTGCTTCACGACCAGATATTATGTTTTCAGTTTGTTTGTGTGCCAGGTTCCAATCAACTCCGAAAGAGTCTCACTTGAAAGCGGTCAAGCGTATCTTCAGATATCTGAAAGGGACGCCTAAGCTTGGATTATGGTATCCAGCTGAAGGTGGTCTTGATTTGCTGGCGTATGCTGACGCAGACTTCGGAGGGTGCCCGGTGAACAGAAAGTCAACCTCTAGCGGCGCATAACTTCTTGGGAACCGTCTCGTCTCTTGGCAATGAAAAAAGCAAGTTGTCGTTTCTTTATCCCCGTGCGAGGCCAAGTACATTGCTGCATCAAGCTGTTATGCTCAGGTCTTGTGGATTCAGCAGCAAATGAGGGACTACGGTTTGAATTTTATTTGAACACCTATTCTTGTCGATAACAACTCTGCCATTTCCATAACTAACAATCCAGTTAATCACTCACACACTAAGCACATAGATGTTAGGCATCACTTCATTCACGACTGTGCTGAGAAGGGTTTAATAGAAGTGGTTAGGGTAGACACCTTGGATAATCTTCCCGACCTGTTTACGAGACATTCGATCGGGCTAGATTTGAAAATCTGGTTCGAATGATCGGCATGATCAACCCCGAGTAAAATGCTTTTCAAAACTCGCATAGAAACTTTATTTTATGATTACTGTACAGTTCTTACTGCTTTTCAAAAATTGAAAAACTCCAAAAATATTTTACTTAGTTGTAGGATAAATTTTAAGAAAAATACAAAAACATTTGAAAAATATAAAATGAAGTCGTGTTGAGATATAAGGGAAATGATAGTACATCGGTTAGTCGTATCTGGTGCAGGATTATAGTAATATATAAAATTAACCGTTAACTGTAACAGCTTCATTATACGTTGCTTTGGTAGGTTTTATGCGAAAATAAGAACCTGTTTTTGGTATATAAACATAATGAACTGCGTAACTTGTGTGGTACATCTCTCGGATATATGGTCTTGGTACCGTAATTTCGTTTGATAAGTTGCCAAACTTCTGAGATACTAGGTCTTTATGTTTGTTAAATCTCTGGGGTATTATACTTGGTCTTCTGATATTGCGTGAGCAATGGCCTAGACCTCGTATAATGCTTTACTAAGCGCTTCGTTTGTGCGCAAACCCTCTTGGTGGATTTCTTTTCTGCCACAACAATCATCACCATATGATCTATTCAAAATTGTCATCATCGGATGTACAATCTACAATTCTATGTTACCACCGGGTACATAGCAAAAAAAAAAAAACTGCAAAACTATGCAGAAAAAGATACCAAACGATGGTATACCACCTTTAAAGTCGAGCCTTCATCTCTTTGTCTGTGCGGTGGCACTAACCTGAACTCTCAAGGCATCGCATTTTAGCCGGATACAGAGATTTTTTAGATATACTCACCTGTAAGATGTAATGTTTGGTAGCCTTGATACGGGAGTATATTCTGAGGTGGGTAAACATAGTTACAGTCAGTTATTAATACACTTAATCGCATATCTCAAAAACAATGTTCGAAAGCGTGCTAAAGCTTAAGTGGACCACAATACTGTTGAACGTCTTGAACTGTTAATATCATTCTAAAAGCTTAAACTGAAAAACTATGCTTCTTGTGTTGGATATTGACAGAAAAACCGATATGATCCCTTTGCTCCGATTTCACAAAAAAAGATAATTAGTGTAAATACGTTCGTAGGTTTAAATTCTTTTCAGTCAAAAATTGAAAAACATCAAAAAGATTTTGCTTTCTTGTTTCTATGTGCGAGTTATCATTATAAAAATACTCTAAGGGTTGTGAACATTCTTTAATAAGGTGTTAAACATCAATTTTGGTAATTTTAAAATAAGTCTTTTTCATAAAAATCGGTCGTGCAAGATTCGTCTAAGCGTGCGTGGGTAATTACGTCATTTTAAGGTGTTTCTGTAAATCTGGTTCCAAGTTGTGATATTTTTTCAAAAGTATAAGTTTTGAAGTAACTTGTTCTGAATGATCGTGTTTTGAAATACAAATTATTAAGTGTTGGTTGTTTAATATTTCAATTTTTAATTCTGGGATATTGGAATTTATTTATGGGATCCAGATTTGGGCCAAGTGTCTCTGGGGTTAAGATTCTTAATCCGGTGTTAAGTGTTTCAGGTCTGGATCGTTCATCACAAGATGGAAGATTTGAAGAAGTTGTGTGCGTCTGGATCGTTCATCGCAAGATGGAAGATTTGAAGAAGCTAAGACGTCTGCCGTTGCATTCCTTTGAAGAAGATCAACTGTTAGTTGATCAATTCATCAAGGTGGTGCAGTTCTGTTAGAAGAATCAAGTGTGTACAGGCAGCGATTACTCAAAGCGTTAACGAAGAGAAGATTTTGAGCTTTACATTGAAGATCCCGCACTGCTCAAGGGGGAGTCTGTAAATGCACTTTGGGTGATAAGTGCAGGCTCTCAAATCCTCAAGGGTCTTTTAGGTAATTTGTTAAAACTATTATGTTGGTCAGGGTTTTCATGGTCAGGACTTAGGAATTCAACTAGTCCGAATTTTGGTGTTTGGTTTAGTCAGGTTTTGTTTTGTATTGGGCTTTGGGCCTTTTGTCCTGACTTTAGTAGTGAGGACTTCCCATTGTATACAAACTCTCAGTGATATGTTATACATGGCGATTTCTTTTGTGGAAAGTTTGTTCTTCAAGAAACCCTAATCATTGTCACTGTGTGTGAATTGACGGCTACTGTGTGTGACGCCATTCATCATTTTCATCATTCTTGTTCTACACTTTCTTGATCCAATACCATACAGTAGTGATTGCTAGGTGGATTCCGCACACCTGGTGATTGTTGTCTGAGTGAGATCCTTGGGTAGGAGACCTTACAACCAAATTGCAAAATTATTATTCTCCTGATTCGTAAAATAATTGGAATTTACTGTTGTGATCATGACACTCAGATAAATTGTTCGTGATATTCTAATAATGTGGAACCTTCTCAATGAAAATAAAATCCCAAGTAAACAAAATTTGTAATGGCTTGAATAAACTTAAATAATATTGACTACTATGAATAAACTTAAATAATATTGACTACTAAGTTAGTTCGTAAATAAATTGGATTATTATTTGATTAATAGCCTTTTTAATCATATCCAACGATAATTATTATTTATATAGCTTTTTAATTAATACGTGTTGAGGTGACATTGTGGTGGCGAGTGTGTCATATCCAAGGAGGGAAACCAACTCCTAACACCTATGCAGTTTACTTGTGTATAATTCACAAACCCGCTTACTCATCTATATTAATAGTACATATTTTGTATATATACTTACAAGATATAGTCGTTTGAAAAGCATTTTTTTAATTAGAAACCTTTTAAGTTTTATCTGCATTAAGTTAACACATTTTGTTATTACAAACCATTTTTGTTTTAATATTCATAACGAATTTATAATAGTTGTGACACGTATGTTTACATGTAGAATGGAGTTAAAAAAACTGTAACAATATTGATCGGAAGAAATGATGATTTGTAAATAAATATAACTACTAACATTACTTATCCAAATGATGCAATCACTGGAAAATAAAAGACAAATTAAATATTTTAAGGTAGATGCAAAATTTTTCGGCTTTAATTTTCTTTCAAGCACGAAGTATATGATTTTGTAAGTGCTTGATGTTATAATGTAATGAATATTGTTTTTATAGAAAGTAGAAATTAAAGAGGAAAGTGCTTGATGTTTAATAGAAACTAGTGTGATTCACGCGCGTTTCGCGGCGGGAATTCAGTTGTTATCAGTTCGATTCGTTACGATATTGCCACTCGCTACAATAATCGGAAAGGAAAACATTACATCAATGGAAAACAATAAAAACAAAATATTGATACCAGTACCGATGTTGTTCAATTGAAATCGGTCCGATTAGTTTTTATGCTATGTATATTTTATTTTAACATTGCGATATATTTTTTTTAAATGGATATTGTGCTGGCACCGTACCAGATCGAATCGAAACCGATAGAAAAACATATGTATCAGTCCCAATATTTATATATTATGAGTTGATGTGGACACACACACACACATATATATATATACACACACATCTGTGTTCTTAGTGTTCATTATCACCCAAGTCTCAAAAGTTCTTCTTCCTCGTTGGAAGATCATTAACACGAACGGAAAATCTTCGTTTTTGTCTCTCGTTTTACCACACTCGTTTGGCATAATCATCTACTGACTGATCAAGCTAGCATGGATGAAGAACGATAGTTACCACACCATGGCCGCCAGTAAGTCGATCTTGGAATCATTATTTTAACATGTATATTCATATAAAATAATCTTTCATTTTTAAAAAAGTTGATTCTTATTTGTGTTCATCTTGGAATCATATTTTTAAGATGTATATTCATATAAAATAATTTTTCACTTTTAAATAATCTGCTTCAAATAAAACTATTTCTATTTCTTCAAATGAAACTATAAAATAATTTCGATGAAAATAAAACTTTGTTTATCCTAAATAAAATGAATAAAGAAAATGAAAATTGTGATTTTAATTTGTCTTCACCTTGGAATCATATTTTTTACAGGTATATTCATATAAAATAATCTTTCACTTTTAAACAATTTGATTTAAATAAAACTATTTCTATTTCTTCAAATGAAAATATAAAATAATCTCGATGTAAATAAGACTTTGTTTATCCTAAATCAAATGAATAAAGAAAATGAAAGTTATGAATTTAATTTGTGTTCATCTGGGAATCATATTTTTAACATGTATATTCATATAAAATAATCTTTCACTTTTAAATAATTTGATTTTAATTTGTGTTAAAGGTTGTAGTGGCATCGTCTTACGTCCGCTGAATTCTCTCGGTATTTCACTGCTGTGTTTTTCCTACTGACTTTGGGAGTTCATTTAGCGGGAGATACTCATATTGGTGATCCTGCTCGCTTCATTCGAGTGTTTCTCGCACTTGTGCTTTATGTCATGGTCGTTTTCAGCTTATGTTTTCTGTCTATTGCACCAGCTTGTAGGAGTGTTCAAAATTATCTGTATCCAAAAATCCGATCCGAAATATACAATATCTGAATCCGAAATATCCGAAAAGTTGGATATCCGAATTTTTCGGATTCGGATAGTGATTTTAAAAATTTTCGGATATTTCGGATATCCGAAAATATCTGAAGTTCAAAAATCTCATAAATTGATCATATTTTGCGAAACCTTAATTATAATACAGAGGAGGGAATATAACTAAAACTAATGTGACAAGTTAAATGAGTGCTGATGTGTGCAAAATGCAACATATAAATTACATCAATTGTGGCATAAAACTAACCCTTTTTTATTACTAATGTTGGAAAAAGTATGCTTTTGTCTTCCTTTTGTCTTTTCAGGATTAAATGAACTCAAATTAACAAAAGAAGCAAAAAGGCAGCTAAATCTAGCATAAATACAAGAAAAGGAACAAATGTGGCATGCACGACCCCCCCGACAGCATCTTCCCAAGCAAAACCAAGAAAACGGAAGGCTGAACACGCCCCGTGCTCAGTGAACACGGGGGCGTGCCCAAGTGCCAGCAGAAAAGACAAAGCTGTAGAAGCTTCTATCGCCCACCACGGGGCCATGCTCAGCGGACACGGGGCCGTGGTCAACTCTAAGATTCGCAGGATCTGGGGAAATCTTGATAGTACAGATTTGCTTCTGCACACGGGGGCGTGCCCAGTGGACACGTAGGCGTGGTCAACTAATGCAGACAAGAGCAATTAATGAAGACAGAGAAGGATGATGGACACGGGGTCGTGCCCAATGAACATGGGGCCGTGCCCGAGCTTCTGTTCAGCCTATAAATAGGGGTGCTTGGCTCAATTGCAAACCATCCCTTGGCACACCACCTCTCTCACACTTCACCCACCACCCACCACCACCACCATAACACCATCATCCACCACCATCATCCATTGTCCATCATAGAGTGTGTGAGTCGTCTCGGGATCCAAGATTGATCGTAAGAGTTCTTGACAATTAAAGGCCATGTTTGCCTCAGTCTCTAACATCACTTGGTGAAGACAAGTGTCTAGTGTAATACTTTTTATTTTTAATCTTTTCGCACTTTTTACTTGGTTATGCATTAATGACTTTAATAACTAGTTTCTTATGTTGAAGGTGATTCTTCCTTATCGTTTATCCGTGGTGTCTTGGCATTATTTTACTGTCTATATAAAATAAAAGATTTTCACCATTCATATCTCCACGGTCTATATGGAGGTATGTTGGCTACCTGGTCGGGGGTTAAGGGAACGGTTTGGTAAGAGTCTTGTCTTGTTCAGTGTATAGATCCTGCAAGGACCTGGGTTAAATTTAGTAGGATCTCCTTCAATACTTACCGGTATTGGATGGCGGGGGTCCAAACTCTTTGATCCCCTCATATGTAAGCTACTATTAATACTTTAACCCGGCTACTTAGGACTGTATCCCTGCTGACTCAGACTACTTAGCCGAGGGTAACGTCACCTTCAAAAGAGGGGCCTACCATAATATGCATTAATAACTTAATTAATTATCTTTCAATAATCCGACCCTTTAGGATTGTATCCTTGCTGACTCAAACTACTGGGTTGAGGGTAACGTCACCTTCAAAAGAGGGGCCTACTACAATAACTAAGATAATCTCTTAAAAAGTGCAAAAGTGCGGAAATAATCAAAGGTTACACTAAACACGAGTCGGAGCCAAGTGATTCATCTTGTCTATCTGTTTTTACTTTTATTTTATTTTCAGTATTTTAGTTAGTTTTTATTTTTCTAGTTTAAAACATTTTCTAAACTTTTGATTTGATTAGACGTTGAGGATAAACCGGTACTAAAAGCTCTTGTGTCCTTGGACGACCTCGGTATCTTACCAACACTATACTACGCTCACGATGGGTGCACTTGCCCATATGTGTGTTTAGTGTTAGTAAATATCGTGTTTTATAAATTTAAAACTAGGCTAAAAAGTGTAAAAGGGCTTAAAATATACTTAAACTTATATATACACTTCACACGCATCAAGTTTTTTGGTGCCGTTGCCGGGGACACAAGGATTTTAAGAAAGCTTAAAATCGACGGCGTAATCAGTTTTTCAAAACGCGCGCACATTTTTCTGCATATTAGTTTAATTTTGCATTTACAGTAGGTTGAACACGGGCCGTGCTCACTGTACACGGGGCCGTGCTGCACATTTTTCATAAAACACCCAGATACAGTAGCCTGAACACGGGGCCGTGCTCACTGAACACGCCCCGTGCTCAAAGAAATCAGTAACTTTAATTAAAACGCCCAGATACAGATTCTGTACACGGGGCCGTGTCCACTGAACACGGGGTCGTGTCCAGCCTCTGTTTCTGTTTTTATTTTTGTTTTTTGATCTCGAGACTTGGTTGTAGTCTGCTGAGTGATTCTTATGGATCAGTACTCAGGAGGTTACAACTACACCTATGAGGAGGATGATTATATTAATAACTATTGCACTAATTGTGGTGACCCGCACTCGGTTCAATATTGTAACTTATATCAACCATCCACTTCATACACCTACTATGAGGAGCCCAGGTACGAGCCATCAACTTCATACACATCCTATGAAAACCAAAGGTATGAACCTCCCCCCTCATACTCATATTTTGATGAACCAAGGTATGAGCCTTCTTACTCATACTTTGAGGAACCAAGATACGAGCCACCACCTTCATATGCTTACTATGAGGAACCATGGTGTGAACAACCCACCTCATATGAGTATTATGAAGAACAAAATTACGACCCTAATCCATCATATGCTTACAATGAAGAACAATGGTGTGAACCATCTACTTCACATGGGTATTATGAGGAACAAATGATCGAACAACCGGATTTAAGCTTAGAAAATCCCGATCTTTTTTCTATAACGGAAGTGACCGATAGGATATTAGAACACCTTAGAGTTATCGATCACTATATAAAAGAATCTCGCGCAAGGGAAGAGGAGTCCCTCGCAAGAGAAGAATTAAATAAAGAAGAGATAACTGAAAGTGTAAAATGGAAGAACAAATAAGTGAAGAACCGACACATGAGTTAAACAACAAAAAAGGTGAGTCGGACAACGTTAACATCCAAGAAGAGTCTAATTTTGAAGAAATTAATCTCTTGTCACCTTCGTTTGAAAATCATTGTTTAGTTCCCACTCATGCTAAGTTCTTAAAAGAGTTAAACACTAACACTAAAATTGACGAAAAGGTAAGCGTTAAGTTAACTAATGATCAAACCTCACTAATAAAAGAAGACCCATTTGAAATTAACATTACATCGGTTCCATGTTTCTTTCAGAATTCACTTATTAGTAATGTCACAATTGATAAAGATCTTTGTGTTAACATAATGCCCAACTACATTTTCGAGAAATTAAGTATTAGTGATTTTTCTCCACTTCAAATACCCATTTTTCTATCTAATCGGAAGGTAATAAAATCAATCGGTGTAGTTGAGGAAGTCTTGGTTCAAAGAAACCAAATGGTAATCCCAACCGACTTTGTCATCCTCGATGACGCTCCTCTAATGTTGGGACGACCATTTGTAAAAACTCACGAAGCTTTGAAAAACCGGAAGTACAACAATCTACCTCTTCAATTAGGGGCATTTAAAAAGAGTGTCGATCTTGAGCGGTCAATGAAATATCCATTCGGCAATAATGACCTTCTAATTGAAGATGAAGATGAACCACCCGATACAAGTGATAAGTTTGACCACTTTGTTGAAGAAGAGGTCGCCATAGAACAAACTTTTAAAGTTCTTGATCAAAATGAGCAACCAAATAAGGAGTCTCCTAAAGACCCACCTCTTGAGCTCAAAGAACTTCCAAAAGGTTTGGAATATGCTTTTCTAGACAAAGATGGTAAATCACCTGTAATTATTTCGTCTAAATTAGGTAGTTTAGAAAAAGAAAAATTAATTAGTCTTTTGAAGAAACATAAAAACGCTATTGCATGGAAGCTTGTAGATATTAAAGGAATAAGTCCTTCCATGTGCACGCACAAAATTTTAATGAATGATGACTACAAATCGGTAATACAACCACAACGTCGAGTAAATCCAAATGTTCAAGAAGTGCTTAAAAACGAAGTCATCAAATTACTTGACGCCGGACTTATTTATCCTATCTCCGATATTCCTTGGGTAAGTCCCGTCCAAGTAGTTCCAAAGAAAGGAGGTATGACGGTAATAACTAATGAAAAGAATGAATTAATACCAACAAAAACGTCACAGGATGGAGAGTGTGTATAGATTATAGACGATTAAATGAAGCAACGAGGAAAGATCACTTTCCTTTGCCCTTCATTGATCAAATGTTAGAAAGATTATCCGGTCATAAATTTTACTGTTTCTTGGATGGTTTTTCAGGCTACTTCCAAATCCCGATAGCACCCGAAGACCAAGAAAAGACAAATTTCACATGCCCCTACAGAACTTTTGCCTATCGACGCATGCCATTTGGTCTATGTAATGCCCCCGCAACATTCCAACGTTGCATGGTAGCCATCTTCCATGACATGATAGAAAAGACAATGGAAGTCTTCATGGACGACTTTTCTATCTTTGGGATTCATACGACCAATGCCTCGATAATCTTGAACGAATGCTATCCCGATGTGAGGAAACTAACCTCGCCCTTAACTGGGAAAAATGTCATTTCATGGTAACTAAGGGAATAGTACTCGGTCACAAAATCTCAAGCAAAGGAATGGAAGTTGATCGAGCAAAAATAAACACTATTTCTCGATTACCACCCCCATCCTCCGTTAGAGCGATCAGAAGTTTCCTAGGGCATGCCGAATTTTATAGACGATTTATCAAAGACTTTTCTAAAATTTCGAGGCCTCTAACAAAATTACTTGAAAAAGATGCCCCTTTCATCTTTGACAAGGATTGCAATCAAGCATTTCTAACCCTAAAGGAAATGCTAGTCAATGCACCTATCATGATAGCGCCTGATTGGAAATTTCCTTTCGAAATCATGTGTGATGCAAGTGACTTTGCAGTTGGAGCTGTCTTGGGACAAAGAAAAGCATTTTCACCCAATTTATTTTGCTAGTAAAACACTTAACGATGCACAAGAAAATTACACAACAACTGAAAAAGAATTACTGGCTGTGGTATTTGCTTTTGATAAATTTCATTCTTATCTTGTTCTTTCTAAAACAATAGTCTATACAGATCATGCAGCCATTCGATATCTCTTCAAAAAGCAGGACGCAAAACCACATTTGATTCGGTGGATTTTACTTCTCCAAGAATTTGATATTGAAATCAAAGACAAAAGAGGAGCAGAAAACACCGTAGCAGATCATCTTTCACGCTTAGAAGACCCAACTTTGGAGGCAACTAGGGACAAGCAAATCAACGAAAAATTTCCAACAGAATCCCTAGAAATGGTGGAGTACAAAGAAGAACCATGGTACGCCGACTATGCTAACTACCTAGCTAGCGGTATAGTCGCAAAAGGTTGGCCACATCATCAAAGAAAGAAATTATTTGCTAATGTGAAGCATTATTTTTGGGAAGACCCTTATCTTTTCAAAATGTGTGCCGACCAACTCATCTAACGATGCGTACATGGTAACGAAGCAAGAAGAATTCTCCGCCATTGTCATGAAGGTCCATACGGAGGACATCATGGTGCCGCTAGTACCGCACGAAAGGTATTTGATTCAGGATTTTATTGGCCAACCATTTACAAAGACGCCCAAAGTCTTGTCAAAACATGTGATGCTTGCCAAAGAACAGACAATATTTCTTCCAAAAACGAAATGCCACAAAACGGCATTCTTGTTTGGGAAATTTTTGATGTGTGGGGACTCGACTTTATGGGACCTTTCCCACCGTCAAAAGGAAACAAATATATACTTGTGGCAGTAGATTACTTGTCTAAATGGGCCGAGGCACTTCCAACCAATGATGGAAGAGTCGTGGTAAGATTTCTGAAAAAAATATTCTCTCGTTTTGGAACACCTAAAGCATTAATAAGTGATAGAAGTACCCATTTTTGCAACCATCAACTTGAAATTTTTTAACAAGATATGGGGTCTATCACCGGGTCTCAACAGCATATCACCCTCAAACAAACGGACAAGCCGAAGTGACTAATAGAGGTTTAAAACGAATACTCGAAAAAACCGTAGGGTTAAATAAAAAGGAATGGCCGATAAATTAGATGATGCTTTATGGGCTTTTCGAACTGCTTATAAAACAACAATAAGTACAACCCCATATAAGCTAGTCTATGGAAAAAGCTGTCATTTGCCAGTAGAAATTGCACACAAAGCCTACTGGGCAATTAAAAATGTAAACATAGATTTAGAATTTGCCGGTATAAATCGATTTTGTCAGTTAAATGAATTAGACGAACTTAGGAATTATGCATACTCAAACTCTGAAATTTATAAGGAAAGAATGAAAAACTTGCATGACAAACATATTAAACTTAATGAATTTCAAGTAGGAGATCAAGTTCTTTTGTTTAATTCACGACTTCGATTGTTTCCTGGTAAATTAAAGTCTAGGTGGTCAGGACCTTTTTCCATCACCCATATTTTCCCACACGGTGCAGTAGAAATTAAATCTCGGAATGGAATTCCATTCAAAGTCAATGGCCAACGGTTGAAACTCTATCAAGGATTTATTGAGGATGAGGAGGAAGAAATCTCGCTTCAAATGGTCGAAGAGTGAAAGCAACAACATCATATCTGGTAAGTTACGAACCAACGGGATGACATCTTAATCAGTAAGTCTTCTAACCAAGTTTTGGGAAAACAAGGGCACTCACACGAGCACTAAAAAAAATTTCCAACATTGCTCGGCACGAGGCCATGTCCGCTGAACACGGGGTCGTGTCCGCGCGGCTGTCGGGATAAATCCTCTTTTTCATAACAGTTACACCATTCCACACGCCCCGTTTCCCCAAAAACGCTCTGGTTCAAGGCGATTTTCCGCAGATTTTCGACGTCTCCCCTACTTCTAACAACATCAAGGTATGATTCTATCATCATTAGTAGTTAGATTAAGCATTTGCATGTAGTTAAAACTTCAAAAATTTGGGGGAAAATCTAGGGTTCTTGAACTCCATCCGGATCGAACCTCAAATTTTTGCTTAAATCTGTTAGCATTTAGTTAGATTAATGTTTTAGGGAGTAAATCCACTTGTATTGTTCAATAATTCACCCAATTTCTCACAAAAACCTCAACCCCTTGTTTTTGAACCGAAAAAGGTAAAATTGAATGGGTAAACGGGTTGTTTTGGGAAAACGGCACTTGGGGTTTCATTTTCGGGGGAAACCGCACCTAGTGAACCAAAAATTTTCAAGTTTTCGGAACCGGGACGAAAAATGAAGATTTTGAGTAACAGACGCCTGAACACGGGGTCGTGTCCGCTGAACACGGGGCCGTGTCCAGCTCACTGTTTGTAGTTTTGTCCGAAAATTTCCACTATTTCATGCTAACTTTTGGTGTATTCTTTTAGATATCGAGGAAATTCACGAGGTTCAACGCAAATGAGCTCGATGCTAGGGCAAGATATGAAGTACTTCAAACAAGACCAGAAGAATACCCAAGACAAGCATGCATGGATTTGTTAGCATTGGTGAACCAACTTGACCGGTTTAACAACCTCGTTACCGGCCCACTAAGAGTCACTCTAACCACTCGACTTCGCTCAGTCCATGAGTGCACTATGGAATTCTATAGCACCTTCACGTTCAATTCAAGGTGCGACCCATTTGATAACGATGGGGTAGCATTCCGTTGTGGTGGAACTAGGTACTCAATCTCGATGGCACAGTTTGGGTCGATAGTGGGGTTGTATGCGGAGGAAGATGCGGTTAATGAAGAAAACACCGTAGGAGTGCGAGATTTGGATGAAAATGAGCGCCAAGTCGCTTGGGCTCAAATTGGAGAAGGGCACTACAACCCAAGCAGCACTAAGAGCACTAAGTTGAGGGACCCACTTTACCGTTACATCCATAGGGTCCTCGCTTACTCTCTTAGCCAAAGGCATGATAGCAGTAGCGTTGTGGGGTTGAGAGATTTGGTGGTCCTTCATTGCATTCATAACCGCAGACACCTATATATTCCATACCTCCTGCTCCGTAACATGCATTTGAACCGGCTTGCTACTGCACCAACCCCTATCTTCTTCGGGGGTGGATATACCGTCTCTTCAAGCACTTCGTGAATATACCTAGGTCCTTCGAAAGGAGCCCATGGTCGGGAAGAGTAGACATACACATCTGCCGGTCCATTAGCTTGATCTATGAGGCTGAAGACGGGACAGTTAGCTTCCAAAGGATGCAGGGGCATGCATGGAACCCGCAAGAGGCACTCGTCCTTCACGCTCCACAGCATCATCAATACCAGTACCAGCCCCACGGTGATCCGGGCCAGTCCTCCTCACAAGGGGGTGGTTTTCCTAATTTCCAAAGTTTATATGATTTATTGCAGGAAAACCTCATGTGCACCAGGAACACCAATAACATGGCGAGCAACACGTATTCCCGGGTTGGAGCAATCGAGAGAAACATATCCGATATCCAAGATGATATTGGGAATATCCGGGAGTACATTGCGGGGCATTATGGAGGAGATGATGATGTGGATGAGGATATGGACTAGGCGGGAGGAGCGGAGGCAGAAGTGGTTGGTTGGTGATTCCACAGGTTAACCCCATTTTATCTTGAACAATTTCCGGCCTGCGTGCCGTGTGTTGAACAATTTACTTTCCTTTAACTCTTTTTACTTTCTGCATTTGTTTTTCTTTTTAACTTGGTGATGTGGATGTTGAACTTGGTAATTTAGGATGTTTGCTATGGTTTGGTGTAGTGCTTATTGACAAAACAGGTACATACGAGGCTTAGAGCACTAAACATTAGTGCTACTTAAACCGGGACAGGAAAACCGGAGCCAGAAACCTGTTTTTCAACTTTGCAGATTGTCTACACGGGGTCGTGTGTCACACCCCAACCGATGGCGGAATCATCGGGGCGCGGCACTAGGCGAATCAGATTGCTCAAGAGAATCCATAACAACTATATTGCGATAATATTTAATACATTCGTTATCCCATACTAACAAATAATGCAATCACGTAAGTTATCACAGATTTATTGTCCTCTCGAACAATGCAAACCCGACAACCTAGATTTTAGTTGAGTTTCTAGACTTCCTAGCTTGATTTGAAGTAGTCTGCGATCTAACCTGCAACATACGTTAAAATATTTGTCAATACAAAAGTATTGGCGAGTATACAGGTTTGATAAGTATAGCATAGTAGATAAAAGTGTAGCGAATTTCCATATGCATAAACGTAATACACGACATATATACTCACAAAACTGATACTACCAACTAAGTCCTCGATGCTCGAATGTACGATGGCATAACTAGACCCCGTCGGGCGCAATAGTACTATACTAGTCGTGGTGGGACATCGCGAGTATAAGCCCTAGCACATATGCAACTAGCATCACGTATATCTATGCATAACAGTTATTCGCAAGTGATAATTCGATTGATTGAATAATTCGATTAATAAGTCCGATTTGTTAGAAACGTATGTTACACCCAAAATTCGATTAAAAAGGGTTCAAGTATACTCACAGTGCGTATTTAGCGAGATTACAACTTGATTGAGTCGGTGGCGAGTATGTCTGTACTGATCCTTGAAGAATAGAGTAAACGATATACGGTTAAACGAGATTGGCCTTGAAAAGTTACACATTTGGTTGGACTGTTCCCATCCGTGCGGATGGACAGGTCATCCGTCCGGATGACAAGTCATCCGTCCGGATGGGTGTGCGTGCGGATTCACCTTGTGCGTGCGGGTGACATGTCATCCGTGCGGGTGACATGTGCGTGCGGTTGACATGTCATCCGTGCGGGTGACATGTGCGTGCGGTTGGCATGTCATCCGTGCGGACTGACATGTCATCCGTGCGGACTGACATGTCATCCGTGCGGACTGACATGTCATCCGTACGGACTTGTGTCATCCGTGCGGGCTGACATGTTGTCCGTGCGGGTTGACATGTTGTCCGTGCGGACGGACACGTCTGTTTCGCACTCTGAGCACTGTTTCGAGTGTTTAACGGAAGGAAATACGTTCGTTTTCACTAGGGTAGTGTAATTTCACATTAACACTTGAAGTTCCGTCAATTCCGACTCATTCTTACGGCCGGGAATCACCCCGTTCCATCAGATCTGGCCGTTCATGGTGGTTCTTCATGGTTAACTCGAAATCACACAGATTTAGGTGAGATTTGTCATTAAAACATGTGGAAATCACCCGGATCTGAGTCGTTTATAGTGAAATGAGACCCCAACTTGAAGTTCATAAGAACTCTTGGTGACATCACCTCAAAACGCCTCAAATCCGCAGATTTCACGGTTAGAATTTGAGTTGTGAAAGATAGAATGATGTAGAATCGAGTGTAGATTGTAGAAGTACAAGTTTTAGGTTGAAATCTTACCGGAATCGCGAGGAAATCGAGAGAAAAAGGGTCTTGGTGCGCGTTTGGTTGAACAAGAGCTGTCACATCACTGTTCAAGTGATGTGACAGGGTATTTATAGGCAACAGAGAAGAGGAAGAAGGTTTTGGCCCGGATAGCCCATCCGTGCGGATGGCCCATCCGTGCGGATGGCCCATGCGTGCGGATGGCCCATCCGTGCGCATGTCCATCCGTCCGGATGGCCATCCGTCCGGATAGCTATCCTGACACGTTGGACTTCTCCGTTTTTGATCGTTTTGGTAGTTTTCGAAGTGCGTATCTTTCATAATTAATTTATATTATTATTATATTGTTATTATTATATATATATATCTCTAGGGGTCGTATTTACGTATCCATAATCCAAAGTTTCGATAATTCACGATCGGTCTCCGATTCGAGTATACGATTATTAGCGACGTTTCACGGCCATCAGTGAGGGTAGTATAGGTCCTTTCTTGATGTCATCGTGAACGTTATTTCGTGTAGTGCCACAAAGACTGACGGGGTACCGTTTACTCATATTGTCGTCATCGTCATGACGACTGGAGCTGCAGTACTCACCCGAGGGTCCTTGTTAGCGTTAATAGTTTACGTTCGACACATCACGGCCACTGAGGAGGGTAGATTAGGTCCTCACTCAATGCCTCCGTGAGTGTTAGTGTGATAATAGTGTAGTATAATGATATGGTAGCTTGAAAATATGCGATTATCCTTCGAATAGCGATATATACGATATGGTTACATTATGATCCGAATCTCTGGTGCTAGGCGTAACGAGTATAACGAGTAGTAACAGCGCACCAAAAGTGCGGGTTGTTACAGTCTCCCCTACTTTAGGAAATTTCGTCCCGAAATTAATCTAATAGGTAGACTTCTAAGAGTTGATCTAGTACGAGTAGCGATACAACGAGTGATTTGACCGAGAGTTGACAAACAAGAGCGTTTCGAATAAGAGGGATCGATTGCGATAGCGAGAAGGCGACGTAAAGACGAAATTATTAATCCCACGAGTTGGCATTTCAAAGTACCTTGTCTTGTGTAGAATTCGTTAGTTCGATGCGATTGCAATTTGAAAGGTTTCTCATGACGTTGAATTAACTGAGTCGATCGTTGACCAACGTTACAAGAAACATTCGTCTTAGATGTTTAAAAGGAATCGAGGATATAAATCTTTGAAAATTTTTCCTTTTAACGTGCGGTCAACAGTGTCGATGTTAACCGATGTTGCAAGGAAGTTTAGAGTTTTTAAATATTTTAAGGAACTCAGAGATGAAAACAAGGGTTACGAAAATTCTCCTATGACATGGATCCAAGCTGAACTCGATGTCGAACCAATGTCCAAAGAAGGATTTCTATTTTGACGTTGTAAAAGTTTAAGGAAAAACTGGGCTTACGAAGCTTTCCTTGGACATGGAGTTAAGCTGATTCGATGTTAGCTCCACGTCGTGAGAAAATTTCACTTGTCCACCGGTTTTAAATCAAAAATTTTGTAAAAAGACGTTTTTAATTAGTACAAAAAGGTAGTTAATTACCGAGCCCCACTTGGCACTTTCCCACGAAAGTTTGTTAATATGTTTAAAACACTTATATATAGGAAGTACCAGCGGCGTATCCACCATGCTTTGCCCATACTATTCTCGTTTCGTGAGGCAGTGTCAGGTGTGCCGATATGACATGGATAGAATTGCGTTTACTTGGCCCAATCGATAGAAAGTCGGGCCGAGCATAAGATAGGATAGAATAGATTAGTCCAGTGAGTTGATAAGCGAGAAGCGAATAGCGCGTTTTCGATTAGATTCCACATTACACCCACATGGCACGTTTCCATGGGGGTTGCTAACATGGCGAAACACCATGCTTAACCAGGTTAGCCTTGCCTCGTGAAGCGGTGTCATGTGTACTTAATACCATACAGACGAAAATGAACATCAAGTGAGCGATAAGCGGTAGATTATACACAATAGGCGATCAGCGATTAGATGGTTAAACGAATGATATAAACATAACACTAGCAATGATGGTGATGATAATCGGATTACGATAAGCGGCAGTTGTTGCGTGCAAGCGATGGAGGTTTGCGATTTCGATTTACGCGGTTCGGTTCGATTGATTAACACCACAGAATTTAACTAACATCAGACCCCACATGGCCTGTTTCCACGAAAGGCTGCTGATATAGCTAAAACGCCTTCTTTTAACCATATGAGCTTCCTCTCGTGAGGCGAGGTTATGCGTTCCAACTTAGCACAAATATCACAGATAACGTTAGGCGATAGCGATAGATTGATACACAGCAAATGACATAGGCTCACGTGATAAGCGATAGGGGTTGCAAGATACACAAGGTAAGCGATTTCGATTAGTCGAGTTCGATTCTTGTCTCGAATAAGCTTAATGTTTCGTTATGACGCATCACGGCTATCGAGGAGGCGATTGCATTGCCTTTGCAGACTTACGACAAGTCTTGCGATGATACGGTTTGTTACGCCTTGCGATTGAGTGTAGTGTGTTGAAAATAACAACAATAGTATAATAGGTCTAATAACGTTCAATTCCACGTGGCACTTTCTTCACGGAACTTCGGTAGTATGGTAAGGCATTCCTCGCCCGACCCCTACTACTTTCATCCCGTGTTTTGGTGTCACCTTTTGTCAAACGCTATGGCACTTTTAGAATTCACTACGATCACCATGCACTGAACCAAATAATCCCGTGTGCACCCGTGATTATTCGTTCCTTGCACGTTTATCGTACCTCGTTCTAAGAGTGTAGTGGGGGTAAAACACATTATTTCGTGATATAGTATATAGTATGTGTGAATCTAGTCTAAATGCGACGATTAGAGAGCAGAAGAGGAAACGAAAACGAGAGTTAATGTTACACATAGTGGTAACTCGAATAAGAGAGTAGGTTCAAAACTTAGAAATAAACGTAGAAAAGCGTATCATTACAACTTTATCCTACACTTGCTAGATGTCGGATGCTGAAGACTTTTGCTGGAGCTGTTGTTGTTGTACTCAAGTTCACGGTTCGATGCGACAGTTGCGGGTGAAGTGACCGTAACGGTTGCAGTTATTGCAATAGCGACAGTCAGCCCCAACTGGATGATGATAGGTACACGAGTAACACTGAGGATGGAATCCAGTGTAGGCTCGTTTTGGAAACGTCGGAGCTGTTCGAAGAGGTTCCGGTTGCAGCAGTTCGGTTGTCGATGAGTTTGGGCTTGACGTCTTTCGCTTGCGGCTGAGTTTACCGGTGTCTTGTGAAGAAGTGTCGTCGTTGGAGGAGTCGTCTGAAGACTCGCTTGCGGAGTCTTTGGCTGATTTGTCGGAAGATCCGTCGATAGATTTGTCAGAAGAATCGGTAGCAGATTCGTCCGAGGAATCGTTAGCAGATCCGTTAGAAGAATCGTTAGCTGATTCATCGGAAGAATCGCCAGCAGATTTGTCAGAAGATTCGTCAGTAGATTTTTCAGAAGGTTCGTCAACATGTTCGCCTGAAGGATTACCGGTGATTGCTTGATGAGCTTTCTTGACAGGATTCTTTGAGAATAATCCTTCCATGAGTCGTTTGTTGTTGATTTCTGCGGCTAAGCGGTATGTTTCTTCGATGGTAGCAGGTCTTGCAGCTTCGACAAAATCACCCACACACTCAGGCAAGCCACGAATGTACTTCGCGATGGTCTTTCCCAGAGTGTTGACTTGACTTGGGCAGATTATGCTAAGCTGTTTGAACCTTGCGGTGTAGCCAGCATTGTCACCTTCGGTTTGCTTGATTTCCCAAAATTCGTTTTCCAGCTTCTGAATCTCGTGAGGAGGACAGTACTCTTTCTTCATGAGCTCTTTCAGCTCATCCCAAGAGAGAGCGTAAGCTGCGGAGATCCCACGTTTGTTTCGTTCGGTGGTCCACCAGTCGAGTGCTCGAGATTGAAATACTCCGGTGGCGCAAGTAGTACGGAGACTATCGGGACACCCGCTTTGACGAAGGGTAACTTCGATAGAATCAAACCACTGGAGTAGTTGAGTCGCACCTTCTTCACCCGTGAATTCCATTGGGTCACAGGCTTTGAAGTGCTTGTAGAGAAAAGTAGATTGCGGCTCTCCCGTCTTAACGTCTTCCGAAGCTCGAGAATGGTTGAGAGAGTGAACTCGTGTGGCAATCTGAGGAATGACTTTGACCACTTCCCTGGTCACAAGTGAAGCAATCCTCTTTTCGCTCCTTCGTTTGGCTCGTCTCTTTGCTATCATTCTCGAAGTAGAGTTGCTGGAAGGCATCTAGACAGAAGGAGACTTGGAGTGAGATTCGATAATAATGATTTTTGAGTTTGCGTTGCGATTTGAGCGCGTTCAAACTTGATGCGATGGTATAATAGTAATGCGATTCACATAGGAGCCACATAGGAAACACGAAATTCCTAAGTTCTCACACAATGACTTGTTTGTTTATACGTATATATACTTATATTTATATAGATGTAATCCGAATTCATGCACATGTAGGTCGATTTAGAATAAGCGAGGTGCATTAAAGTGAGGAAACGAGAGCGAATGCGGTAGATTATGCATTAGTTTTGTTGCGAACATTCGGATTTCGTTTTAGATTGCGATGGCTGTGCGAATCGTGCGTTTATAAAGTAGGGAGTGAAAATCGTTACATCGAGAATTCGATAAAGCGTGAAGTTTCAAAACGTAAATAAGTTCCAATCATTGTAAAATTGGCGGGTCGTATAATAGAGTGCCTTGGGTGTTTAGGCGTTGACTACCCAAGGTAACCCAACTATATCTACAAGTTTGGGCGCGCGCGTTGACCTAGAAGACTCCATGCTTCCACTGGGATGCAGCTCATGGCATTCGCCTTCCTAGTCATCGCGTGGCTCGAGTTATTACAATAGTCGAGTCCTTGGTGAGAGCTTTTGAAAACCATTTTATAGAGAGTGGAAAGACTTATTAAGGTACGGGTTTCACCCCTGTCTTAACAGTTTCGTTCCTAATTGTGGTTATGCTCTTCGAATAAATTCGTGAGTTCCACTAGATCTTGAAATGGAGACTTTCGTCGAGATGTGGATGTTACTCCTAACTCGATGAAAGTTCCCGTGCTAGAAAAATGCGCTGAGTGAGCAATCCTATCGAGAGTTCTTGGTTTTCACACCTGATCTCGGCTGGATCGCTCGGCTTCGTTATGCGAGTATTTTCGAAAACGTGTATATTGTGTCGGCCTTAGGAAAGGCTAAGTAGTATTTCAGCCTTAGGAAAGGCTTCTTCGTGTGAAGTTGTAGTACGCGAGGTTCACACAAAGTTGTATCTTTTAGCAAATTTCGATCGAGAGTATCAAGTAAGCCCAATACAAACCATACTGGGTTCGTACGAGTCGGCCTGTTGGTACTTAGACTATAGACTAGGTCAATTTCTAAGACATCGACCCGGACTAGGTCGAGTCTGACCTAATTCCCTATAATTATGGCTCTGATACCAATCTGTCACACCCCAACCGATGGCGGAATCATCGGGGCGCGGCACTAGGCGAATCAGATTGCTCAAGAGAATCCATAACAACTATATTGCGATAATATTTAATACATTCGTTATCCCATACTAACAAATAATGCAATCACGTAAGTTATCACAGATTTATTGTCCTCTCGAACAATGCAAACCCGACAACCTAGATTTTAGTTGAGTTTCTAGACTTCCTAGCTTGATTTGAAGTAGTCTGCGATCTAACCTGCAACATACGTTAAAATATTTGTCAATACAAAAGTATTGGCGAGTATACAGGTTTGATAAGTATAGCATAGTAGATAAAAGTGTAGCGAATTTCCATATGCATAAACGTAATACACGACATATATACTCACAAAACTGATACTACCAACTAAGTCCTCGATGCTCGAATGTACGATGGCATAACTAGACCCCGTCGGGCGCAATAGTACTATACTAGTCGTGGTGGGACATCGCGAGTATAAGCCCTAGCACATATGCAACTAGCATCACGTATATCTATGCATAACAGTTATTCGCAAGTGATAATTCGATTGATTGAATAATTCGATTAATAAGTCCGATTTGTTAGAAATGTATGTTACACCCAAAATTCGATTAAAAAGGGTTCAAGTATACTCACAGTGCGTATTTAGCGAGATTACAACTTGATTGAGTCGGTGGCGAGTATGTCTGTACTGATCCTTGAAGAATAGAGTAAACGATATACGGTTAAACGAGATTGGCCTTGAAAAGTTACACATTTGGTTGGACTGTTCCCATCCGTGCGGATGGACAGGTCATCCGTCCGGATGACAAGTCATCCGTCCGGATGGGTGTGCGTGCGGATTGACCTTGTGCGTGCGGTTGACATGTCATCCGTGCGGGTGACATGTGCGTGCGGTTGGCATGTCATCCGTGCGGACTGACATGTCATCCGTGCGGACTGACATGTCATCCGTACGGACTTGTGTCATCCGTGCGGGCTGACATGTTGTCCGTGCGGGCTGACATGTTGTCCGTGCGGACGGACACGTCTGTTTCGCACTCTGAGCACTGTTTCGAGTGTTTAACGGAAGGAAATACGTTCGTTTTCATTAGGGTAGTGTAATTTCGCATTAACACTTGAAGTTCCGTCAATTCCGACTCATTCTTACGGCCGGGAATCACCCCGTTCCATCAGATCTGGCCGTTCATGGTGGTTCTTCATGGTTAACTCGAAATCACACAGATTTAGGTGAGATTTGTCATTAAAACATGTGGAAATCACCCGGATCTGAGTCGTTTATAGTGAAATGAGACCCCAACTTGAAGTTCATAAGAACTCTTGGTGACATCACCTCAAAACGCCTCAAATCCGCAGATTTCACGGTTAGAATTTGAGTTGTGAAAGATAGAATGATGTAGAATCGAGTGTAGATTGTAGAAGTACAAGTTTTAGGTTGAAATCTTACCGGAATCGCGAGGAAATCGAGAGAAAAAGGGTCTTGGTGCGCGTTTGGTTGAACAAGAGCTGTCACATCACTGTTCAAGTGATGTGACAGGGTATTTATAGGCAACAGAGAAGAGGAAGAAGGTTTTGGCCCGGATAGCCCATCCGTGCGGATGGCCCATCCGTGCGGATGGCCCATGCGTGCGGATGGCCCATCCGTGCGCATGTCCATCCGTCCGGATGGCCATCCTGACACGTTGGACTTCTCCGTTTTTGATCGTTTTGGTAGTTTTCGAAGTGCGTATCTTTCATAATTAATTTATATTATTATTATATTGTTATTATTATATATATATATCTCTAGGGGTCGTATTTACGTATCCATAATCCAAAGTTTCGATAATTCACGATCGGTCTCCGATTCGAGTATACGATTATTAGCGACGTTTCACGGCCATCAGTGAGGGTAGTATAGGTCCTTTCTTGATGTCATCGTGAACGTTATTTCGTGTAGTGCCACAAAGACTGACGGGGTACCGTTTACTCATATTGTCGTCATCGTCATGACGACTGGAGCTACAGTACTCACCCGAGGGTCCTTGTTAGCGTTAATAGTTTACGTTCGACACATCACGGCCACTGAGGAGGGTAGATTAGGTCCTCACTCAATGCCTCCGTGAGTGTTAGTGTGATAATAGTGTAGTATAATGATATGGTAGCTTGAAAATATGCGATTATCCTTCGAATAGCGATATATACGATATGGTTACATTATGATCCGAATCTCTGGTGCTAGGCGTAACGAGTATAACGAGTAGTAACAGCGCACCAAAAGTGCGGGTTGTTACAGTCTCCCCTACTTTAGGAAATTTCGTCCCGAAATTAATCCAATAGGTAGACTTCTAAGAGTTGATCTAGTACGAGTAGCGATACAACGAGTGATTTGACCGAGAGTTGACAAACAAGAGCGTTTCGAATAAGAGGGATCGATTGCGATAGCGAGAAGGCGACGTAAAGACGAAATTATTAATCCCACGAGTTGGCATTTCAAAGTACCTTGTCTTGTGTAGAATTCGTTAGTTCGATGCGATTGCAATTTGAAAGGTTTCTCATGACGTTGAATTAACTGAGTCGATCGTTGACCAACGTTACAAGAAACATTCGTCTTAGATGTTTAAAAGGAATCGAGGATATAAATCTTTGAAAATTTTTCCTTTTAACGTGCGGTCAACAGTGTCGATGTTAACCGATGTTGCAAGGAAGTTTAGAGTTTTTAAATATTTTAAGGAACTCAGAGATGAAAACAAGGGTTACGAAAATTCTCCTATGACATGGATCCAAGCTGAACTCGATGTCGAACCAATGTCCAAAGAAGGATTTCTATTTTGACGTTGTAAAAGTTTAAGGAAAAACTGGGCTTACGAAGCTTTCCTTGGACATGGAGTTAAGCTGATTCGATGTTAGCTCCACGTCGTGAGAAAATTTCACTTGTCCACCGGTTTTAAATCAAAAATTTTGTAAAAAGACGTTTTTAATTAGTACAAAAAGGTAGTTAATTACCGAGCCCCACTTGGCACTTTCCCACGAAAGTTTATTAATATGTTTAAAACACTTATATATAGGAAGTACCAGCGGCGTATCCACCATGCTTTGCCCATACTATTCTCGTTTCGTGAGGCAGTGTCAGGTGTGCCGATATGACATGGATAGAATTGCATTTACTTGGCCCAATCGATAGAAAGTCGGGCCGAGCATAAGATAGGATCGAATAGATTAGTCCAGTGAGTTGATAAGCGAGAAGCGAATAGCGCGTTTTCGATTAGATTCCACATTACACCCACATGGCACGTTTCCATGGGGGTTGCTAACATGGCGAAACACCATGCTTAACCAGGTTAGCCTTGCCTCGTGAAGCGGTGTCATGTGTACTTAATACCATACAGACGACAATGAACATCAAGTGAGCGATAAGCGGTAGATTATACACAATAGGCGATCAGCGATTAGATGGTTAAACGAATAATATAAACATAACACTAGCAATGATGGTGATGGTGATGATAATCGGATTACGATAAGCGGCAGTTGTTGCGTGCAAGCGATGGAGGTTTGCGATTCCGATTTACGCGGTTCGGTTCGATTGATTAACACCACAGAATTTAACTAACATCAGATCCCACATGGCCTGTTTCCACGAAAGGCTGCTGATATAGCTAAAACGCCTTCTTTTAACCATATGAGCTTCCTCTCGTGAGGCGAGGTTATGCGTTCCAACTTAGCACAAATATCACAGATAACGTTAGGCGATAGCGATAGATTGATACACAGCAAATGACATAGGCTCACGTGATAAGCGATAGGGGTTGCGAGATACACAAGGTAAGCGATTTCGATTAGTCGAGTTCGATTCTTGTCTCGAATAAGCTTAATGTTTCGTTATGACGCATCACGGCTATCGAGGAGGCGATTGCATTGCCTTTGCAGACTTACGACAAGTCTTGCGATGATACGGTTTGTTACGCCTTGCGATTGAGTGTAGTGTGTTGAAAATAACAACAATAGTATAATAGGTCTAATAACGTTCAATTCCACGTGGCACTTTCTTCACGGAACTTCGGTAGTATGGTAAGGCATTCCTCGCCCGACCCCTACTACTTTCATCCCGTGTTTTGGTGTCACCTTTTGTCAAACGCTATGGCACTTTTAGAATTCACTACGATCACCATGCACTGAACCAAATAATCCCGTGTGCACCCGTGATTATTCGTTCCTTGCACGTTTATCGTACCTCGTTCTAAGAGTGTAGTGGGGGTAAAACACATTATTTCGTGATATAGTATATAGTATGTGTGAATCTAGTCTAAATGCGACGATTAGAGAGCAGAAGAGGAAACGAAAACGAGAGTTAATGTTACACATAGTGGTAACTCGAATAAGAGAGTAGGTTCAAAACTTAGAAATAAACGTAGAAAAGCGTATCATTACAACTTTATCCTACACTTGCTAGATGTCGGATGCTGAAGACTTTTGCTGGAGCTGTTGTTGTTGTACTCAAGTTCACGGTTCGATGCGACAGTTGCGGGTGAAGTGACCGTAACGGTTGCAGTTATTGCAATAGCGACAGTCAGCCCCAACTGGATGATGATAGGTACACGAGTAACACTGAGGATGGAATCCAGTGTAGGCTCGTTTTGGAAACGTCGGAGCTGTTCGAAGAGGTTCCGGTTGCAGCAGTTCGGTTGTCGATGAGTTTGGGCTTGACGTCTTTCGCTTGCGGCTGAGTTTACCGGTGTCTTGTGAAGAAGTGTCGTCGTTGGAGGAGTCGTCTGAAGACTCGCTTGCGGAGTCTTTGGCTGATTTGTCGGAAGATCCGTCGATAGATTTGTCAGAAGAATCGGTAGCAGATTCGTCCGAGGAATCGTTAGCAGATCCGTTAGAAGAATCGTTAGCTGATTCATCGGAAGAATCGCCAGCAGATTTGTCAGAAGATTCGTCAGTAGATTTTTCAGAAGGTTCGTCAACATGTTCGCCTGAAGGATTACCGGTGATTGCTTGATGAGCTTTCTTGACAGGATTCTTTGAGAATAATCCTTCCATGAGTCGTTTGTTGTTGATTTCTGCGGCTAAGCGGTATGTTTCTTCGATGGTAGCAGGTCTTGCAGCTTCGACAAAATCACCCACACACTCAGGCAAGCCACGAATGTACTTCGCGATGGTCTTTCCCAGAGTGTTGACTTGACTTGGGCAGATTATGCTAAGCTGTTTGAACCTTGCGGTGTAGCCAGCATTGTCACCTTCGGTTTGCTTGATTTCCCAAAATTCGTTTTCCAGCTTCTGAATCTCGTGAGGAGGACAGTACTCTTTCTTCATGAGCTCTTTCAGCTCATCCCAAGAGAGAGCGTAAGCTGCGGAGATCCCACGTTTGTTTCGTTCGGTGGTCCACCAGTCGAGTGCTCGAGATTGAAATACTCCGGTGGCGCAAGTAGTACGGAGACTATCGGGACACCCGCTTTGACGAAGGGTAACTTCGATAGAATCAAACCACTGGAGTAGTTGAGTCGCACCTTCTTCACCCGTGAATTCCATTGGGTCACAGGCTTTGAAGTGCTTGTAGAGAAAAGTAGATTGCGGCTCTCCCGTCTTAACGTCTTCCGAAGCTCGAGAATGGTTGAGAGAGTGAACTCGTGTGGCAATCTGAGGAATGACTTTGACCACTTCCCTGGTCACAAGTGAAGCAATCCTCTTTTCGCTCCTTCGTTTGGCTCGTCTCTTTGCTATCATTCTCGAAGTAGAGTTGCTGGAAGGCATCTAGACAGAAGGAGACTTGGAGTGAGATTCGATAATAATGATTTTTGAGTTTGCGTTGCGATTTGAGCGCGTTCAAACTTGATGCGATGGTATAATAGTAATGCGATTCACATAGGAGCCACATAGGAAACACGAAATTCCTAAGTTCTCACACAATGACTTGTTTGTTTATACGTATATATACTTATATTTATATAGATGTAATCCGAATTCATGCACATGTAGGTCGATTTAGAATAAGCGAGGTGCATTAAAGTGAGGAAACGAGAGCGAATGCGGTAGATTATGCATTAGTTTTGTTGCGAACATTCGGATTTCGTTTTAGATTGCGATGGCTGTGCGAATCGTGCGTTTATAAAGTAGGGAGTGAAAATCGTTACATCGAGAATTCGATAAAGCGTGAAGTTTCAAAACGTAAATAAGTTCCAATCATTGTAAAATTGGCGGGTCGTATAATAGAGTGCCTTGGGTGTTTAGGCGTTGACTACCCAAGGTAACCCAACTATATCTACAAGTTTGGGCACGCGCGTTGACCTAGAAGACTCCATGCTTCCACTGGGATGCAGCTCATGGCATTCGCCTTCCTAGTCATCGCGTGGCTCGAGTTATTACAATAGTCGAGTCCTTGGTGAGAGCTTTTGAAAACCATTTTATAGAGAGTGGAAAGACTTATTAAGGTACGGGTTTCACCCCTGTCTTAACAGTTTCGTTCCTAATTGTGGTTATGCTCTTCGAATAAATTCGTGAGTTCCACTAGATCTTGAAATGGAGACTTTCGTCGAGATGTGGATGTTACTCCTAACTCGATGAAAGTTCCCGTGCTAGAAAAATGCGCTGAGTGAGCAATCCTATCGAGAGTTCTTGGTTTTCACACCTGATCTCGGCTGGATCGCTCGGCTTCGTTATGCGAGTATTTTCGAAAACGTGTATATTGTGTCGGCCTTAGGAAAGGCTAAGTAGTATTTCAGCCTTAGGAAAGGCTTCTTCGTGTGAAGTTGTAGTACGCGAGGTTCACACAAAGTTGTATCTTTTAGCAAATTTCGATCGAGAGTATCAAGTAAGCCCAATACAAACCATACTGGGTTCGTACGAGTCGGCCTGTTGGTACTTAGACTATAGACTAGGTCAATTTCTAAGACATCGACCCGGACTAGGTCGAGTCTGACCTAATTCCCTATAATTATGGCTCTGATACCAATCTGTCACACCCCAACCGATGGCGGAATCATCGGGGCGCGGCACTAGGCGAATCAGATTGCTCAAGAGAATCCATAACAACTATATTGCGATAATATTTAATACATTCGTTATCCCATACTAACAAATAATGCAATCACGTAAGTTATCACAGATTTATTGTCCTCTCGAACAATGCAAACCCGACAACCTAGATTTTAGTTGAGTTTCTAGACTTCCTAGCTTGATTTGAAGTAGTCTGCGATCTAACCTGCAACATACGTTAAAATATTTGTCAATACAAAAGTATTGGCGAGTATACAGGTTTGATAAGTATAGCATAGTAGATAAAAGTGTAGCGAATTTCCATATGCATAAACGTAATACACGACATATATACTCACAAAACTGATACTACCAACTAAGTCCTCGATGCTCGAATGTACGATGGCATAACTAGACCCCGTCGGGCGCAATAGTACTATACTAGTCGTGGTGGGACATCGCGAGTATAAGCCCTAGCACATATGCAACTAGCATCACGTATATCTATGCATAACAGTTATTCGCAAGTGATAATTCGATTGATTGAATAATTCGATTAATAAGTCCGATTTGTTAGAAACGTATGTTACACCCAAAATTCGATTAAAAAGGGTTCAAGTATACTCACAGTGCGTATTTAGCGAGATTACAACTTGATTGAGTCGGTGGCGAGTATGTCTGTACTGATCCTTGAAGAATAGAGTAAACGATATACGGTTAAACGAGATTGGCCTTGAAAAGTTACACATTTGGTTGGACTGTTCCCATCCGTGCGGATGGACAGGTCATCCGTCCGGATGACAAGTCATCCGTCCGGATGGGTGTGCGTGCGGATTGACCTTGTGCGTGTGGGTGACATGTCATCCGTGCGGGTGACATGTGCGTGCGGTTGACATGTGCGTGCGGTTGGCATGTCATCCGTGCGGACTGACATATCATCCGTGCGGACTGACATGTCATCCGTACGGACTTGTGTCATCCGTGCGGGCTGACATGTTGTCCGTGCGGGCTGACATGTTGTCCGTGCGGACGGACACGTCTGTTTCGCACTCTGAGCACTGTTTCGAGTGTTTAACGGAAGGAAATACGTTCGTTTTCACTAGGGTAGTGTAATTTCGCATTAACACTTGAAGTTCCGTCAATTCCGACTCATTCTTACGGCCGGGAATCACCTCGTTCCATCAGATCTGGCCGTTCATGGTGGTTCTTCATGGTTAACTCGAAATCACACAGATTTAGGTGAGATTTGTCATTAAAACATGTGGAAATCACCCGGATCTGAGTCGTTTATAGTGAAATGAGACCCCAACTTGAAGTTCATAAGAACTCTTGGTGACATCACCTCAAAACGCCTCAAATCCGCAGATTTCACGGTTAGAATTTGAGTTGTGAAAGATAGAATGATGTAGAATCGAGTGTAGATTGTAGAAGTACAAGTTTTAGGTTGAAATCTTACCGGAATCGCGAGGAAATCGAGAGAAAAAGGGTCTTGGTGCGCGTTTGGTTGAACAAGAGCTGTCACATCACTGTTCAAGTGATGTGACAGGGTATTTATAGGCAACAGAGAAGAGGAAGAAGGTTTTGGCCCGGATAGCCCATCCGTGCGGATGGCCCATCCGTGCGGATGGCCCATGCGTGCGGATGGCCCATCCGTGCGCATGTCCATCCGTCCGGATGGCCATCCGTCCGGATAGCTATCCTGACACGTTGGACTTCTCCGTTTTTGATCGTTTTGGTAGTTTTCGAAGTGCGTATCTTTCATAATTAATTTATATTATTATTATATTGTTATTATTATATATATATATCTCTAGGGGTCGTATTTACGTATCCATAATCCAAAGTTTCGATAATTCACGATCGGTCTCCGATTCGAGTATACGATTATTAGCGACGTTTCACGGCCATCAGTGAGGGTAGTATAGGTCCTTTCTTGATGTCATCGTGAACGTTATTTCGTGTAGTGCCACAAAGACTGACGGGGTACCGTTTACTCATATTGTCGTCATCGTCATGACGACTGGAGCTACAGTACTCACCCGAGGGTCCTTGTTAGCGTTAATAGTTTACGTTCGACACATCACGGCCACTGAGGAGGGTAGATTAGGTCCTCACTCAATGCCTCCGTGAGTGTTAGTGTGATAATAGTGTAGTATAATGATATGGTAGCTTGAAAATATGCGATTATCCTTCGAATAGCGATATATACGATATGGTTACATTATGATCCGAATCTCTGGTGCTAGGCGTAACGAGTATAACGAGTAGTAACAGCGCACCAAAAGTGCGGGTTCGTTACTAGCGCCTGAACACGGGGTCGTGCCATCAAACACGGGGCCCGTGTCCAGACGCCCAGTAACACAATTTTTTGCTTTTTCACACCTTTTTACACATTCAATCAACCTAAAAACTTATTTTTGGGACACATTGAAAACAATGTGTAATTTAAGTGTGGGGGGGGGGGGGGATGCTAAAACCTTGAATCTTGCAAGTCCTAATAACAAGCCTTACGCAAAACTCTATTGGAACCGCTAATCACCCCAAATTTTTTCAAAAATTTTCATTTTTTATTACTTGTCTAGGTTTAACTCGGAAATTTCTAGTTCTAAAAAGGTTATATTTTTACAAACTTACAGCCGATAGCGTCGTGATAAAAAGAACCAACATAAGAAAATTATGAAACGGCATGACAAACTTAGTTAAAATTTGATTATATATACTAGATCACATAAAAACCCATTCCCACAAAAGTGAGTTTTGAGCCTTTAACCCAAGCCTAACCCTTCACCCAAAAAGTCCTCTTGATATTTACAAAGGTAAATAGTTAAAAAGGAGGAGGATTGATTGCTTGGCAAGCCTATGGTAGGAGTAAGTTCCATGCCGCTCTCGAGTGATTCACCAAAATACATCTTCGGCCGAGTGTTGAGTGATCCCGCGTGAGGTATGTGAACTTGTATATAAATGAAATTTTAAAAAGGCATGTTATGCCCTAATAAGTAATTTATCTTATGTAATGTTTTAAATAAATCATGACGAATAGGATTGTAAATAAATAAAAAAAAAACTTAATAAAGAATCTTGGAAATCCCGATACTCTATGACAAGCCCAAAACCTTCTCTTCTACCTATTCCATTTGGGAGTGTAAAGCCACATTATAAAGAGTTTTGCTTGAGGACAAGCAAAGATTCAAGTGTGGGGGTATTTGATGTGTGCAAAATGCAACATATAAATTACATCAATTGTGGCATAAAATTAACCCTTTTTTAGTACTAATGTTCGAAAAAGTATGCTTTTGTCTTCCTTTTGTATTTTTAGGATTAAATGAGCTCAAATTAACAAAAGAAGCAAAAAGGCAGCTAAATCTAGCATAAATACAAGAAAAGGAACAAACGTGGCATGCCCGACCCCCCCCCCCCCCCGACAGCATCTTCCCAAGCAAAATCAAGAAAACAGAAGGCTGAACACGCCCCGTGCTCAGTGAACACGGGGGCGTGCCCAAGTGCCAGCAGAAAAGACAAAGCTGTAGAAGCTTCTATCGCCCATGTCGTGCTCAGCGGACACGAGGCCGTGGTCAACTCTAAGATTCGCAGGATCTGGGGAAATCTTGATAGTACAGATTTGCTTCTGCACATGGGGGCGTGCCCAGTGGACACGGAGGCGTGGTCAACTAATGCAGACAAGAGCAATTAATGAAGACAGAGAAGGATGATGGACACGGGGTCGTGCCCAATGAACACGGGGCCGTGCCCAATGAACACGGGGCCGTGCCCGAGCTTCTGTTCAGCCTATAAATAGGGGTGCTTGGCTCAATTGCAAACCAACCCTTGGCACACCACCTCTCTCACACTTCACCCACCACCACCATAACACCATCATCCACCATCATCATCCATTGTCCATCATAGAGTGTGTGAGTCATCTCGGGATCCAAGATTGATCGTAAGAGTTCTTGACAATCAAAGGCCATGTTTTCCTAAGTCTCTTACATCACTTGGTGAAGACAGGTGTCTAGTGTAATACTTTTTATTTTTAATCTTTTCTCACTTTTTACTTGGTTATGCATTAATGACTTTAATAACTAGTTTCTTATGTTGAAGGTGATTCTTCCTTATCGTTTGTCCGTGGTGTCTTGGCATTATTTTACTGTCTATATAAAATAAAAGATTTTCACCATTTATATCTCCACGGTCTATATGGAGGTATGTTGGCTACCTGGTCGGGGGTTAAGGGAACGGTTTGGTAAGAGTCTTGCCTTGTTCAGTGTATAGATCCTGCAAGGACCTGGATCAAATTTAGTAGGATCTCCTTCAATACTTACCGGTATTGGATGGCGGGGGTCCAAACTCTTTGATCCCCTCATATGTAAGCTACTATTAATACTTTAACCCGGCTACTTAGGATTGTATCCCTGCTGACTCAGACTACTTAGCCGAGGGTAACGTCACCTTCAAAAGAGGGGCCTACCATAATATGCATTAATAACTTAATTAATTATCTTTCAATAATCCGACCCTTTAGGATTGTATCCTTGCTGACTCAAACTACTGGGTTGAGGGTAACGCCACCTTCAAAAGATGGGCCTACTACAATAACTAAGATAATCTCTTAAAAAGTGCAAAAGTGCGGAAATAATCAAAGGTTACACTAAACACGAGTCGGAGCCAAGTGATTCATCTTGTCTCTCTGTTTTTACTTTTATTTTATTTTCAGCATTTTAGTTAGTTTTTATTTTTCTTGTTTAAAACCTTTTTCTAAACTTTTGATTTGATTAGACGTGAGGATAAACCGGTACTAAAAGCTCTTGTGTCCTTGGACGACATCGGTATCTTACCAACACTATACTACCCTCACGATGGGTGCACTTGCCCATATGTGTGTTTAGTGTTAGTAAATATCGTGTTTTATAAATTTAAAATTTGGCTAAAAAGTGTAAAAGGGCTTAAAATATACTTAAACTTATATAACACTTCACACGCATCAAGTGCATCAAGTAGAAAGAGGAGGGGATATAACCACTTTTAGTTTCATTTTCTTTAAATATAATAAATATTATAAACAAAAAAACGAGTTGATGTGGGTGTGTGTATATATATATATATATATATATATATATAGGGTCAGGATTTAGGGAAACCGTGAAAAGCGTGAGAAGAGTGAGAACGCTTATGGATCGTCAGATCAAAACAATCTTTGGACTAGATTGGCGCGGTGGCGTTTCCGTAAATAACATCACTTTTATTATGTGGACTCGCTTCATTAAGGGTAAAAATGTTTTTTACTGCTCAAATTCAAAACGCTAAAACCAAAATGAGTAACACGCCATTCAAAGCGAATAAAACACCATTAATACAAAACGCCAAAGCTTAATGATAAAACGCTTTGCAAACTTAGCAGGAAGAAGAAACAAAATAGTAACTGAAAATCAATTATTAACATTTATTAGAAGAAATTCCATAATCAGTTCCATTGATCATACTAAAAACGGCATCATTAACCAAAACGCCAAGTTTATCCAAAATGCGAAAATGGCAACCATAGTTTCATGGAGATACACCATCAGAATCAGAAGATTCGTAATACGTTTTGACAACAGAAGAAGAGTGTTTGTTAAAACAATCAAAGCAATTTTAAAAATGGAAGAAAAGGTACAGAGGGGTATCATATCGCTTGGCATCCCTCTTGATAACGAATGTGATGAAACACATAAGGTAATGAGAAGATTAACCAGAAAATTTGGACCAAGCAAAGCAAATGCAAAAATGGACCTAGTCATCACATCATGGCGTTTTGATGAAGATACAGACATGGTCACCATTATATGTGAAAACAAAACACAGGAAGACTACATGCTTGAATAAATCATGGCCAGGCAGGGGGGTTGGGTTCATTGAGGAGTTACACAACGCCACATGTTTAAACACAGACATGAACATAAAAATGGTGTTGATAAAGGACATGTTCAAATGGAGGCTTCAAAATCATCAAGAACAAGAAGCCAATGAAAGTGAAAGTGATGACTTGGATGAGAGACTAGAAGATGACTCTGAAGAAGAAGACGAAGGAAGTGATGGATACTTCTCAAACAAAGTCCCTTCTGACGAGGAGTTTTAATTTTTTTTGTTTTCTTTTGTGTAATTTTTTTTCAAATAATAAAATACTATATTTCTCTCATTAGTTACAAAACGCCAAAAAATGCCACAAAAGCCATTGAATACAAAACGCCAAATAATAAAAACTATTTTTCCTATGTAATTTTTTCTGTGTTAGTGTATTTTATCATCTTGGTCTACAAAACGCCATTAAATATAAAAACGTCAAACTTGGAAGATGGGACGTCTTACAGCCTTAACAGATAAAGCTGAACAAAATAGTAAATACAAACAGTAACTGAAAGGACGGTTACTTTATGACTAGCATTTATTATAATAAAATCCCGCCTAAACTACTCACGAAACACATCCTATAAAGAGAAACGTCTCTGCAGAATCCATTGATCACACCCAAAAAACAACGCCATGTTTCCTAAAAACCACTCACTTTAAAACGCCAACAAATAGTTAAAAAACCACAGATGGCAAACCTCGTTTCTTGGATATTCAGTATTGTTCTCCATGAAGTTTCACTGAATGGATTCTTACCTGGGGTGGGTATCTCTATAAGATTTTGCTGAATAAGATGGACAAATATTCAAGAAAAAGAGTCTGATGACAGTGATATGTCATTTTGTGTGCTTTGTTCTTGATGAATATTTCAATGGCATGAAGTGATCGATCCCCGTATAAATGCTATTTTGGACTCCATGATGATAATAGCATCCACACAGGCTTTGATCTACAACATGTCAACAAACAACAATAGATCACACCAAAATACAGGATGCCACTGATCAACTTCGTCTAAAGGACGGGCGTTATGTAGGAAAATCGGCATCTAGCTAAGGTATTCAAAGGTTCAAGGCAAAAAAACGCCAAGAAATTTACCTTTATAACATATATGTGGTTTATTGAACTGTTGAAATCTACAAAAACGCCTAATGAATTTGGGAACGCCATGGACGAAAAGAAGTTAGAATTGCTAATTGATTTTAATGCATTATGGGACGCCATAAACGCCAAAATATTTAATATGTAATACAAAAACGATTAATTCATCGAGGCAGATCTAAAAAAACAATAAAACGCCAGGTAGTTATTGAATCTAACTAAACGCCAAAAAAATCTTACACACCAAAAAATGAAGCGGTGTTGTAAGATGCATTGAAAAAAAGAATGTAAAAGGACAAAAAAGCCCCTCCGCCCTTCATTATAACGCGTGCCACGTGTAGAGCCATGATCCGTTCTCACACTTTTAGGCGTTTTCTCCTGACCCCGTTTATATATATCTATATATATATATGGTAGGGTTCATGCGAGAAACAATGTGAACACAAAAAAATAAACCCACTACATATATATATATATATATAGGGTATGGTTCATGCGAGAACCAATGTGAACACAACAAAATAAACCCACTACACCACCAAAAACCTAAAAAAACCTAACCCCACACCCCCCAAGCTAAATGCTAAAACTAAACCCCCTAAAAACCTAAAAAAAATACTTAACCCCCCCCCCCCCCCCCGCACAAGCTAAATGCTAAAAACTAAACCCCCGAAAAATCTCTTAAAAATTCTAAAAACACACAAAAAAAAATTTATAGTTAAATCGCTACTTTTAGTAGCAAAAAATTTTAAACGAAAACTAGCGATTTTTACATAAAAAATATTAAAAAAACTGTGTGTTTTTTAGATTTTTTTTATGTATTTTTGGTTGTGTTCACATTGGTTCTCGCAATAAATGGTGGTTCCTAAATGATCCTTCTCCTATATATATATATATATAAGGTAAGGTTATTGTAAAAAAAGTTAAAAGTGTGAGAAAGTTGAGAAATATTGTGGAGATGACATATGTCCTAAATCTAAATTAATTCAAAAGGGTAAACAAGTAATTTTATCATTAATTCAATTAATTAAAAACTTCCCATAACCGCCACCTTAATAATAGGATCTGGATTTTTTTAAAAGATCTCTATAAACACCATTCAACAAGTATATAACACCATTCAGTAACTATATAACATCATTCAACAAGGATATAACACCATTCAGTAAGTATATAACACCATTCAGCAAGTATACAATACCATTCAGCAAGTATACAACACCATTCAGCAAGTATATAACATCATTCAGCAAGTATATAACACCATTCAGCAAGTATATAACACCATTCATGGACTAAACATCCGATCGAAACATATTTTTTTCTCTATATAAGTATAGCAATATCAGTAAGTATATAACACCATTCATGGACTAAACATCTGATCGAAACATATTTTTTTCTCTATATAAGTATAGCAATATGGTACTCGTATTAAAGATAAAAAACGCTCGTTATTATGGTGTAATTTTTTTTTAAATTACGTATAAAAAGTTATTGACGTTTAAAAAAGACGGGGGGAAGTTACATGTGCATTAATGTTAGTTTCTTAATTTAAAAATGTTAAATTTACCTATATACCCTTAATCTAGAAAATTAATATGTTTAATAGTAAACATTATTTACAATTTTGCCATTATGATCTCAACCATTAGATCAAAGATCTAATGGTGTAGATTCTTTCTTACCTTTCTCACAAAAAACCTTTTTTTTTTTTACAGAAACCTCTACCTATATATATATAGGGTAGGGATATGGTAAAAAGTGTCTAAAATGTGAGAAGGGTAAGAAGTGTTTTAAACCATTGGATATTTGATCTAATGGTTGAGATCAATAGGGTATAAAAATGTAAATTGTGTTTTAATTAGAAGGACCTTTTGTAAAATTGAAGGGCAATAGTGTCTTTTCCAATGTTTCAAATATGGTAATCGTATCCTACACAACCAAAACCCCCATCAATCTCCTAAAAACAAGCGACGTTCCCGTAAAAGCTAATTTCTTCAATTCCGTAAACATAAAACAGAGCAGAAAACCTAGAAGTGTTTAAAAGGTAATCGGAGCACAATCTTCGTCGTCAAATTCCAGTAGAACTAAAGGGTTTTGTATTTCACTAATCGCATCACATTCCTGTTCTATTAACAGTAAAATCAAGAATGGAAGGAGTGTTCTATGGATTCAAACAAAGGAACGAGGAAGCCATCGGGTTCTAAGAGGAAGCGAGAAGCAGCAATTTCAAAACCAGGTTAGTGTTCGGTACAGTGCATGGTTGTCAATGGTGTCTATTGATGATTGTGATGTTCATAACAACCTGGTTAACAATTTAGGGTATTATTTAGGGATTTATTGCGTTTTATTTGTGATGTAGATGGGGTGATAGTGTCATATTAGTAGAAAAAACTTTGTTTGAATGGGGGTTTTATTTTAAATCAGTCGGTGGTGTCTTAATGGTTTTTTAATGATTGAAGGTTGTTTTAATGGGTGTTTTACAAATGCAGTGTCTTTTGGCAGTGTTATATGCAAGAAGGAAGGGTGTTTTACTAGGGGTTGAATTTTAAATCTTTCTGTGGTGTTTTAATGGGTTTTGATCACCTTATTGTATATAACACTACAAGTCATGGTGACATAGTGTTATATATAGATGGTGGCTATAATCACTTTATTGCATAAAAACACTTTATTGCATAAAAACACTTTATTGCATAAAACACTACGAGTCTAATCTTTACATAGTGTTATATGATAGTGTCATATTGTTTGAATGGGGGTTTTATTTTAAATCAGTCGGTGGTGTCTTAATGGTTTTTAATGATTGAAGGTTGTTTTAATGGGGGTTTTACAAATGCAGTGTCTTTTGGCAGTGTTATATGCAAGAAGGAAGGGTGTTTTACTGGGGGTTGAATTTCAAATCTTTCTGTGGTGTTTTAATGGGTTTTGATAACCTTATTGTATATAACACTACAAGTCATGTTGACATAGTGTTATATATAGATGGTGGCTATAATCACTTTATTGCATAAAAACACTTTATTGCATAAAACACTACGAGTCTAATCTTTACATAGTGTTATATGTAGAAGGTGACTGTTGATCAGTTATATGCAAATAACACTACGATTCTGATGTTGACATAGTGTTATAACTTTAATGCATAAAACACCACAATATTGCATATAACACTACACTTCTGTTGTAATTGGTGTCATCTACTCACTTTATTGCATAAAACACTGCATTCCTGTTGTTGACATAGTGTTATATGTAGATGTTGGCAAAATCTATAGTTATAATTTGGAATTCCTGGTACGATAACTAATTGTAAGATCAATTAATTTTAGTCCGGAGAAGCGGCCGAATACCAAGATACAAAATGGGAAAGGGATTCCATAACACAATTGGACAAAGCATCCCGTTGAGCGATTCGGATAATGATAACGTAATGGAAGAAGGTATATATAAAATACAAAACTACGCATGTAAAAAAACAGTTTGATGGACACTTTAGTTTTAGTAATTTTTATGCTAAATCACGTTTTTTCGGAATTATTGAACCATGTCTCACCAAAATATAGGACACTTTAATTTTAGTAATTTGTTGGATTATAATAACAAAATGTCTTCTCTTTGCAGCTACAATATCACCCGCTGCGAACAGCGATGACGACTTCGAGTCACCGCTTCCAGTACCATTCGCAATAGGTAAGAAGTTTATTAATTCAAATTAACTGTCGGTGTTTTTCGTATGATTGGGAGCATAGTATAACATGTATAAATGTATATTTTAGTTTCAAAAGAACAACATACAGCATCTGATACAACACACCGTGTCTCCGTTGACGACGACTTCGTTACGCAACCACCAATCACAAATCAATCAGGTAACTTTGCCCAAAGAAATTGAAACCAAAGTTATCTTAGTTGTTCATTTCATTGTAAATATAGTCTAACTGATGTGAATATATGGGTTCCAGCAGCCAAAACACAGCCGGTCCGCGACGAAGTTGCCAAAGAACCACAACAACCAGGCGACGGAAAAAGACGTAAGTCAACAGCGGCTAGGAGGAAGTCGACGAGGCCACCAGATTCATTTCCATCAAAAAAATATGAGCCGTTCACCGGGCCAAAAATTAAACTGAAGACGTCTTCGGAGAACCTTGTTACATTGGTCAACAACTTGAATAAACCACAAAAAAAGAAGGTCATAAAAATGGGATTCGGTGCATTGCTGAATTTCAACATACGACATGTACCGACGCGGCTTGCATGTTGGTTGGCAAGCAACTATGATGACAACACAGGAGTGTTGAACTTTGGCGAAACCCGTGTACGGATCTCAGCAAATTTGGTGAATAAAATATTCGGAATAGCAATCGGGGGTATACAGATTGTAGAAAAAATAAGAGCAAGGGACAGCAATCCAGTTGTAAAAGAATGGAGGGACCAGTACGCTGATTATACTAAAGTGTCGCCACTCGGGCTGAAAGACATGATGGTTGCAGACAAAACAAGTGACCGGGTGTTTGAATTGAACTGGTTGGTGTTGTATAATACTATGCTTGGGGAGATAAGCGCATGCAACACAGTTAATCAGAGATTCTTGGGATGCGTGGACCCGAATGTTAAAATATCGAGCTTTGATTGGGGCAGCTACATGATAACCTGTTTAGAACGCACGGCGAATGCATGGAACCGGAAAAGGAATGACCCTTTTAGAGGCCCGATCGTGTTACTAGCGGTACGTGACTCTACTCTATTGTTCATGATATGAGACTGAAATACTACATGCAAAACACACCACAAACACATTATATAACAACAGGAAATTGGTTACATCAGCTACATTGCATACAAAACCATTAAAGTCTTTTAAAACACTATTTCGCAGCCAAGTACACAGGAGTTGCAGTTTGTAGTTGGGGCAGACGGCGAGTTTCGGGTCCCAATGGTATCACAGTATGGGACGCCGCCCGTCTACTCACAAGAAGAAAAAGAAAGTGAAGAGGTACAATACTTGATAACCTTTTTAACGTTTGGTATGATGTCAGATGTATATTACATAATATAACACTATAACACTAAAACGAAGTTAGAACATGTATATAACACTACATTACAAGCTGGTACATTAAAAAACCCAGAAAAAAAATAGGATAAGCATATAACACTATGTAATAATGTGTAAAACTACATAGCAGTTTAAATAAAAGAAAAAACTACATAATGTGTAGGACAGTATATAACACCACAACACTAAAAAAAATAGAACACAATGTAACAATGTGTATAACTAAACAGCACTTTAAAACAACTTATATAACACTATGAGAACAATATACTACATAATATAACACTATAACACTATAACACTAAAAAGTGACATGATATTGAGTAGGAAAGCGTCATGGATTGCGACGGCCCGCAAACATCTGAAAGAAGTTGCGGATGATGAGGAAGGCGATGTTGGGTCAGAGAAAACCCCCACACCTGTCAAAACCACTGGACTGTTGAATCAAGGTAATCAATCTCCTTTCTCGCCCATGACTTCATCGTTTTGCGTAGAACTGGATCAACTGATATCTGCAATACAATCCATACGACACCCAGGCAGACGATCGAAAGCTGAGGGGATCCAACCAGTAAACTTGCAAAGTGAACTAGACAACATCGCAACAACGTCAAGTATTCGTGACCCTGAAAAGGAAGCAAAAGCCTTATTGCAATATAAACTCCGGAGGCCAAAAAGAAACACCACTCTTCCGGATGCGCTGAGGTCACCGTACGTGCAGCGTGTGGTTTCATTGACAGATAAACGGGAACAATTGGAATCTGCATTGGCTAGATGTATACTCAGCGCAACGGGAAACAAATGGTAAGTATCGACAACACTCAAAAAATAAATAAATGAACGAATCTGCTTGCGAATTAATGATTGTATTTCGTGTTATTACATAGGGATGTTATATTCGATTGCCCATCAGGTGTCTCGATTTTGAGAGGCTCGTTTGAGACTATCTACCCAGAATTATGCTTGGATGCAGATATTATATCAGCATGGGCTGCAGTCCTTAACCACGATGAGCGGTTAAGGGCACCGGGTACCCCCGCGAGGCTGTTTTGCAATGCCGGAATGTTGGTAAGGCACTTTTCAGCCTTTAGAACATATATATAACACTATATAACAAGCTGGTTAAATAAAAGAACAAAATTGAACACAATGTAACAAAGTGTATAACTAAACAACAATTTAAAACAACTTATATAACACTATAAGAACAGTATATTACATAATATAACACTATGACACTAAAAAGAAGTTAGAACATGTATAAAACACTATATAACAATCTGGTACATTCAAAAATCCAGAAAAAATAGGATAAGCATATAACACTATGTAATAATGAGTAAAACTAAATAGCAGTATAACACTATAAGAACAGTATATTACATAATATAACACTATAACAGTAAAAAGAATTAAGAACATCTATATAACACTATATAAGAAACTGTTACATTAAAAATCACTAACTAAAAAACTAGGATAAGCATATAACACTATGTAATAATGTGTAAAACTACATAGCAGCTTAAATAAAAGAAAAAAACTACTTATAACACTATTACTTATAACACTATAGGCTGCATTCAACCATCATATGTATCCTATGAAACTAAATATTATGCCTTTATAAAACAGAACCAACTTATAACACTACAACACAATTTAACAATACAAAACAGTTTTTTAATATCGTCAGAATATCGAAGGGACCGATGAACTTAAATCAACTTAAATCTATGTTTTTTTATAAAACATGTGACAACTGATTTTGAAGAGCCCGAGGAAGCCAGAATCTCGAAGTTCTGTAGCCGGATGGAAGCAATATTAGGCCAGGCAGATAGCATGGACATTAGAAACTTCCAAATGGTATTCGTGCCGGTGCTGTATAATAAACACTACATTCTAGTGTTCTTCAATCTAGCACAATACCAGATATTGGTGATCGACAATATCGAGGGTGATGTCCCTATCAACATACGATACAGCGGCTACGTTGAAAAAATTGTAAGAACACTAACAGTAAAATATTAGTTGACATATAATATCTATAAATTTTAAAAAACCCCATTTGACGTCGTAAATTTTACAGATCAATGTATTCTGCGCGTATGTCAAAAACCACTCGCCTGCTACCGCTAAAAAACTGCGATCAACATCACCGGTTAGTCTGAAGTTCCCGTGGCAAACATTGTATAACGGAACAGATTGTGAAATATTCGTCATGCGTCATATGGAGACTTTTAAAGGTGTTATTGTAATTATAGTTTAATTATTAAAGTTGAAACTGGCATGTACGCTCATTTGATTTGTATTTCTGTTCACTAGGGACAAGTGTGCGCGAATGGAACTGCGGGCTATCGCCAGAGCGAGACATCACGGGGGAGGTGTTGAAAGATCAATCGAAAGAAATATGTGACTTGCGAATAAAGTACTTATCAAAAATCTTGGTAAGTGACTTAAACTCGCTGCGATCTAAGATGGAGGAAGAAGTAAATGAGTACGCAAATTTGAGTGAAGGTGAGAGAATAGAAAATGCTAAAACTGCAAAGGAAAGGATCGAGTTACGATTGAATGAAGAATAGCACATAGTTTCGTTACAACTGATAATGTTTGATACATGTCTTATTTTAGATATTAGCCTGGTGGCCTGGTTCTGAAATGTTTTGATACATGTTTTAATTTAGATATTAGACTGGTGGGTACCTTAGACTGGTTTCATTTTGTCTGTTAAACGGAACACACTGTATAAATTGATGTTAATAGTCTAATTTCCTTAGTATAACACTATAATTCAGTATAAAAACACCGCAAGTATAATGTGACAACATGTAAGTGTTTTGATTCATGTTATTATTGTTGTGGTAGTTGAAACTATAATATAACACTACGTCTAAATATAAAACACTATACTATAAAATAAGAATTCATTTAGATCAATTTAAAAAAATGACAATTTGTATTCATCTTGACAACCTACAAGTTCATAAAATATAACACAATAAATAAATATAAAACACTATAAGTAAATTAAAGACTTTAAACTAACTGTATATCCCAATAACACCGTATCTAAATACTGCATTTAATACAGATTACCAGCATGGTCACATTTGATTCATGTTATGTGAAATCGAACCTATAATATAACACTACAATTCAATATAAAACACTATATTTAGAATATAATAAACGAATTTAAGAAAAAACAACGTAAAAAACATTATGTTTCCCATTCAATGAAAGAAAAGACAAGTTCAAAATCTATAAACTACAACACAATGTATCCAACAAAAAATTAAACGTCATTAAAAAATAGGAAAAAAAACTCAAGTTTGCATAATTTAGTAATCAACTACTCCTGCTCTTCATCTTCTAGCTCCTCTTCGTCATCTCCTTCACCCGCCGCTTCATCACTTTCTGAGGAGTCGTCGTTCTTTTCCCTTGCCGGGTACGTGCAAGTACGTATATTATGCCCCCGACGTTTGCAATTGCTACATTCACGACCCTTTTTTTTCTTGACAGATTGAATAATGGCAATTTCACGATTACTCTTCATTCTCGAAGGCTTGCCCATACCTTTAAATCTAGTGGTTTTCGGCATGCGTACAGTTACCGGTGTTTCTTGGGTGTATCCAGTTATTTCAGCAAACCTATCGCGACGACTCCTAGGGGGTGCGTTTACGACTGCCTGATCAGCCGTCGATTGATATTGGACAACATGGTCCCTGAAAGCGCACAACGCATCAAAGTTATGAACCAACCTGTTAATAAAGACTCGGCTGACCTTGTTATCTCCCGTACAACACCATTAACTTGCTGGTACCGAGCATCACTTTCACTAATCCCCAATATCGCTCCAGGAGCACTATTAGGAACAGTTTCCCTGGTCCACCGTCGCATTATATACCTTTCAGGGAACTGCCTGATATCAAGAAACCGCAAAACGCAAAAAATGTGCGCGCACAAAAGCCCAAACTGTTCATACCTATTGCATGAACAACTCATAGTCATGTCTAGCTGCCGCATCATAACCTAATACATAAAAACAAAAAAATGAGAACAAAAAAAATATACTCAATTAAAACTATAAGATAAAACACCATATACAATAAAAATTATAAACAAACAATTGTTACATTCTATGGTTACCTGAAAAAGTGTAAGACATGTTTGAGAAAAGTCCTTCACAGAGAAGTTCACAAAGTTATCCTCTCTATCATCCCATTTTCCAATACCACACTTGTGAATGGCTGTCTGAATTTCAAGTTGCGCATCGAAGAAAATTGTCCGTGTGTATATGTTTGCCGCCTGTTGTTCTAAGACAAACTCTTTTGCAAATATTTGGGGGTTCGTGTGCCTAGTATCATGATCATTCTTCCTGTGCTCGTGTCTTTGGGCTTAAATTGCAGAGTCAAAATGCCCCAAGAATTCAACAAGCGTACAGTTCGGGTTGCAAAACTGCCCAAAGAAATGGTTCTCACTCTCCGAACGTGATGAAGTACGCATCAGCCCAGACATGTGTTCATCACGATAGTACGCAGGGATCCATGTATCCCTAATCTGATAAATTGACTGTAGCCATTCATGATTCACCAAATCAAAAATTAGCCAATATAACACCCCATTCGGTTTCAAACTGTTCGGGTAGTAATGCATCAGTCCAAACAATATCACACAACCTCTTCTTAAAATCGGTGCTATTGCATAGGTTGGCGCCAACCTAATAAACAACGAGTCAACAATAAAAAAATTAAATATACAAAATACATGATAAAACATTATATAAAATTAAAACAACATCGATAAACAAAAAACGACATATTCAGATATAAAAAAGTCCAAAAAAACCAACAAAAGAATCCCATTAAAACAATAAACGTCGTAAACAATAATTTTGGTATTTAATAAACCTTGGTAGTAAGTTTATCCATTATATGCCACATGCAAAGCCTGTGCCTACTTTCAGGCCAAGTATCTTGAATAGCTTTCCTCATCGCTGGGTCTTGATCGGTTACAATCACAGGTGGTGCGCGCCCAAATGCCCGCCCAAATGCGTTAAGCAACCAGCTATATGTTTCGGCAGTTTCATTACCTATTATAGCAGCACCCAAGGTAACATTACGATAGTGATTGTCAACGCCGGTAAAAGGTACGAACATCATATTGTACCTACCAAAAAAAAATGGTGTGATAACTGATTTGATATTGTAAAATGCATAAAAGTGTAAAAACATAAAACAACCTACATTATTTAAATAATAAATTTAAATTAAAACACTATAAGTATGAGATAAAGTTAACCGAGTATTTTCATGCATATCAAACTATACTAAAAAACATTATCATGTTGATAAAACACTATGATATAGATCTATTATGAATGGAATGAATCTAAAAATAAAGGTAGGATACGAACTTGTTACGACGATAAGTAGCATCGAAAGACACAACATCCCCAAACATATGAAAATTTGTCTTTGTATCTCCATCGGCCCAGAACAACGCACGTAAAATGCCATCGGCAGTTGTTAGGTATTCCATAGAGAAATTGGGCATAAATTCTTTCTTCCTTCTTAGGCGTTTAATAACCATGTCAGCATCGTACTCAGCTATATACCTATTTAAGTCTCTCTTGAAGTTTTTGAAGTCAACTTTAGTGGCACCTACCTTGTCAAAACCTCCATAAAGAGTCCTCATAATGTTAAACGCTCTAACTGGACCAACGTTTATGGCACTGAAAGCATTCACGGCTTCTTCCTGTACGTAATTCATTCCTCTGTTTTCAGGAAGCAGGTACTTGTCATCTTCAGCAACAAATGAGTGATTATGCGACTCCTCGAAGTAATAAACCTCGTAAAGATTATGCGGGGTTAACTTAACCCAAATGCACGCTTCACATCTGGTCCTTATAGAAGGAACCCTGTGAGTAATCTTAGACTTCGAGCTATCATTAGAACTACCGGCAGCCTGAGTCGAGTCAATCGCCTTAAGGGGTTTAGTACCCTCTTTTGAGCATACGAACCATTTATTATGTATGACACCCTTTCGAGGCTCGTATTGAGTACCCTTCCTAGCTGTGAAACCTCCCGCCTTAGCATATCTTTGGTAAAAAAGATAGGCATTTTCGAGCGAATCAAACATCATATGCATCTGTGGTTTAATCGAATCATCGACATCTGGTATAAATGTCCTCCTTCCAGAATTTGGGGACACCTGAACATTACCAACGGGCTGGTATGTAGATATATCTACAACAAAAAATCGACACATCAGTCGTTTATAAAACAGTGATAACAACATGTTTCTGAATTTGATAAAACACTATATGAAGATATAACACTATCTGTTTACTGTACAGACACTATACACCTTAATTAACAATAATCTGTTGATTTAAAACACTTAATAATAATAAAACACTATGAACCATAACAATTAAGATGCCTGTACATAATATAACACTATAGATTGTGGATAAAAACACTAAACATCTAAATATCAAAAAAAAAAAAAAAAACTCTGTTAATAATAAAACACTACAAAAGCTTACCCTAACACAATTCAATGTATAAAACACTATGAAGGGAAATTACGATGTGTGAATAGAATATAACACTATTGATCATACATACGACACTATACATCTAAATATCAAAAAAAAAACATACTCTGTTAATTATAAAACACTATAAAAACTTACCCTAAACAATTCAATGTATAAAACACTATGAAAGGAAATTAAGATGTGTGAACAGAATATAACACTATTGATTATGCATATAACACTATACATCTAAAAATCAAAAAAATAAAAAATAAATAAATAAACATGATCATGAATAAACACTAAAAGAATAACTAACCCAAACAACTTAATATATAAAACACTACATACACACAAAATCAAAACATACTAAAATTCTGTAACACGGCATACTAAAAAAAAACGTCGAACATATAACACTACTTATCGGAACATGATAACTATTAACAGGTTAAATTACTAAGATACACATGTACCTGCATCGCCGGACTCCATTGATATAGATATAAAACACAAGAATCGAATAAGGGCGCAAAAGGTAAACAATTGTATTGTCTCTGGCGATTTCATACTCATTCTTGTATTTATAATTGATGATGAATGATACGTAGATAACAATCGTAATGGATCTTGCAAAAAAATACAAAATTCGAATCCCTCAATCCCTAAACAATCTCATCGCCGGTTATTATTTTTTTTAGCAGTTATCTAGGAAATCAATTAATTGATAAGAATGGACAATTACTAATATACCCTTTTGAATTAATTAAGATAGGGGACACTTGTCATTCCCAAATTATTTCTCACACTTCTTACAAAAGTTGGACTTTGTACAGGATCCTAGACCTATATATATATATATATATATATATACTAGGTTATCACCCGGGAATACTCCCGGGTTGTGAATCTTTATATCTAAAAAATACATATACATCTATATATATTAATTAATAAAAATATACCATGTAGTTGTGAATCTTTATAACCCGGGAACTTCCCGGGCAAAAAAAATCAATTTATAATCTAATTTTGTCATTAAATAAATTAAAAGACATGGTTTCAAACGTTATTAAGTGTTTAAATAAATAAGTTAAAATTTGGTGTCAATATTATGCGGTACCAATGTTGAAATTAAAAGACATGTTTTCAAACGTTATTTGCCGTAAAATAACACTTTTTTTCCATGGGGCGCCTCCTTTCTTTTCTTTACATGTGCACCCCTATGCTATACGATACGGTACCGATTAAGCCAAAGCACTTATGAAGAAATGAAATAAGCAATCATATTGCAGCTAAGTAATTGGATACACATAATATAAGAATACATCGCTGAAGCATACCAATTAATTGCATGTTCTTAGCACTCAACAAAGACATGGGACGTGACTACATATTCCAATCATGTTTGCCACTTGTATGTTTAGTTTCCTGGCAAGTGCTCTTATCACAATAGAAACACATAATTAGTTGTAAAAAATCAAGATCATATAAGAAGCAAATACAAAAACCAAACAATGTAAGAAATCAACTTTATTCTACTTTCTTCCATGTATGTTATGCAACCTTGAATGAAGGGTATAATAGTCATTTCAATCAATATGCTCCAAGATTAGCTAAAAGACCATTTATGCTACCACAAAGAAACTTTTTTGACGCAAGCCAATCAACCAGGAATACACCAAACTTAGACTTTTGAAATTGGAAATGTACACCTAGGAATAATACAACCCAAAACAACAAACCCGGAGCCAAACACATAGTGAGCATGCCACACTTGTAATCCAACCTCGGAGTGCTGAAGACCAGGGGCCAAACTCGGACAGCCAGATACGGAGGACCAAACTCAAAAAAGTCAACAGCATTTTGAAACACTTTACCCCTGGAACCTTTACCAGAATGAATCCAAGCATTGCAGGACCAAATGAAGCCAAACCGAGTGACCAAACCCGCTTGATAACGCCCATACTTTGACCACCTGTGAACGCAACTTGTACGATATGTTTTCATGCAAATCCTGTACCAGAACCTAGAAGCTTGAGCATAACAATAACTCTGCCTCAGACACTGAAAAATCCAGCACTTGACTATCCCAAACACCAAGTATAAGGTCAGATCCATATACAGTAACAACAGGGCTATTTTAACACTTCCAAACATAATCCAGCAGGAACGTTAACAGCCCGGACAAAAACCCAGGACGCAAACTCGAAGACCAAAAATACTGCCAGCAAACCCAGAGCCCACACTACAAGAAATTTGATGCTTTACCAACACAAAGTATGTGTGGGAAAAAGCATATAGTGTGTTGGTAGTTGTCTTTACCTACACATAAATTAAGTGTAATGATGTGTAGACTCGTGACTGTGGATATAGGCTATTACCCACACATAAGTTATGTGTAGGTATATAGCAAGCTATACCTACACATATGTGTGGCTAAAAGGCATTTATATGTGTGGTTAAAAGTGCAACAATTTGTTTAGAAGGCATCTGACGTGGCAGGTGATGTGGCATCTGACATGGCAGGTGATGTGGCATCTGACGTGGCAAGTGACATGGCATCCAACGTGGCGGATGGCGTGGCATGAATATATGTGTAGGTAAAAGTAATCTTATATGTAGGTAAAAGTAATATTATGTGTAGGTAAATGTTGAAGATGTGTTGGTATTGATCTTAATATGTGTTGCAACAAATGTAAACTAAAAGGCACTAAAATCATACATAATGTCACAAACGTCACCATTGATTAATACATGAAACAAAGTGCCAATTTGATTAATACATGAAACAAATGTAAACTACAAGCCAGTAAAATCATAAATAATCAAAAGGCTTGTCAACTTAACAAGAGAATCAAGAGTTGGATCTTGACCATTGTCAACCGGCAAGCACACCTGCACCGGCCACAGCTCTGAGGATGTTAGCACCTCCACCCTTGAACAATGATTTGACACCCTCCTTTTTCACGATTTGGTTGAACTTCTTATCCTCCTCTGCAATTTCGACAAAAAAGAAAAAAAAGTGTTACTTTCTTAAACTCGAATGCTTAACAACTTAAAATGATACAAATTTGAATATTACCACTCTCGCCTTTGGTCACAAGACCCCAGTTGACAACCCTCTTTTTACCGCGCTAAGAAGCTCAAGGAAGAAAACACCATCCGACTGGCGTTTATCCTAAATAATTAACAAAAAATTATAAAGCAGATACAGAATTTAAGGTAATAACTTCAGAAGACACAATTAGAGGTAATCAGAAAAAGTCAACATTTGACTATTACCTTGAAGCTATCCATTTGTCTTTTTCCTGACTGTTTGACTTTCATGTTGGCGCATTGTAGAATATCAGCAACAGTTATCTCTTTGCCTCGACCATGAGTTCTTAAGTTTTTGAGAAGTTGAAGCATGCTAAATCTCATCAATTGCCATAAAAAAGCTGGGAGCAAATGCAATTTATTAAGAACTTTCTTCATTATTCAGAACATATAATCATGTTTAATAACAAACCTATTATGAGTTTCTTGTTTCCTGAAACAATATCATCTCCAACAACATTTGCAAGTGAGAAGTTTAATTCCTTCCCAATCCTGAAACAATAACAATACCAGTACTGAAAACGCCAAAAAGTAGGTACTAAATCGGTACCAAAAATTTTTCAGTGCGGGAAATTCAGTACCGGTACCTGTTCGGTATTGGTACCAAGTCCCAAATGCTCATGGTGATTCCTAGTTCTTTTTGTGAATTTTATAGTTAATATAAGGGGCTGTTTGGCTGAGCTTTTCAAAACAGCTTATTGACTTATTTGCTTTTCAGAAAAGCAAATAAGCAAATAAGCTGTTTTGAAAAGCTTAGCCAAACAAGCCCTAAGTTGAAAAAAAGCATGGTCGAACATAATGAGACAATTGGATTAAGACAGAAAACAAACCTTTTTTCGTCAACTGCAACAGTCAGCATCTATGCCTTTTCCTTTTATCATGTAGTCATCGGCTTCACCGTTACCTGGGATCTCTCAAAGTTTTCTATTGCCTTTACCATCCAGCCTATATCTTTGTAATATCACCAATTTCCTTTGGTTTCAAGGAATCAAGCTATAAGATTTGGAGCAAAAGCTTATTGATTCAAGGAATCAAACTATTAACACCCACAATTTTTTGGCTTGTCGTCTGCAAGATGAGTATGTTAAGATATGTTATGAGGTTAATTCATGAGTGGAACATACTTTAGATGTCTTGAAAAGGCATCATAGAAGTCATGTTCAGATTCTGATTGTTCACATTCAGTAATTTGGATATCTGTTGGTCATAGAACAAGAATTAGTTTGGGCCATATAGAACATTTGTACCAAATTATATATTTAAAACATTAAACAGTTAGATGGAGATTGCATACACACCTTCCTACAACGTCAGGCAAGAACCATTGATTCAGGGATTGCAGTATACTTCCTCCGGGTGCTACAGGACAAGGGGTTTTATAAATACTCAGATCCGAAAAATAAAATAAGACAAACAACAAATATCATACTACAATCTGTCTACAAGAACAATCTAATCTACTACATTCAGATCAGAAACAGTTAGCATCAAATCATCATAAAACCTAAAAATTCAAATCCAAAAGCTTACTTAAGAATCTGCAGATCCAAAACCACAGCTTACTCAGCTAAAACAGTCTCACGTTCTCCTTGACCACTGAAAACCCCATCGGGATGACCCAAAATCATGTACGCGCATAACACTACTCTGACTTGGTACTTGATGTCAGAGTCTGCGAGGGAACTATGTCGGATTCCAATCATAAAGCTTAAATGAGACCCGACCAGTTGGGGGAAAACACTAATCGAAGCCAAGGTTTAAAAGTATGGAATCGTGCCTCGAGGCATTTTACACTTTTACCTTCACCTCACGAGGCGTACGCCTCGGTTCTCGAGGTGTTTTCCCTTCGCCTCACGAGGCGTACGCCTCGAGATGAACCTAGGCGTAAGCCTGAGGTGGAATTAAAAAATAAATACAAAAATAAAATACTAACCAATTTCTTCAAAAAAGACACATAAAAAGACTTGAAATGCATGAAATTGACACAAAAAGTCAAAAACAAACATCAAAACTTCCTGGGGCAGCTTTTTTTAGTGCCTCACCCTTATGAGACGCACGTACAGAAAAAACCCCTGAGGCCACCTTAGACTCGTTTTTTGGGCATTTCGCCTTGAGGCACGCCTCGACCTTTTGTTAAACAATGAGCGAGAAAGAAAAAACTAATGGAGGCCTAACAAAAAACAAACTCATAACTACTTCAAAAATATCAATCATTCTACAATAAACCTAAAATCAAATTATATTACAAGATGAATATATCATAAAACCATATACTAACCCTGACAGCATTCCATCCAGCTTATTAGTTGAGATTTTCTAGCTATGGAATTGTATTCCTAATCATAGTTAACAGAGACCAAGAGCCTATTAATAAAAGAGTAGTCAATATTAAACATATGTTTGAGATGAAATTTCAGAATATTTCTGTATAAGTTTTTGGTGAGCAACTAAAAGTGTGATTTTTTTGTTAAGATAAAATAGAATCGGAATTGTTCAAAACATTAAGGGTCTGTTTGGTATGGCGTAATGGAATAGACAAGGGAATGGAATGGACGGGGGAATGGAATGGACGATGTAATGGAATGAATCATTACCATTCCATGTCTTGTTTGGTATCCATGTGAGAATGAAATGAATTATTAATTTGTATTGTTTGGTAGGAAAGAACAGATGAAGGAATAAAATCGGTGGTGAGTGATGGTAGTCGATGGTGGTGGATGGTGATAGGTGGCAATTGTAGCGGTGGTCGGAGGTGGTGATGGTGGGTGACAACAAAGGTGGGTGGTGGCTGGGGCAGGGGTAGGTGGTTGGAGGGGAGGTAGGTAGCGACGACGACAATGGTGGTGGGTGACGCCAGAGGTGGTGGTTGGTGGTGGAGGTGGTGGTAGCGGGTGAAGGCGGAGGCGGGGGTGGTGGGTGGTGGTGGGTGACGGCGGGGGCGGATGTGTCGGCGGTGGGTGACAGCAGGGGCAGATGTGGGTGGTGGCGGGTGACAGCAGGGGCGGAGGTGGGTGATGGTTGGGGTGGAGGTGGGTGACGGTTGGGGTGGAGGTGGGTGGTGGCGGGGAAAGTGGTTGACGACAACGGTGGGTGGATGGCGGCAACAGTAGTAACGATGGTGGTTGTGTCAGTAGTGGTGTCGCCCGTTGGTGGCGGCGGAGGTGGTGGCGTGTGACAGCGGAGGTAAATGACGACGGTGGGTTATTAAAGACAACAACAACAACAATAATAATAATAATAATAATAATAATAATAATATTTCTTTCCATTCCTTGAAGGAATGAAAAAAAAACACCATCTTACAAAGGAATGAAAAATGTTATATTTGGAAGGTTTGCATTCCATGTGTAATGCTCAATTCCATTACCACATGATAACCAAACATGTTTCTTTTCATTCCATCGGAATAATCCATTCCATTCCGCCTTCTATTCCTTCATACCAAACGCTACCTAAAAGTGGGATTAATCAAGGTTACACAGATAACTTTCAATGGTTCATTATTTTAATTTTAAAAAAATATATATGATTAATCATTTGCATTTTCTTTAATTGTAATATGAATTATGTATTCCATCTCAAATAAACGCATTTGTCAAAATCTTATTACAAATAAAAAAAACAATCCCTAAAGCAAATATAAAATGTAAAAAAAAATCTATACATTACCATGGTATTGCAGTGCACAGCATAATACCACCATTATGATTATTTGAACATTAATAACACAGGTAAGACCATGGGGTATGGTGGGGAGGGGGTTTGGGGCAGGGGTTGACACGTGGAGTTCGAGCCCCCCCGCTGGTGAGTGACGTGTCCACGGGGTATGGCGGGGCGTGGCTTGGCCAGGTGTATTAAAATAAAATAAAAAATCTAATAAGAGCCTATGCCCTAGCCAACAAGCCAATAAGAGCCGGCCACATAGGATCACTAGCATGCCCCACGCCCGGCCTTAAACTCCCGCCCAAGGGGCCACGCCCAAACCCAAGCCCACCCGGGGTGGTGACTTGGGCGTTTCTCTCCAACCCACGCCCCAACCCCGCCCCATACCCCATAGTCTAATGAAACAATATTGAGAATGAAACAGTTGAAAAAAAGGTTAAAGTGACATACTGGGCCATATTGTTGCCTGTGCTGAGTGGAAGGGAGAGAATGAAAATCAGCACCGAGAACCGTGATCACATTGTTTAGTGAAAGTGAGTAAAAGTAAAAACCACACAAACAAAAATATCAACACTTATTCAGAGTAAACTGTATCAATTATATAATATCAATATAGCCATTCACAGTCTTACCAATGCCATCCTCAGCAGCACTCTGTGTACAACCAATAGCATCCCATTAATCAACTCTAACCATATGACTCCACCAAAATCTGATAGCATAGATCACAATTTCAGGAAAATACAATGATTACCAAAATATATAGAATTAGGTAGTGTAGCCTTCACATCTTGTTTCGCAGGTAACTACTTTTGCAAAGTAGATCGCCTTGTTGACGGATTGTTACCTCTACCAGATGAACCAACAAACAAACAAAGCTAACAAGTCCATGCCTTTCCCTATCAATTAAAAGACTGAAAAATCAATAGCGGTTCAAATCAGTTTAGCATATGAGTGAATGTAAAAACCTAATAAGCTTACAGTGATAACATTTCCAACCTGTTCAGCATAGATCTGCACAAGTTATCAAGTTCATAACACTTGGAACTCAAAAATAAGGAGCAAAAATGAAATTACCTTAAAGGCAGTATCAAAGCCAAAACTTGTAAAAGCTTCTTTGAAACAAGCAGTATGGTAAGTTTGATGAGACTCAAGGGTAGGGCCGTATTTGAGATAAGCAGATGACTATCTTCACCAGTATGAGAAGTCCGGTACCACTGCCGTTGCACCACCGCCAGTGACGGAGGAGAAGAAAGCTGAAGAGGTGGCGCCGCCGGTGGAGGAGAAGAAGGCGGAGGCTCCGGCGCCGGTGGAGGAGAAAATGAAGGAATCTGGAAGTGGGTTTGGAGCTGCGGATGCTTTTAGGGCTGCCGGAAGTTTCTTTAAGATCTGGATGGTTGACAGATCTTTGAGGGAGAGAGAGAACGAAAATGAAAAGGGCTCCCCATTTGAAATTTGAAATGAAAATTTGGGTTTTTGTTGGCCGCACTTGTTTATCATCGGAAAGATTTTGGTTTCTCTTTAATTATTTTTGTCATGTATAAAATGCTTATACCTTAAGCTTTATAAGTTGTAAATGTTGAAAAGTGGCAAACGAACATTTCTGCCCTTTGGATATGCATTATTAGGGATGAGCTCGGTACCGACCCGTACCGAACCGAAAATCCTCAAAAGTGGGTACCGGTACCAGTACCGAATATACCCGGTACGGTACCGGTATTTGAGGGTAAAAACCAGTAAATACCGGTACCGAAAATGTCAAAAGTCGGTACCGAATTGGTACCAAAAAGGTACCCGGCTCGGTAAATTCGGTACCGGTACCGGGTCCATTTTGCTCATCCCTATGCATTATATATATAGTATAGATAGTATAGATATATATATTAACAAACTGTGGTCAAATCCAATAGACCTAAAAGTATACTGTTCCACCGACATTTATGAATTGATAAGTTATACAATTAAAAAATCAAATAGGAGCCAAGTCGGAGCCTAGCTTGAAAAATTACCAACAAACCAAGCTTAAGCTTTAGATGGATCTTGGAGCTCTCATAAGTTATTTTATATGTATCCAATATCTATACATATTGTACATTTCAAAACATGTGTAGGTATTTGTTTTGCCACGTCACCTTATAAGAAAGATTTAAATATGTATTTTATATGCATTCAATATCTACACAAATATCTACACATATTGTATATTTCTAAATATGTGTAGATATTTGTTTTGCCACGTGATCAAAAAATATATATTTACTTATTTTATATATATCTAATATATACACATATTGTACATTTAAACATGTGTAGGCATTTAATTTGCCACGTCATTTTTAAAAAAATAAAAGAAATACATATTAACTTAGTTTATCTACATTTTTTTTTAAATTATGTGTTGGCAAACATAATCATTTACCTACACATATATTAGTTTTTTACATATGTGTAGATAATTTACCTACACATGAAGAAAATTTGCCACATGTGTAGGTAATTTAATATTTAATCGATTGCTAATTTTGGAGGGAAATTTTCCCACCAACACCAAGTGTGGCTAAAATCCATTACCAACACATATTAAGTGTTAATCATTATGAAAATATATTATCAACCATTACCCACACATATACAAACATGTGTAGGTAAATACCCACACATTTACATGTGTAGGTAAATTATGTGTGGGTAAACACCCTAATTTCTTGTAGTGCCAGTATCCCGTAAAACAAAAACGGAGCCCAACAACCCAGACAGTAAACTTGAATACCCAACACCCGTGATCACCTTAATACGCTGGCGTTGAATCTCATAGTCAATACCCAACCAATCCCACTGTAACACCTCGAAAATTCATGTCCTATAATGTGTTGACACGTGTCATAAAGTTTGAACGTGTGAAAGAATGTTATAAAAGGACTAAAGTTGACAAACATGGAAAGTATGAGATTATACGGATTCTAAGTGTCAATAGTGAATAAATATACTTCATAATAACCCTACATGATGTTCATAACATCAAACGAATAAATCATGGATCATACGAAGCTAAAAGTGAGAGATTACAAACTACAGGGGTTAAATGTGTCAACATGTTAAAGATATACCTCTGAGTGACCTTTTGACAAACCCGAAGCTTTGTAAATATAAATTATGCTCACTAGAATGCACGATTAAAATTTCATAAAGTTTCGTTATCGTATGAGAAAGTTATGATCAAATTCGTGTGCGAGGGGCTAAACTTCCTACGTGGAAGTGGGAAATGGTAACTATGGATTTTATTACCAAGTTACCCAAGACAAGGAAAGGAAATGATACGATATGAGTTATAGTTGACTGACTGACTAAGTCAGCACATTTCCTACCCATCAAGGAGACTTATAGCTCCGATATGTTAGCCCAGTTATACGTAGATAAGATTGTAGCCTTACATGGCATACCTGTAGCTATTATCTCTGATAGAGATATTAGGTACACGTCATTTTTTGGAAAAGCTTCCAACAATCTTTGGGCACACGTTTGAATTTTAGTACGGCTTACCATCCTCAGACAGAAGGCCAGAGTGAGCGTACTATTCAAACGTTAGAAGACATGCTACGTGCATGTGCGATCGATTTGGGTGGTAGTTAGGATAAGAACCTACTGTTAATCGAATGCTCCTACAACAATAGCTACCACACCAGCATAAAGGCTGCGCCTTTCGAGGCATTATATGGTAGAAAGTGTAGAGCGCCCATTTGTTGGGCAGAAGTTGGAGATGTCCAGTTATCAGGACCAGAGATAGTGTTCGAGACGACGGACAAGATGGTCCAGATTCGTGACCGTCTCAAAGCTGCCCGGGATAGGCAGAAGAGATACGCTGATCCTAAGTGTAAGGATTTTCACTTCGAAGTAGGTGACAAAGTCCTACTTAAAGTGTCACCCTGGAAGGGAGTGATGCGGTTTGGTAAGAAAGGCAAGCTAAGCCCGAGATACATAGGACCTTTCGAGGTTATCGAACGTGTCGGGTCAGTTGCCTATAAGTTAAACTTACCGGAAGAGCTCAGTGGAATTCATAATGTGTTCCACATCTGCAATCTGAAGAAGTGTTTCGCTGATGAATCATTGGTTATACCGCATACAGATGTGCATATAGATGAGAGCTTAAAATTTGTGGAAAAAAAGAAAAAAAAAAAAAAACCTTTGTCGATTGAAGATCGACAGGTAAAGAAGCTTCGAAGAAAGCATGTACCTATTGTAAAGGTCAAGTGGGATGCCCGAAGAGGTCCCGAATTCACGTGGGAGGTTGAATCCACGATGAAAGAAAAGTACCCTTACTTGTTTCAGTAAATCTCGGGTCGAGATTTATTTTAAGGGGGTGAGGATGTAACACCTCGAAAATTCACGTCCTATAATGTGTTGACACGTGTCATAAAGTTTGAACGTGTGAAAGAATGTTATAAAAGGACTAAAGTTGACAAACATGGAAAGTATGAGATTATACGGATTCTAAGTGTCAACAGTGAATAAATATACTTCATAATAACCCTACATGATGTTCATAACATCAAACGAATAAATCATGGATCATACGAAGCTAAAAGTGAGAGATTACAAACTACAGGGGTTAAATGTGTCAACATGTTAAAGATATACCTCTGAGTGACCTTTTGACAAACCCGAAGCTTTGTAAATATAAATTATGCTCACTAGAATGCACGATTAAAATTTCATAAAGTTTCGTTATCGTATGAGAAAGTTATGATCAAATTCGTGTGCGAGGGGTTAAAGTGTTAACGTTGAAAGTTATGACTTTTCGGGTTAACCGGAAGTGTTCAGGGACTTGGCAAAGTGGGTATAAGTCCTAAAGCCCTTGTGGGTAAATATAAGGGGGTCAAAATGCAAGAAATAACCCTAGTTGCCCCTTCGTGAAGCCAAGAGACAAGTTGCAAAAATGAAAAATTGGAAATTCTGATTTCAGAGGGCCAGGCGGCCCGCGTGAGAAATCTTAAAACATGAGGCGGCCCGCGTGGAAGCATCAGAAGCAGAAAAAACAGGCAGCAGCCTGTTTTACGCGAATCTGACCCACTTGGCCGGTTTTTCTGCACTTTGGACGACCCCTACACTACCCTAAGACACTAGAGACACATGTTGAATGGTTGTGGTCGATCATAGGGCTATGTGTCAAGCAATTGTGGTGATTGAAATCACTATAAAAGGCCCTTTAAGTTCACAATTGTTCTTCACACTTCATCTGCACTTCTGGTCGAATTTGGAGCTCAAACCTGCTTCCAAGTGATCATATCTAGTGCATAGGACTCTTGTAAGTGTACTAGTCCTTCTTTAATTGAGTTTCGCTTGTTTAATTAGCTAAAAGTCAAACCGTCGTAATTACGGTTTGACTTCGAGATTAGTCTATAATGGCTCAGTCATATCTCGAATTAAAAGTAGTTATAGGATGGTATTTATGTGGGTAATAAAACCCCAAAAGGGTTTCCCCTGATCACCATCCTAAGCAGGTCAAATGTCGGGTCAAACCTTTACTTAAAAAGTCAACATAATGCTTAAAATGTCATTTATGCATAATTAGCTATCTAGAACATATATAACATGTTTGAACATTGTTATAACTTAGAAATAAGTGTAAGAACATGTCCCAACATGTTCAACCCGACTATTTCCTGTTTAGACCCGGTTCGGAACCGAAAGTCACATAGTTTGACTTTCCCGTTGACTTTCAGTTCTGACCCGTTTGGGCATATTTTAGAAATGCCTCAGAGCTTTAATTGGATTAGGATACATGTTAGAACAACCCTCTGTGATCATTCACCTTGGTTCACTAGTTATCCAATTAATATGCATATTTCCGTTAATTGCTCATATGTTGACCGTTATGCCCTTATTACCTTAAAACATGATTTATGAAAATGTAAAAGTGTAGAAACCTTAGTTACTGATATATAAACTTGTATGCAAAGTTTGACATCAGTTTGACTTGTAGATTTAGAGTTATGCTCAATATCGCAAATCTAATGCTTTATGTTAATAAAATGGCGTAATTAGCGTATAGCCTAGTTAAGCCTACTTTTTGGTATCAAACTTAATACCCACTAATGTAATATAATATTTTGGGATTTTTAAAGATTTTTAATTAATTTTAGGCTGAGCATAACTAGGAGTCGTAGGCTTAATCCGGAAATTGTCGGTTTTGCCCTTACGGGCCATAAAATGAGTTTTACATATCTAAACGACTCCAAACCTTTTACTACTGATCACATATGATTAATAAATTATTTTAAGCCTTCTGGAAATATAAAAATATCAGATTTAAGTGTAGAACCCGGAAATGGCCTTTAAAGGCCATAATTAGCGTTTTTAACGCATAGTATGTCTTAATATCATATTAGACATACCCGGGTTGATACCTACTGATATATGAGGCAAATTATGATATTTTAACAGTAAGCAAAGGTTGATAAACTCATACTTCGTTTTTGAGCTTTTCGGCTTATGTGGAATTACCAAAATACCCCTACGGGGCATAGTTTGGTTAAAGATGATAAATTTCACATATATGCTTTAGCCTACTGATATAAATTATCAAATTAAGTATGTTTGCTGTTTACATCAGTCCTGTAACTCAGTTAAACATCTAAACGCTCTTACAAACTTTAAAATGACCAAACTACCCCTACGGGGCATAGTTTGTGTTTAAATTAGTTCGGGGCATAACGAAAGACATCCTACTGATGTCACAACATATTTGAAGCATATTAACTTAGTAAACCTGTATATGGCTCTTACGGATACCCGTTACGCTTATTTCGCGCTCGGTTCGGTTTATGTAACAAGTTTACATAAATTAGCCGAAACGGGTCAAACCTTATCGGTTTTATCTCAAAATCCAGAATGTGAATAATAAACCCATATTAAACAAGTCTTCAAACTTGTCGGGTCAGAATCACATTCTATCCGGTCTTCGCTTAATCATGCGTTTGAACCGTAAACCTTCCTTAAAACTAACCGGTCTAAGTTACGACTTAAATAAGACCCGTTAGGAATCTAATAGGTTAATAAAACCTTCGTTCCAGATTGAGAGCCCCAGTAGAAGTACTTATGCTTGCTGATTAGAATATACGGCTGAGTATAAATTGCATTGCTAGCTCAGGTAAATACTTTTAACTTATTTTCCCTATACGGGCTTGGGTTACGGTACATAGCGTACCGCTTGATCGGGCATCAAATCTCCACGCTTAGTGGGTAGTTGAATAATTTGATCGGCTCGTTTTAAACAGATTTGTTTACTTTAAAGCCTTTGGGGGGTTAATGACCATGTCCCGGATATCCTCGGCATTATCTTACGAGATGGCCACGACCTGAGCACGGGGTGTAGGCGTACACCTGTCGGTGTATAACTCATTATTGTGGTGTGTCTATTGATCTTTAACCCGGATACGTTCCGGGCTGCTGAACGCATAAGTAACATGTAAATCGTTCACAAGATTATAATATTAAATAATTCTCCCAAGTTAAAAAGATTAATTTTGCCTCTGTGCATTTTAATCAATGTGTCAAGATATTTTGTGCCACGTGCATTCAAAACAATTTACAAACTCTTTTTCCAAAATGAGTCAGTTGAATGTATTTACCAGTGTAAACTGACGTATTTTCCAAAAAGGCTAAATGCAGGTACTATACGAAATTGGCTGGATATGTCTCCTTAGCATCAATAGAAGTCTCGCAAGCTTAAGATGCCTAAAAATCTGTTGAACTATTGTTTCCATTTTATGTTCGATCCTTCTGTGGATAAACTTCCGAATATTGTGACAATTGATATTACAATAATAAATTCGGTTGTATTATATTTTTTAATTGCTTCCGCTGTGCTTAATAATATTGTGTTGTTTGACTATTATGTTGCCAACCATGACGTCACGATACTCCCCACCGGGCCCACCGGTGACACGTGGAAATTCGGGGTGTGACAGGTTGGTATCAGAGCCAACACTGAGTGAATTAAACACTAGCCTTAGTGTTTAATCTCAGTTACACAATTGCACAATTCTAAACTTCTGAGTCTAGACTTAACTTAGGAATATTCTCAATCCTAATCTTGAAGTTTTGCTTCCAAATTTTTATATATTGGATACGTCGCCAAGTGAAGAAGCTGTAATAAGAATTCTCCACATCTGGAGCCTTGAAATGCTGAGCTTCGTACCGCGACCAGGATGAAACGTGCGACCAAGGAGAAAGCCTTCAAGAATTGAATGAAGAAGAAACTCCTTTGCTGAAGATCGTTTCCTCAATAGTCCTTATAAGGACATATTTACCTTTTCAGTCCCTTCGAGGACGACATTATTCCTTTTAAGTCCCGCTTAGGGCAACTTTATACTTTTATTTTTATGGAATGATTAAGTTTAAACTTTCATTCTAAATAAGAAATATTAAATAAATGGAAAAAAATAATATTTCCTTTTTGCAAGATCTACCATTATAATAAAATGGCAAAATCTAAAAGGGCAAGACCTAGCCTAGGGTCAATTATAAGACCGGGCCAAGATGGTAAGACCTGTTAAAAAGATTCAAATCATTAATTAAGAATCTTAAATGTGAAACCTAGCCTTGGGTCAATTATAAGACCGGGCCAAGATGGTAAGACCTATTTAAAAAGATTCAATTCCCTGTTAACATCTTAAAACATGTTAACACTCCTGGCAGATGTGATTCAATTAAAATCACACACGTCATTTTTATATAGGATCCTTCAAAAGATTCCTAACCCAGTTTAATGATCCCTGAATCCTGGGTTTATGTCATCAATTAAGATGATCATATTTTAACCATACGTGGTAATATAGTGCCTACGGGCCTTGCTCATTTCTACATGAGCCAAAATACAGTGGTAGCTATGACTCCCTGTCAGATAAAGGTAATGAACTAGGTTCAAACCTCAAATGCTTGATTCTCTGAAATCCTAGCATATAATTTATAATTGTCTACGTGATTAGGCCTATTGTGCCAATATACTTTCATGCTTTGATTCTCTGAAATCATAGCTTATAAATTATATATGTCCTTGTGACTAAGCCAGTTGTGCTAATATACTTAAAGGCCTTGATTCTCTGAAATCATGGCTTATAATTTAAAAAAAAAATTGTCCTTGGGACTAGGCCTTTTGTGCTATTAAATAAAACAATTATGGTTGCTTTGATTCTCTGAAATCATAAGCTTATAATTTATAAATGTCCATGTGACCAGGCCATTGGTGCCACTAATAAGACTGTTAATGTTTTATAATTAGGATAAATTATAGTAGAAATCCTAAATAAATATGATTAATAAATTAACCAAATATGGTCTCTGTTTACCATGGTTAATGAATTTCCCTAAGGGGCAATTCAGTAATAAACATCTCTTATAAGGGAAGTGCCTACGGGCTATAGTTAATGCCCTCTGAGACTAAAGACAGTGGTAGCCTACAGCTCCCTGTTAGGAAAAGGTAATGAACTTTGATTCAAACCTTAATGCCACGATTCTCTGAAATCATGGCTTATAAATTTAACTTGTCTACGCGACTAGGCCATTTGTGCTATTATTAACTTATGAATTAGGATTTATGATAAAAATCCTGAATAAAAATAAATATCCTTCCTTCTCTGTCAGTATGCAATTGAAGGGAATCTTAAAGGTGAAACCTAGCCTACGCGGCCAAGATGGTGAAACCTACTCAAGGGATTCACATCCTTGTTAACACCTAGGAATGTGTTAGCACTCTTGACAAATGTGACTCGAGAAAATCACAACAGTCATCCTTATATTGGATTCTTCCAATTCTCAAATCGAGCCTAGTGATCTAGGAAATCATGGCTTATATCATCCTATAAGATGATCATATTATAAACATCCGTTAGTGATGAAGTGCCTACGGACTAAACTAGTTGTCCGGTAAGACAACGACAGTGGTGGTCTTTGACCTCCTGTCTAAAATGTTGGACTATGTCCAAACATAATAGTCTATATGATCAATGCGATCATGACTAATATCCTCTAGTACGATGATCATATTATTTAACATCCTTTAGTGATGTCTTGCCTACGGGCTATAATATATTGTCCATTTGAGACATTGACATTGTTATCTTTATGATTCCTTGTCTAAGGTGGTGAGCTATGCTCAAGCCAAATAGTCAATATGATTAATGCAATCATGACTTATAGCATCTAATAGGATGAACCAATTATAAACACCCATGAGTGATGTTTTCGCCTATGGGCCAAATATTACTGTCCATGTGTGACAAAGACATTGTGATCTTTACGATTCCCTGTCCAAGGTGGTGAGCTATGCTCAAGCCTAATAGTTCATATGATCAATACGATCATGACAAAAATCATCAATACGATGATTAAAAATTTTAACATCCGAAATGATGTTTTGCCTAAGGGCTATATTATATCGTCCAACTGAGACAAGGCAATTGTAATCTTTTGTGATTCTTTGCCAAGGGGGTGAGCTATACTCAATTCCCATAGTCTATACTATCAGTGTGATCTTGACTAGTATCATCAGTATGATGATCATAATATTAACATCCCTCGTGATGAAATGCCTACGGGCTATACTTTATTCTAATGTCGGAAAGACAAAGGTAGTAGTGATCTTTATGATTCCCTGTTCAAAATGGTGTGATTACACCCAAACCTAATAGTCAATATGATCGATGTGATCATGACTAATATCATTAGATACGATGGTTATATAAAAACATCCATTAGTGATGTTGATTGGTTTATTTTCTGCCAAAAGAATCGTCTTTCAAGACGATGACAGTTGTAGTCTATGACTCCCTGTCCAAAGGTGAAGAACCACGTTCAAACCTTGGAGCCCTAATCTAATAAGATTGCGGCTTATAAATTAAGGTCCTTGGTGATAGACCATCAAGTTGTGTTTTAAAGTCATTCATGACAAGCCTATGTGCTATAATTGGTCATTCGTGACAAGTTAACATATTAAATGTTAACATTCCTGGTGACATGCCATTGTACCAGATTGGATGAATGTCCTTATAACAAGGCCATTTGTGCCATATCTAAATGTCCTTTGTGACAAGGCCTTCGTGCTGTATAATCATTTATGTCCTTCATGACTGTGCTTTATGCCATATTTTTCTACGTCCCTCGCGACAGGCTTCTATGCCATATATGTATATAAATAAATAACCGAAGTCATGAAAGGCTAGCCCCTTGAGCTATTTATAATCGTCCTTGTGACAAAGACAGTTGTGACATTATGGTCCCCTGTCAAGCAAGTATTGGACTCGCTCCAAACTTTGCATGCCATTGATGGTCCCGTTGTGACCTAGGCTAAATATAATGGAAATACGTTCAAATAACATTCACTATGAATGTTCGGAACAGAATAGCCCATACGGTTTATGAATGCCGTGGCTAACCTACGTCAGGTCATCAGGATGATGACTAATAATGGTTAAATCTTGGTGATTAGTACCAAGTTTTGAGTATGGAAAACTCGGATGAGGTAGACGAAAGTCGCAATACTAATAAGGCGACGAAAGTTAATAAAACTACAAACGTAAATCTCAATATCAATGAAGTTAATCTCCAGGCTGTGGTTGACGCAACAAATGGAAGGACCATAGAAAGGTCATGAGACAATCCAAAGAGCCGAATTCTTCTCGCTCTAAATCTCATTAAAAACCATGTTTATATTGCTCATGAGGAGATTTTGTTCACACTTCGTATATGAAGGATGAACCAAAAGAAGGAGAATAACTTCCAGAAATCTGAGAAAGAGAGCAAGTACAGGCTTAATAAAAAGCAACGAAAGTTCAGTAAGAAGCCTGTATACCTCTGAGACTGCTTCAGCATTATTAGATGGATGTTTTATATCCATAAGGAATCATTTTTGATGTCCTAGTTCCGTTAAATACAAGGACTCAATATAGTGATAAAAATCAAGCCCGTATTGTGGGTAATAAGAAGCAATTAATTATCAAGACTCCTTATGAGACAACTCTCATAATTACACGTATACGTGCGATTAATTAATATTATACATAAAAAAAATGGTGGAACTGGCCGTCCCCGGAATCGAACCTGGGTCTAGGCCGGCCGCACCCTTTCGCGCGCCTAGCCAACTGAGCTAGGTGCCTAGTTTGTGAAACTTCCATCATTAATTAAATATAAGCACTTGTACAATAAACTCCCTTATCATTTATCAATGATAATTTCTGCTAAGTGTCCTGTTCTTAATACAGGCAATAATAAATATTCATGAACCATAAACTTAGCAAATTCTTATTATCATCCACAAGATATAACTACCAAGGAAACCATAGTAACCGATTCTTATAAATCGGCAAGGAATCCTTCCGAAAATCTAAGAGCACTCTTTCTTTGCATAGAGTACGACAACATATGTTATTTTAATTATTTTTCTCATTGTTTTCTATCGCCTGCGAATGCCAAACTATGTTTGATAAAAGTGTCATATGAGGATTTTCGTATCCTAGTGTGTCCCATAGATTATTTCCATGTCTGATCAGCATGGAGGTTTAATACATGGAACCCTAAGATATCCCAATGATCATATTGTACTAAAGTCGACTAGTAGTATTCAAAGAAGATATCCAAAAATGGGAATTTTTTTTCCCAAGTAAATGTTCCCGATTAAGGAATTCGGGGACTTATAACATAAAGGTGTCACTCATTTGACACGAATAATGATGGATGAACTGGAGCCTGAGATATGGAAAATCTCTGTAGCCTCCTTGCATCTTGATTTCCTTCTCATAAGTTTTCCTCGCTTACCTCCTGGAGGGCAGGTAGAATTAAGATTAACATCCCGCTGTGGGATGGAGTATTGTGAAAACTCCATATTTAGTCAAAACCTTGATTAGGTAGGTTTTAAGACATAGGCTCATATAGCCTGACTCGATCTTCTGAGAGTTTTATATTATTAAATAAGAAAGACGGTTCATATTACTTACGTATTAAATGTCGCAACCCTAATTAGGCAACGATTAAGAATTTGCCATCAGCTACCCAGAATCTAAGGGCAAATTTTGGTGGATAGGCTTGAAAAGTCTGTAGCCACCTATGTAGCTAAATGCTTGACATGTGCGCAAGTCAAAGCCGAGCATCAAAAGCCGTCAGGCTTGCTACGACAGCCTAAACTTCCTACGTGGAAGTGGGAAATGGTAACTATGGATTTTATTACCAAGTTACCCAAGACAAGGAAAGGAAATGATACGATATGAGTTATAGTTGACTGACTGATTAGTCAGCACATTTCCTACCCATCAAGGAGACTTATAGCTCCGATATGTTAGCCCAGTTATATGTAGATAAGATTGTAGCCTTACATGGCATACCTGTAGCTATTATCTCTGATAGAGATACTAGGTACACGTCATTTTTTGGAAAAGCTTCCAACAATCTTTGGGCACACGTTTGAATTTTAGTACGGCTTACCATCCTCAGACAGAAGGCCAGAGTGAGCGTACTATTCAAACGTTAGAAGACATGCTACGTGCATGTGCGATCGATTTGGGTGGTAGTTGGGATAAGAACCTACTGTTAATCGAATGCTCCTACAACAATAGCTACCACACCAGCATAAAGGCTGCGCCTTTCGAGGCATTATATGGTAGAAAGTGTAGAGCGCCCATTTGTTGGGCAGAAGTTGGAGATGTCCAGTTATCAGGACCAGAGATAGTGTTCGAGACGACGGACAAGATGGTCCAGATTCGTGACCGTCTCAAAGCTGCCCGGGATAGGCAGAAGAGATACGCTGATCCTAAGTGTAAGGATTTTCACTTCGAAGTAGGTGACAAAGTCCTACTTAAAGTGTCACCCTGGAAGGGAGTGATGCGGTTTGGTAAGAAAGGCAAGCTAAGCCCGAGATACATAGGACCTTTCGAGGTTATCGAACGTGTCGGGTCAGTTGCCTATAAGTTAAACTTACCGGAAGAGCTCAGTGGAATTCATAATGTGTTCCACATCTGCAATCTGAAGAAGTGTTTCGCTGATGAATCATTGGTTATACCGCATACAGATGTGCATATAGATGAGAGCTTAAAATTTGTGGAAAAAAAGAAAAAAAAAAAAAAAACCTTTGTCGATTGAAGATCGACAGGTAAAGAAGCTTCGAAGAAAGCATGTACCTATTGTAAAGGTCAAGTGGGATGCCCGAAGAGGTCCCGAATTCACGTGGGAGGTTGAATCCACGATGAAAGAAAAGTACCCTTACTTGTTTCAGTAAATCTCGGGTCGAGATTTATTTTAAGGGGGTGAGGATGTAACACCTCGAAAATTCACGTCCTATAATGTGTTGACACGTGTCATAAAGTTTGAACGTGTGAAAGAATGTTATAAAAGGACTAAAGTTGACAAACATGGAAAGTATGAGATTATACGGATTCTAAGTGTCAACAGTGAATAAATATACTTCATAATAACCCTACATGATGTTCATAACATCAAACGAATAAATCATGGATCATACGAAGCTAAAAGTGAGAGATTACAAACTACAGGGGTTAAATGTGTCAACATGTTAAAGATATACCTCTGAGTGACCTTTTGACAAACCCGAAGCTTTGTAAATATAAATTATGCTCACTAGAATGCACGATTAAAATTTCATAAAGTTTCGTTATCGTATGAGAAAGTTATGATCAAATTCGTGTGCGAGGGGTTAAAGTGTTAACGTTGAAAGTTATGACTTTTCGGGTTAACCGGAAGTGTTCAGGGACTTGGCAAAGTGGGTATAAGTCCTAAAGCCCTTGTGGGTAAATATAAGGGGGTCAAAATGCAAGAAATAACCCTAGTTGCCCCTTCGTGAAGCCAAGAGACAAGTTGCAAAAATGAAAAATTGGAAATTCTGATTTCAGAGGGCCAGGCGGCCCGCGTGAGAAATCTTAAAACATGAGGCGGCCCGCGTGGAAGCATCAGAAGCAGAAAAAACAGGCAGCAGCCTGTTTTACGCGAATCTGACCCACTTGGCCGGTTTTTCTGCACTTTGGACGACCCCTACACTACCCTAAGACACTAGAGACACATGTTGAATGGTTGTGGTCGATCATAGGGCTATGTGTCAAGCAATTGTGGTGATTGAAATCACTATAAAAGGCCCTTTAAGTTCACAATTGTTCTTCACACTTCATCTGCACTTCTGGTCGAATTTGGAGCTCAAACCTGCTTCCAAGTGATCATATCTAGTGCATAGGACTCTTGTAAGTGTACTAGTCCTTCTTTAATTGAGTTTCGCTTGTTTAATTAGCTAAAAGTCAAACCGTCGTAATTACGGTTTGACTTCGAGATTAGTCTATAATGGCTCAGTCATATCTCGAATTAAAAGTAGTTATAGGATGGTATTTATGTGGGTAATAAAACCCCAAAAGGGTTTCCCCTGATCACCATCCTAAGCAGGTCAAATGTCGGGTCAAACCTTTACTTAAAAAGTCAACATAATGCTTAAAATGTCATTTATGCATAATTAGCTATCTAGAACATATATAACATGTTTGAACATTGTTATAACTTAGAAATAAGTGTAAGAACATGTCCCAACATGTTCAACCCGACTATTTCCTGTTTAGACCCGGTTCGGAACCGAAAGTCACATAGTTTGACTTTCCCGTTGACTTTCAGTTCTGACCCGTTTGGGCATATTTTAGAAATGCCTCAGAGCTTTAATTGGATTAGGATACATGTTAGAACAACCCTCTGTGATCATTCACCTTGGTTCACTAGTTATCCAATTAATATGCATATTTCCGTTAATTGCTCATATGTTGACCGTTATGCCCTTATTACCTTAAAACATGATTTATGAAAATGTAAAAGTGTAGAAACCTTAGTTACTGATATATAAACTTGTATGCAAAGTTTGACATCAGTTTGACTTGTAGATTTAGAGTTATGCTCAATATCGCAAATCTAATGCTTTATGTTAATAAAATGGCGTAATTAGCGTATAGCCTAGTTAAGCCTACTTTTTGGTATCAAACTTAATACCCACTAATGTAATATAATATTTTGGGATTTTTAAAGATTTTTAATTAATTTTAGGCTGAGCATAACTAGGAGTCGTAGGCTTAATCCGGAAATTGTCGGTTTTGCCCTTACGGGCCATAAAATGAGTTTTACATATCTAAACGACTCCAAACCTTTTACTACTGATCACATATGATTAATAAATTATTTTAAGCCTTCTGGAAATATAAAAATATCAGATTTAAGTGTAGAACCCGGAAATGGCCTTTAAAGGCCATAATTAGCGTTTTTAACGCATAGTATGTCTTAATATCATATTAGACATACCCGGGTTGATACCTACTGATATATGAGGCAAATTATGATATTTTAACAGTAAGCAAAGGTTGATAAACTCATACTTCGTTTTTGAGCTTTTCGGCTTATGTGGAATTACCAAAATACCCCTACGGGGCATAGTTTGGTTAAAGATGATAAATTTCACATATATGCTTTAGCCTACTGATATAAATTATCAAATTAAGTATGTTTGCTGTTTACATCAGTCCTGTAACTCAGTTAAACATCTAAACGCTCTTACAAACTTTAAAATGACCAAACTACCCCTACGGGGCATAGTTTGTGTTTAAATTAGTTCGGGGCATAACGAAAGACATCCTACTGATGTCACAACATATTTGAAGCATATTAACTTAGTAAACCTGTATATGGCTCTTACGGATACCCGTTACGCTTATTTCGCGCTCGGTTCGGTTTATGTAACAAGTTTACATAAATTAGCCGAAACGGGTCAAACCTTATCGGTTTTATCTCAAAATCCAGAATGTGAATAATAAACCCATATTAAACAAGTCTTCAAACTTGTCGGGTCAGAATCACATTCTATCCGGTCTTCGCTTAATCATGCGTTTGAACCGTAAACCTTCCTTAAAACTAACCGGTCTAAGTTACGACTTAAATAAGACCCGTTAGGAATCTAATAGGTTAATAAAACCTTCGTTCCAGATTGAGAGCCCCAGTAGAAGTACTTATGCTTGCTGATTAGAATATACGGCTGAGTATAAATTGCATTGCTAGCTCAGGTAAATACTTTTAACTTATTTTCCCTATACGGGCTTGGGTTACGGTACATAGCGTACCGCTTGATCGGGCATCAAATCTCCACGCTTAGTGGGTAGTTGAATAATTTGATCGGCTCGTTTTAAACAGATTTGTTTACTTTAAAGCCTTTGGGGGGTTAATGACCATGTCCCGGATATCCTCGGCATTATCTTACGAGATGGCCACGACCTGAGCACGGGGTGTAGGCGTACACCTGTCGGTGTATAACTCATTATTGTGGTGTGTCTATTGATCTTTAACCCGGATACGTTCCGGGCTGCTGAACGCATAAGTAACATGTAAATCGTTCACAAGATTATAATATTAAATAATTCTCCCAAGTTAAAAAGATTAATTTTGCCTCTGTGCATTTTAATCAATGTGTCAAGATATTTTGTGCCACGTGCATTCAAAACAATTTACAAACTCTTTTTCCAAAATGAGTCAGTTGAATGTATTTACCAGTGTAAACTGACGTATTTTCCAAAAAAGCTAAATGCAGGTACTATACGAAATTGGCTGGATATGTCTCCTTAGCATCAATAGAAGTCTCGCAAGCTTAAGATGCCTAAAAATCTGTTGAACTATTGTTTCCATTTTATGTTCGATCCTTCTGTGGATAAACTTCCGAATATTGTGACAATTGATATTACAATAATAAATTCGGTTGTATTATATTTTTCAATTGCTTCCGCTGTGCTTAATAATATTGTGTTGTTTGACTATTATGTTGCCAACCATGACGTCACGATACTCCCCACCGGGCCCACCGGTGACACGTGGAAATTCGGGGTGTGACACTCACCCAATGCAATCCCTAATACATAACCAGTGAGACCTGATCCAATAAGAAGCTTTCAGCAACCAAACCCAGTCACCAGTGACGTGCAGGAACACATTGATCCACCAGACTTGAATAACCAGCATAAAACATAACACACCAGCACCATGCTGGCCTTTAGGACTATTATACCAAAAACAGAACATACCAATACTGCCACCAGCCCTGAAGACACCGCATGGTGCTTATACTTGGTATATAATTAAATCTAATGTAAAACTATATTCAATAACTTTAAAATAAAAAATACATTAAAATCCATATTATCGTTAAAATAATAAAAACATGTGTTTACAAATGTTTTATTGAATTATATTTTTTTTTTAATTGACAGATGCAGATGAGATAATTTTTAACGTAGGTGGGTATTAACGTCACTATTACCCACGACGACGACTTTTTGGCACATATCGCTATTGGATTAGTTTTATTTCAAATTTTATAATCGTATAGTGAAATTATTTATATAATTAATAATATTAAAGTTATTATTATTATTAATGATAAATCTATACTGAAAATATCATACAAAAATGATAATTACAGTTCCTGTTATCAGTGAAACCAACTGAGAATTAAAAAAATCATTTATCAAGCTCAAGTAGACAAATTAGCCAGTATGTCGTATGCAGAAACCTATATACAATATGCAGTTATTTAAAGAAGTAAAATCACCTTGATCGCCAGCAGTGTGGTAGAAATGGTCATAATCTTCTGAACGCAATAATGATTTTGCTGAAGGCAAACCTAGGCAATAGCGTGCCGCCGAAATTGATTCACCGAAACCCAAGTTCCAGCAGACGCCGCCACCATTCATCCATTGATGCAAATAACTTCAAAAAAAATATAATACACATCTTCATCAGTGATCTATTTTTGTGAAACATTTTGAATCAATCATTACACTCAAATTCATCATTCTGCACATGAACCATATCCGATATCGTTGTCGGCTAAATCCAAAAACCACCAAGTGCTAAAATGTAATGAAATTTAGCCTCGGCACACGAAACCATTATGGTTTCATACAAACAGAATGCCATGAACTCGATTAGCATCCGCCAAGTAAGGTAAAGAAGTTATCTCCTCTCTCATTTGAACTCGATTCCTCTTTATAACCACCAAATTTATCACCAAAACGAAAAAGACCATCAGTTTTTTCTCTTTCATCCCGGCTCCTGTGTCTTCTCTTTAACTTCTTAATTGCTAGTTGCTGGTCCTCACTATTTGATACTTCCACTGTGTGTGTCAATATATTCACCTGAATCATTACACATCAAACTTATATCATACATGACCATGATGATCTTAGTATCTTATGCTATGTATATGTATGCATGAATGAATAAATAGTTTGGAGCGGAATAATACAGCATCTGACACATCACAATGAAGTTTGGTGATGGAATCCCCTCTCCCAAGTTCTCGGGGAATTACGTATGCAATATATGTCTTGGGCCGAAGATCGGGTTTTAAAACACCATGTGGTAACTTAACAACAAAATTCAGAAAACCCTTCCTTGGATCGGTGTACTCTTGAAAAGGCAATGCACTGATGAACTCGTCACAATGACGTGGCAAAAGATCCTCCAATACTTATCCCATGGTGGAAAGTCTTTGAGCTTCAGCATCTCTGGCCATGAATTCAGATATTTCCTTCCTTCTGTGTAACCCTTGAAAAATTCCCAAGTGCTGATTTCAACCTACATAATAACTATACTTAGTCAATCGTTAGTTATGCAAGAAACAACCATACGTATGCATAATAAGTAGTAGAATTACCTCACAGCCAGCCAAGCAATCACTAGTTTTGACTTGTGACATCTTTGAACTGACATTAGGATCCACATGTTAATATAATGCACACCACATTACCATTGGCTCCCAGCTTAAACCACTTGTCTGCTCTAAGACGTCTTTTACAATTACCGGTCCACCTTTAGCCTAGTGGTGACGGAAACGGATAAACTCCTCTTTCCTTGGGACAAATTTGGATGAGGGAAATATAGGTAGTTGTCATATGATTCTTCCATGTTAGCTGCTTGGGAATACATACCACCGCCAGTTTTCAATGAAATTGATTCAAGGCTTGGTTGAATAATTCTGAATTTATTCAAGCTCAACAGCAACACCTGGTTCATGCAATTCATCTACCAAATCGGTCAAAACTTTGCTACCGCCAGTTTGACCCGACGATCTAGCGGATGCAAGCTTGTTTAATAGCTTAACCTGCAAATGAAGTAAAATAAAGACAAAAAAATGTTAATATCAGTCGATATTTGACAGAAAAAAAAAACATGTTTGGCACGTTGATAGCTATACTTGTTTAATTAAACGGGTTAAACACGTCAACCTGAACACAACTATGTTAATTAAATTAGTCAACCCAAAAAAAAAACGTATATAAACGTTTCGGACACAACCTATCACCTAATTATTTTCGTGTCGTGGTAGAATTTACCACCAGTACTTCACCCTGCAACATAATCAGGTTTACTCGATTAAAGGGTATTTAAGACGTTCGAGTAAATATAGTCAACATTTTCTAAACTTCATGTCGGGTCAACTATATTTTTTAAGCTTTATGTCTGGTCAATAATAGAGACTTGCCTGTTTCACATGCTCAGGTTTTGAAATGCCAAAGCCAACAGCAACGGGTTTACTCAATTCATGTGCAAGAGCAAGCAAACATTATATTAAAAACGTTATTCAACCACTTAAAAAAATCAATTTCCGTCTTATTTAAATACGAAAAAAACAGTTGATAGTCTCAACAGAACAAACCGCTTTAATTTCCTACAAGAGAGACTGAACTTTTCCGCTTACTGAAGTACGAGCTCCCATCACTCCAATAGAACTCACCTGTAGCATATTTTTAAAGTTTTGTCACTCCAATACAACCCACATCAAAAAATTAAATAGAAAGTGCAATTTTAACCCAATTTTGTGGCTATTTTTAGACAACCCACAGCAAGAAAAACCTTAGCAAACCTCCTTCCAGTTTTTGTAAACAATCCTCAAAATATTAATTAAAAAAAAACCATTATCGACAAATATTGGACTAAAACTCAGAAAACATTAAAAAGAAAACAATTAATAAGATGAACCAATCTATCTATCTCTCTCTGTCTCATACAACATTCCAACGACGACCATCTCCTCCACCACCATCTCCCACCAACACATCCTGATCCATTAAAAGGAAAATTCTACTCTAATTCAATAAACAAAAATGGCAGCAAAACTTTAGTAAGAAACAACCAACAACTAAATAGTTATCAACTAAATAAGAAAATCCTAATACTTGCAACCTTAAAAGCATTAGGAAACCCTAACATCATTAACATAAATCGACAACATTTAAAGGACACACATAAACTAAATCTTGCAAATCGCAAACCTGATTACGGAATCTCAATAGCCTTACTGTCTCCAATCGATTTGGGTAGCAATCAAAATTGTAGAGCAATGAATGAAAAAAAAAAACCCTAGATCAATACATGTCAGAGATGGAATCCACCTCCTACATCTTCTGAATTTCAGGTATATAAATCTCCATTAAAAACCCTAAATCTAAGAAATAGGAGAAGATAATAAGATGAACGATTTGATTGCTCTTGATGGATTTCACAGGAAATCACCGTTCGGTTGAGAGAGCAATTAGGGTTTGCTCTAGGTAATGAAAGATGGAATGAGAAATTTGTCGGATAGAAATGTATTTAAAGGATCCGACATTAATCAAACGGATCATCAAAGTCGGGTTCGGATCCCGCGTTTTCTCATAAGATTTAACACGGAAGTTTTTGGAGCCAAAACCAATTTCTAGATTACCTTAGGTGATGCCACCTCATTTTCCAAGCCCTCATAACATGACACATAAGCCCTTATTTATCATGTTTATATATATATATATATAGAGTGGGGATCCTACGGAAAGTGTGTTTTTCCTAAAAAGTGTAAAAAGTCATAAAACACAATAATTTCAGGCATAAAACACACCTAAAACTCACAAATAATAGAATGAATATTACTAAAACACCATATTCAAACTCTAATAGTCCATAAAAACTTCAAACACACCATCGTAGAACTATGAATATAAAACACACAATGCTAAACAACATAAAACACAATAATATTTGTCATTCCACAATCAGAGCCTTAACATCTAAAACACAACACAAAACCCACATACATGATGTTTTAGTAATCTTCATCATATTATTTGTGGGTTTTTGGTGTGTTTTATGGTTGACATTATGATGTTTTATGACTTTTTACACTTTTTAGGAAATTTGGACTTTCTGGCCAACTCCTATCCTATATATATATATAGGGTAAGGATAGTGTAAAAATGGCCTAAAGTGTGAGAAGTGTATTATAACACTATATAACACCATATAAACACCGTATGACAATATGTAACACCATATAATACCATATAACACTATGTAACACTATACATCATTATATAACAAATATAACACTATACATCTATCATAGACATGCTATCAGACAACCTATAGTGTTATATTTGTTATATAATGATATATAGTGTTACATAGTGTTATATGGTATTATATGGTGTTACATATTGTTATACGGTGTTTATATGGTGTTATATAGTATTATATATAGTGTTATAATACACTTCTCACACTTTAAGCACTTTTTATAGGATCCTCTACCTCTCTCTCTCTCTCTCTCTCTATATATATATATATATAACATGTCAACGGATTCTATGGAAGCGAAAGTCGCAAAAAATGTATTCACATGCATAGGGGCGGACCTACCATTTGGCCAGGGTGGGCGGCCGCACCTTTTGAAGAAAAATTATATAATTGAATACCTCATTCGCACCCCAACAAATAATTTCTGGGTACGCCAAAGTTTTTGAAATGGTTTTTACTAGTAGGATTATTATATGTGATATTGTATATACATATTGTATATAAAGTCGGTGGAATAGTGATTAGATAGTTTAGTAATTTTCAATTCTTTACATATTGTGTGCCAAGTAAACAAGTTAAATATTCAGATCCTTTCACGTGGAAAACATCCATCATGCTCATTGTTTTGTTGCTTTCTATATGTAAAGGTTTTTTATATGCATATGAATTTATTAGTTTTCTCTTTTTCTTAATTTCACGCAGAAACATTTTTGCCACTGGAAATCTAAATGAATTTATATGTACATTTTAATTTTAGGAAGTGGTATACTAATATATAATTAGTTTATGATTTAATTTTTTTTCTTTATTAACTTTCGAATTTAGGAAGTGACCTTTTGTCTTAAAAATTATAAGTTTTGTTCAAAATCGACGAGTCATATACAATTGACTTTGTTCTTTACTAGAATCGAACTGATACCGTTCAAACAACTTCGCTAGTGGTGCCAATATTTGTTTTTATGGCTTCCGGCATAAATTCCGCTAAAGACGAGGTTGTATAGGCAATAAAGTATTTCTAACATCGTAAGTTATAGCGAGTGTTAGTACTGTTCCAATATCGTCACCAACCGAATTGATATCGTCTCAACAGTATTGTTAGCACGTTGATTTTGATTGAACGTCGGTTTTGGTATCGGTACTATCGAAACCGTTAATTTGTTTTTTTATGGTTTTCAATCGACATATATGTAAAACACGTGTCCTTTCGGGCATATTACGAATTTAATTTTCAAGTTTAATTTTTGTTCGCTAAACTGTGTGTCGGTATTGTACCAATACTATAATGAATCAAAACAATATTAACCAAACTGATGCCGCAACGCGCGTGGAAATCCTTCTAGTTATTATTATAGTTTATAATCATATTCTTTACATTATATATTTATATTTATTTTTATGATGGTTAGAAATTATTTACGAGAACCCAACTAAGGAGTAAGAGCATTCACATCCATTTCACCATATTTTCACCTGAAATTACATTAAAAAACAGTACATTTTTTTTTCTTTTTTTCAATTAAATGATATTTTTATCATTACATTTTCTCTCTCCTCTCCTCCACTCACAATCACTTCTATTATTTTTATCATTACCTTTTCTTTACATTATATATAAATTTTTAACTTTTATTACACGTTCACAACCTACGATTAAAGTTTATGAAAAGTTTATAAGTTTTCTATAGCTAAGACATTTAATATGTCATACTTTTTTGTATGATTTTTATTATGTATTAAATATAAATAGTTTTCAATATAAATAACTTTCTCGAGCCCGGAAAGAAATTCCGGGTGATAACCTAGTTCAAAATATATTAAAAAATTATAGGGGGGTGAATAGTGTCCCTTCAAATATACAGATGAACAGTAACATTTTTTCTCCTCTCCAGTAACAATCACTTTTTATACTCTTTGTATTATAAAAGTTCCATTCACAACATTTGATGGAATGGATGTGAATGCTCTAAGGACCCATTCCAATCTGTATAAAAAGTGTGCATGTTTTCATCAGTAATTTAATCCAATCATTTTACCGTTGTTGAACTATTTCTAGGTTGTGAATTAACATACTTAAAGGTAATAACCTTCTCAAGTTATCATGATCCATGCATGTAGTTAATTTGGTTGTTTGTTAAGACTTAAGATAACCTAACAGGCCCACATCACATCAATTAATTGTTTTAGACCCTTTACTTTAAAAGGAAATTAAGCTTACAATCCAGATTAATCCCATGTCACTTTTTAAACTCTCTATAACTAACTCGGTTACATGTTGAAGACTATTTATATTTTTATGTAAATTTAATTTATTTGTGTTGGCGTTTTTAGAAATCAGTTTTTCTTAACAGACTTTGAATATTTTTAGATACGCTTTTGATGTTAAGATGTTACTGTCTATTAAATACAAAAAAACTATGAACTAACATTCTTAGGTAAAAATTTGTTGGCCCAAACGGTTCAAACAATTAGATCAAACACAAACACGAGATACTTGGGGGACAGCCCCGCGACTCTTTCTATTCAATCAAACAAACTAACGAAACTACAAAGAAAATGGACAAATAAAAATAATAACCTAGACCTAAAATCAACATTTCCTAAACCTACTACAATACCAATTACCTAAACTATTACAATACCAATTACCTAAAATAAACCAAACTTTAATTAAAACCAATAACTTCAAACTTTTACTTTGACCCTTCAACTAACTTATACTTATACGTCTTTTAGGATTAACTTTCAACAAAATTTATGTGTTTGGAATCGAGTTCTCCACAAATTGCACGTTTGTAAAAGTTGGCTATATGAGAGCATTCACATTGGACCCTTCATCTCTATCTATATAATAACACTAAAACCACACATTTCTCTAAAAAAAAAAAATCTAAAAAAGTCCCCACATTCAACTCTCTATCTTTTTCTATATCCTACTCACAAACACTTATTTTATTAGTTTTTTTTTTCTTTCTTACACACTTACAATAAACATATAGAGGGTTAAATGTGAGCCTCTAAATATAGAGGTGTACTTTAGTTTCTATTTATTTTTCTCTATTTTAAAGATTCCAATGTAGTGGTGTTTATGTTGTTTTCTTTTTTTTCTCTCTACATTATATAAAATGCATGTATATAAAGGCTAATGCTGTGAGATCCTTCGTTACAAGATATTCATATGCACTTTTATTCAAATCCGTACAGGGAAAATAATCCCAATGTTATATAATATCATAGGTTCGTAATCTATATTCATGTAAACTATTCATCGACCGATATGCATTTACATAAGAGAATCATTCTACCATATAACATAAAGAACCTTTTTTTTTTTATTTAAATACTCATTAAATCAAGACCTTTTAACCAAACTAAAACACTAATTAGTATGTTAGAGGCTGCTTGTGCTATCTCTCCTTGTACCAATAATACTTGGGTCCAATTACTTTCATACCACTTTTCAACTATGCAGGCCTCAAAATTCTACAACTTCATCTTTTTTTGGGGGGGTTTTGTTTATTATTTTGTTACGTTTTATATAATAAAAATCAGCAACTTTTTAATTTGTCCATAAATCATCTTCTACTTTAATAAAACATAGTGGAATTTTTATTTCAGAAGACCCTTTTTTTATAAAACATAGTGGAAATTTTATTTTAAAATACCCTTTTTTTTACAATTTTGACATGACGAGGCTACTCTATAGAATTTAAAAACAAGTATATAGATCTAATTAAGTTTGACAACAGTAGTCCACAAAAACTGCTCCAAACCACCTTATCCTAGGGTGTCCATGTAGCCTACAAGTTATTGTGCAAAAATACTCATGTTTCATTTATAAACCATAAATCCTTGCAAACAAACTCAACCTCAAACTAAAATACTTAAGTACAAGAAACCGATAACGTTTAATGTTATTGTTAATAGACAAATTGGTTGGTTGTAGCTTAACCCATTACAAATCAAAGGTTTAATGCCCGTGTTAATAGAAATTTTTGTTGCAAACAGATTCTAATCGACAACGACTGCAAAACAATAGATTAAATCTTATCTGAAATTATATCTTTCTCCCCCCCCCCCCCCCCCCCCCACCCCACACACACACACGTGTGTGTGTGTTATTTACTTCTTTTGCTTTTGGATTTTCTTCTACTAGATTATCAAATCCACCAGTAATTACCGAGTGACAAATAATTATAGATCTAATATTTGAATTTTTTCGGCTTTGATATGTTGATCAGTTCTGTTTAGATATAATGGAAAACATGAAAACATACATTTGATTGCATCAGCACAGGCCAGCAGAGAATCCAGATGTAGATGTAGCAATAAGGTTTGACATGATTGTCAGCTTTGTCTGGTTCCTCCTTAGGGTGCAATCTAATGATGGTGATTATGAAAACCGAATAAGGGAGTTCGGCTATGGAGATGGAGGTCGATATTGATGTTATGATTATTAGGTTATGTGTCTAACCCTGAAACCTCTACATTAGTCTCCTTATATAAGCACCCAGAAGGAAACCCTAATTAGTTAATAGGGGTAATTAGGCCCATCAACAATTACCAACTAATTATTTAATAGGATTGTTATATATTTTGATACATATAATGTAAATGATTATAATGGCTACTAGATTAAATATAAAATAATATATATTTAATCTTACATTCTCCCACTTAGCCGAGTAATCATTTACTATGAGTATTAGATAAGCCTGATCAGGAGTTAACACTCATTTTAGCCTTAAACAAGTACTATAGCAGAGAAATACAGCAGTTGAATCATTATGCGACTCAGGACCCCCATTAATCATACTATAGCCTTAATTTAAAACCTAATCGTTATGATCAAAATACGCATAAGCCCTTTGTTTGATTTGTAACTTTATTTGTCTATATGCCGTTATGTCGACTTGACATATTCTTAGAGACATACAAAATCAAACTGATGAGGAAAATTAACTAATACTTAGTCATTCATAGTACGATATGCAATTGCGCACGAGCATTAATTAATACCCGTCTATGAGCTCTCTTAATAAGACTTATGGGTAATAGCCCTTCAGTTATAGGATCCTTAAGCATATCATGAATGTATTCGATACAAAACTTAGTTTCCTCAATTCGTTCATAAACGAATAATTAATTGCGTATCGAAATTTAATGTAGCACCTCTTGAACTGTTACTGTTCAAGGAGTCATGGTAGCTGACTTTATCACACTAAGTCTTCAAAACATTAATTATATGGAGTTAATAAACTTATGAGTCCACTGATAAATTTCCAACAACATTCAGTGCATTATAAACTTATGGAACGGAACTAATGTCCCATTGGATCTATCTCGGCTTGTTATGATATCTATTACGTAAGAGATATCTCTGAGATCTATTATATCAAAGTTTGTGTTAACAATGCTTTGACTTGTGTAACATATACTTGCAAAAGAATGTCATCTATATAGACAAGTTTATTTTAGTTGCTCCCACTCATCTTGAGGTAGGTACATTAATCCACTTGATTCTTGATGAAAATAATTACGTTAGCTTTTCATCACATTATGATGTTTGCATTAACCCATACATGGATTTTATTGGCTTACAAATAAAGTGTTCTTTAACCTTCAGTTTAGAACTTTCAGGTTGTTTTATGAACATGTAAATATGTCAGCCATTTGTTAAGGAAAATTGTTTTTTAATGTTCATCTAGTGTAGCTTTAAACTATTATAAGCTACTAGAAGAGTGATGATCCTTAAAGAAATCTTTTGATAATTTATCTCTTCGTAAGTATAACCTTTGACAATCAATCATGCCTCTTCGTGTCTTAACGCTTATTTCAGGATTTGGTTTAGTTATGAACACTCTTATGTAATTCAATCAAATCCCAAACGTTATACGAACACATAAAATCAGTTTTACTAGAAAACTGTTTTATTCCATTTAGAAGATTAATTGACACTAATGGCTTAATTTGAAGAGATAAGATCAGTAAACATTTCCAAAATCCATTTCAACTTCAGTTAGGGAGGTTATGTAATCATCAAAGTTAGTAGGCTTTTAAACCTAGATGACCTCCTGAGTTGATTATTGGGTTCATTAGAAGTTTCAGTTTTATGGATTAGCTCTTGGTTAGGTTGCTATCATTTTCCTTCTAAGTTTGAAAGAGTTGGTGCGGTATGGTGTACAAGAGGTGTAATCGGAGTTAAATTCAGAGTGAAATTTAATGACACTCTCTCCCCCGCCTCTTGTATTCCTTACAAATCATGATAAGGACTTTGACTTCTCCCACTGACCTTAGAAAACTTTAGGAACTCAGCATGCTTAGGGTCAATGTTTAATGACCAACAAATTCTAATAGAGAAACAAGTTAATGACGTTAGTCGTTGTGATTTCTCTTGTTGAGGATTATGTTAGTTTAGGTAAGAAATCTAAGTGTGCCCACAATTAAGCAACAATGAAACTTTTGTAAGAGTAGCATTAGGTATTTAAGGAGACAAGTTAGATTTCTTCTAAGACCGTGGGCCATATGCGACAAAATTTAGATACAAGTTGGTAGTCTTTCAAATGATAAATGAATTATGTCTGAATATTCCATTTGGAATAAGTTCCACGAATGTCAATGAATGACTTATGATGGACATATACTTATTCCTTAAGCCAAGTAATATTTAGGGCTATAACGTCATGATTTAAAATCACTTAGAATGAGATTAGATGAAAAAATCATCCTCATAACCATGTCATGATTTCTCATGAATTTTGGTTGTAATGGATGAAATTTATAAGTCTCATTTTCCTTTTGTCAAATTCTCATTTACATGATGACAAAAGTTGTGAAAAATGTAAGGTATCGTCTAGTTTTATCTTAGTAATGTTTCAATCCAGATATTTAGAACAAATAAACTGAGAGTTGAAGGTAAGTGTGACTTTATGTTGACTATGCAAACCTCACAAGCTTCATAACATTGCTTAGTTATGATACTACATTCTGATTAATCTTCAGAATATATAAGGTATCGAAAAGCGTTGTTAGAAGATTGCTTATTATGGTTCTTATAGCCTTAACATTTAATTTTGTCACTAACTCTAATGTTAGTTATTTGTTGACTTCTGGTAAGGAAACGTTTAGAACTAGAGTCAACTAATCATGTGTTAATTGGAATATTAAAAATTATCAGACTTAAATATCTTTAGTAAGTGACTACCTAATTAACTTATCCAACTGTTCTTTGGAATAATGGATAGTCTCGTTGCTTATGCCTAGTCTAATGACATAATTATGCAGTGAGATTTTCCCTTGAAGAACCTTAAAGTTGGGATTTTGTACTTGTATTTTGTCTATGGACCTTAGAACAATCCTCTTTTAAAGTTTAAGTGGTTGTAAGGTGAGTAACAACTTATTTTCCAGCTTCAAACATTTATTTCTTTGTACATATATTGCTTATAACACACTCATTGTACTTTGGTACTTTTGAGTGTTATAGTTGATTTATAAGGCATCAAATTGTACAAGTGAAAATCTTAATATGTAATGTACTGAAAATATGTACTTATTTCCATGCGTAAGCCCTTAACTTTATGGGTCATGGTATTGTACATTATTATGTATTCACATATACCACTTAGCTTTATGAAAGACGAACAACTTTTAACGCCCTACCTTAGCTCGGGGGCATTCGTATTTCATAGTCAGAGGTGAAATTCTTGGATTTATGAAAGACGAACAACTTTTAACGCCCCGCTTGCGGTATGCACATATAATGTATATATGTGTGGGCGCTCGGGGGGCAAAAGCAAAAGTGCACTAATTTTTAACGTTATTTTACTAATTTCGTGAAAATAACGTTAAAAGAGGGGATGGTTAATCATGCATCATGTGGTGGCGTTGATAGCCGAAAGACAAGGGGGTACATGCACCAATTGGCGTTTGTCTCAATTGCTGAGTGTTATGTGCCTTATGTCCAAGGCTTGATGCAAAACCACAATCGAGCCGGGGGTCTCATTGGAAGCAGCCTCTCTATTCCTACGGGGTAGAGGTAAGGCTGTCTACATCCCACCCTCCTCAGACCCTACCTTAGCTTTTGCTATTGGTGGGATATACTGAGTACGATGATGATGATGATGATGATGATGATATACCACTTAGCTTTATAGTTTAGAATTTTAAATGAGGCATGCATCTTAGGAGTTCTAGTGATAATTCCACAATTATATATTAGTCTTAGGAAAGACTTAATATGGAATAACCTTTTAGTGACAGCACTTATTCTTGATTATCATAAGAGACATCATGTTCGATTTATCCTAATCATCATGCTCTACTTTTCTTCTGTAGTGCTTTATCAGAAGAGAGCAATAGGATTATCGTGTCTTAAGAGATAATCAAGGATTTAATTTAAGAGCTAATTCTTATAGAAACTTTAAGCAAAACATATTAGATTTAGGAATTAGAGTGGATGAGATATAGACTTATAGAAGAAAATTATAGTGAGTAAAATTATGGGTACTAAGAATAAGGCAGACGAAATGATCATAAAAATTAATTAAGGATCATTAATATAAGGATCATTGTGTGAAGAGGTTGTGATATGTCTATTACTAACATCAAAATAATAGACTTATTTAAAGTTCTACTTAAACGAAAACAAATCAGCTTTGACCAGAAGTGTAATCATTTAAGCATGTGTGCAAAGTGGTTGTAACAAATCAGCTTTGGCTAGAAATTGAGACAATCACTTTAGTTATGCACTTGTTAAGTATGCCATCTATGAAGGAATTAAATCAGCTTTGGCCAGATATTAAGACCTTCATGTTTATGATGCACACTTAACATAGCTTTCGTAATACTTGGATGATAAGTAGATGCATCAAATCAGCTTTGGCCAGAAATGATACATCAGAAGCTCATTCAAGTAAAGCCATTTTGGTTTTGTAAAACATTATTTGATCCTTATTAATTAACTAACTAATTACAAAAACCAATTATTTAGTAGCAAACCACCTGTTAGCGCGGATCGAACTGTTAGCGCGGAGGAGCCCCGAGCTAAATCTTAGTTCACATTAAACAGCCTTAAATAATGAGGTTTCGAGTCAGGTCTCGAGTCAGTTATGAGGTCTCGAGTGAGATCTCGAGTCAAGTCTCGACTCAGCTTATAACATTATGAGGTCTCGACTCATTAATGGTCTCGAGTAGCAACCTCAGTGTCTCGAGTCGTAATCATGTTCTCTACTGCTGTGAATTACGAGATCTCGACTCCTTATGAGGTCTCGAGTTGTGACCTTTATGGTCTCGAGTCGCAACCTTATGGTCTCGAGTTATGACCTTATGGTCTCGAGTCGAGACCTTTGTCTCGAGTTGTACAGATTTAAGCCCTTAGTCGAAACCTCAGTGGTCTCGAGTTGAGACCTTATGATCTCGAGTCGAAATCGTTGTCTCGAGTTGTAAACATTTGAGAACACTTATGATTTCGAGTCGAGTTCTTGTGGTCTCGAGTCGAGACCTTTGTCTCGGGTGGTTAAAACTTATCTCGAAACTTCTGTTACAGCTATTAATGTGAAAACATAACCGAAAATTCGAATTGTTAGGGATTTTGAGATATGGTTTCCTGTTTTAGTGATGATCTAATTTTATCATAATATTTCGAAAATTATAACTGTATATCTTTTAACAGTTTTCGAATAAACTTAACAGATTAAATTGGATCAAACAGGGAAAAACACTCAAAAATCCAAATTATATTCCAAAACATAAAAGAATTTCGAATTTTCCTAAGAACACATGATGAACCTTAAAAAATAAAAACATGATTCTGGAACCCGAAACCTGAATTTTAAGGCTTTAAACAGATTTCGGTACAATTAAGATTTACCATTATGATTCCGAGTCATTTAAAAACATTCTTTTCCCGAAAAACATTGATCTCGGCACATATGACCCGAAAACAGCCGTGAGTTTTATTGAGTTTTCAAAGCTTCTGTTTTCCAGATTTCAATCCCAGAATAATGGATACGAAAACAGAACTGACTAATCAACATATGCTCTGATACCACATGTTGATTAGTTCTGTTTTAAACATAATGGAAAACATGAAAACTTACTTTTGATTGCATCAGCACAGGCCAGCAGAGAATCCAGATGTAGATGTAGCAATAAGGTTTGACATGATTGTCAGCTTTGTCTGGTTCCTCCTTAGGGTGCAATCTAATGATAGTGATTATGAAAACCGAATAAGGGAGTTCGGCTATGGAGATGGAGGTCGATATTGATGTTATGATTATTAGGTTATGTGTCTAACCCTGAAACCTCTACATTAGTCTCCTTATATAAGCACCTAGGAGGAAACCCTAATTAGTTAATAAGGGTAATTAGGCCCATCAACAATTACCAACTAATTATTTAATAGGATTGTTATATATTTTGATCCATATAATGTAAATGATTATAATGGCTACTAGATTAAATATAAAATAATATATATTTAATCTTACATGTCAGCGATATTTGACAATTTCCAGTTATAGATTATGTTATCAGTGATAGTCACTTTTCTAGTAGTGAAATGCTTACGAACTTTGTATCCTTTTGATGCTCTTAACTCATAAATCCTAAATCTTATACTTGGCACTAATATTAAAAACCAAACTTCTTTTCTAGGGTTAATATTCAAATTTAGGTTCATTTGATGGTCATATGGAACACCCTCCCTTCACAACTCAATAAGAAATGCATGTTGGCCTCCAACCACCAATTTTATAGGAGAAAATAACTCCTCAAATACATACAATACAAACACACAACACCCAACCACAATTACCAATTTAATGAACTTCCAAATCTTCCAACCACATCTACTTCATTTACTCCTTCCAAAACTCCCTTAAATACCCCCTCCACCCCCACATTCACCTTCAAACATGGCAGCCACAGGAGAACACCACCTTCTCTCCACCGAAATCGTCAACCGGGGTATCGAACCATCTGGATCCATGACCTTTTCGGTCAGGGTTCGTCGTCGGCTACCAGACTTTGTCCAGTCTGTAAAGCTCAAGTATGTGAAACTTGGCTACCATTACTTAACCAACCATGGATTATACTTAGCCGCGGTTCCAGTTGTGTTCCTTTTGTTTGGTGCGGAGGTTAGAAGATTTGGCAGGGAGGAGGTGTGGCGGATGCTAACCGAAAGCGCGGATGGCTATGATCTTGTTATTGTTCTTGCGCTATTTACTGTCCTTACGTTCATACTCACTTTTTATTTCTTCTCACGTTCTCGTTCCATTTATTTGGTTGATTTTGCATGCTTTAAACCTGATGATGATCTTAAGGTATAATCATCCTTTTTATTTCTTTGTCACCTTATTTTGATGAAACATGTATGTATTCTGTTACAACTAGAATTAACTGAAAACCGACCTAACCATAAGTTCATATTCGGTTATTCAGTTTGCTTTGTAGCTTAACCGAATTCGTGGAATTCGGTTATGAGTTATAACCGAATAGCGCGTATTGGTTAATCAACCAAATATCCATAACTTTTTTTTTTATGAAGATGTCATATATGATATATCTAATGGTTCACAAGTTTTTTTTTTTGAACCGTATTATTCAAACTTTTAACTCGAAATTTCATATATATACCAACATAATTAATCTTTTTACAATACTTTAAATTTATTAAATTACTTGCTAAATATATTTATATATTTGAATTATTATGAAATTACTTATTTAATATATTTATATAATAATTAATTAATTCGACTAAAAATTATATTAAATTAACCTATCTTTATATAAAACTAGTGAATTTTTAGTACAAAATAAAGAAGTTAATTCATACTTACAAAAATATCTTGTAGCTAAAAAGAAAAAATTCAGTTGAAATCCGTTAATTCGGTTCGGTCAGTTATTACTTTTATTTTATTATGACTGAATAAAAGTCAGTACCAACTCAACCGATGACCAAACCAAGTAACACCCTATCAACAAACTTAGATAATAATACATATAAGACATTATATTGTTATAATCTAATGTTATGTACTAGTTTTTGCCCCGTACGCATTGCGGGGCACTAAGCCGAATATTTATCTCTCATAATATGTACGTCTGTGTTTCGATTACGTGTATATACAACTCTAACATGATCTTAAAAAAAATTACGAGTCAACCAATTAAAACAAAACACTACCGTACTTTTGCTAAAAAAAACTAAAACGATGGAAAAACTATAATTTAAACTAAGGGCAAAACTGTATTTTTTAGGACAAATGAGCTCGTGTCATGCAGCCGTCTGTCACAAATAAAAATTACATCGAGTCAACCAATTAAAACAAAACACTACCATAATTTTGTAAAAAAAAAAAAAAAAACTAAAACGATCGCATGACTGTAATTTTACACTGGGGGTAAAATCGTAATTTGACAGGGAAAAAACAAAAACGATGGGAAAACTGTAAATTTAAACTGAGGGCAGAATCGTAATTTAACCGGAAGTAAAAAAACAAAATCAATGGTAAAACTGTAAATTTAAACGAGAAAAAATCATAATTTGGCTAAACCAATGAGGAAATCTTATGCAGCTATAACAACAAAAGCAATGGCAGGAAAACACTAGCCATATTAATAAGTTATATTATATTATACATAGCTATATACAATAAGATATTATTTACCATCAGTAACGAAATTACATTACAATAAACCACAGTATATTGAACATTTTATGTTCTGATTCCAGGTGACAAAGGAGGAGTTTATCGAGCTAGCAAGAAAATCCGGAAAATTCGACGAAGCGAGCCTCGAATTCCAGAAACGTATACTCGAATCATCAGGGATCGGAGACGAAACCTACGTCCCAAAATCTATAATGTCTTCTGAAAGAACCTCAACCATGAAAGAAGGGCGCGCGGAGGCATCCATGGTCATATTCGGGGCTCTAGACGAGCTCTTCGAAAAGACCCGAATCCGCCCCAAAGACGTAGGAATACTAGTCGTAAACTGCAGCATTTTCAACCCAACACCCTCATTATCTGCCATGATTATCAACCACTACAAAATGAGGGGAAATGTGTTAAGTTTTAACTTAGGTGGGATGGGCTGCAGCGCGGGGATTATTGCGGTGGATTTAGCGCGTGACATGCTTCAAGCGAACCCGAACAATGTGGCCGTGGTGGTGAGTACGGAGATGGTTGGTTATAACTGGTATCCGGGTGGTGACCGTTCTATGCTTATTCCTAATTGTTTTTTTAGAATGGGTTGTTCTGCGTTGTTGATGTCTAACCGCCGTCGTGACTATAGACGAGCTAAGTATACGCTTGAACATATTGTTAGGACGCATAAAGGGGGGGATGATTCGAGTTTTAGAAGTGTGTATCAAGAAGAAGATTTAGAGAAGTTTAGAGGGTTAAAAATTAGTAAAGAAATAATGGAAATTGGTGGTGAGGCTATTAAAACTAATGTTACCACGTTAAGTCCTTTAGTGCTGCCGTTTTCTGAGCAGATGTTCTTCTTTTCTAACCTCATCAAGAGGTATTTCTCCGGTACCGCCAAATCGAAAGGCGATGGCGCCATGTCCGGAGAGTCATCTCACCGGCTGCCACCGGTGCTACAAGAGATGAGCCAATTGTAAGCGTTTTTCTTAATATGGTTATGGAGGTTAACATGAGAATTTGAACCATACAATTTGTTTGTATGTATGTAACATCCTTACCCTCCATTTCCACGGTCTCGTGTAGAAATGCAGGGTAAGTATGCGTATATCAGGTCTAAGTTGGTCAAACATTTATTTAGACTTTGCTTTCACGAAAGCTTTGAAGTTCCGGCTAAACCATTTTTAGGGACGAAAACAGTTTCTAAAACGGCTCATTTTCATTAAAAAATATATTTTTCTTAAAGTTTTAACACACAGAAATATGATAACACATATGTTTTATATAAGGTTAATAAAATATTAAAGTTGAAGTGGGTTTTATTTAAAAGAAAATATTTCCAACCATAATGATTCTTTATTCTTCTTAATGAAATTGAAAATTAAATAAAGTTAAACCCTAAATCCCCTATTTGAATCAAATTTGTGAAAATAAAAGAATTTACTAAAATAAAAGCACCAATTATTATTTATCCCAATTCCCAACAATCCTTTCGAATACATTAACAAAAAACAAAACTTGCATGGAAATATTATGTATAGTTTTAGTATATACTTCAAGAAAATCATGGCCCTTCGAAAAGGGCCTAAGCAACAATTTATCTAAGCAACAATGTATTCTTTTATACAGCCGAGCCACCCCTTAGCCTCGTGCACAGTGTTCACATTTTTTTTTTTTTGAAACAATCGATACATCAATTATATTTCATTTTATGAATTTACATCGAGATAGTTGGTAAATGGGCAATAAGCTGCGTCCCTACCCCTTTTTGAATAGCAAAACTAAGTCTTTTAAAAAAGTACGTCCATAGATTTCGGGGTAATAACATTACAATTTGTTTGTTCTTTGCAGGGCACCTTCTTCTTCTTCTTCTACCACCAAGCCCTACATTCCAGACTACAGGCTAGCATTCGAGCACTTTTGCATCCACGCCACTAGCAAGAGCGCATTGAACGAGCTGCAACGCAACCTAGGGCTCAGCGACGAAAACATGGAGGCATCACGCGCCACACTCCACCGGTTTGGAAACACGTCTTCAAGTAGCATCTGGTACGAGCTGGCGTACCAGGAGGCGAAGGGACGAGTGAAAGCAGGTGACCGGGTCTGGCAGTTGGCATTCGGGTCGGGTTTCAAATGCAACAGTGCCGTTTGGAAGTCCATTCGGCGCATAGGACCGCTGCAGGCTGGTAGCAACCCATGGCTTGATTGCATGGATAGGTATCCTGTGGAGGCACTTTCTCAGTATAGCTAAATCACCCCCTCAACTTTCACTGATTTACACTTTGTTACCTTACTAAAATAATAAGTGACATTGCAAAAAATAATATATACATATAAAAAAGTAAAAGTTTAAATTGGGTCTATTATAAACATTTTGTCAAACTTGTTGGCTAGATATGTAAATTATGAGATGTAATTGCAGTTAAATTATGTAATAATGCAAAATAAAATATGAATGTTGATCTTTTGTTAGGTGGATCACACAAATGTAATGTATGGTTGTATGTTTATTTGGTACTTGAAAATTTTAGTGTTGATTGTAATATAACTTTGTTTCTATCATTTTCTTTTGTTCAATTGACAATATTGGATGTGATACATATGTTGATTTTCTGATATATAATTGTTTATAATAAGAATTGAATAAATTATTCGATAAATTAATATTGTATTTATCCTGATACTTAGAAAGTTATAATAAAAGGCCATTACTGGTAAAGCGTGAATTACTAAATATAACATTTACGGTAGCTTCTTTGCTACAGTGTATTAACTGGAGTTCTGTCACTAACACTTTATCTACCAACCCCCCCCCCCCCCCCCCGCGCCCCCCCTCAAAATAGTTATCGATTATCGACTTTTCATCATCATCGCTATAAGGATTTCTTAATTCTTTGTTTTTTCTTCATCCATCCACCTAGATTAAAGTCTATAGAGAGTAACGAAAATCGTAGAATGATTCAAATGGTTACTTATTATAAATTTATAATCAAACGGTTATTTTAAAAACTGCTACATTAAAATGGGTATATATGTAGTCTTTTCTTTATATAAGTTGTGATAAAGCCACATCTCCATTGTCTTGTCTCCCGATCTATTATAGTTATTAAATACTTTATCATTTCTCGTCTTCCATAGGTGCCACATGGTTATTATAAATGTCATGCTCACCGCTTTTTTCCATTCTTTTGACCCTGCCATTTTCTCGATAGCCTTCATTGCATCTGCGCATATATTGATGTCAATGACGTCTGTATTGTAAATTTGAATTTTAGTTTCCATTTAATTACAAAAAATCAACGGAATTAAATAGTGTGTTATACTTCTCAAACTTGTGGGCTAGATATGTTATTTTTTTGAAATATAATCTCCTTCAACTATGTAATAAATAACAATTTGTTAAGTGGATCACACAATTGTAATGTAGTGTTGTATGTTCATTTGGTACTTGTAAAATATCTCGTTAGTTATAATAAAACTTCATTTGTAGTCTTTTTAATTTCAACTGACGATGTTGGATTTCATATATATTTATATAAAAGTGTTTATCATAAGCTTTTTTTAACTTATGTAATAAACAACAAATACTGTATTTAGTTTGAAACCTAGAAAACTATAACAATTTAAAATTGAAAATTAAATTCTTTTATCTTGTTTACTGGATTTAAAATCTCAACAGCATATAGACCGTGAGTTAGTGATTAATCGGTTAATAAGATTTGTAAAGGAAATTATAGTAATTTTTCAGAAAATCAGGCCCAGCCAAAGATGTTGCTTTCAGAGTTGCAGATTTAAGGGGTCAGGGCCATAACTGGCCCGCCAAATAAATATAGTATTAGTACTCAACCCAGGGTGGTCCTGGGACCACCGGTCAGGACCCATGATTTCAAGGGACACATTTAAAAAAATCCGATATATATGTGTGTGTATGTGTGTTTATTTTTCTAAATAGTATACTCATACAAACACCAAGTTATTGATAGGCCCATTAACAAAACAATTCTTAAATTTTAGAAGTTAGCCCATTAGGTTTAATTGATTAATGATTAGCTAGGACCGTTAGGTGTTAATTGTCGATTATTTTCAAAATTAACATTAACAAGTGCCAATTATTTGCGTGTTATTTCGCGTTAAATGTCGATTAGTTATGTGTTATTTGGCGGTAAATGTTAATTATTTGGCATTATTTGTCGATTATTTAGGCGTTAATTAGTTGGACACTTTGTTAGAAATTGAGGGATTTTGCACTTTTGCTAATAGTCTTGTTAAACCCTAAGATGCATGTTTTTTCGAGCTCGGACATGACACTTGAATTCTCAGGGCCGACCCTGAGTCTCAACGAGAAGGGTTGTGCATCCATATTCAGTCTGGCCGGCCGGTCCGGTTATGAGCTAAGCTTCAACGGGTTTTGGAGACTATATATTACAAGTTAGAGATGCATAAACTTGTACCATACCGGTGGCTAATGAGTATATTAAAAGTTAAAATTTAATAAACTAATGCTAAAATTAAATTGTATTTAAGAATTTAGGATTAAATGTCAAATCTTAAATGACATTTGTGTTATTCCTACAAATTACACGAGGCTTTTAATACTTTAGATTTTCCATCATCGCTTTTTTTTTTTTTTTTTTTAAATTTACTTTCATTCACACCAGCAAAGCACCCAAAAGGGTGGAAACAACACACAGACAGCCCAAACTAATTACATGAGATTGAAACTACACCAATCAACCCATCTAGTGTCTTTAAACCTGGATCTATATTTAAACCAAAGGAATGCAAGAGATTTTATATTGCTGCAGATGTCATCAATCCTCACGGTCTTATTCGAGAACCTTTTTTCATTTCTCGCGATCCAAAGAGCCCAACACGTGACCATAATTATGCCATGAACTGCCTCCTTTTCCTTCTCAGAGCCCGAGTGATAGTCTGCCATACTAAGAAGATCCTTAACAGAGAATGCAAACCGGGTTCATCTTGCACCACCTACCAACAAATTGCCACACAACTGCCGCAACATAGCACCTGGTCAGGATATGCTCCACCGATTCCCCTTCCCCTTGGCACAAAACACATCTCTGATCGTCCACATGAATGTTACGCTTAGTTAACGCCTTGACAGTCGGGACCCGATTCATCTCAGCAGGCCACATAACAATGTTGCATTTTTTTGGAACCCAAGTGCACCACTTCATAACAAAGATAATAATTTTGGGCTTCATTGGTAATAAGGTTTCTTAACATTTCTTGACCAGCTTATGGGAAATTTGGAAGCCAAGAAACGAAAAAGAGTTTAATAATCGGCAACATCCTCTTGCGAGAATGATGGAACTTAATAAAGGAAAATTCTTTCATTTGGATTAAGAGTAGATCAAAATTTTGTAATTTGAATTGGGAGAGATGGAGGGATTTTACTATTCGCTATGTGATCTTGTAATCTAGTCACTTTTAAACTTATTGTTGACCCGCCTTTCTATATGTATCCTGTTAAAAAAATAACTTAGGGTGAGAGGGGCACTACCCTAAGAGGGGAGTCCCCTCTCTTACGCACCACCAACCAGCTAGTGTCACGTCAACTCCCCTCTTAAACTCCCCTAACACCCCATTTTGATGGCGGCACTCCCCTATTAGGTGAATTGCTTTTTTTATTCAAAAAGAAAAAAAAAAAAACAATTTGATTGGTTGAAAAAAGGCTGGCCCACCATCTTCTCTCTCCTTCCTTGCGGTGAATCCCCACCGATTTCCCTCACCGATTTCCCTCCCCGCTTTGTTGGCAGCCCCCTTCCCGATCGGCAACCCCCTCCACGTCAACTCCCCGTTCCCCTTTCGGTATGCGCCCCGAGTACCCTTACTTTCGGTTATTAAAAAAATAATAATATTTAAAAGGGTTAAGACATGTTAAATGTCAAATCTCATGTCATCGATATTGCTCCTATGTACCACACGAAATGTTTACTATTTGTAAATGTCAATGACGTCTGCTTTGTAAATTTGAATTTTTATTTTCCATTTAATTTTAAAAATCAACGGACTTAAACGAATGTTGTCGTTTTTTTCAATTATTCGTCTTCATCGCTCGCTATTAAGGTTTATTAATTCTTGGTTTTTAACTTTTTTTATTCATCCATCCACCAAGATTAAGGCGCACACAGAGAGCAACAGAACTTCTAGAATAATTCAAATGGTTATTTTTTAGTCAACTAGTTAATTTAGAATTTGTAAGATCAAGATGGTTGTTTAGAAGCAACAACTAATGTTCGAATTTCTTGAGCAATACATAACATCGATCCAGCCAGATTGTATAGTTTAGTTTGCTATATTAAGCAGTTTTGGTATTTAACAAAACGATAAATGTATGTTTTAAAACCTGCTGCTAGCTTACACTACAAAACATGCAACCGACACATGAGAGAAGCGTATTTCCTTAAAATGATATACTTAAATACAAAGTATTGTGACTTTTCCATCCATGCTTCTAGAACGTGTGATTATTAATTATTGTGTATGATACGCGCATTAGATTTAAGCAGTTATGTCGGGAGTCAGTAACAAGATTATAGAAGAATAACTAAGCATAGGGTATAAATTGGCATCAAGAAAATGTGCATACTGTTTGATGGCTAGCTCTCTTCCGGGGACATCATGACTTAAGAAATCAAACGGTGCAGGCTTGCTGGTGTCCACCAATGGGTCCCACCTGTAGCCCGGTCTTTCAGGAAGCGTAATAGTAACGGGTAAATGACTAGTGTTGAACGCGATATATAGTTCTCCTTTTACCGAGTCCTTCTGCATTACACATCCACGTTAAGCACATGATTATAATAGAAAGAATGAACCGAAGCATTACATCGCATACCATGGTGAAGGCCACAAATCTACTTGTTTCAGACCAATCTGGTGTTTCGGGAATATGTCCATGCCACTGCAATCTTTCTGCTGTTGGGAAGTCGTTTAAGCCAAGTGACTCGCATTCACTGACGAAATCACAACTAGTTTTAGAAACATGATGTACAAAACAGGGGCGTTCAAAAACAGCTGAAACTGACCGAACAGCCCAAACAAAAGCGAGTCGGTTGGTTTAAGATAAAAAAGATTCGATTAACGGTTCGATTTACGTGGTTTGGCAGTTTAACGGTTCGGTTTATACGGTTTGGTTTACGCAGTTTAACGGTTCGGATTACGTGGTGTGGCGGTTTAGTGGTTCGGTTGGTTTGAAACTTATAACTGGACAATTAAACTTTATTATTTATATTTGTTTTCATTTTTGGAATATGTAGTGATGTATGTATATTATAATATGAATCGTATTTATCATGTTAAAATAATTGATACAAACTAAGAATTTTGAAAAAAAATATCGGGTCAAGCCACCAAAACCAAACCGTTAAACCACAAACTAGCCGACCCAACCAGGCCTATTTTTATTTGTTGTTTTCCGAAACTGTAGTAAGAGGTTCGGCACAGATTTTTGACCAGGCCGTATTAGGATGATGCGCTTACTGGCGGAAATTGGTTATTAGACGAGAAAATCTGAAGAAGTCAGATGAAGACTCTTCTTTCTTATCCCATTGGAAGTAGTTCATCTGCAGAAAAAAGATGCCATAAGCTCACAAAGCTTAAAATTCACGCAATGAGAAAACAAGCTTACATGGTTATCATGGCAATATGTGTTGTTGTTTCCCCCTTTTGTGTGACCATATTCATCACCCATATGTATCATGGGTACACCCTGGAAAGTAACATTATTGTACCAATTCAGAGTTAATGTAACAAACTAACAATCAGTATCAAGTTAAGAAACCTACCTGTGAAACCATTAGACAAAGGAAGAAGTTTCTCATTTGTCGTTTCCTCAACCTCTTTACTGAGATGCTAACAAACTCTCCCTCCTAACGTGTATACATCATGTGTTATTTTTAACTCATAAATAAATCCAAATTAAAAAAGATGATAGGAAAAAAAGTTACCTGTCCGCAATTCCAGCTGTTATTGTGACTATCCCCGTCTTTATTGTCTTCTCCATTTGCGAGATTATGTTTGTCATTGTATGTAACCAAGTCGGCAAGGGTAAAGCCATCATGAGCGCATATGAAGTTTATACTGTTCCAGGGTTTCCTAGCACCTTCCTGATGCATAACGTCCTAAGTAAGAAACGCGTACAGGTAAAGAACACAAGTCTGAAGATGCATTTAAGCCACAAGGAGAAGAAATAAGATACCTGGTATAGGTTTGGGCTCCCACAAAGGCATTCAGCAAAAGCACCAGAAAATCCATCTGTACCCTTGATGAACTGCCTTACTGTATCCCGATACTGAACAAATTAAAAGAAAAAAAAAATTCAGCACTTGATACTGAAATAGTTGAACAGAAATATTCAGGTCAATCACTTTTTTTAATTGCAGCCTGCTATGGCGCTACAATAGGAATAGGTAATATACATCTATGAATGATTTAAATTATAGTCATTGTGTTTTGAAAACATAATGATTATTCAAACAAGATCATAGTTTAATATGTGAGATTTTGGGTCGTTATGCCTTTCAAAATCATTCATCATAAATGAAAGGTTTAAACTTTAAATAGACCAAAATGCCATTGATCGACAAATCAAGCAAACGACCCTTGTGGGTTGTTTAGGAATAAGTAATTCGATCAAGTAAATACTTAGAATAAGTATAAAAAGCGAAAGGTATGAACCTTTGGGTCAAATGACTCTAAATGAGTCTTTGCCGTAAAATGATAATCCGAGGGGTAGAACTCGGAATAAATAATATACCACATTAAATCCACCACAATTATAGTTGTGGTGGAAGATCATTTGATAAATAATGTGGAAATAAGAAGCTAGAAATGAATGAGTGTGAATTATGCGGAAAAGTGCTTAAATACCCTTAACGGGTCAAAATAAGCATTTTAAGTAAAAACGGGTGTAAGAATGTACATAAACCCATGATTTGAACCCTGTATAATAGCCAACATCGAAAATATGAGGTTCATGAGTAATTGGGATCAAACAAACATGTTTGTTTGATAAAAACATTAACGGGTCAAAATTTGGTAAATATATATTAAGCCTTTGGAAAATCAAATTACGATCACGTAGGAAGAAAGGGATCGCAAATCGGATCAATAACGAATGAGTTATGTCCGTTTTCGTAAAACTTGGTTTGGCTGGAAATATGCAGCAGCTGTTAACCAACATCGACAAGTTTTGGTAAATGGTGTCGCGGCACGCTACAACCTTAAATCCCTGCAAATTGTTGCTGTTGAATGGTTTTGCATTGCGAACTCGTTTAAACTCATTTTAAACGTCATATTACTAAAACATTTCATGTTTTTATGAAATGTAGGTTTAATATGCGGTGCCGGTGGACGATCAAGCTTGATAAAGAACCGAACACGATCAAGATTCAAGCTTCCGCGAAATGATTCGTCGTCACGCTTTTAAAACGGCGAATGTTTTATATAATGTTGAATTGTGTTATTTCTTAAAAGTTTTTAAGAAATACATATTTTGTAATGTATGTGTAAGCGTAATTAGAAATTATAGTCGAAAAATATATGAAAATCGTATAAATGGACTGAAGGTCTTACAATATACCAAAAAAGAAGCATAAGAACAGACCTTTCCATTCCATTCTGACCAAATGCCCCAATGAGGAAACGCGCCAACTTGGTAAAGCCCTCCACAGTCCCATGCTTCAGCTATAAGCTGTTGGAAATGACAATAAATAGATAAGTATGTGGATGAAATGGAACCTCTTTGATAGCATAACGTTTATAATTGATGATTCAACCAGACAAATTACCTTAACTCCTCGTAGTATTGGATCGTTACTAATCATGTCAATCAGTGGTGGGCTGCTGAGGGGTGAGCCAGTTGTCAGCAAATCATCTTCTAGCTGATTCCCATACACATTTACTGAATCCCAGAGGCTGAAAACCGGAAGCCACAAAAGTGGAAATGAACACTTGTGTTTTGTAGTGTCAGCGAGACAAGAATCAGGTGGACGCTAGTCCAGATAAAATAACCTGCTGCCTCGTGTTAAGATAGAAGCAAGGTCAAAGCGAAATCCATCTACATGCATCTCTGTTACCCAATATCTGTATGAAGATTTCATACAATACTTAATTAAACACGTTCAAGGGTTCATTATTCATGCAAGTAGAATCTCATCTCATCTACCTCAGGGTATCTACTATGAACTGGCGAACGACTGGATGGTTGCAGTTGAAGGTGTTTCCACAACCTGAATAGTTGTAAAACTCTCCCTGAAAAACCATGCATAAAATATCTGCTTTTGAAAGATTACCTGTCGAAGACACTTATCTATATATTATTATACCTTAGGTGCAAGCATATAGAAGACGCTGTTATCAACACCACGAAAAGATAATATGGGGCCATTCTCATTCCCTTCAGCGGTATGATTGAAAACCACATCCATGAGCACCTCAATTCCACGTTTGTGTGCCTCTTTAACAAGCTGTTTGAACTCATTTATTGCATTAATGCCACAGTTACGAGCACCAGCAGATGCATATCTTGACATTGGTGAGAAGTAGTTGACAGTTGAATATCCCCAGTAGTTTAACCTGCATAAGAGATTTATAATCTATTAGACTAGACGACCTAGTTATGTACAAAGCAAACCAAATGAAACAATTTTTTTATATCCCATTTCCCAATATACATATCTTATTTTATCAGGATGTTAAAACTTACATACCTATAGTCACCCAATACAGGATTGTAGCTGAAGTATTCTAGCTCATTGAACTCATGACATGGCATTAACTCTATGCAGTTGACTCCAAGTTCCTACACCAAAAATAATAGTTTTAATAACTTTTCATCTGCTGAATATTAAGTGAAAATAAAATAACAGTACTCCCTGATGCTAGAACCATTACTGGAAATATCATAGGAGATCCCACATCAGCTTTAAATAGCATTCATAGTGTTGTAACACTTGATGAAATATAAAAGAATATGAAAGAAAGAAAAATGAAAAGAAAACAAATATGGAAAAAAATAAGCATTGGAATGAGAAATTACTCTGGTGTCTAAAAAAAAAAAAGGGTAGTTGCACGGTACCCCTGACCGCGGAAGGGATCTCCCTTCCCAGTTCACCACCCGACAAGGATCCCTGGCGACAAATACCCATAGCCATCAAAGAGGGGTAAGAAACATGTTTCAAACCCGAGACCTCGAGTGTCCTCGGTCCGGCTTAAAGCGGGTGTCGGTGGCCACCAAAGTGGCACTAATGGGAATTGAACTTGGGTCTCCATTGGAGAACCCAAGTCACTCCACCACTAGGCCACTTGTGGTGGTTAACTTTCCTGGTTTACCAAATTTAGTTGGTTATAATGTTCTAGAACCAATTATTTCATTTCAAACTGAGGGGTAAGCCTAAAGTGAACCAAAAGTAACTTAAAACAGTGAAAGTGAAAGAAAGTATAGCCAGGCAAAACACTAGGCGGCTAGACTCCAAAACATGAATGATGCCCGTCCACATAGAATGTTGATTTTGGTGTTAGAAGGTTGAAAATCCATGGCCAATTTACAAAGAAAGATGATTTTGGCTTTAAATTTTTCTTGGGAGCAAAACTGAGAATGTGGACAAGATGAGAGCATGCACAATGCATGCGGATGTGGGCCTGTCTGTAAATCCAGATGTCTAGGTGGCGGACCACCTTGCGATGTGAGTAAAGTCCGGCCCCAAGTCTTCGTGGTGTGGTCCATGGATTCAAACCAAGTCTGACCGCTGGTGTGTGCCCTCCTCTCTCACATACAAATATTAAAAAAAATAAACTTAAACAGTGGTTTGTGGAGTTTGGTGTTGTGAGAAAAATGGGGGTTTAAAATCTGACGTGGCATGCTGAGGTGGAGGTTTGTGGATGCTAGACTGAAGGGACCCATGATTGGGTCAGCATGCCACATGTGGGATCAAAGAGTGTTAGGATTTACAAAATTGGGGTAAATAATTTATTTCTATTTCAGACCTTTTCTACTATCAACACGGATAGTTTTTGGAGAAGGGGGAACAGAGGGAACAGATGGGTTCAGTTTTTGTTTATATTTTAGCTTCTAAGTTTACTGGTTATGACAGAGAGACTGAAAGAATAGTCTCTAGTATCATATACAAATATACTATAACACTTCACACTTGTGATGATTAATTTCATTATAATGAGATTTTGTTGGGGATGTAGAAAGGACTTTTTGCATGTTATCGCCCACCCATTTGTTCATAATCTAACACATGGAGGTAAGGATGTTAAATAGTGAACCAGGGAAAGTTTAAAGATTTGCATTTTAGTTTAGAAGTTGGGATGTCAACAAGATATTCAAGTTTACTATAGGTTAAGTGATTGGATCCTGTGATTTATAAAAAAGATGCATAACTAAACACCACAAACCTTAAAAAATAGGTTGACAAATGAACGAATGGTACATAAGTTTACTTTATAAAAAGTTATATTAATATGTCCACTTATACTGCTTAATGTAGCAAGCCTTGTATGACAAGACAACAACAACAACAACCATACCCAGTAAAATCCCACAAATAGCAAAGCTACTTATAGGGTCTGGGGAGGGTGGGATGTAGACAGACCTTGCCTCTATCCATAGGGATAGAGAGGCTGCTTCCAGAGAGACCCTCGGCTCGAAAACGAATAGCATACCAACACACCAAGTCAAAGAATCTAGAAATAAGAAGTCAACCATACCAAGAAAGTGGTCAGAGTGGCACAATATAATGTAAATCAAGTATAATAGCATACAACATCATTTGGGCATAAACACCAGAAGGCGCTCACCGGAAAAGTCCCTTAAAGAGTAAGGGAAACCTACGTCCCTAAAAAACACCTAAGACCTTACTGCGATATCTTCTAGAATTCCTTAACCCTAATCCTACGCCTCCACGAAGTCCTATCTTGGACCATGTCCTCAGAAAGATGCACCTCTAACAAATCATGCCTAATCTGCTCATCCCTTGTATGACAAGAAATGCATAAAAAAATAAAACTATTTTGAAAACTTTAGGAAATGTACTTTTTTTAGGACGGTAAACTCACACACCCACCCACTAATCCTACCCTAAAAATACACCTTTTGTCCACTATGGGACCAGAACCCTCAACTTCATGGTAACATCATAAAGCGTATAATAATGATATTATTGGTAGACAAATAAACTCATAAACTTGTATGACACTCTGACCCAATAAGAAATTTGATTTTGATTAATACATTTTAGAAGGAAACTCACTTAAAATATCTCGATTGTATGATTTCATGATTTTTTTTGGAGAAATCACGCCCAATATACCTTGGTTTAAAAAAGCGTGCTTTAAGCAAGCTTAAAACGTGAAGCGCTGGGAATGTCGCTTTTTTTGCTCTGAGGCGTCACAACACGTGAAGCGTTTTGAGGCAAGCTTTAAGCGCGAAGCGACCTTTGTTTGAGGCGACGCTTCAGCCCAATCAGGTCACATTTGGGTCATTTATTTAGGCCCAATAGTCTTTAAATAGGGTTTAAATGAGGACGCTACTTCTTTACCCTAAAAAAAGAACGTTAGCTATCTTTTAACATATTCAGCCGGTCCCTTCCTCTTCTCATGCGATTCTTCATAGTTCATACTTTCTCCAATAATCAGCATTAAAGACTATTTCTATGTTTACGTTATAAGTGTGTTTCGACTTTAATTTATGTTTTAACTATGTTTTTTATGTGTTAAGTGTGTTTTTTAATCATGGTTTTGTGTTTATTATTGATTAACAAGTAGAACAGGTCATATTGATGTGTACAATATTTTTTTATTTTTTTATTTTGAGCGCTTCATATACGTGAAGCTCTCGCTTCGCGCTTGATGCTTCGCTTAAAGCTTTTGGAACCAAAACGCTTCGGAGCGCCTCGCGCTTTTTTAAACCAAGCAATATACACATAGTAACAAATAGAGACTAAATCAAAGGCCAGGATGGGAGCATAAATGGTAAAGTACTAAAGTATACTCAGGATGTACCTTCAAATGATCAAGTTTGTCCACTACACCAAGGTAAGTGCCACGAGATTCTGTCTTGCTGGACTCGTGTCTTGTAAATCCACGAACATGCATTTCATAAATTACCAGATCTCTTTGTGCAAATGCCAGAGGTAGGTCTCCTTCCCAGTCAAACTAAGATAAGAAGAATTACACATATAATGACTGCAGCAAGATGTGGAATGAGATGAAGCAAGATAAACATCAACTCTTTCAATGTATTTCTTAGCTTTATTTCTCATTTACTCTTTCATTGTTTTTATCCTGTGGTTTCATTTTTCCAGTGTCACTTAAAATGCAAGCAAGTATTAGAAAGAAAAATTGTTTAGCAAGGCTAGTGAGGCAGGTGATTTGAAAAGGGAAATAAAGTAAAGAAATACATTGAATGAAAACTTATTCAATAGGGTATCAAATAATTTGTTCTCAATATCTTGTTTTCATCAATCAATAAAACGTTATGCAATGCATCATATCTTTTGTAATTTTTCTATTACCAATAGGAGTGAAGCTATTGATATGGTCAAGTGTGATACGTAAATGGCTATAAGTCGCGTATCTTTTCAAATTTATACCTCATCAACAGAAGGAATTCTGCCAGCCATTTGGCTCCAGCAATCATCATCAGGTCCCAGAACACCAAACTCCCCCCTGCTTACAACAGCCTGAATAAACACCAACAAAATCAACGCAAATCAACCTTTCAGGGAATGTGAAATTGAGCATGTGTGCAGGTGCCAAGTCACATGCACAATTAACACGTATGAATGTAATATAAAATCCGAGAAGTGACAGATGAAACAAGCTACCAACTTTAGCATACGGATCTAACAAGATCTGTGAAGAATCATAATAGTGCCCTTCCTCAGGACAAAACTCTCCATCAAATTTGTATCCATAGAGCATGTCTGTGAAATCTCCCTTTAGAAACACATGCCATACATCTCCGGTCTTATTGGTAAGTTGATCCAGAGGTATTTCCTCAGTAATTCTTTTCTGCATCAAGTGAAATGAATAAAGACAATTATTCTGATGATAAATTCAGACATATACTTACCACTTACAAACTTTATGTGGATAAAGTATTCTAATAATTAATATGATGGCACACTAATTTGTTGTACTTCTACTCTTCTACATAAGCATATTTAGAAGGCCACCTCATTACCTATTTAACGAGGTCAAATTTTCTAAATAACCATTAACATAGAATTGCATCAATTGACCCGCCATTAATTTAGATGTGTCTCAATGTACAACCAATCTATAAGCAGTAAGCACATAAAATACAGCCAAACTGTCAGTTGTGTGCACTAGCCACTAGGGGATTTTAACATAAAATGTTGATAACATGGCATTATGGTTATGAATGATTTAAGCTTGAAGCATGTAGGTATTTCAAGGGTTTGGGATCACCATCTTTATAACTTTATATAGACAAGTGCTAAAACCACAACACAATAATATAAGCAAAAAAACATATCAACATTTAATATCAAGTTACACCTCAACATGTCAAATTATGACTCATGATGTGACCATAGTCATTGCTAAGAAAAACTAAAGATCGAGTAGAGAAGGCAACATTTGTTAGCTTTTTCACTTGCTGGACTATCTGATGGCTAGAAAATAATCAATAGCTTACCATGAAACTTCAAATTTTGCTACCATTAAGAGCTGATCTTCTACTAGATGAATATACACGTATATGCAAGTTCAGCAAAGTTATTTCATGGGAATAAGTAGTGCACGTATTCCATAATGGATTGCTAGATACAATATATTTCTATGGAGATTGAGCAAAACTAGTGCACCTTATGCAACTTTGGTCAGCCCTTTGTGCGTTATTTATATCCTAAGGTCTCATGGATTTAATATACACCAGTATCACTTGATCAATTGTTGCCGATTAACAATAACAATATAATGTTTTGAGGCTGATGTTCCTTTATTTTTAAAGATTTTATAACAATGATTAACCTTGTAGATATTCAGGTGATGATCACATCCATACACATGATTAACTTTATAATAATCAACCTCATCAATATTTTGCCAACACTGATGTAAAGTTGAACAAAACTAACACTCCAGTAAATTTTTACCCACTCAGACCTGATAGGTGGGTACATTGATAAGTGTCTTAGACTATGATGGACCATTTAACACTCTGTAGCGGGTGATTTTACAATTTAGTCCTAATCAAACGAAGAAAAAGAGTTTTCCACGCTAATTAGAGCCCAAAAACACATATATACTTATAAAAATAGTGAGAATTACAACTAACGAGTAATGACATAAGTAGAAACTAGAAACAGATGCTAACGAATCTACTTTTGTGAAAATTGCACCTTCTATTTATTGTTAGAACCTATACAGTTAATATCGGTGATATACCGTTATATCAGTCAAATATCGGTTCTCATAAACCTTTTATTAGCATCAATCACTATCTATCTATAAAATATCTACTGTAGACAATCAATAACGGTTATACCTGAGGCAAATCAGAGGGAGTCATCAAGCACAGAGTGGCAGAAGTGGCATTATGCGAATAAATGGCGAAATTGACACCATCCTGATGCACCGTAGCACCAAACGGCGTCGGATTACCTCGCAGAACCTGAAAGCGGCGCGGCGACGGTGGCGGTTTCTCCTTCTCGACGACCGCCGTATCCAATTCTCCGGCGTCGCCTGCATTAACCGCTACGGCAGCATTGGTGTTTCTCCGGCTTGTTTGAAAGTTGATTTGAAAGTTAGGGTTTGTGAATTGGAAAGTGTGAGTAGAAGTGAGTTTTGGAGTGTGAAATAGAGAGTAGGAAGTGGATCGGAGAAGTTTCTCCATTGCAGAAGAAGCATGCGAAATGCTTCGAGATTCGAGTCTGTTTGTTGCAGAGATGAGTCAGTCAGGGTTGAAGAATGTATGTATGTGGGACTGGGTAAGGATTTCTTTTTAGATTTTTAGTTGTTTTTTTAGTATTCGTTAAAACCCTATCCTCTTTAACGGTCTTTCTATTGATATAAATTTATGTATTATTATTATTCCACTATAAATAAGTAACTACATCTTGCTTGGATGAGTTGTAACATATGCTTTGGGAGTGTTTCAAAAAAAAAATTGATATTTCACTTTTCACCCAAACATTTCATATTTTATATTTTGACCCCTTTAATTTTTTTTTTACTTTTAATCCAAAGTTTTCTATCTTTTATAATTTAACACAACACTTTATTATTTACAACTTTGGTCCCCCATACTTTTAATCTTTCGCAAGTTTTTCGTTTTACGTTTCGTTCTAAATTTTACGAGTTAACATGTCGTAGCGTGCATGTGAGGTATAACATTTTTTTCTCTATTTTTTCATATTTGACAGAACCGTCGCAACGCGTCCATTTTTTCCCTTTTGAAAAGTTCGCCGCAATGCGCATGTCCTAGATCAACTAAGTTATTATTTTCTACGTTTTACGTTTCTGGTTAATTTCTTCGCTAACATGTCGTAGCGTCCATGTGAGTTTTAACGTTTTTTGCTCTATTTTTTCATATTTGACAGACCTGTCGCAACGCGTCCATTTTTTCTCTTTTGAAAAGTTCGCCGCAAAGGGCAAGTCCTAGATCGACTAAGTTATTATTTTCTACGTTTTACGTTTCTGGTTAATTTTTCTCATTAACACACTGTAACGGGTGTACGTGGTTCAACGATTTTAGTCTGCTTTTCGTTCAGTGTAATTTTTACCATTTTTAACCCAAACATTCCATATTTTATATTTTGACTTTTAGTCTGTTTTTCGTTCAGTGTAATTTTTACCATTTTATCTATTTTATTTTTATGATGTTGAGAGTCGATGTCGTTGTGGCATTGGTACTACTTGGCACGGCTTTACGAACGTTTTTAACCTATTAAATTGTTTACTAATATTTTGTTTCGGTTTACCCCTATACTTCTTTTACTTAAAAACTATTTTTTACGTGCATATTTTATGTACTGGTATGTATAAATATGATTTGTTCTACATTCCGACGTAAACTTTTTTTATAGACGAGTCAGGTCAAATATAATACGTTTTCGTTTAAAGAAGCCATTTTTACTTGCATATTTTTATGTACGTTTTGGTATAAATTCAAGTATTTTTACGTTTCGACGTAAACTTTTTTGGGAAATGATTCAGGTCAAATATAATATGTTTTCGTGTTTATTTTATGTATGTTTCATAAAGTTTGGTTCGAACTGAGTGGAGTCAAATTATGGTTTTTTTTTCTCCATTTTTTCGAAAGCTCTAATTAATTCCTTTCGATTACATGTGCATATTTTCCTTCATACCCGTTACGTTTTTTATGTATGAGTTGGATCACATATAATACGTTATGATTGTTCGATACGAATTTGATTTACTTTACGTTTGATCCAATTACAATGCTTATACAGGTTACATTGAGTTCAACTGGATACGTCGAAATATGTGTTTTCATATGGTTAATGCATCATATAACGTCTAGACTAATCAATTCAATATTTACGATGTACCTGCGCCGCAACGCGGGCGGTTCTTAACCCTAGTTTTTATAAATTTATAGGGTTAGGATATAATAGGTTATTTGGCTAGGAAGACTAGCAAGTAAACTTGACCATCAATAGATTTAATCAAGAGCTAAGATTAAATGAGTAAAATTGAAGATCAAAAAAGAGGCGTGTGGATGAGCTTTCACATCCAAATAATCAAATTGTGTGTGTGGTGTTTTTAAAATATATAAAGTATAAAAAGTGGTTGTGAGTGGAGGAGAGAGAAAATGTTATTGTTCATCTGTATATTTGGGGGGACACTGCTCACCCCCTATAATTTTTTAATATATTTTGAAAGTGGTTGTGAGTGAAGGAGAGAGAAAAGGTAATTATAATGGTATAAAAAATATTATTTAATTGAAAAGGAGAGAGAAAATGTAGTGTTTTTTAGTGTAATTTAGGGTGAAAATATGATGAAATGGATGTGAATGCTCTTGTATTCTAGTCACTCCACCACAATAGTTTCTCTCTCCTCCAATTCCTTTCATTTTTTAAACGTTAATAACTCTTTCATACGACATTATTTTTTTATAAAAATTGCACCAAAAAAACAAGCTTTTTTATCTTTAAAACGAGTATACTATTGCTATATTTTCGAAAAAAAATTGAAAACCCAGTTGCGTAAAACACAATGGAAAAAAACCCTAAAAAATGACATTTTTCTAAAACGCAATGCACCAAAAACACAAAGAAATGTCTTATTTGTAAAACGCAATGGTCAGAAAACACAAAGAAATGTCTTATTTGTAAAACGCTATAGCCTAAAAACACAAAAGAAAGTGTAGTTTCTAAAACGCAATGGACTGAAAACACATAAAAATGTGTTTTACCTAAAACGCAATGCACCAAAAACACAAACAAATGTCTTATTCCTAAAACGCAATGGCCAGAAACACATAAAAAGTGTTTTACCTAAAACACAATGCACCAAAAACACAAAAAAAAGTCTTATGTATAAAACGCAATGGCCACAAAACACTTAAAAATGTCTCATTTCTAAAACGCAATGGCCTAAAAAAACAAAAGAAAATGTTCTCTCTAAAACGCAATGGACAGAAAACACCTAAAAATGTGTTTTACCTAAAACGCAATGACTAAAAACACTTCAAAATGTGTTTTTCTAAAACCCAATGGCCAGAAAACACATAAAAATGTCTTAGTTCTAAAACGCAATGGCCTAAAGACACCAAAGAAAGTGTTCTCTCTAAAACGCATTGAACCAGGACAATAGTTTTGTCTGTGAATTGTCTGAACTAGGAAGTAGAAGATAAAAAATTGTCTACGAATGCAGTTTTCCAGAAGGCAAATTTACAGAAAATTAAATTTTCTCATTCATTTTTATTAAAGCAATTTAATCGAAAAAAACTGTCTACGAATGCAGTCGACCCCAGCCAGGGGCTCTGCCCCTTGGACCCTGCTACCAGGGGCGCTGCCCCCGGACCCCCGCCAAGATCGTAAAACGCAATGACTAAATCAAAAACCCAAATCGTAAAAATGAAATTAAAGAATTTCTTACATGGATCGAAGCCGATTTCTTCAACGATTGACGAAATTTGAATGATAGAAACACTTATTAGCGATCAAATCGAACGGATCGATTGATTAACTTCAAAATCACCGGAAAAAACGAGATTTTGAATGAAATTAAACTGGGTTTTCTTCAAAAAAAAAAGCTGAAGAACACGTTGAACGGATATTTGAATCATTGATTGATGATGAAAATCGCACTATAATGTAGTGATTATTGAGATAGTAAGTGAATAAAAGGTTGAAGATGGTGGGTTTCGAAAATTGTGGGTTTTGAAGTTACTGGGGAAAAAAAGGAAGAAGAAATGATAGGATTGACTAAAATACCATTTCTCTTTATTTTAAATTTTGTCACATGTTATAATCCTATTGCTTCCTATCTTACCTAGCCAAAATAAACTTCCTATTAGATCCCCACCCTAAATTTATAATTAAGATTAAATTGTTATCCTTTCCATTCATAGAAAGTTTAATCTTAAAAAAATTGATATAAATGCGGGGACACTTAATTATGCATCATGTTGTGGCATTAATAGCCGAAAGACGAGAAAAAAAGTTGATATAAATGCTGGGACGGTTAATCATGTATAATGTGGTGACGTTGATAGCCAGAAGACAATGGGATACGTGCACTAATTGACATTTGTCCAAATTGTTGAGTGTTAAGTGACTTATGTCTAAGACTTGATCCAAAACTACTATCGAGTCGGAGGTTTTACTAGAAGTAGTCTCTCTATTCTTATAGGGGTAAAGGTAAGGTTATCTAAGATTAAATTATTATTTTTTTTCATTCATAAAAAGTTAAATCTAAAAAAAAAATAGATATAAGAGCATTCACATCCATTCCATCAAATTGTGTGAGTGGAGTTTTTATATTGCAAAGAGCATAAAAAGTGGGTGTGAGTAGAGGAGAGAGAAAATGTTACTGTTCATCTGTATATTTGAGGACACATTGTTCACCCACAATAATTTTTTAATATATTTTGAAAGTGGTTGTGAGTGGAGGATTGAGAAAAAGTAGTGATAAAGGTATAAAAATATTATCTAATTGAAAATGAGAGAGAAAATGTAGTGTTTTTTATTGTAATATAGGGTAAAAATATGATGGAATGGATGTGAATGCTCTAAATGCGGGGACGGTTAATCATGAATCATGTTGTGACGTTGATAGCCGAAGGACAATGGAAAATTTTGATATAAATGTGGGGGCGGTTAATCATACATCATGTGATGGCGTTGATAGTCGAAAGACAATAGGATACATGCACTATAAATGCGGAGTGTTATGTGCCTTCTGTCTAAAACTTGATGCAAAATTACTATCGAGTCGGGAGTCTTACTGAAAGCAGTCTCTCTATTCATACGGGATAGAGGTAAGGTTGTTTATATCTTACTCTGCTCAAATCATACCTTACCTTTGCTATTGGTAGGATTTACTGAGTATCATGACGACGACTCGTCTCTTTTAGAAATGAAAAAATAGACAATCTAGACCGATTGTAGTTATGAGCAACTTCGTTTGATGATTTATGTATATGAGTTTTATATTAAAAAAAATTAAACAATTTTGAATTTGTCTTTAAGGTTTTTTCGATCATTTCACACCTACTAATAAAAAAGGATAGCATTATCTGTGGTTGGGGATTAAATATATTACTTTTTTTGTGAAACTGGGCTAAAGATAACAGAGGTGCACAAACCGGGTTTTTTTAAATACTCGGGTACGGGTATGACCAGATTTTGACTTTTCGGGTATTGGCCATACCCGAGTCGGGTTCGGGTCCGGGTATTGACCAGAAAATCTATACCCTGTGTACCCTGGTTCGGGTAGGGTTCGTGTTCGGGTTTTCAATACCCGGGTATTAGAATACCCTATATCCGGGTCTGGGTAGGGTTCAGGTATTGGTCGGGTATGGTTTGGGTTCGGGTATAGATCGGGTTTTTCGATTCTTTTTTTTGGCATAAAACACAGAAATATAATGGAAACTTTTATTTATACATATCGTATGCCTTGAAATCTGCCCAAAAAAACCTCACATAAGCTCTAAACGTTCAAAAAAAGTTGTTGTACACAACGGGTCCGGGTGTTACGAAAACCCGGGTCCAGGTATTACGAAAACCCAATTACGGGTATTACGAAAAACCCGGTATGGGTTTCATAGAAACCGGGTACGCTGAAAACCCGGGTACAAACCGGATACGAAAAAAACCCAAGTTCGGGTTTAGGTATTGAACAGAATATGCATACCCGGTCCCTACCCTACGGGTAGGGTCGGGTTCAGGTTTAAAAAACTCTGTTTTTCTAATACCCGGGATCAGGTTTTTTTTTTCAGGTTCGGGTTTTTTGTGCACCTCTAAAAGATAATATATCAAATATGTAATGTAATACAAACTAGTATTAAACACACCCCCCCCCCCCCCCGCGTTGCGGCGGGGGCGAGCACTAATGCCACACTATTATCAGCGACCACCGATACTGAAGTTACGGTGTTAATGCGAAGAAATTTAACCGAAACGTAAAACATAGAATAAAATAACCAAGTTGATTTAGGACTCACGCGTTACGATGAACCCGCGTCTATTTTTTCCCTTTTGACAGGTTCATCGTAATCTATATATAATATATATCATTACCACTATACAAACCATAATGCATACATTACAACAACCATTGCATCAATATGTTGCAAATTATATTTATACAAGATTTTGGCTAAATTAATTAGATTATTATAAATAATAGTAATTTACAAATAAAACAACACAACCTTGAATGGATCAAACCAATTGAATATGGTAAGATAAAGAAACCATTATTTGATTAGGGTACAACCACTTAAGCACAATTTACAACCATACATGCATACAAAACATATTGAATTTGGTAAGGTAATGAAACCATTATTATTTGATTAAGGTACAACCACTTAAGCACAACTTACAACCTATATTTGACTAAGGTACAACCACTTAAGCACATGTTACAACCAATGATGTTGTGATTAAGTTGTAAAATTATTAAAGTATTTGGGTTAAAAGTAAAATAATAATTAAAGACAAAATAAATTTTAAAGACAAAAAAAAAAAAATCAAGTGGGTACAACCATTTTTGCTAAAATTACAACTAATAATGCAACAAAATGTTATAAATTAATATATAGTTAATATATCAAAGAGTAAATCTAATTCACCACACATATTCGAAAACTGGTACATATATTTCCATTAACTTTGCATTAAAAAATTGTACATTGTTATCAGTGGCGGACCTAGGAATTTTTCCATGGGGGTGCGGAACATTTTTAAAAATTTTAGGCCCCATGGTATATCACTACAAGAAAAATGACTATTTGGGACTAAATTATGAGGGACTGATCTACCAGTCTCGGATACATAGTATCTGGGACTAATTTATTAGTTACTAATTGTATTAGAGACTGATTTTTTTGTGACTGATATCCGTGACTAATAATCAGTCCTTAATACTTGGACCACTTATCTGAGACTGAATTTTAGTCACAAATATGTTTGTCTAAAAATAATTTTTGGAGGGAAACAGTGGCGGAGCCAGAAATTTTTTCTTATGGTGTCTTTTTTTAAGGATATCCCGTTTTATAATAACCCGGAGTCGAACTTTTTGGATCGGTTCGGATCTAGTCAGGTCAAATGACATAATAAAAGCAAATATAACAGTAAAAATACAATGTCATTGAATAAAAACACATAATAAAAATACAAAGTCATTTTTAATATATAAAAAATTGCATCTACTAGTTGCTCTGTACGCATTTTCATGTTTTGAAAACGATTCATAATGTTTTCAATGGCAACTTGGCAAAAAAAAAAAAAAAAAAAAAAACCTCTTTTTCATTATAGCAAACAAGTGCACGCATCATTTAAATGATCATCAAACATCCTGTTAAGTTAAACAATTGAAACAAAACCAATTAAACATGGGGCTATAATGCTTACTGGATTAGAAAAAATAAAAATTAAGCATGGACCTTTAATGATTTAAAGTATATTAATTAATTCAAGTAACTGGGCTTCATTTTTGAAATACAAATTTGCTTATTATGTAATTCTTTTAAAAGAAAACAAAACAATGGTGTCGTTTGTAAAAAGACAATGGTGTCGCTCGAATTTATCCTATTATACGTTGTATTTGCTACACAAAATTCAATGGTGTCGGACGACACCATTGTTCAATGTGTGGCTCCGCCACTGGAGGGAAACTTATTGGTTACTGAAATTCAGTCCTAAATAACTGCCCCCATTAATAAAAATGGTGCCATTTTATTGGTCACTAATATTTAGTCACTAATATATTAACACCTAGGGACTAAATTATGAGGGACTGATCTATCAGTCTCGAATACATAGTATCCGGGACTAACTTATTAGTTACTAATTGTATTAGAGGTTGATTTTTTTTGTGACTGATGTCCGTGACTAATAATCAGTCCTTAATACTTGGACCATTTATCTGAGACTGAATTTTAGTCACAAACATGTTAGTCTAAAAATAAATTTTGGGGGGAAACTTATTGGTTACTGAAATTCAGTCCTAAATAACTGCCCCATTAATAAAAATGGCGCCATTTTATTGGTCACTAATGTTCAGTCACTAATATATTGACACATAGGGACTAAATTATGAAGGACTGATCTATGAGTCTCGGATGCATGGTATCCAGACTAATTTCTCAGTTACTAATTGTATTAGAGACTGATTTTTTTCGGATGATCTTTGTGACAGATAATCAGTCCCTAATACTTTGACCACTTGTTTGAAACTAAATTTTAGTCACAAACATGTTTGCCAAAAAATGGATGGAAACCTATTGGTTACTGAAATTCAGTCCCAAATAAGTGCCCAATTAATAAAAAAGGCACAATTTTATTGATCACTAATATTCAGTCACTAATATATTGACATCTTATTGGTAACTGAATTTTAATCTTAGTTATTTTTCATTTGTAACACCATATATGACACGTAAAATGAAATGATACATTGATACACAATCCAATTAGATCCAAATATGGACATATGGTATAAGCTTTGGATCGGGTTCAATACTTAAAAAGTTAAAAAAAAGGAGTCTTTTTCTTCGATGAACATATGTATTATTGAACAATTTTAAAAACATATGCATTATACGTTTAACATAATACATTATATGTCCAAATCAATTCTAACAAAATATAAAACAAGTTCAAAGTTCAACAAAGTACAAAATAAGATCATTAGCATCCAAATTAACCTACTACAACATATCAACAACCTTCATAAGTCCAAGTAGCACAAGCCTCTAAGATAAGCTTCTTCCAAATTCATCCTTCTGAAAACATTTATACTAAGTTATCTTAAATTTTAATAGATACTAGTGGGAAACCCGCGCGTTGCGGCGGAGTCGATAATTTACATCATTATACTCGTCTATTAGTTTATAAATTGTAGAAGCCCAAAAACGTATTATGCAACAGTTTGATGCATAAAAAAAACATAAAAACACCCAAAATACATAAGGCACGTGCCTCAAAGTGCCAACTTTAATTGGCTAGGATAGGATCAATTTGAAGTATTAGGATCAACACTGGCCATTGATAGAATGATAGATAAATCTTGAAGCCTTAACTCACAGAAAAGCATTGGCAAACACTACCTGCATTGCCCCTTTAGAAAGCATATGTTGACAAAGTTTGTTGGAGTTTCGAACCAGATTGCTAAGAGCACCTGATGCATTTGCCTTTTTTTTCTTCCTCTTGCAAAAGTAGCAGATTTGGTAGTTGAGGGACGCATCTCCTCAGCTCTTCATAAAAGAAGTCGTCGTGATACGCTGCATTACCGATGTATTCAAAATAACAATAGTAAGCCAAGTGGTAATTCAGCAATCTGCTGTGGTTAAAAAACTCAAAATGTGATCTTACTGCAAAAGAAGCAAATTTACGGGTGCGTTTGTCTCCATCAGAGAAGTGATCAACCAGCAGACTGACAATATTATGCTTTGCCTATAAGAAACGAGAAAAAGTTGTGTTGGTTGTAATTTTAAGGTGAAATTACATTTGAGTACACAGCAGAATATGCCCATAATAAATACCAACTGTAGCCGCCCAGACCAGCATTATAACAGCTCTTTTTATCTATGCCATCCAGCCAATCTTTAATTCCATTAGGCGACCAGTAATAAAGGAAGTTCCACTCATACCTGCTGCGAATAATTTGCTCATGCAGAATCCCATTGTGCATCTTCACGAATAATCTGGATGTAGTTACGCCTGCAAACGCAATTGACCCGTAAGATTATAAAATTTCGGGTTACGGGTACAGGGTAGGCAACTTGGTGAAACATGCTTAAAACAATAAAACACAGGTTACGTAACAGAGTTAACATGGTGTGGTCAATGAACCGAAGGTCGGCGGGTCATGCGGTTTGTGTGTTAACTATCTGGAGGATATGGCAGCCAGTAAACGACAATTTATTCAACCACAAAATGTTGCAGCTCTGAACTCAACCAAGGAGAGCAATAAATAAGTTTATTAAACGATATTTATTAAAGTTTTTTTTGGCCAAAACGGACAATCCATTGTTTATTAAACGATATTGTTAGATGGTGGGTGGTGAATAATAAGTCATATATACGTAAAATCGGTTTAATTTCGTTTATTTTTGCTTAATAAAACACAGTAGTATTCTATAATTTCTACTATATGTCGTTTTGTTAGCATATTATAAACTGCAGAATTAACAACTTACTGGGTACGAACCGAGTTCTATTTTAGTTAAAAACCTGTTTCAGGCAGGACCCTCTTGCAGGTGAAAACCGAACCCAGGTATGTTCGGGTTCTTTGTTGTGGTTGTATTTCCTAAACTTTTAAAGAACCTCACAAAAAAAAAATGGGCCACCAGAAGTGTGAAGTGAACCCAGGACAGCAGTGGTGTTTCTAAATCCTTATCAAGTCCTTGTGATTATATCAATGAAGGTACATGTATAAGTATCATGATTATCAATCTGTCATATAACTTGATGCTAATGTTCGGGTTCTTTACTGTGGTTGTATTTCCTAAACTTTTAAAGAACCTAAAAAAAAAATGGGCCACCAGAAGTGTGAAGTGAACCCAGGACATCAGTGGTGTTTCTAAATCCTTATCAAGTCCTTGTGATTATATCAATGAAGGTACATGTATAAGTATCATGATTATCAATCTGTCATATAACTTGATGCTATTATCAACTATTTGTAAAGTTTTATAGAGCCTCAAAAACAAAAACAAAAAATGGGGCACCAGAAGTGTGAAGTGAACCCAGGAGACCAAATAAACTGAAGTAATGAATTTGCCTAGTACGAAAAATAGGAGAAAATTGGCACCTGATAAACGGGGGGTTCGGACGCCGCGGTGTGAAGCGAGAAGCCTGTGCGGACCTGTTCATAATTGCGAAAGTTAGAATGTTTTTCGCTTAGTTTTTTCGGAAAACCGTATCATATTATGAACTCCCATACAAGCGACAGCAGTATCATTTAGAAAACAACTTTGCTGAGTTTTTGGGAAGACAGGGGTCACCGGTTGGACCAAAAAATGCATAAAAAGAACCGTATCATATTATGAACTCCCATACAAGCGACAACAGTATCATTTACAAAACAACTTTGCTGAGTTTTTGGGAAGACAGGGGTCACCGGTTGGACCAAAAAATGCATAAAAAGCGGGTGACCCAATTTAATTTTAGCACGACAAGTTATTGTAAAATATCCAATTCCTCCTTTTCTTTACAATGGAGATGAGGCAGTTTTTTGATTGTCAGGCAAAATAGACCGTATCATATTATTCAAGTTTTGAATGCAATCAGTTTTTTGAGGAACCACATAATATATTTGTACTTGATTGTCAGGCAAAATAGACCGCCTAAAAAACTTAATAAGGTATTCATAGTAAATGAAATCAGGAATTCACAACATCTTTTATCAAACCTAAACATGTAGTTAATAAGGTATTCATAGTAAATCAAATCCGGAATTCACACACAGAGTATTAAACCGATGAAATACGACACACAAATCAGCAATTCACAGAGTATTAGAAGACGACAGAATTCGCACCTGACATAGGGGGATTCCGGATGCAGCCGTGTCAAATAACAAGCGTCGGTGGACCTGGTTCACAATTGAGAAACTTATAATGTATTGATTGGAACCAAAAGGAGAAGAAGAGGGGGTAATCCAAACCTGATAACAGGGCACTGAAGTGGCAAACAGGTACAAAATTGAAGGACGGATTTGATCTTAAATATTGGTGGATGAGGAGAAAATTCAATCATCATCTTCAATTTCACGGTCCACCTTTCCATCCTTCAATCTGCTGGTCGCCTTGATGCTTCCGTTTCAATCTCTGGATGACTATTAGGTTTCTTGGGGCAGTTTTGGAAAGGGTTTTTTTGTGCGTGTATAAGTAGATTGGCCTAAATTACTATTATAACCTTTTGAGTGTCTTAAAATCCATACTTTTTACAATTTCACCCTTATAAAATAAGCATCGTTTACTTGTACATATTGCATAAAATGATGGACGGCATGTAAAATTACATGTGTGTACATCACTTTTGCTTTTTAATATATTATAGACTAGCCAAATTAGAAAAAAACTTTATTAAATACTACCTATAATTCCTTTCTTGATACTTCTACTTTTTCCTTCAATGTAATTCCTTTCTTGATACTTCTACTTTTACCTGCAAACATAATATCCATAGTAAATGCTTAGATAATGTGAAACAATGCTACTTTTACATGTATATTAATAAGAATAAAACTAGTCTTTGTAAAGCTTAATAATCGAAACTCTTACAAATGTTACATACTGAACATTACCAATCATCATCGTCTGACTCATCATTTTCCATTTCATTATTGGGTTTATCAGCGTCTGAATCATCCAGATTTGACTTTGAACCAAAATCTTCCATGCTATGATCAGAATCATCTAGCTTGTCATTGATAAAATCATCTATAGTGCCATCAACATCAACGTTTTCAACAATTTCTTCTTCAACATCTTTACGGTGAAGGTTGACATCTTCTAACAAATCTTCTGCATTCTTGTCTTCTGGAATATCCCACAAGTGTCTGTGGGTAATTCTTTCAATGATTTTCCATTGTGAATTTGGTTTTAGTGGATCATTTATATAAAACACTTGTTTAGCCTGGTTTGCACAGATGAAAGGATCCTCCTTGTAAGCATGTCGAGACGTGTCTATGCTTATAAAATGAGGTTCAAATATCACGTTCTTTCTTCGACGATCAGTATCAAACCATTTGCATTTGAATAATATAATACGATAACCTCTTATAAATGACAATTCAATGACTTCGTCAAGAAATCCATAATAGTCATCTTCGAGACGTGTCTATGCTTATAAAACGTCAAACCTTGTTACAAACATAATTAAAACGTCGTCCTACGGGTTTTCATTTTTTGAAATCTATCCAAAACATCATCTAAACCTACTTTATTAAGCAACTATTTCTCTATATAACATATACAACCTTCACTTAAATTGTCATCGCCAATCCGATTACGCAAGTATCCACATCAACGAATCCGGAAGACGTATCAACTTTCCTCTTGAGAAATCGCACCATAATGTCCCTGCTCATTGTTCCTATCGGCTATCACAAACAAATTGATCTATAAGTTCATGGCTAGATCCTGGGTTGCAGCCCAGTGATCAGAGGTTGTGATGGTTAGAACGCCAGGGGACCTAAATATCATAATGTAAATCACCATAAAAAAGTTCATGGCTCCATAACATATTCCATAATGTATTAACTATTCAAGCCCTAAATATCATAATGTAAATCACCATAAAAATCATCTAAACAACATATACACCATAAAAAAAAGCCAAACGTTCTTCACTAAAAAAAAAAGTCAAACATATTGTGGTATGAGGCTATAAAAAAAGGCAAAATATCATCACTAACAAAATATAACCCACCATAATATAATGAAAACAAAACGAAGCATATGTCTACTATGGTTAGTATGAGGCTATAATAGGCTGCTGGAGGTGGATAATATCAACCAAAAATCATCAAAAATAACAAAGAAACTTACCCGTGTTTGATCGGCAGTGGTATGGTGGCTGATTACGGTGATATGCGGCTACTGACTGTTCACTGTTGTCGCTGTTGATGTTCTGATCGCTGGCGTGCAAGGACGATAAAGATAGCAGGATAGAATATGTAAGGGTTTTGGGCTCCCTTTATTTTATTTTAGCTTGAAATATTGTTGATTTGTTGGGTTTGTTTATTGGGCTAAGACTTAGTAGTGGGCTAGTTAAATGTATTGGGTATTTGAGTTTAGTTATTTAGGTATTAAACGTAATATAATTTAGGTAGTATTTTTTATAAAATAAGAGTTTACTAAAGAATATTTTTAAAATATAAATTGATAACACTTTTTACCTAAGGGGTGCAGATGAAAAATTTCAAGGGGTGCGGACAGAAAATTCCATGGGGTGCGGACGAAAAATTCCAAGGGGTGCGGACGGGATTTTCGACGGAACTTAGCACTAAATTTTTTTTTTCCCGGGGGTGCGCCCGCCCACCTTGGGTTGGGCTTAGGTCCGCCCTTGATTGTTATTAGAAGATCATTTTTGCAACTTAATGTTAAGTTCTCAACAAATATTTTAGGTCATAATGAGGCCATCATTGAATTTCATGTGATTGAAATATATATTTCCTATTCATGTGATTGTAATTCTTCGTCGCTAAAGGTTTCAAACTTTGTATTTAGTAGAATTGGTTTTCCTATTCAAAAGGGGGTGGCGGCGTAACTTGTTGCCCGACTACCTGCCGTTGTTTTGTAAAAAAAAAAATTCAAACATATGTTTTATATTAAAAAAAACTAGGTTAGAACCCCGTGTATTACACGGGTTGAATAAATATAACTTTATATATTAAGTAATAAAATAGTTACATCTTTTAAAAACTCGTGTATTGCACGATATGAATAAACACATGTCTTACACGAATAATGTAATCCGTTAACATATTTAGTGATCAAGATGTGTTTTCTAACAAAATGAACTTTGAGGTACTATTTACTTATTGTAACATCTCAGTTTATTTTTTATTAGGTTAGAGAATTGTGTATTACATGGTTTATAACATTTTACTTTGTTTTTTTATTTATTATTAGGTTAGAAACTTACGTATTACTTGATGTTGGATAATCAGCAGAAAAAAAAAGAAATATTTTAGTAAAAAATATTAAATACACAAGAGATAAGTTGGATATTATGATGTAATATTATTATTTCATTGGAGTGTAAAATGAGATATTGGGATCCTTTATTAAAAGTATGATTCTAATTATACCACATGTATAAAAACTATATATGTTCTACATGTATTGAATAAATCCTTTTAACGAAACAATTTATTAGAATAAATATTTTTATCTTAATATGTGATTATCAGTTATCCTTGTCCTTATCATCAAATATAAAAACAATTAAAACTACCAATTAAATAAAATCTTTATCTTTATAAATATTTTAGTTAATTACATAGTTAGTCCCTGTGGTTTGCACAAAGTAACATACTTAGGTACTAATAGTTTAAAATCACATTCTAGGGTATTAACTTTTCATTTTGTAACGTTTGGAAGTATTAACGTTATTTGTAGGTTTAAAATCACATTCTATTAGTACCTAAGTATGTTATTTTGTGCAAACCATAGGGACTAACTATATTAATACCCTAGAAGTTAATACATCCAAACGTTACAAAATGAAAAGTTAATACCCTAGAAGGTGATTTTAAACTATTAGTATCTAAGTATATTATTTTATGTAAACCACAGGGACTAACTATGTAATTAACTCTAAATATTTAAAACGCTAATATATTTTTTTAGATTTTAATAAATTAATATATGATTATAATAATTAATATATTATTATCAGTTATCTTTGTCTTTATTATTAAATCTCTTCTATAAATTTTAAATTTTAAATTTAATAGAGTAAACTGCCATTTTGGTCCCTATGGTTTGGCCAGTTTTGCCACTTTAGTCTAAATCTCAAACTTATTACATCCAGGGCCCTGTGGTTTGGTTTTTGTTGCCATTTTAGTCCAAATCTCAAATTATGTCAGATTTAAAAAAAAAACTGGTTTTTGTCCTTTTCCTCAGGGGCATTTTGGTCTTTTTGGATTTTATAAATGAAAAAAATATCCCAAACACCCCATATCTATCTCTGCACTCTCTCTCTAAACAACCCCTCTCTCTCTTCTCTCTCTCCTCTCTCTAGAACACCACCACCACCGGTGAACCACCACACGCAACCACAACGATCAACCACTATCCCCTGCCCTTCGCCGTCCCCTCCCGATAAACAACGGCGGCAGCACCACCACCACTTGGTGGTGGCGGACGGTACGATATCAACAGAGCCTCCATGAGCGGCGGAGAGAGAGAAAGATGCATGAGAGAGAGGGGGATCGAAGAGACGGAGCCGCGCTTCACCACCGGTGTCGATGAAGGTGTCGATGATGAAGATGATGAAGATTAATCGCTGAAGTTGAATCGCTGATTCTGCTGATGAAGGTGTCGCTGAAGGAGGTTCGAAGTTGGATTTGTTAATTATTGACTGTCTTTTGAAACCCACTTATTAAGTTGGATTTGATTCATGGGTTTGGGTTCAAGTTCATATTTTGATAGATGGGTTTTGGGTTTTGAAGCATTTGTGGTTCTTTTTTTTTTTGAATTTCTTGAAATATGTTTTGATTTTGGGGTCTGAATTTATGATTTAAATTATGGGTTTTGGATTTTGAATCTTATCTGATCTGGGTTTTGATGGGATTTGTAAAAAGATAATATTTTGATGTTAAATTGGTTGAATTTATGCTTATTTCAATGGTTTTTTTGTTAAATTGACACACAGTATAAATTGACACACAAGCTCTCATCATTTAAAATTGGGGAAATATTGAAAGAAGTGTTGTAATGGAATTTAAGTTTGAAGACATTTCGAGCGTTGTGGTATTAGAGAGAGAGAGAGCAGGTCATTTTAGAGAGAGAGAGAGAGAGCAGAGTTGGCGGCGGTGGGATGGTGGTGGGGATGATGCGATGGTGGGGGTGGTGGTGGTGTGGTGGTGGTATTTTAGAGAGAGAGAGAGAGCAGATTTTATGTTGAGAGGGAGAGAGATGTCTGAGATGAGGTTGAAGATGATGATCTAAGGGTTTTTTTATTATAAATGAGTTATTATAAAAAGACAATAAATCTAAAATGACTAAAATGCCCCTGAGGGTAAAGACAAAATAGCAGGTCATTAATGGGAAATCTGGTCAAATTTGAGATTTGGACCAAAATGGCAACAAAAACCAAACCACAGGGCCCTGGATGTAATAAGTTTGAGATTTGGACTAAAGTGGCAAAACTGGCCAAACCACAGGGACCAAAATGGCAGTTTACTCAATTTAATATTATCAATAATTAACTTTCCATAAGAAATATTTAAAAATATAATTAAGAATGCCTCATAGAGCGCCATGTGTCCCTAACATGGTTTCTTTTATTATATTTTTTTTTGAAAGGCAAATTTCATTAAAACACACAAGCCAAGGGAATTCCCAAGACGGGAACCCCACAAGACAGAATTACATCACATAAAAAACAAATGACTTCCACCCCTTCCAATCCACCCCACCAAATCTACCTCTACTACATAACCAAAGATAAGACAGAGACTTAATGTCCGCCACTAACTCTACAGCGTTCCTATTCTTTTGAGCAAAAACTCTCTCGTTCCGAGCTTTCCATAGACGCCAACAAGCCACAATGAGGATCCCATATAATAACTCCTTTTTATTCTTCGACCATCTCGAACCTTCAACCACTTCGACAATATCTTTAACCGAGAAGAGAATAATGGGAGGAAGTTTAACCCAAGAAGCGATACCCTGCCACAAACCAGCCGCCATACCACAAGCCGTAAACATGTGATCCACATTCTCTTCTTCAAGCATGCAGAAACCACAAGAAACCTCTCCATGGATGATGTTTCTACTACGAAGCGCCACTTTAGTCGGAATTCTATCCAACAACAACCTCCACATGAAAACATTACATTTTAACAGGATCCACTTACACCAATTAAAATCGATGGAAGGAATGATGCTGCCAACCCGAGCACTAACAGCCCAATGTTTTGCAATGTTGACCGAAAAATCAATAGGCCCACTATCATACCAAGCCCAAGTGTCAGCCCTGTTTACCAAGCATTGGCCCAGAATCATTCTGTGGCAATTAATCAGTTCGGCGACCTGTTCTGGCGAGGAGGGGTAAACACGCCAGCTCCAAGAAACCGGCCCATTGCCATTGAGACCTCCAAGTCTATCCGCAACGCTGCACCATTTATTTCTTTCAAGCCGGAACAAGTTAGGAAACAAAACCTTTAACGGGGTATTAGAAACCCAAGGATCAATCCAGAATTTAATATCCATCCCGTTACCCACTATGCCGCGGATCATTTGAGGAGCAGAAGTGCCACCCACTTTAAATCTTTTACAACTCTTAATCAATTTCGACCATGTACCGGAGATACTCAATTTGCACGGATACATATCCCACTGACGAACCGAACCGTGAATAGCAATGATAACTCTCTTCCACAAAGCATCACCTTCAACTCGAAATCTCCAGAGCCACTTGAGGAGGAAGGCGTTATTTATGTCTTCCAACCGACTAAGACCCAAACCACCATTTTTTTACGGAAGAGCGACCTTATCCCAAGCCACCCAGTGCACCTTTCTAGAATCCGGGTCACCACCCCACAAGAACTTTTTAATCAAGGAATCTAATTTTGTAACGACTGCCACCGGTGCCTTGTACAATGCAAAATAATAAGACGGCAAACTCTCTAAAACAGATTTTATCAAAACTAAGCGACCCCCGATAGAGAGCACTTTAGACTTCCATTTCGAAAGTCTACTCTTGAAATTTTTTTCCACTGGCTCCCAATTATTAATCCTGCTCATATTGGCTCCCACGCTAATACCAAGGTAGGTGAAAGGGGTAACACCCGAACAACAACCCAATGAACTAGCCCTCGCAGAAACCTCATCCAAACCTTTTCCAACACCAAACAGAGTAGACTTATGTATATTAATCCGAAGCCCTGAGCACAAGTGAAAAACTCTAAGCAACCGGCGTAAGGAATTAAAATTATTAGGAGACCACTCTCCCAAGATCATAGCGTCATCCGCATAGAGTAAATGAGAGAGAACCAAACCACCGTTGGGGAGCCGAATACCCTCAAAAGTGCCGACTTCACACGCCTTTCGCATCATCCCTACAAACGCCTCCATGACAATGATAAACAAAAACGGGGAGATAGGGTCACCTTGACGCACCCCTTTCTCACAAGAAAACTCAAATGTGGGCGACCCATTGACGAGCACTGACGACCTGGCCGAAGAGAGAACACCTTTTACCCACATACACCATTTCTCCGGAAAATTCATCTGCCTCATAATGGAAACGAGAAACTCCCAATTAACATTATCAAAAGCTTTAGCGAAATCAATCTTGAACATAAACAACTCTTTCCCGCATCGTCTAGCCCAAGCTAGCATTTCACTAATAACAAGAGGCCCATCCAAGATGAATCGCCCTGTTATGAAGGCAGACTGCGTCTCTGAAATTAACCCGTCTATCACCATTCTTAACCTGTTAGCTAACACTTTAGAAATAACCTTGCTGACCACGCCAATCAAGTTTATAGGACGATAATCACCCAAGTCCACCGGATCTTTGGTCTTAGGGACGAGGGTTATGAAAGAAGAACCCACCCCCTACTAATAACACCAGTCTCCGCAAAGACTCTAAAGATCTCCATAAAATCACCTGCAAACAAAGACCAAAACTTTTTTATAAAACGAAAATTAAAACCGTCTCGCCCTGGCGCTTTATCACTCTCGCATTCCCAAACCGCATCTTTAATCTCTTTTTCTTGAAAGGGGGCAATAATATTGTCGACTGAAGAGGAATCAAGAGTCTTAAGATCATTCAATATGAGAGAAGGCCGAGTCTTCATTTCCTCCATGAACTTTGTTTTGAAAAACCGGTGAACCTCTTTCTTAATCGCTTGGGGTTTGGTCACCCATTCGCCATTAATGGACAAACCAGGAATAGAGTTGGACGTCCGTCGGGAATCTATCACACCATGAAAAAAAGACGAGTTAGCATCCCCCTCCTTCGCCCACCTAACCCGAGCTTTTTGTTTCAAGTCCCGAGCTTTAAAAGAATCTAGTTCCTTAAGGCGTTTATTCGCTTCTTCTAGAACCCATAGTTCTGCTTCAGTTAAGTCACGATCCTCCAGAATCATCTCGAGCTCCAAGATATCCGCCTTTAAGCTCTCTTCCTCCTCCCTTTCGAGTTTGACTTGCAAACTCTGCCACCTTTTGATGTTATTCCTAAGCGACCGGAATTTACTCAATAAACCAACATCCGGAACGCTCGAACATGGCCCAATGGATAACGAATCCTCAACCACTTTATCCAACCCATCTCTATTTAACCAAGAATTATAAAAACGAAAAGGTTTGGCCCCAAAATTCTTCGATTCAATTTTCAGCAACAAGGGACAGTGATCGGACTCCACCCGGTCCAAAACTCTATACTCCGCATTACTCCACTTATTCTGAAAGGACCAAGACACAAAAACTCTATCAATCCGACTAAGTTTATTACCGGCTAAATATGTAAACCTGCGACCGCGTAGAGAATATTCATGTAACCCCATATCTTCCAAGAAATCATTAAACTCCTTAGTCGCCCCTTCGTGAAACTTAGAATTTCTACGTTCCGATCTATCTCTCACACAATTGAAGTCTCCCGCCACGCACCACAACTCATCATCGTTAGTAATCAACCTTTTAAGCTCATCCCAAACAGCCCTCTTGTCCACCAATTTCTGCGGACTATAGACATTAACAAAGGATATCTTTTGACCATCGTTCTTCAAGTAACCCGAGACTAAAAGAACATAACGACTTTTAAATACATTCATTTTTGCAAACAACTTAGAGTCCCATAATGATAACAAACCTCCGGATCGTCCCACCGCATCCACAGCTTCATATTCGAAATCCCCCGTCCCCCAGAGTTTACTAACATTCACACCTTGAAGCGATTGTAATTGTGTTTCCTGAATCATGACAAAACCCACCTTATTCGCCACCTTAAGGTTCTTTACCCACAGGCACTTATTCGCCGAACCCAGCCCTCTAATATTCCATGAGATGCAATTCATGATGACACCGGTTGAAAGCCTTCATCGATAACCAACTGATGAATCGAGGATTCGTAGTTTGTAATATTCTCCACCCCCAACCTTTGAGCAAAACCAATCGTTTCCTTAACCTCGTCACAAGGATTAATAGACACATTACCATCTTCTTCTAAGCTGTCAACAGTATCCTCTTGCCTCCCTTCCAACTCGACGTCCTTAACCTCATCACAAGGATCAATAGCCACGTTACTAGTATCTTGAACTTCAAATATGAACCGATCAATGTCATAAGGATCGTCACCATCTCTAGCCCATTTCTTTGGTCTTTCAACTCCCGTCGGGGAGGGAGACTTTTCAAATCGCGATTTCTTACGAAAGCAACCTCTCTTTTTTTTCTTTGAACCCGAGATTTCACTAGCAACCGACATAATAAATCGTAGTCCTTCCACATCCTCTAGGTTGCCCCCAACTTGATTTGTTACAATCTGTGGTGTCGTACCCTCATCCCTACCAACTGACAATTTAGAGGGTGCACACATAGCCGGCTCCCGGTCACCCTGTATAGAAGAGTTTGTGTTTTCACAATGTATAGTCGCATCAACTTGAGTGTCCATCCCTACCCACGGCCTCTTCTCGTGATTAAAATCAGCTTCACTCTCCTCTACCTCCACACCTATACAATCCGGAATCCACTCCCCGGTGTCTTCCTCAACAAGGACTACAAATTCCTCGTTACGCCATTTCAATTTGCATGACTGATTGATCCTTTTAGTCGATTGACATAATACTCCAATCATCGCATATGAGTAATCTTCAAGATTTTCATCCGTTTGTACCGATTGCACTACCCTTCCAAACTTAGATCCGATCCTGTCAACCACATATTTATCGAACAAAAACAAAGGAAGACCAAAGATTTTAAGCCATGCAAGACGTTCAAGATTAGTTCTTTGTCCTTCCCATATGACTAGTGTAGAGAACACCGGATTCCAAACCTCTTTCGTGTTCAAAAACTCCAACATACTCACATTATCCTCAAAAACTAAGACAACCGACAGCCCTCCAACATACCGTATGTGGACATTGCCCAGTCTAACAGAGAAAAGCCACTCCTTCAAGGACGTTAATGTGTTGAGATCTCTAGTAGAACCCAACAGAGGTTTCTTTTATTATATACTATAGATAGATATAGATTAGTTGATTGCATTTTATTTTTTCGTGTTGATTGAATATGTTTTTTTTTTCAGATTTCTTGGACTTCTATTATAGATCATTTCATGTTGTGGGCTTCTCACCAGTTTTCTGATGGGTTTCACATGCGATTCTTTACTTAGTAATATAGTTGCCACCCTTATCCTTAGGCAAGTCGTCTCTCAACTTTTGGTAACCTAAGTTGTCGTCGTTCATGCTCCTTCAATCATCAAATCATTTTCTGATTCATAGGCAATAAAAAAGATATTGATTATCAATCTTGGTGATTCTTTCTTGTTTAGAGGCGCCTACGGAAAGGCTCGACCTCTTCATCTCCAAATTTGAACCGAACACCCTCTACCGGTCTTCATCATCATGTTTGTATTATTTTTTGTGTTTGTTTCCATTCAGGTATTTGTTTGATCGTCTGTTTGAGTTCTTTTGGTTTTAGTTTGTTTCATTCCTTAAAAGTTGACACATTTATTCATGTCCTCATATGATACAACGATACATCCATATTTTAAATACATGTCCGCAGAACCCATCCGCATACCACAACTGGTTTTTGTAACTGTAAACACGAATTAGATCCACTCACTTTGCCTCAAATATTTGTATTATATAGGCTGTTTTATATTAATTTGTATAATTTTTATAGTTTTTGATAAATGGTAAGTTGCTTAAAGCCTTAAACAAATATTTGTATGACGATGTATATAGCCCAAATAGTGCATGCCAAAATAGTGCGGCCCAAATAATATGTACTTCTTGTTCATCTAAACGAGTCTCGTCTATGGACTATAGGAAATTGGAAGGCAATGTACATCCTAATAATACAAGCCCAAATTAAAGGTACAACCCCATAATAGTGGTGCACAAAAAACCCGAACCTGGACCCGGACCCGAAAATAAAACTCGGAACCGGGTATTATAAAACCCGGGTTTTTTATACCCGAACCCGACCCTACCCATAGGGTAGGGGTTGGGTATGCATTTCTGTTATAAAACCCGAACCCGGAATCGGTTTTTTTATACCCGTTTTCAACCCGGGTTTTACGAGTACCCAGTTTCAACCCGAACCCGGAACCGGGTTTTTTCAATACCCGGTCCGGGTTTCCCAATACCCTGTTCAGGTTTTTTCGTTTTTTTTTTGTGTTTTTTTCGAGTTTTGTACCTTGGTAACGGCTATATAGCCGTTAGAAAGTGTATTATGATCATTTGTTTGATTTACATTGTATCTTTATACCCTATAAAAGGGGTCTTTCATGACGAACAATAAACGAAGACGATCAAGTTATTCGAAGCTATCTATGTTCATCATCTTATTCGATCTGGTTCAATGATTATTTAGGTGTCATGTATTTCTATGTTTTATGAAATAAAAAGGTTTTGCATTTTATATTTCTATGATTTATCCAAAAAAAAAATGAATACCCGAGGCATACCCGAACCAAACCCGATCCATACCCGACCCTACCCGAACCCGAAAATAGGGTATTATAATACCCGGGTATTAGAAAACCCGACCCGAACGCTACCCGAACCCGGGTATTGTCAATACCCGATTTTGTAGAACCCGATCGTACCCGAACCCGGAACCGGGTATTCAGAAAACCCGATTTGTGCACCACTACCCCATAATATGTGAATAATCAAGATTCAAAAGTGATAGACTTTTTTTATTGAGACAAATATCTTTTTATACTAATAAATGAAAATCTTTTTATGACACGTGTGGTGTTTCTTTATCTTATTTTTCAATTTCTTTTTCCTATTAAATATTAGTTTAATTAAATATAATTTAGATAAGGATCATATTTTTTTTATTAAACTTTGAATTAGTAATCTCCTTATCTTATTAGATTACATGTATGTTTCTTGTTTAATTTTTAGAATAAGATTTGGTTTTATAAAGTTATCTAACAAAAATGATTTTAAAATAACTTTTAAGAAATAAGCAAAATAAAATTATACAATTTTAACTTCAAGAGTCATTTATTCATCCATTATTTAACTATGAAGCCAAATTGACCCTTTAAACCAAGTTAGACTTGTACGGCTGAGTACTACGACTTCAGAAAAACCTTCTAGAAATATTTTTGTCTATACTAACCCATCCTTATTGGAATTGTGACTCGGTATGTAAATTACTCTACGAATCCGAATTTCTGATTCATTTTTTTTGTTTTTATTTGATTAAATGATTAAGGTTAACTCAATTTGTAAAGAACAAATTATTTATATTTTCAATATTTGGTTTATCAGATAACAAATACTAGGTTATGATATTCAATATTCTATGACAAGTTGTATAAACTTTTAACGTTATATAAATAAGTTAGCATGGTCATGAGGTATAAAACAATATAGTCTTACTTTTATATAGCTATAACATTATAACTAAATTTATTAATGTTGTCAAAAATATGTATATACAGAATATAACAATTATACACAAAATTTAAAAAAAGTTTATTATCGATATTCATGGGTTCTTGTATATTTCATTACCACCATCACCCTTAACAATCGAACCCTAAATTCGTAAAGACAAACCCAAATCATACCTCAAGTTTGCAATGTAGTTCAAACCAGAAACCTTAAATTGAAACATTATATTAAAAACCCTTCAAACAATAAATATTCAATATAACAATATTTAAATCATATAAACTATATTGTTTTGTGAATATTTTATGTCAATAATATATTTGTTTAATGTGAGTCTTATCTTCAACTTGGAAAGGGTCAAATTGTAGGTACGGTTTGGTACACTACAATATCAAAAGGAACATCCAGAGAATTGGGATATTAAACTTCCATTATTGGGAGAGTGCGACAACATGTTGATTAAGACCTTAGAATGCTAAACCTTCTCGATTGTCTATAGACTAATGGCATTAGGTGTTTATCCGATGTTTTGAGTTTAAGTTTTACATTACAGAGAGGATACAAAGTGAATTTTAGGAGTTGATTATTAAAGGGGTATGTGCTCACCGTTAAAAAAAGACTAAACCAAAAATTTATAAACGTATATTTTTTTGTCTATTTCTTACTAATGCCAAGAGTTTCAAGTCGGAGACAAAATGATAGTGAAATGTCTACATCTAACAATCCAAATCGCAGAGAAGGTGCTTTGGATCATTTTTCGGAGGTATGACAAAATGTTACCAATATATCGATGATCACACATGCTGGAAGGTGTCTTATTGAATTCAACCTCCACTCGCGTTGAAGATCTACCTAGTCTTTCATGTGAGTTTCTCAAGGTGTATCATGAGGGTGTGGAAGACCCGAGACAATGACTACCTAAACTGGCACCCCCGATAGTTGTGTCATCATTTGATCGTTAGGTTGAGGATATCATATTGGCCCTAACAAAGGGAGATGTGTAGCGCCACGCTCTTAGAAGCATTATTCAAGTGGAATAATTTGTCTGATAGTGAAACAAGGTGGGAAGCTGAAGACACTTTGTGGTTGTTCAAGGATTGGATTAGGAAATATCGCGAGGATATAAAGGTTCTTAAACAATCAAAGTATTCTTTGTTCTGAGTGTACTTCTCTATAGCCATTTGTATCAGGAAAGATCATAGTAAGTCTGACTTAAATCGAGATTAAATTTCAAACAATAAAATTGAATAAATAAGTCATTAAATATTAAGTTGAAAAAACAGATGCAATATAGCATTTTGTGCGTATCTAATTGTACTAAAAAAAACATACAAAGCAGTGGATAAATAATACTTCATTTAGTGTAAAAACTATCTCGCCATACATGAATGCATCGTGACTATGTATTTTGATCGTATATATTGTTTTACAAAAAAATAGGGATGTAACTGAGGCGAGCTTGAGCCTGATAAAGCTCGAGCTCAAGGGTACAAGCCTACCGTTTCAAAACCAAGCCCGACTCATAACACATCTTGTCGACTCATGGCCGCTTATATGTTTGAAGAGCTTAAATAAGCCAAAGCTTTACTCTTTTTATAGTGAAATCTAAGAGCAATGTTCGATACAAATCTCATCAGTTTCTTTTATTTTCATAATTGTTTCTTGTAGTGAAACGACAATTTTGAATCTTATATAAGAAATAACCTAACAAGTTTTATATGTGGCTTGAATTCCGGCAAGAATTCGTTTATTCTTAACTTGTTTTAAGTTTTCGTTTATTCAATCTCAAATAGCTTATGAACCACTCGAGTAGTATAAAACAAATGTGTCCATGGGCATATGAATAACATTTTATTCAATTATATTAAATTTGGAGTTTGGAAAAATTGTGAAGGGACCACTTATGAAACAATTTGGGTAGCTACTCCAAGTTTGAGTTAGGAATAAAAGTATATGTACGGTTAGGTACTCAAAACTTATGATTTTAAACTATAGTTATTTTAAATTAAAGTGGCCTGCTTTTATTATAGAAAAAATAAATTTGCTATAGCTCTAAAATTTAATGTCGTTTACTTAACGTGGCCTCCATAATTGATCAGACAATACATAATTTGGTATATAATATGTAAGATTAGATGACGTAACCGACAATAAAACATAATAATTTTGTAACCAGTGTCTTTATTTAGTCACAAATTTTATTATCCCACCGGATAACTAGGGTCGTTCCAAGGTTTTAGGTGGTCCTAAGTGAGCTACAAACTCGGGTCTCTATTGAATTGGTATAAAGAAAATTTGAGATTAAGATTTGAAACATTGAATAACCAGAGCGATGACTTTTCCTAATGTTGGCCCTAATTTTGCCAATCCTCAATCAGTTTCACATTGGTAAGACACCGCAAGTTACGAGGGTTGTTGTGTTGCGATGCTGCTTTTGGATTCTGGAATGAAGTGACCACAAACAATGTGGAGTCCTGAAGTAAAATTCTAAATCTTGGGCCTAGAAACGTGGTTTAAATGTGCCAAAAACAAGTCTAACATATGAAAAAAAAAAATAAAAATCTGAAGGCTTTTGTTTTTTTGGTGGCCCTAAACCTTAGCCTAAGTTGATAAGTCTAACGAATCAGCCCTGCGGACAACAATAATATCATATTTTAAAAATTCGACCAGACGTTAAACGGGTCCTCAAACTTGAACTCTCGTCGATATTGAACTTAGGTTGATAAATTTATAGAAAAAAGATTCAAGCAACCAAGATGAAGAAAAAATGACTTGCGTTTGCGTGACACCAAATCGCATACGGTTATAAATTTAACTAGACTAGTAATAGGTGTAAAATGTCAAATATTGACATCCAAAATTCATATGTACCCTGCTAGCTTATTGATTTTTTCGAGTCTACTCTACATCTATATGATAACAACACATTATCTAATCTCATTAAAAGAATCCTTATTTAGCTTTCGTTTTGATTTGTACTAACTATTGAACATTTATTTCACATGTCATTGGAGTTGCAAAATAGTTAAAGATCACCTTCTTTTTCTTCATTTTTTGTGGTTAAAGAGGAGACCTTAGACAAAGTTTATTTAACACAAATAAAAAAATGTAGTACATACTTCATGGGTTATATCGAGCTCATTATATTGAGGCTACATGGAAAACTAATCCATCACCGATATCTTAAGTGAAGTTCGGTCGATCGGTTTCCTTTGGGTTAAGAGCAGAGCAGGTCGAAGTTAAAGCACTTAACTTGGGATAATTGGTGTAAATATGTTAGTATGTAGCTTTTTAGTTCTTGGCCGCTCGGTTTTCGGGTTTGGCGTTTTAATGAATTTTTCCTTTAAAAAAAGTGTGTTTGAATGATATCAAGATTCACAACCTCCATAGAAGTTCTTTTTCGTCACCGATAACAAGATAACAAAACTGTAAGCTATTAGGCCAAAACAAACTATATCATGGTTGTATGGTTTTTATGGTTCAAAATGTATATTCATTGAACTAATTTAGCGTTGATAAGTGGATGCTTATATGAATTAAGATGCTTAGATTCTCAACATTCTTAGTGATTTCTTCCGTATATTTACTTCTGATAAGTGACAAGTTTAGTTTGTTAGGGACACAAAAACGATTTAACAAAATAAAATTCTTCGTGTTAATCTTAGAGACGCTTGTATGTGAGTCTGTCTGCAAATTCGCAAGGTAAAGCCTTTTAATTCACTTTAGTGTGAGGTTTTGGGTTCAAGTCTCACAAGAAACAAGAAATTCGCCGTTAAAAAAAGAAGAAGAAGAGCCATCATCACATTATAAAAAAACCGAAGCATACATGAAAAGATTTAAATCATATGATTGTCTTATAACGGTTATATATGGGTTATATGTTAGATATTTTAGTGTAACCAGGGATTGACTTGGTGATCAAAGCGAATAATAATACACATCAAGCAAGTAGGAGGTGCGGGAGTGCACGCTTGTTTGAGTTATTATAATTCGAAGTGTACGGACGGAGCCCGTACTCTACGGGGGTTCCAAGGGGGCAGCGCCCCCTTGGCGGGGGTCCGGGGGCAGCGCCCGTGGGAGCAGGGTCCAAGGGGCAGAGCCACTGGCTTTATTTTCATTAAATTGCCTTAATGAAACTGCATCAGAAAATTTTATTTTCTGGAATTTGTCACATTTTCGAAATGACAAAAATTGGCGGTTTTTTGGCAATTTTGTCTGAAAATCGAGATAACTGCCACTAGGCAGTTACAACCCCAAAAGTCCCAATTTCGTAGACAGTTTCCTTGGTCACAATCCTCTGGTTCAGAAAATTCACGCAAACACATACACTGGTTCATTTTCTCAAAATCAGAGTTGTATCCGATTGAATTATTCGGGTGAACCACCGAAATAATTTGACATCACGCCTCTCTGATCATCTGGCAAACTGAAATTCCCCAACATTATATGTTCATTTTTAACAAGACGTACTAATCTACATTGTGATTTCAATATTTAAGTGTTATTTCGATAAATAGGAGTGTTTATGTACTGATAACTGTTAGCGGGCAAATAGAGTCTGGTTATGTTTACAAATGTAACCTGATACTGCAATCAAACGGTGTATCTATGTGTGAAGTAAATAGAGTCTCGGTGGTCGGATAACTAACTTAGTGCGGTTTATAGGCAAAATAAAGGAATACTATGTTCAAATTCCCTTTTCTATTCATATATTATAAGTCAATTTTCTAGTTAGAAAATATACATCATGTATAAATTTTTCGGTGAACAAGATAAGAGATGACAATGAGATGGGTTTAGGAGGATGGCAATGAGGTGGGCTTGGGACGAGTTCAGGTTTACTCATCAAAATTCTTCGACTTCGAGTATCATCCCTAAACAATATAATTGATTCTTACACGTTCGGTGACGAATTCCTAGAAGTGGAAAAGAAGAGGAAATACAATTAGTCAAAGACACGTAAATTAGAAATTATAATTGATTCTTACACGTAAATTCCTGAAACGATCTTTTAGAAATTATCAATAGAACTAAAGGAATTCAAAAAGCTCGGTAAGAAGAGATTGATGTCAAAAGACACGTAAATTAGAAATTATCAATAGAACCAAAGGAAGTAATAATATAGCACTACATTTATTAAAACCTAAGGGGTTATAAGAAGCGACTTTATCAAAGTGTGATGAAAATGAGTTCTGCTATGGATTAAAACCTAAGGGATTATATAAGACGTGACTTTATCAAAGTGTGACGAAAATGTGTACTATGGGGTTAAGGGTTGATGAGCCTTTATTAAAGGGCTTGAGACTTAGCGGTATCAAAGGGATTACAAGTCTTACGGTGGACAAATGTACACTTTTAAAAGTAAGATTAGAAAGGGTGTGCGAATTACCCGGTTAAAATAAGAAACTGTAGAATAATTTATTTCATAACCATCATAATATTAAGGTGTTAGAGCATTCACATTCCCTCCACCATTTTTTACCTTAAAATTTAACTAAAAATCATTAAGGTGTTAGAGCATTTACATTCCCTCCACCATTTTTACCATAAAATTTAACTAAAAATTATACTTTTAAAAAATTAATCTCTATTTTAATAATCCTTCCACATCCATCCATTACTTTTATCTTTATCTTACTTATAAATACTTACTTTATTATATTTCTCGTTTTTATATACTCATAATAATTTTGTAGATTATCAATAGTAGCTTTTTATATATAAAAAGTTATTGTAGCTAACTTTTTAAAATCTAGGTTTGGGGGGAAGAAATAGGGGGTTAAGGGTAGTGTATTTTAAGAAGATTTTTTTTATTAAATTTAAAGATGACAGATAGTTTGATAGATGGGATGTGAATACTCTTACATTCCAACAAGTATGATTTACTAATTTCAAGACAATTGTTGAATCCTTTTAACAAGACAAGAATATGTGTTATGGCTTAAGGGTATGGGGATGGTGATTTGGATAATAGATTGTCACATCAGACATTAATTGTGACAACCCGCACTTTTAGGTAAACACCATTTCCTTACTCTATCTAATTCCAGCTAAACTCAAAACACCCGTCCGCGTTATTTTTCTTTCACGATTGGCGATCATGTTTGTTTTATATATATATATATATATATATTAATAACAATAACAATTATAATGAAAATAACAACACTTGGGATAATTTTAGAACAATTTGAATATTCTTAATAGTTGAGGGGTGCTAATGAAAATTAGGAATCTAAACAATTATATTTAATGATTAATTACCCAACCCATCGTCCCCCCCCCCCCCCACGCAAACCCTAAAATACTCACACAACAGCCAACAGACACACCTCTCTCCCCTTCCTCCCTCCCGTTCAGAGTTTCCGGCGGTCGGAGTCGTGATTCCGGCGCCCGTTATTTGTCAGACAAGCAAAACTTGAACCTCTCATCCTTCTGTCACCTTCTCACCTTCACAACACTTCTTCTTGTACACAACTAAACCACGATCCCCTCTAAATTCATCCATCTCTCGCACAGTTCTATAAACGAGAGAGAAAGAGTAACGATGAGAGAGAGAAAAGCTGAGAAGGAAAGAAGAGTCGCAACGGCGGCGGCGCTGGCAACCGCGGCCGCACCGGTGATGGCAGCAGTGAATAGAGGTGAGGACGGATGAAAACGGGACGACAACACCCCTCTCTCGTGAAGCTTTTCCTTCAAGTTCCTCTAGTATCTTGATTCCTTCGGTTTGTATGATCTCACTATATTGCAAATCAAATCCTCTTGTCATGCATAGTGGTATCGATATATGATTGTTGTCATGGATTATGCTCGTACATTATGTTATGTGTGTTAATTATTTGCATGGTAATAGGGTTCTTGGTGGTTAGTTATTTGCATGAATATATGATAAGGAATCATGGGTGCACTTGTTGCAACATAAACATATTAGTTATAATGTTGAAGGGGTATGGTCCCAGATCTCGCGTCAGCATGACCGCGAGTGACCATTACCCTTATCAAAAACCCCCACCAGCAAGAACTTATCTGTGTCCGTGAGGGCACGCGCGAACACAGCGGTTGAAACCAATATGTCCAATGATGGGAAGACTTAACTTAAATACGAGAACAAATGTTACACATAGCGATGCGGCCTAGCACCGCATCCTATGAACATTTTCGTCACGACAAGGGATCTGGACAACAGTAACAGTCACCAAGCGGCGATGCGGCACGGCACCGCATCCCGCATCCATCTTGGCCAGAACAAGAACGCGGGAACATCAGTTACCGCAAGCAGCGATGCGGCCCGACACCGCATCCTGCCCACAAGGCAAGTGGGTCTGACACCACAGTGCAAGTGGCACTGAGAACAGTCAGTTGTCAGCCCACATGTATGCAACAGCCTGACACCACAGCACGACGTGGCATCACCTCCGTAATCGACAGGCCTGACACACCTACAGGAGGCTGTGCGATGTCAGGCTAGCTACTCAACTACCATCCTTCACTCCTCGGCTATAAATACCCATCCCAAACCAGGTTTGAGGTATCTCTTCTCAACTCTCTCACTACTACTACTATCACACTTTGCTTCCCAAGCAAACTACTGATTCTCACGCCGGAGAGTGGTAACAAGGAGCACCCCCCACCCTATCCTCCTTGTTACGAGTCACGGCTTGTTTCCTTGTGCAGGAAACCAACCAGCGGATGATCCAGCCAACGATCCTCGGAAAGGAGGGATTAACCCTACTTGACGAGACCAGTGAGTTAACCCCACCCGGTTAACCATTGTTTCATCATTGGCGCCCACCGCTACTCTTAGCACTTTTTTCCACCATCCCTTTCTCTCCAAAGATTATGTCTGATCGTCTAAACAACACTGCAGGGGATAACCTAAACCCCGAAAACCAAGGGCCTACGGGGACCACTCCCCTAGCCCCAAATGCTGACCACGTTGGCACATCGACGCAAGGGGGCGTTTCCCTTACGTTCGGACACGATCTTTCACAGTACGCTGCTGTGATACCTCCAGGCATGAACCTTCATACCTGGTACGACCAGCAACAAGCTTTGCTGGCCACAACATACAACAGAGCTTGCGCAGAAGCGCAAGTACCGGTCGGGCCTACCCCAGCACCGCATACCCCTGCGAGTCGTGTTTTACAATACGACGGCAGGGCCCCCACACATCCTGCCTCCCGAAGTAGGCACGAAGACCACGGTTCCTCTTACTGCGACGTCCGCACACTTGATGAGGACGATTCCTCGTATGGGTCCCGCCGCAGGGGCCCTATACATAGCCGCCTAGGCCCCCATGGCGAAACTAGGCGGCAGTCTACAGCCCACCACGGCCCCGGTATCCAGAGCCGGCTGGGACCTCAGTCCCACCATGAAGGGCAGGGCCGTACCGATCCGGATGACGGTACATACTGCGGGGATTCTCATGCTACTAGCAGCAGACCGGGAGGATGCAACTATGTTTCTCCCACTCACCCCCGCACTACATACCACCGCGCTGCAAAGCGCCACCAGAGCCAACCCTACAGGCCGAAATCTGCGGCCGAAAACTCCAAGTTTGTCCCGGAGATTGCCAACGCCGATGTCACCACCACCAAATTCCCATTAAACATTGGGAAATACAATGGTTCGGCCGACCCAGATGACCACATGAACATCTTCGTCGGCGCCGGGTGCAACGGCAGGTGGGATGAACCCACCTTGTGTCAATTTTTCCCGCAGACCCTAACAGGTCTGGCCAGGGCTTGGTTCGATTCTTTGCTTGTGGGGTCACTGACCTCATTTGAGGACTTGCAAGCAAAGTTCCTCGCGCATTTTTGCCAGCAGCGACGTCATGAACGTGATTCTATGGATGTCATGAACATCTGGCGCAGAGACAACGAATCGCTTGAGGCGTTCGTTGTCCGTTACAATAAAGAGTGCCTAGAGATAGGCGACGTTGCAGACCAAATGGCACGCAACCATTTCATTGTCGCTATTAAGGACGAACAAATGGTTATGACTATCTCCGGCAAGGAAGGCTTGCCTAAGAAATGGGAAGATGTCATGTCTGCGGTCAAGACATACGCCCAGACTCAGCGGTCCCTCAAACCGCACGTCTCAAAGGCACAGCCCCAAACGGAAGGCCAGTCCTCCCACCAAGAGCACAAGCGCAACAACAAGCGCAACCGAGACACATGAAATCGCGGCAGCGATCCCAGACCATATGTCCCGCGTAACAACCAGCCCGACGCAAGGGCAACAATCAACGCCCAGTGTGAAAACCGGGCGTCGAAGAAGGAGTCTCGGGATCGTAACTGGACCAAGATCAACCAGTCGCCAAGCGACGTCATCCTTACGAACGCGCAATTCCTGCGACCGGCCCAACCAATGAAGTCCAAGAAAACCCAGGATCCCGCACTCTACTGCGAGTATCACAAGGACTCGGGCCTCACAACGAACAACTGCATCAGTCTCCGATTGGAGATTGAGCGAGCCCTAAAGGAGGGGAAACTGCAACATCTGTTGCCGGCTGCGCAAAAGCAAACTAAGCGCATCACCCCCCATAACGAGGGCACCTCCACGGGTAAGCGGACCATGTACGTGGCCTCAACCCACATGATCAATGGAGGACGAGGAAGGCCGCGCAAGGCGGCAAGAAGACCGGACAATGACTGGAAAGACGAGCAAGTGGTCTTTCCAAAAGTCCGAGGCGGACCGCGCGACAGGCGCGCCGTCGTTATCACGGGTCACCTGGCTCACTACTGCACCAAGAGACTCTTCATCGACCCGGGCAGTACATCTGACATCACATATGAGCAATGCTTCAACAAGTTCGACGACGAAGACAAGGATCGGTTGCAGCCGGTGGACTACCCTTTGGCCGGGTTTGCGGGGGAAACCGTATTCCCCCTGGACCAAATCACTTTTCCTGTGCGCCTCACCAATCGAAGGCACACACGAACGGAGGAGGTAAACTTCATGGTTCTACCTCACACCTCCAAATACGACGTACTTCTTGGGAGAGAATCCTAGGGCGACTTCAACATGATCACATCCGTCCCCCACTCTGCCATCGGTTTCCCAACCGAGACGGGGGTTGCGATAATATACGCCCACATAGAAGTTATGTCCTCGGACGAGCTGCGTCCGGCCAAGATAGCAAGGCCTACCCCCAACACGCAACCAGAAAAATGGGTTCTTAACGCAAGACACCCAGAGCAAACGGTCACGTTGGGCCACGCCTTGTCCCCCACCATCAGAGCGCGCCTGAAACAGCTCCTCTTCAGGAACCAGGATATTTTTGCGTGGACACCCGCGGACATGACAGGGGTACCACGCGAAATTGTGCAGCATTTCTTGAATACCATGCCAGGTATCAAGCCGGTGATCCAAGGCCAACGCCACCTTGGATAAGCAAAGAACGAGGCGATAAATGGGCAGGTCCAAGAACTGCTCTCCGCAGGCATCCTGCGGGAAGTCAAATACCAGACTTGGTTGTCCAACCCAGTCATGGTAGAAAAACCAAGCGGGGGCTGGCGCATGTGCGTCGATTATAAAGATCTCAACAAAGCCTGCCCCAAGGACTGTTACGCACTTCTGGAGATCGAAGAGAAGGTCGATAACCTTGCTCTGTTTCGATGGAAGTGTTTTCTCGATTGTTAGAAAGGCTACCACCAGGTACAAATGGCAATCGAGGATGAAGATAAAACGGCATTCCGCACGCCTACCGGAAATTACTGCTATACGAAAATGCCGTTTGGGTTGCGCAACGCGGGTGCAACCTATCAAAAGTTGATGAACGACACTTTTCGCGGTCAAATCAGCAAAAGTGTCGAAATCTATATGGACAACCTGGTCGTCATGAGCATGGAGGAAGATACCATGCTCAATGATGTTGAAAGAACATTCCTAACTCTGCGAAGCGTCAATATGAAGCTAAACCCAGGGAAATGCTCGTTTGGAATGGAAGAAGGCAAGTTCCTTGGATTCATCGTAACCAAAGATGGATTCAAGGTGAACCCGGAAAAGGTTCAGGCGATCGAGCGCATGCCATCGCCTTCTACGATGAAAGAAATGCAACGACTAGCCGGTAGGCTAGCCGCACTGAATAGATTCTTAGCCAACCATGCAGCTAAGTCTTACCCTTTCATCAAGACCCTGCGGAGCTGCTTAAAAAAGGAACAATTCCAATGGACCGCAGAGGCCGAAAAAGCTTTCCGGGAGATGAAAGAGTGTTTGATTCAACTCCCAACTCTAACCGCACCACGAAAGGATGAGCCACTTATTTTGTACCTATCTGCCGCGGACAATGCGGTAGGCGCGGTACTCATAGTGGAGCGGGAAGGAGTTCAAACACCCATCTACTATATCAGCAAAATGCTCAACGACCCAGAGACGAGGTACTCCATCATGGAGAAGTTAGTATTGGCACTAGTACACGCGTCAAGACGGTTGCGACGTTACTTTGCAAACCACGCCATTACAGTGTTAACCAACTATAGGATCGGCCCGATCCTATCAAAACCCGACATCTCTGGTAGATTAGCAAAATGGGCAATTGAGCTGGGCGCACTTACACTGAACTATAAGCCGCGCCCCGCAATCAAAGGCCAGGTCTTGGCTGATTTCGTCGCCGAAGTACCAGCAAATCGCATTCAAGAATGCGAACAAGAACAAAACCCTACGCCACCAACATCCTCCTCAGAAACATGGGCACTATTTACCGATGGTTCATCCAACGAGGACGGTGCAGGTGCGGGTCTGCGACTCGTCAGCCCCGATGGCCAAGAGCTTACCTATGCAATCCGCCTCGATTTCAAAAGCACAAATAACGAGGCAGAGTACGAGGCTCTACTGGCAGGACTGCGTCTGGCAGTCAAACTCGGCGTCCAACATTTGGAAGCACACTTCGACTCACTATTGGTTGCAGGGCAGATACGCGGCGACTATGCCGCAAAAGGGGATATCATGATCCTCTACCTCGAACAAGTCTTGCAACTGAAATCAAAGTTCACTTCCTTCAATATCCGCCATATCAACAGAAGTGATAACAAACCCGCGGATGCACTGTCAAAACTTGCATCCACCAGCTTCCAACACCTGGCAAAGGAGGTACGCATCGAGATTCTGCAAAATCCCTCGGTACCCCTGCGCCAAGTCAATGTCATCCAGTACGGTACAACATCCTGGATGACACCAATCATTGCATACTTGCAATCAGGTGTTACTCCCGAAAGCAAGGCAGAGGCACGCAAGTTGCAACACAAAGCGTGTCATTATCAGATGGGAGACGGTATCTTATACCGTAAATCATACCTGGGGCCACTCCTACGATGCGTCGACCCCCAAGATGCCACATACCTTATCAGAGAAATACACGAGGGAATATGTGGCATACACGCAGGCCCACGCATGGTGGTGGCCAAAATCATGAACGCGGGGTACTATTGGCCCGGCATGCACCTAGATGTGGTCAAAGTCTTACGCAAGTGTTTCAATTGTCAGTGGCATGCTCCCAAGACCTTGCGCCCCAAGAACAACCTGATCCCCGTCACCACTGCATGGCCATTCCAAAAATGGGCAATCGATGTGGTGGGACCATTTCCAGACGCACCAGGTGCAGTGAAGTTTATCATAGTGGCTGTTGATTACTTTACAAAATGGGTAGAGGCAAAACCGCTCGCCTCAACCACCGCTATGATAACAAGGAAATTCGTCTGGGAACATATCATCTGCCATTTCGGTCTACCAATGTGCATCGTTACCTACAACGGTACCAACTTCGCTGCCGATGACTTTCAAAAATGGCTAAAGGAGCTAAACATTGAACACATATTCTCCTCAGTAGCTCATCCGCAAGGGAATGGCCAAGTCGAGAGTATCAATAAAAGTTTAGTCGAAGGAATCAAAGCATGGTTGGGAACTGCCAGACGCGGCTGTGTTGATGAACTCCCAAGTATTTTATGGGCCCACAGGACAAGCCCAAAGACAAGTAACGGTGAGACACCCTTCAGCCTAGTCTATGGCACTGAAGCGGTGATCCCCGCGGAAGTAGGCCTCCCCTCACCTAGAATGTTGGCTATTAACAAGATAGACAACAATGAGGAAAGCAGGGTTGACTTGGACCTCCTGGAAGAAAGGCGTGAAAACGCTGCCATCAACGAGGCCAAGTACAAAACCAAACTTGAAAAGTACTACAATGCACGTGTCCGCATTTGTACCTTCAACCCGGGAGACTACGTCCTTCATGACAATGAAGCATCTAACGTGGAACGCCTAGGGAAACTTGCCCCCAAGTGGGAAGGACCCTACCTCATCCAAGAGGTCCTGGGCAAAGGCGCGTATAAACTACAAACATTAGAGGGCGAAACTATCGCACGCACATGGAATGCACAACAGCTTCGACGCTGTTACATGTAAGCCATGCTTTTTACATTCATCATGTAACCTATCGGGCCGCAGGCCATTTGCAAATAAATAAATGAACGATTCAATGCAATATTGTTTATTTACTTCTATTACAAATACGTGTTCCACTCTGCGGTATCTGCAAAAACAGATTGGCAAAATCTTCATTCGCGATACCCACACAGAGTGGTGACCACACGCAAGTATTGTAATAGGCCAGCAATGATAAAACATCAACTGTCTATCCGGCTGGATATGCAAATATGGTTTTCACAAAACCTATACTATTCCTAAACCCTAACGGGATAAAAACAGGAATTGACTAATACTCATACGACAAGGGTATTGAGTATACTTAACCGCGCTTCACAGCGGGTAAAGTTCTTCATACTTGCATATCATCTTGATATGCAAAAGGCAAATACAGACTTAGTGTTATTCACAATAACATTAACTCATACAAGTTCACACATGCAAGTAGTAAAAACACTTGTATAACTTGAACAAAACGGTTAAAACTTTATATTCAAAAAATGTCTACACCCACGCGGTGTACAAGATATTTACATAAAGTTTCTAACATTTACATTGAGGAAACAAAAAAGGGCACGCAGGACATCCTAGTCTTTCTTTGAACCGCTGGTACCCGCATCACCCTTGCCATCACCAGCAGTCTCTTCCTCTTCATCTTCCTCATCAGCATATAATAACCACAAGCAGTCTACGTAGTCTTCTGCGTCCAGGCATTCGTCAAGTTTCTCAAGGGCGGAAATGGATGTATCGTTATACGCCGCGAGAGCGGTAGCAAGAAGCGCTTCAGTGTCCATGCCATGGAAACCGGACCGTTCATCGGTATATTTGCCCTGGGCCAAAATATTCATATGACTGATGCACCGGTTGTAGCCAGCTTTAAAACCAGTGCCACGCGCACGCAGCCTTATCTGCTCTACACCAGCTGCGTTCTCAGGCGCGTCAAGGATAGCCCGAACAATCTGCAAAACACAAACAATAAGGTTATCAAATGGCAAACCTAAAAACATAGAAAAGACAATGGGTACTTACATGCCCGATAACATGGATACGCATCCATTCGCGATCTTCCTTGAGCTGATCGAATGAAGAAACAAGGCTATCCCTAGCCTCAACTGCCTCCCTTGCCCGAGCTTCAGCTTCAGCAGCACGGGCAGAGACCTCCTCAATAATGGCCACCCGGCTCCGCACTTCAGCCTTTTAACAAGGAGACAAATACACAAAGATAATCAACATACTTGTGAGATATATATACAAATTCAAGAGCAAAAGAAATTCATACCTGGAGGCCCTGAACAGTTTTGTTTAAGTTGGTGCGGTCAGCATTTGCCCTTTCAAGAGCCTTGGCAGCACGGGCCTCCGCCTCCTTGGCCTCTTCAAAAGCCTTGGCAACGCGAGCTTCCGCCTACTTGGCCTCTTTGGCAACCGCATCAGCTGCGGCTTTCTCTTTAACCAAAGCAGCATTCGCTGCCTTGACTTTAGTAAGCTCCTGACGAACACGAAAGAGAGTTTCATTCTGTTTGGCCCAAGATTCTTTCCAAGTCTTGCGCTCATCAAAAAGTGTCTTGCGCTCATTAGAAAGATATTCTTTCCAACTCTTGCGCTCATCAGAGAGCAGTTTGGCAAGGGTACGAACCTGTTTGAGCTCAGCAGTTGCAGCCCACTCCTCAGTCTGTTTATGCTTCTCAAAGGCAGCTTTATCCCTTTCAAGCTGCTCTGCACCCTCACGAGCAGCCTTTACCAACTCTTCGGCCTCAGCCCGGAAGCGAGAAGTTTCCTCCTCCTTGCGCCCCAGCACCTTGTAGTCTTCCATAATGGCATTCGCCATTATGGAACTCCCCACAAGCATGGAGGAGAGTTGATTGATCCGGAGCTCACGTGGCAAAGCGCGGGCCCGGTTAACTTCAAACGGGGTGCCCAAGCCACCCAAAATTTCCCTACACGCAGAAGGATCAGCAGTAATATCATCCCCTTGCATAACATTCCAAGGGGGTCGGTGGTAGTTCATAGCCCGGTTTTCCGTATAGGTGCGGTAGTAAAACTCCAATTCAGACTCTTCAGGCTGAATAGGAATTCCTTCAAAACCCGCACCCCCGGAGGCCGAACCGGAAGCCTTCTCAGCAGCAGGAGATTTCTTTTTCTCAGTATCAGCAAACTTCAAGTTCAGATCATCAGTGTCCTGCGGGGAGATCAGATTATCATGGGAGTCCACCGTGTCATAGATCTGAGCCCCAGGCCCCTTCCTAGTATCCTCCGCCCACACAAAGGGCTCAGGCACCACTTTAATCGAAGGGCTTCTGGAAAATTCTTTATTAACCCCCGCATCCGCAGCTGTGTTATGCGGGGGAGAATGAGGAGCATCAAACAAAGAGAACCCTTCATCTTGCGGTTCTGTAACCAAAGCAAAAACACTTTAACTACAAGTACAAAGACAAAATACTTGTAAAAGTTATGAATCACTTACCAGACACAACCGCAGGCTTCACAACAGTTGTCCGTTTGGTCGATATCCTCGGACGCTTCTTCTCACCGGCATCAGCAGCCTTATCATCTATCTTTCTCTTCTTCTTCTCATCAGCAAGCTGCGAACCCGCAGAGGATCCACCTGCTGCTGCACCACCACCTGGAACACCCAAACCCTCAAGGGTGTCAGATACTACCACGTAATCGGTATATCTGTGAAAACGAGAATGAGAGATACCTGCCGCCTATGGCACCAAAGGAGGAACAACAGTAGCCTCATGCTTTTTCTTGCCACGACCCCGCGCAGCTTTTTCCGCATGCTTCTTGGGAGCACCTTTCAACTCAAATTTACCCAGGACCCCAAGAGTACATGCGTTTAGATCATCAAACAAGAAGAACAGCAAGGTGAACCTTATAAGGCAACTAAGAAGGTTATGGATTATACCTTTGCCTTGCGGCAGGGGTGTGTTCAGTGCCTCGCGTTTAGGAACGCGGAAGTTGTTGACAATAGCCACATTAAAACCTTTTTCACCTTCCGCAAGCGGAATTAACTCAACCTTGCCCGTGAAGGTCGGATCAAACATCCTCCACAAAGCAGCATCCGCTGATAGTACAATTGTAAATCAGTAACAAATAAGGAAACAAGGAAACCGAACTAGAGTAAGAATACTTACCACCACTCTTTTCCCGTAAAACGGGCCTTGACTTCCTATCGGGCCTGGTCAACATCATCCGCAGCACCCACAGCTGCGAGTTGTCCAACTTCTTATGCTCAAAGGTTTTCAACCGTGGAAACCACTCCACCGTATCCGCACTAGGAAGATCAATATCCTCCGCAGGGATCACCTCGTTCACGTTACGGAAGGTCATCCTGGCAACGACCGCGGCTGCCTTAATGTAGAAGAACTTTGTCTTCCACTTAGAAATACCCTTCGGAGGGGTCATCATCTTGGGGCTCCCATATCGTTGACTAAAAGAGAAAAACCCAGTATTTACAGTTAACTGGTAAAACCGCCGGAAGTTTTCAACATAAATTTCCAGACCAAGAACACGGAAAGTATACTCGAAATTTCTAATCCGAATCATCCCAATCGGACTCATTTGGGAGATATGGAGCTTGTAATACTCCAAAACCTCAGCAACAAAAACAGTTAATGGTAAACGAAGGTTACCATCAATAAAGGAATCAGCCCAAATGGTGACATAACCGGCCAGAGCATCGGCACCGGTGTCACCCTCCTGGGGATAAACAGCCCCAAACTCCTGAGGCATTTGAATGCCGGTCATCAATTTATTAAACTGACTTTTTGGCCACTTCAGCACCGGTAGGCCCCCACCGGGGGCACTACCACCGTCTTCTTCTTCTTCAGCCGCCACCGGCGAAGAATGTTCAGGGTTTTCACCCTCAGTATGGTGTGGATCAGATGGTTCAGCCATCAAGAAAAGTAGTCAAGAAGATAGTAGAATGAGTTTACAAAAAAACTCAGAAACTTGACCGGAATTTCAGACAGCTTATCGGAGAAGACAAAGAGAACACCCTCTTTCACTGAAAAAATTTCGAAAATTTTGAACAAGTGAGGAAAACACAAACAGTTTCCCCTTATATACTCATCGCAATTAATGCGATGCAGTAAACCGACTCATCACGTTCAAAATGGGCCAATTACGTGACGCCACGTGTTCAGCGACGGTTCCGCTGACGGTTACCACGCGTGCGTGGCCGTCCACGCGCCTGACACAAGAGACTTTTTTCACTCCTTGCTACAGTGCATTTATGACCTCGGGCAGTGCAAACGTCCTTTCATTTCAGCACATGACAGAATCCTACCAACTTTCACCAACCCACACGTGCGATCATGACGTATGCAGCAGAAAGCGACAACATTATCCAAACATAAGCGGCATGCGGTTTCTCTGGTTTACCGCACCATAACCCATACCGCATGTCGTTTTTTACATACCCCTCAAAAAAGGCAAAAATATATATATATCTACATTATGTAAGGGGGTATAACCAATAACCGCACATACCCACGAGCACACGTGGAATATGCGGAGAGGACACACATGAACCCGCACAGGTGTGTCAAATACTCAGAACCAGTGTGGTTCTTTGGACTGCGAAAACCGCTTCCTAGGATGCGGCAGACCGCATTCCATGCAAGCTTCTTCAAGTTTCAAATCCCTCGTGTCCGGTTCACAACCACGGAGGGGACGCAAAAGGCTTCTCCTTAGGAAAAAGGACAAGTATGCTGAGCAACCGCATATCAGCAACCCTGACTCCTGATCCTTCAAGAGCCACAAACAAGCTTCAAACTCTCTAGAAGCGAGTTCTTTGCTGAAAACCGCAGACACTCACGAGTAGTTGCGGCGAATTACAAATACGCAAACGGTAGCTACGGAAGAGCCACGACTAAACCACCACGCGGTTGATCAAAGCTACTTCCAGGAAAACTGCTTTCCAACTAAGCGTGAAGGAAAGTGGCTACAGAACGAATGCGAACGAGCTTCACCCAGATTCCCAAGTATCTAAGGTGATCTCCTTCAGCAACATTACGTCAAGAAAAATTACTTTCCACCAAACCGTGAAGGAAAGTAAATAGTGGTAACAAGTCTGCTTATGACTGGTTGCCCACCTATGGACCGCATAGAATAAACAATGGTGGGCACTACCATGCCTATGACCATGTTTATTTGCGCATAGGCCAACAATGACGCAAGTACCCCACATAGTTCGACCACACATGGCCAACGATGTGCAGCAATGAGGTAACCGCAAAGGACGTGCGGTTACTTGAGAGCTAAAACCACAGAGGACGTGCGGTTACTAGAGAGCTAAACTGGAGAACACGAACACCCCACAAAATAGGGATCATCATTGAATGTCCAGTTGCTGAACATAAAGCTTGAGCAAAGCACTTACAGCAGTACCTAAGCTGACGCAGAGGTTACAACTAGAGTTGCGGCAAGGAACACCTTCCGTCACCATCTCAAAGGTTGGTTCGAACCCTGCTAACGTCTTCAGTCATCGTTTCAAAGGTTGGTTTGAAACACCAACAGGTGGCTGATGACATCAGAAAAAGGTAGACCATATTACCGGATCAAATCCTTGGCTGAGAATTCCGCATCAGACGGAACTTGCTCACCGGTACGAAAGAGACGTCACCGGACCCGCAGCTTGAATTACTGAAAGTAGGAGCCATCTGCATGGCCCATATTCTACCTTCTAGACACCATAGTCCAGTATCCCTCCCACATGACACTTGCATAAGGAAGGAATACTAGACTGGGGGGACTTGAAGGGGTATGGTCCCAGATCTCGCGTCAGCATGACCGCGAGTGACCATTACCCTTATCAAAAACCCCCACCAGCAAGAACTTATCTGTGTCCGTGCGGGCACGTGCGAACACAGCGGTTGAAACCAATCTGTCCAATGATGGGAAGACTTACCTTAAGTACGAGAACAAATGTTACACATAGCGATTCTGCCTAGCACCGCATCCTATGAACATTTTCGTCACGACAAGGGATATGGACAACAGTAACAGTCACCAAGCGGCGATGCGACACGACACCGTATCCCGCATCCATCTTGGCCAGAACAAGAACGCGGGAACATCAGTTACCGCAAGCAGCGATGCGGCCCGGCACCGCATCCTGCCCACAAGGCAAGTGGGTCTGACACCACAGTGCAAGTGGCACTGAGAACAGTCAGTTGTCAGCCCACATGTATGCAACAACCTGACACCACAGCACGACGTGGCATCACCTCCGTAATCGACAGGTCTGACACACCTATAGGAGGCTGTGCGATGTCAGGCTAGCTACTCAACTACCCTCCTTCACTCCTCGGCTATAAATACCCATCCCAAACTAGGTTTGAGGTATCTCTTCTCAACTCTCTCACTACTACTACTATCACACTTTGCTTCCCAAGCAAACTACTGATTCTCACGCCGGAGAGTGGTAACAAGGAGCACCCCCACCCCATCCTCCTTGTTACGAGTCACGGCTTGTTTCCTTGTGCAGGAAACCAAACAGCGGATGATCCAGCCAGCGATCCTCGGAAAGAAGGGATTAACCCTACTTGACGAGACCAGTGAGTTAACCCCACCCAGTTAACCATTGTTTCATCAAATGTGCTAGTGTTCTTGTTAATCGATGACTAGGGTTGTATAATATTGATGACTTGGTTGCTACTGATTTGATAATGTTGAGGATGAGGATGTATAGAAACAGTTTTGTGTGTGGTATAATATAGTTGATCCAATTCGAACTATGATGGTGTTAATTGTTATGTTAATTGTAATACTGTTTTATGATAATGTGTAAATAGGGGATAAATGGAATCGATTGGTTGAAATTATTATAAGGGAATAGCTATTAGGAACAAAACAGCATATTAATCGGATCACACACAATCACATCTTTGGGCTGGTATGTTAAGTGGGCTGCATGATTTAGTTAAGGTGTTGGATCTAGTAAAGTCATGGGCTGCAAATAAGTTGAGTCACACCATATTCAGTTTGCAAGCCCAACCCGTCGCACACTTAACTTTGGATCACGTAAATGAGTATGGGCCGGGGAACCAGCGGGACACATTCAACTGGGCTTGCATCAGGTCGGGTTGGGTTTGGCCGTACAGATCACGGCGGCCCGCAGACGTGTGGGGTTTTTGACTATGGGCCGTATGTTACCTGTGTCCATTTGGGCTGGGCTTCATTTGGAATAGAACACACACTCATGAATGAGTAATGTTGTAGATGGTGTTATGATAATGTCAGGTTATTATGAAAACAAACTGGTGTGAGACTCAAACACCCACTCTGTGATTATATGATGTATGGTATCGATTGTTGAACTGCATGACTAACTATTACACTTTGCATGACGTTATGTGTGGGTTTCATGTGTAATATATATAAAGAATGTATGATTAAGTGCTATAAAACTCTCTATTTCTGGAAATGATATTAGGATTCGATTGATCAACTGTAGATACGTAACTAATCTTACCGAGCAAACCAAAGGTGAGTTCATTTCTCTTGAGCATGCGTCCCGGTGGTTGGGACAGTCATTGGGTATCCCTGAGAGGGATAGGGTTTTGGGTAAATCAATTGGGTATTCCTGAGAGGAATACGTCTTGTGGGTAAATCTGGAATGTTGGATAATACACTCATCCTATCACCATTAAAGTCCCTCCTTGTTGTTTGTTACCTGAGAGGTAACGGAGTATTAGTTGGTAGCGCTATCTAGGTTTGGCACCCTCACCCCGTAACTGAGAGGACCGGTGTGACCTAATGACTCAGTCATGCCCAATGCTTTGATAGGAGCATTGGGGAAAGGGCAAAATAAATCTGGAGCCGTCTTGTATTCGGGGTATTATCAACATTGAAATCAATGAACGGAATTAAACACTCGGTAACTAACGTTTTCGTAAAACTATGAACTCACCAGCGTTGTCTGATAAACGTGTGTGCATGCTTGCAGGTTATTGATACATGTGGATATGGAACTTGCTGTCTGGGATGCTGGAGTGGTCATGGGTCGAGATACATGGAGTCGCGAGACAAGTCTAATGGTTTTCGTGAATATATGGTTTATGGAACACTTAACAAATAATTTATGCTTCCGCTGTACATAATGAATTACATTTAATGTTTTGTAACTTTCTATGTTAATAAACGAAAGCTTTTATTTCAAATCTTGTTATGAGTTCAATGTGATTGGTGGCTAGATCCTGGCACGTCACATGCCTCGCGGGGGTTTCCGCATGTGGTATTTTGGGGGGTGTGACAGTTTGATATCAGAGCCACTGGTTATAGTGAACTTGGTTTTAAAACGTTTTTTTTTTTTGTAAAACCAGATTATAACCGAACAGTTCTGAATATGTGAATACGACCATGACACTCAGCTCCAGATTTCAAGGTTCGTCCTTCTCACTTGTTGCATACATTACATGACTAGCACACATTTGTTCGTACGAACACACACACAACACTATGGCATGATTACATGAATTGTTTGCTTGCATTATGATGCGTTGATAGTATGTCATAGTCTTTGGATTTCTGTGACCTTATCATTTAGATAACCTCCGCTTGATATCTGAGTTTGAAGGACCATTTGACATGAGTTAGGAGGAACTGAGATGAGCATGCAAATCACAATATTATTGTGGGTGCACACATAATAATAATGTGGGGTGCAGGTGAGTCCCAGTGAGACTTAACAAGTGAAAAAGGGGTTCTGATATGTTATTTAATCAATGAGAAACGTAACAAATTTATAGGAGTCACAGCAGTGATTGTCTCCTACTCGAACGTGGTCTTTTCACTCCTCTCTGAATCCTTACGAATCTCGATGCTATCGAGTATCACCTGAACACTCCTCTGAACGTCTAGCGAACTGTGTAGAATGTTAGGTGCTAGTACGAACGTCTCTGAGTTGGATGTCGCAACGTCGAATGATTGGTTGATACTTTTCTCACTCCTCTTCATTGGTTGGAACTCAGTGTATTGACGCCTCAGATTCCGTAAGTGCGATCACTTCTGCAACACTCTCGCAACATACCGCGTATGATTCAATCAACTTGCTAGATCGATGGACAAGAGAATGAGTGTAGTACTTTACCGACTTCAGTATTTGGGCGACCCTGATTTCCGGCAACGAACACCAGCAAATTGACTTCAATCGAATTCTTAATCCTAGTCAGCGACTCATGGGAGTCAACTTTTACGAATCAATCGGGACATAGGCGATGGCAACTGATTATAGTGTGGAATGTGTGACTACCAGCACAGTGATTGGCGCTATAGGACGTGGCACAGAATGTGAAAAGATGGACTTGGTTGGTGAAAGATCGTAGGGTTTCTATTTCAAGCAACGACACTAGAGGTAATCGTGACGGCGACACCAATGTGCTCGTAATCGTAGCCTACAGTATGAAAACGAAGGTGACTCTGACAAGGATTGACTGTTGTTAAGTCAAAATGTCAACAACCAAGGGAACAATGACAGTAATTGGAAATCCATGTGATCGTAATAGCAACACTAGAAATGATGCTCGTGGAGGAGCATTTAGGATCGGTGTGGACGACGCCAGGAATATAGCAACATGGTGGCCTGCGCGTTCTTGGTAACTGATCGCTTCATATCTGTTTTGTTTAACGCTGATGCTTCTGGAAACCAAACCTGTTGTGGAACCGACTGATGGCAAGTCAATGGAAACCTCCTATGTTCGTTGGGATGCAAACTCGACCTTGTGGGACAAGTGTTCGACATCTACCCTTGATAGTTTTGTTGTAGTAGTTAGTGTGGACTGGTTATGTCGCAACCCCCGATCCCTGATCCCCGGGAACGGGCGGACGCGAACTCAGAATTTCGGTGGTATCAGGTTGGTTAATTTGGCAGCGGAAATTACATCAGGACCGTAGTTAGGAAATGTTTATCAGAGTAAAACCACCATATTTGATATTAATAATCACAAGGGTAAAACCCAAGTTTCTTATTACAATACATTTATAGGGATAAACCCTATAATATTGAATTTAAAACATCATTTATTAGGTAACTTTTATAGCCACATTTTTCCCAAGCCTTCAGTGCTCTCCAGCTGGCTTTTTACTAATTGGCTGTCACATTGTGTTACCTGAAACGCGTTTTAAAAACATTTGTCAGTGGGAAATACTGGTGAGTGAATTCCAGTTTAATCAAGAAACGTTTTATCAATTAAAACAGTATTGAGAGCGATCACATTGTTTATTTCTACACAATTACTCATTCAGTACTGTCAATCCTGACCTGTGGGTCATATTACACATTGGCTAACTCATTGTCCAATGGTAACGTACTGTCATCCCCGACTTACTACTAACAGTGTAGTAAATTTTGTATACAAAACCCCAACATACCGGCAGTAATTGAAGAATTACAAAGACTCAATCACCACTTAATCACATTGCAAAACAATTAAGGTTTTGTAAAATATTCTAAAAAGGTTAACAAAAAGAGGATAAACTCACATTGCTATCTTAGACTTCGCGTAAGGGTTTCCTGGATATAATCTATAATTTATACAAATGTGCATTGGTTAGTATCATAACCCTTTGAAAATATTAATGATACCCTCCCCGAGACGGCATTCCAACAACTACGTCGGTTAGAACCACGACAGTTGTTACAGAACCCTAAATCAATCGGGCAGCGTATCTTTTACGAAACTGGGGTTATAATACTTACAACGGAGCAGAACCTCGCTAATTAGGGGGATATAATACCCGCGTATTATCTCTACTATTCAGAAAGTGAGATTGAGAAATTAAATTTGAGCGAGTTCGACTGAGATCCGAGGCCTCCTTTATATAGTGCTGAATTCTGGTCTCCACGCGGCCCGCGTAAGGGTAGACAGGAGTCTACGTGGCCCGCGTCAAACTCCAGTCAATGGGTAGCTCGTCCGAATCACCACTAGGCTTGACACGATGATGACACGTGTCATCACCGGGCTGTGCCATGTTTCTTGATCTCTCGCGACCCGCGTAAGTGCTAAGGTAAGCTTACGCGGCCCGCCTTAACTTAAGAAATCAACGATATCAGGTTCTAACCTTGAAACCGCCCGCGTAAAGGCTTGGGGTGGGTCCGACGCGGCCCACCTCAACTTAACATTTTTAGATTTTTAATTATTTTAATTACTATAACATATTCCGGGCTCGGTTTTCACATACATGATGTATTTAAAGACATATTGGGACATTTTAAAATATACTAGGGTATCGGTTTTTACTGAGGGTTGTTACATTCTCCCCACCTTGTTTTAGAGCTCGTCCTCGAGATCTACTGGAATAAGTACGGATATTTCCTTTGCATTCTGATTCAAGTTCCCATGTGTACTCAGGTCCTCTTTTGGAGTCCCACTTCACTTTGACCAGAACTAGTCTCTTGTGCTTGAGATTCTTGACTTTCCTGTCTTTAATTTGTAGAGGCCTTTCTACAAACTTGAGTTGTTCATTTACCTCTATATCCTTAAGAGGTACTATCAGTGATTCATCAGATAAACACTTTTTGAGATTAGATACATGAAATACATCATGTATTCCTGTCATTTCCTCTGGCAGTTGTAGCTAATAAGCTACAGGTCCTATTCTTCTAATAATTTTAAAAGGTCCAATATACCTGGGACTTAGTTTTCCCCGTTTGATGAATCTTACTACTCCTTTCCAAGGAGAGACTTTTAATAATACTTTATCTCCTACTTGAAATTCCAATGGTTTGCGTCGGTTATTTGACTTGAATAATCTTGTCAGTTGTTTCTTGCACTATCTCAGGTCCAGATAGTTGCTTTTCCCCAATTTCTGCCCAACAGACTGGGGTTCGGCATTTTCGTCCATAAAGTGCTTCGAATGGTGCAGCATTGATACTTGTGTGATAACTATTGTTATAAGAAAATTCTATTAAAGGCAAGTGATCGTCCCAATTACCTCCGAAATCAATTACACAAGCTCTAAGCATGTCCTCCATTGTCTGAATCGTCCTTTCACTTTGTCCGTCCGTTTGAGGATGATAAGCTGTGCTTAGTTTTAACTTGGTTCCCATTGCCTTTTGGAAACTTGACCAAAAATGAGAGGTAAATCGACTATCCCTATCAGAAACAATTGATAAAGGAATTCCATGTAAAGAAACAATTTCATTTACATATAATTTAGCTAACTGTTCCATACTGAAAGTTTCCTTCATTGGTAGGAAATGAGCTGACTTGGTTAGTCTATCTACAATCACCCAGATTGTATCATTTCCTTTCTTTGTTCTAGGTAATTTAGTAACAAAATCCATTGTTATTAATTCCCATTTCCACACTGGCATTTCTAACTGTTGTAGAAATCCTGAGGGTTTCTGGTGTTCGGCTTTAACTTGTGAACATGTTAAACATTTAGAAACATATGCTGCTATGTCCTTTTTCATTCCTATCCACCAGAAATTTTTCTTTAAATCTTGGTACATTTTATCATTTCCTGGATGCATCGTATACTTAGACTTATGGGATTCTTCTAAAATACGATAACGTAGGCTTCCTAATTTAGGTATCCACATTCTCTTTTCATGGAATCTCCAAATTCCATATGTTCCTTGTTCTATCTTTTTTAACATACCTTTTAATTTTTCAGCATCATCTTTGATTACTGATTCTTGTGCTTCTCTTATTTGATCATTTAAATCTACTTGTAGATTTAATTTAAGAGAACGTACCCTTTTTGGCTTTTCATGATACTTTCGACTTAAAGCATCTTCTACTACATTTGCTTTTCCTTCATGATACTGGATATCAAAATCATAATCACTGTGCATTTCCATCCAACGTCTTTGTCTCATATTCAACTCCTTTTGCTTGAAAATATACCTTAAACTTTTATGATCAGTGAATATGGTAAACTTACTACCATAAAGGTAATGTCTCCAAATCTTAAGAGCAAAAATTATAGCTCCTAATTATAGATCATGGGTTGAATAATTTTCTTCATGATTCTTAAGTTGTCTAGATGCGTAAGCTATAACTTTTGTCGTTGCATCAACACACATCCATAACCTAATTTAGAAGCGTCACAATATACTACAAAGTCTTCAGTTCCTTCTGGTAACGCTAATATGGGTGTATGGGTTAATCTTTGCTTAAGAATTCTAAAAGCTTCTTCTTGTTTTAATCCCCATTCAAACTTAACAGATTTACAGGTTAGCTTAGTTAAGGGAATGGCTATTCTAGAAAAATCTTGAATAAATCTTCTATAATAACCAGCCAATCCTAAGAAACTTCTAACCTCAGTTGGCGACTCAGGGGTTTTGCATTTGGTAATTGCCTCGATCTTGGTAGGATCCACATGAATTCCTTCATGATTGACTAGGTGTCCAAGAAATTGTACCTGTTCTAACCAAAATTCGCACTTAGAAAATTTAGCATAAAGCTTTTCCTTTCTTAATAAACTTAAAAGTGCGTGCAAATGCTTTGCATGATCCTCTTTATTCTTAGAGTAAATGAGAATATCATCTATAAAGACGATTATGAATTTATCCAAATATGGCTTACATATTCGGTTCATCATGTCCATAAATGCAGCTGGGGCATTGGTTAAACCAAATGGCATGATAGTAAATTCATAATGGCCATACCTTGTTCTGAATGCGGTTTTAGGAATATCCTCTTCCTGTACCTTTAATTGATGATATCCTGACCTTAAATCGATTTTAGAGAAAAATCAAGCTCCTTGTAGCTGGTCAAACAGATCATCGATTCTCGGTAATGGGTACCGGTTCTTAATCGTAACCTTGTTTAATTCACGGTAGTCAATGCACATACGCATTGATCCGTCCTTCTTTTTAACAAATAAAATCGGATCTCCCCATGGTGACGAACTTGGCTGTACAAATCCTTTTTCCAACAATTCATCTAATTGTTTCTTTAATTCCTGCATTTCTGCGGGTGCCAAACGGTAAGGTGTTTTGGCAATCGGTGCTGTTCCAGGCAGTAGGTGAATTCTGAATTCAACTTCTCTGTCTGGTGGTACTACTGGAATACCTTTTAAATCCTTTCCTTTAGTGTTAGTGATTATAGAAATCAAATACACTATAGAACCTTTTCTTATATAACTTGCAGTTTTCATCACAGAGATGAATTTTGTGGATCTATTTGGTTTATCTCCTTTAATTGTGATCGTTTTTCCTTTTGGTGCATTTACTTGAATTGACTTTTGATCACATAAAATATTGGCTCTATTGGCTATTAACCAATCCATTCCTAAAACAACATCGAATCCTGCCAGATTCATGGGATAAAGATTTGCAATAAATTTCTGATTTAAAATTTCTATTCTTGCTCCCTGCAAGATTTCAGAAATCCTAACGGTTTCTCTATTAGCTGTCTCTACTAAACATTCTTGTGGTAGTTTAGTTAATGACTGATTTAGAAATTTGCAAAATGATGTATTAATAAAACTTTGGTTTGCACCAGAGTTAAATAATACTTTAGCAAAAATATCATTAACTAAAAACGTACCAGCTATGACATCTGGAATCATCTTGGCTTCATCTGCAGTCAGAACAAATGCTCTAGCATTTTGAGTATTCTTGTTGTTTGTAGCTGGAGCTAATTTTGGACAATTAAGCTTGATATGACCTTGTTCTCCACAGTTGTAACATATCTTGTTATTAGCTTTCTTCCTGCAGTTCTCTTCCTTGTGTCCCGATATTTTGCAAAAGTTACAGTATATAGAGCATCTTCCTGAATGCTTTCTTTTGCAATTCTTACAGTAAGGTGCAGAGGTAGAACCTATATTTCTCCCACGGTTAGAACGAAATTCTTGTGTGAGTTTCTGGGTTAGGTTCCTTCTTTGATCCTCCTCTCGGGTACAAATTAATTCATATGTCAAGGTATTTGCTAGTTCTACAGCTTCTTCTATGGTTTGAGGTCTAGCTGCCTTGACTACATGTCTTATTTCTCCAATTAATCCCCAGATATAACGGGAGATTAACACTGGTTCAGGTGAAGCAAGAGTTGCACTATTCTAGCATATTCGAAGAATATTTTAGTGTATCCCTTACTATCCACACCAGTCATCCTAAGGTTTAGGAATTTGTTTGCTATCTGTTCGTTTTCATTGGGTGGGCAGAATTTCCTTTCTACCTTGTTCTTAAAGTATTCCCATTCCATATTGTAGGTTCTATCACTTCCTCTTGATGGAGGATAGTGTTCCACCATTCTAATGCTGAATTCTTAAACAGATTAGAAGCAAACAATATCTTATCTTCTTCAGCACACTTGCTTATTCTTAAGACTGCCTCAGTCTTCTCTATCCAGCGTAGGGTTACAATGGCCCCTTCATTTCCCTATAATTCCATTGGTTTACAAGACCAAAATTCTTTATAAGAACAACTGTAAGACACGGTTCTTCTCCTTTTGGGAATAGGCAATTGAAGTAAAGGTTCATTGTTTACACTGTTTTCGGGTTCGATGGGTCGCTTACTGCTGTGCTTACTTTTATTATTCGCTTCTTGAATAGTTTGAATAATAAATGGCATGGCATCTATGATTCCTTGTGCCACTATATGTTGAACAACACTATTATCCACTTGGTTTCCATTGTTATTGATGCTTGGATTCTCATTAACCACGTTAATGTTACTCTGGTTATCGTTATTCAGATTTCCTTGATTTCCTTCGTCGGCCATCTGAATTTTAAACATTTACCCCATATTAATATCACAATATAATATTTATCATAGTTAATCATATGACACATATTTTTGCCAAAAGCGTCGATCATTGCTTCTTTTACTCTATTTCCATATACTATTATGCATCTATTACACACTAGTACTGAAATAAAAATTACAATACCAACAGAAATAGAATCACACTAATAGTAATATGCATCCGTACACACATATTTTATTTTTATTTTATTATATTTTATTATTTTTACTATTACCGTCTCCTCCATCACATCACGGATATGGATTTATCCAAAAATCCATATTGCGTTCATCGTATTTCCATACGAGACGCTCTCCCACCTGACTCATTATCTCACTGCTTTCTAAAATTTCCTCCCCAAAAGTCCTAAGTTCTTGGACGTTTTCTGCACTCATTGGGGGTGCAGGTTCTAGGACTGGGTTCGGAATCTGGGGTGCGGGTTCCTGATATGGGGGTGAAAGTGCCTGAAATCGGTAAGGATCTTCTAAGATCTCCCAATATATTCATCGTGGTAATAGGGATCTAAAGGGTCCATACCTGGATAGGCTCCCATGTTCTGTGTGTCTTCATGTATCGGGTAACGTTGCACAAAGTCCCTATTATCGTCCCACCAGGGGTCGTAATTTGGGTCTAGAGGGTTTGGTGCAGGTACCCTAGGGATTTCTTCTGGGTTGAAGTCATGCATCTCCACCTGGTTTTCAGGGTTTTCTATCTCCATGGGTTGGTTAGGGATTTGCAATTGTGGTTGGGGTGCTATTGTTTGCTCCAGATTAGGGTCAGCAGTAGTTGTGGCTAGGATATGGAAATTGGCTAGGCTTCTATTAAGCATATCCTGTGTATGGGCATCTGTCTCTCGCTTAATAGCTGCTAAGGCTCTTTGCTGTTGCAACTTTCGTATTCTTTTTCCTACGTGCAAAGGCTTCCTTACTGAACCATCCTCGTTTCTTATGAGGGAATGGCTCTTCTAACTGAGCTTTAAAAGCAAACATTCCTTCTTCCTGATCAGCAGAATACCCCGAAAGGGCAAGCTGTGATGAGGTACCTTCATCCCTAGGTGAATCAGACAACTGACGACACATGTCTGAGGGTTCTTGATCACTCGTACTGTAAACTAACAAATAGTCAAATAACACATAACAAATAAATACAGTTATGCACGTATTTCTGTAATTTATTTCCTAACACAAAATTTAAATTTTAAGTGTCAGCAGAACACTTCTTTGGCTTAGACTAGTGGCTAGGCTCTGATACCACCTCCTTCGGTGGTATCAGGTTGGTTAATTTGGCAGCGGAAATTACATCAGGACCGTAGTTAGGAAATGTTTATCAGAGTAAAACCACCATATTTGATATTAATAATCACATGGGTAAAACCCAAGTTTCTTATTACAATACATTTATAGGGATAAACCCTATATTATTGAATTTAAAACATCATTTATTAGGTAACTTTTATAGCCACATTTTCCCCAAGCCTTTAGTGCTCTCCAGCTGGCTTTTTACTAATTGGCTGTCACATTGTGTTACCTGAAACACGTTTTAAAAACATTTGTCAGTGGAAAATACTGGTGAGTGAATTCCAGTTTAATCAAGAAACGTTTTATCAATTAAAACAGTATTGAGAGCGATCACATTGTTTATTTCTACATAATTACTCATTCAGTACTGTCAATCCTGACTTGTGGGTCATATTACACATTGGCTAACTCGTTGTCCAATGGTAACGTATTGTCATCCCCGACTTACTACTCACAGTGTAGTAAATTTTGTATACAAAACCCCAACATACCGGCAGTAATTGAAGAATTACAAAGACTCAATCACCGCTTAATCACATTGTAAAACAATTAAGGTTTTGTAAAATATTCTAAAAAGGTTAACAAAAAGAGGATAAACTCACATTGTTATCTTAGACTACGCGTAAGGGTTTCCTGGATATAATCTATAATTTATACAAATGTACATTGGTTAGTATCATAACCCTTTGAAAATATTAATGATACCCTCCCCGAGACGGCATTCCAACAACTACGTCGGGCAGAACCACGACAGTTGTTACGGAACCCTAAATCAATCGGACAGCGTATCTTTTACGAAACTGGGGTTATAATACTTACAACGGAGCAGAACCTCGCTAATTAGGGGGATATAATACCCGCATATTATCTCTACTATTCAGAAAGTGAGATTGAGAAATGAAATTTGAGCGAGTTCGACTGAGATCCGAGGCCTCCTTTATATAGTGCTGAATTCTGGTCTCCACGCGGCCCGCGTAAGGGTAGACAGGAGTCTACGCGGCCCGCGTCAAACTCCAGTCAACGCGTAGCTCGTACGGATCACCACTAGGCTTGACACGATGATGACACGTGTCATCACCGGGCTGTGACATGTTTCTTGATCTCTCGCGGCCCGCGTAAGTGCTAAGGTAAGCTTACGCGGCCCGCCTTAACTTAAGAAATCAACGATATCAGGTTCTAACCTTGATACCGCTCGCGTAAAGGCTTGGGGTGGGTCCTACGCGGCCCGCCTCAACTTAACATTTTCAGATTTTTAATTATTTTAATTACTATAACATATTTCGGGCACGGTTTTCACATACATGATGTATTTAAAGACATATTGGGACATTTTAAAATATACTAGGGTATCGTTTTTTATTGAGGGTTGTTACAGGTTATCCAGATAACTCGCAGATATACCTTGTGAGGAATCGTCGCCTGTCCTAAAGCATCAGTGTGGTGTAAAGGTTAGTATCATTTCAGCAATGAAAGCTAGGAGCGTCTACGGAGGGACTACCCCGCTATGTTGGCAACCGTTACTAATGTTTGGGCTAAGGAAAGAGGATCAAGGATCCACTAATTGTTCGTGATTCCACTCAGCGTGCTACTTGAGGAACTTTCAGGTTTACCTCCACAACTGATTAGGTAGAGTCTCAGATTGATCTCACGACCAGAGGCAGCCTTGATTACTCGCACTCCTTATCGTCTGGCGCCTTGAAAGTTGCAAGAGCTGCCCAATCAACTTCAGGAAACTATAGGATGGAAGTTTTATAGATCCAACTCCTCGTTTTGGAGGAAACGCGCTCTATTGCGAAAGTGAAGGACGAGTCCTTTCGTACGTGTACAGACTACCACAAGGTGGCTATCATAGACCGTTACCCCCTGCCTCGGATAATAATCAAGAATCCATCTGGAAACTGACTTAAGACTGGACTGTCATCTGATGGAAGGCCATGGGGAGGATGATTCCTAACACGGCGTTACAGATCCAGTATGGCCACTACGATTTTCTGTTCAAGTTATTTAAGATATCCAACACACCAGCAACCTCAGGGATCACATGAGTAGTATGCGTCAACCTCGTTTCGCCAGATTCGTTGACCACATTCATCTGTGATGTTTAGAATCACTACTAAGGGAAAAGGGACACCATGAACGGCACCTGTATTTTGTCCTAGAGCTCCTAGGGGAGGAGCAACTCCACGCGAAGTCTACCTAAGTGTGACTTCAGGATTTGGGAGGTACACTTTCTTGGTCACGTAGTCAACAAAGTGGGGATACACGTGAATTTCGCCAAGATCCATTTTGTTCGGAGCTGATCGACACCAAAGATCCCTCCGGGGATACAACAATTCCTTGGTTTCGCTAGATACTAACTATCGTAGATTCATTGCGGGGCTTTCGAAGGTTGCGCCGCTTTAACCTCTTTAGCACAGCAGGGGTGCTGTGAATTCATGGGGGACAAAACAGGAGAACGTCTTTTCAGCTTTTGAAATCCGACTCTACAATGCACTGAGCAACGTCTTTACCCGAGGGTACGGGTGATCTAGCGGTATACCATGATGGTTCGAATCGGAGACCCAGTTACACGCCGATGCAACACAAGAAGATGGTGACACACATAGTGGATTTACGAAGGAGAATTGCATGAGTCACAACCTGCAGTGGAAGCCATGGTCTTTGGATTTAAGTTGGAGGCATTACTTGGACGGTACCAATTGCACCATTTAGAACGATCACAAGGGCCTCCCGTGTACCTTTGTTTTGAGAGAGCTAATTATGTGATGGCATCGCTGGATGAAACTCTCGAGCGAATACGACTATGGAACCTAAATGCGTATGAGCTTGCAACTCACCATCGACTCTAGCCTACCCGATCAGATTCGCCCTGTTTACATCAAAGCACTGAAGGAAGAGAATTTTCAAGTTGAGTCCATGCAGGGCATGGAGGAGCAACTTTTGGCAAGTCGGACGATATTCGCTACTTCATGGAACGAATATGGATCCCACCATACGGCAACCATAGGGAACTTGTGTTGAGCAAAGCACACCAGCCTCGTTATTCTAGTCTTCTAGATTTTGATAGGAGATATTAGGATCTATAAACCCGGTACTGGCAACCGGGCGTGAAGGTCCATATAGCAACATATGTGAATGATGTTTGACTTATGCGAAAGTCGAGGTGGAATATCAAGAACCTTCTGGTTTGTGTCAGCAACCAGAAACACCCATTTGGAAATGGGAACAGACTGCCACGGATTTTGTCATTGGTCTACCTAAAACTCAAAACGGAAATAATATCACCTAGGTGATCGTTGATTGTCTCATGTAACCAGCACACTTTCTTGCAATCAAGGAAACTGACGAGTCTTCACAGCTTGTGAACATTCCTCTGAGAGAGGCGGCTTTTAGGCACGAGGTGCCAACTCCTGTTACCTCTGATTTTGAACTATACCTGATTTATGACAGGCAATACACAACACCCTTGGCTCACGTCTAGACATGAGCATCACCTATCACCGTAGGACAAACGATCTGAGTAAACGAACCATCCTAACACTCGAAGACATGCTGCGAGTATGTATGATTGACTTTAGTAAAGATTAGAAGAACACTTACCTCCTACTGCAGCAGATACCATTCTGGTATTCGGACAGCTCTGTTTGAGGCATTGCATGGGAGATAATGCCAATCTCCTTGTTGGACTAAGACGGGTGACAACCCAATCACAGATCCAGGACTTATACTCGAAACTCTAGGGAAGATTGCTTGGATCGGAAATCATTGGCGGCAACGCGTGACCGTCAGGAAAGTTGATAAGCTTACGAAACACTGGGAGTTCGCTGTAGGTGATCGTATCATGTTGAAAGTCTCACCCTGGGAGGGTGTGGTACGCTGGGAAGCGTGGCAAGCTTAATTTATGTTACGTTAAGTCATTCAGAATTCTGGAAAGAATCAGTCACGTGGCCTACAAACTCGAGTTACCCGACGAATTAGGTAACGTACACAATGCCATTTATGTCTCGAATCTAAGGCAGTGTTTGACCGATGAAACGCTTGTGATACCCTTATTAGAGTCTGAGGTTAATAACAAGTTGCAGTTGTTGAGGAATCTACTGGAATCATGGACCAGGACGTTAGGGTTCGCTAACACAGTCGAATTCCAATCGTGAGTGTTCGTTGGAACTCAAGACGTGGACCGGGATCCACGTGGGAACACAAAGATCAGATGAAGCTCAAGTATCCGCAACTGTTCGAAACGGCGAAACCAAATTCTGATGAGACTGGTGAATTTCGGGACAAAATTCCCTTTCAAGTTGGGGATGATGTGGCACCGAGGAAAAATCCGCAGTCATCTTGCTTTATCACTTCACTCCCCTGGGATTGCTTATTAAATTTCGGGACGAAATTTCTTTCAAGTTGGGGATGATGGGACAACCCGCACTTTCAGGTAAACACCATTTCCTTACTCTGTCTAATTCCAGCTAAACTCAAAACACCCGTCCGCGTTATTTTTATTTCACGATTGGCGATCATGTTTTATATATATATATATTAATAATAATAACAATTATAATGAAAATAACAACACTTGGGATAATTTTAGAACAATTTGAATATTCTTAATAGTTGAGGGGTGCTAATGAAAATTAGGAATCTAAACAATTATATTTAATGATTAATTACCCAACCCATCGTCCCCCCCCACGCAAACCCTAAAATACTCACACAACAGCCAACGGACACACCTTTCTCCCCTTCCTCCCTCCCGTTCAGAGTTTCTGGCGGTCGGAGTCATGATTCCGGTGCCCGTTATTTGTCAGACAAGCAAAAATTGAACCTCTCATACTTCGATCACCTTCACAACCCTTCTTCTTGTACACAACTAAACCACGATCCCCTCTAAATTCATCCATCTCTCACACAGTTCTATAGACGAGAGAGAAAGAGTAACGATGAGAGAGAGAGGAGCTGAGAAGGAAATAAGAGTCGCAACGGCGGCGGAAAATGTACACTTTTAAAAGTAAGATTAGAAAGGGTGTGCGAATTAGCCGGACGTGTGGGGTTTTTTTACTATGGCCCGTATGTTACCTGTGTCCATTTGGGTTGGGCTTCATTTGGAATAGAACACACACTCATGAATGAGTAATGTTGTAGATGGTGTTATGATAATGTCAGGTGATTATGAAAACAAACTGGTGTGAGACTCAAACACCCACTCTGTGATTATATGATGTATGGTATCGATTGTTGAACTGCATGACTAACTATTACACTTTGCATGATATTATGTGTGGGTTTCATGTGTAATATATATAAAGAATGTATGATTAAGTGCTATAAAACTGACTGTTACTGGAAATGATATTAGGATTCGATTGATCAATTGTAGATACGTAACTAATCTTACCGAGCAAACCAAAGGTGAATTCATTTCTCTTGTGCATGCGTCCCGGTGGTTGGGACAGTCATTGGGTATCCTTGAGAGGGATAGGGTTTTGGGTAAATCAATTGGGTATTCCTGAGAGGAATACGTCTTGTGGGTAAATCTGGAATGTTGGATAATACACTCATCCTATCACCATTAAAGTCCCTCCTTGTTGTTTGTTACCTGAGAGGTAACGGAGTATTAGTTGGTAGCGCTATCTAGGTTTGGCACCCTCACCCCGTACCTGAGAGGACGGGTGTGAACTAATGTATCAGTCATGCCCAATGCTTTGATAGGAGCATTGGGGAAAGGGCAAAATAAATCTGGAGCCGTCTTGTATTCGGGGTATTATCAACATTGAAATCAATGAACGGAATTAAACACTTGTTAACTAACGTTTTCGTAAAAGTATGAACTCACCAGCGTTGTCTGATACACGTGTGTGCATGCTCGCAGGTTATTGATACATGTGGATGTGGAACTTGCTGTCTGGGATGCTGGAGTGGTCATGGGTCGAGATACATGAAGTGGCAAGACAAGTCTAATGGTTTTCGTGAATATATGGTTTATGGAACACTTAACAAATAATTTATGCTTCCGCTATACATAATGAATTACATTTTGTAGCTTTCTATGCTAATAAACGAAAGCTTTTATTTCAAATCTTGTTATGAGTTCAATGTGATTGGTGGCTAGATCCTGGTACGTCACACGCCTCGCGGGGGTTTCCGCATGTGGTATTTGAGGGGGGGTGTGACAGTTTGGTATCAAAGCCACTGGTTATAGTGAACTTGGTTTTAAAACGTTTTTTTTTTTGTAAAACCAGACTATAACCAAACAGTTCTGAATACGTGAATACGACCATGACACTCAGCTCCAGATTGCAAGGTTCATCCTTCTCACTTGTTGCATACATTACATGACTAGCACACATTTGTTCGTACGAACACACACGACACTATGGCATGATTACATGAATTGTTTGCTTGCATTATGATGCGTTGATAGTATGTCATAGTCTTTGGATTTCTGTGACCTTATCATTTAGATAACCTCCGCTTGATATCTGAGTTTGAAGGACCATTTGACATGAGTTAGGAGGAACTGAGATGAGCATGCAAATCACAATATTATTGTGGGTGCACACATAATAATAATGTGGGGTGCATGGGAGTCCCAGTGAGACTTAACAAGTGAAAAATGGGTTCTGATATGTTATTTAATCAATGAGAAACGTAACAAAATTATAGGAGTCACAGCAGTGATTGTCTCCTACTCGAACGTGGTCTTTTCACTCCTCTCTGAATCCTTACGAATCTCGATGCTATCGAGTATCACCTGAACACTCCTCTGAACGTCTAGCGAACTGTGTAGAATGTTAGGTGCTAGTACGAACGTCTCTGAGTTGGATGTCGCAGCGTCGAATGATTGGTTGATACTTTTCTCACTCCTCTTCATTGGTTGGAACTCAGTGTATTGACGCCTCAGATTCCGTAAGTGCGATCACTTCTGCAACACTCTCGCAACATACCGCGTATGATTCAATCAACTTTCTAGATCGATTGACAAGAGAATGAGTGTAGTACTTTACCGACTTCAGTATTTAGGCGACCCTGATTTCCAGAAACGAACACCAGCAAATTGACTTCAATCGAATTCTTAATCCTAGTCAGCGACTCATGGGAGTCAACTCTTACGAATCAATCGGGACATAGGCGATGACAACTGATTATAGTGTGGAATGTGTGACTACCACTCCTTCTTCTTCTTCATCACCCACCGGCGACCGACCACTCCTTCTTCTTCATCACCCACCGGCAACCGACTACTCCTTCTTCTTCATCACCCACCGGCGATCACTCCTTCTCCTTCGACCACACCCACCAGCGACCACACCACCGGCTACATTTGGGCCAGCAGAGAATGAGCGAACCACAGAATGCAATGATGCATCCACCTCCACCTGCAGAGCCAGTAACGGCGACCACACCACCGGCCACCGTCAATCCACCTGTCCGATCCTCCCCGTTTTCGCACTTTTCAAGTAAAATCGAACAAGTAATTTGATTGTGGTTAATGTCAAGTTACAGAACAAGTAATGTGAGGTTAAAAAACAGGGGTTATTGAACATGGATGTTTCTGTGTTTGCAGTGGACATGAGGATTCATGTTTCACTACGATCGATTGTGGTCTCCTTGGTTGTCAAGATGCGAGGCCGCCCTTTCCTGCATTTCCAGTTTCCCCCTCAGCAGGAAATGGTTGTGTAGTGTAGTTAAACTCTAATATATTAGGATCTTTTGGTTTAATATGTAGTGTAGTTGAACTCTAATTATATAATGTTAGTTAGTAAGATTTTGACCAGGTATGCTTGATCAGGTATAATTGATTGTACAGGTTATGTTTGATCATAGAACAGATATGCTTGGTTATGTGCAGTCCACACTTGCATTACAGGTTAGATGTGCAGTCCACACTTGCATTACAGGTTAGATGTCAGTTACATGATCATACTGTTACATGATCATACTGTTATGTTTGATGTGCAGCAGGTTATGTTTGATGTACAGGTTATGTTTGATCATACAGGTTAGATGACAGTTACAAGATCATACAGGTTACATGTGCAGTTATGTTTGATGTTTTGTAGGCTGTTGCAATTAGATTCATTTGCATTACAGTTTGGTTTGTTCCTTTATTTGATGTTAAAATGACAAATCATTCTTTGATAATATAACAGTTGCTGCTGATAGATTCTTGATTATATATGCAGTTGCTGCAAATTTTACATGTTTTATTTCAACAAAAGTTGCTGTTGTTAAATGGTTATATCAAGATTGAATGATACAGAGTAACCAACTTTTAAATCAATATGAAAAGTTTGAATGATGTTACAACTTTTAAATCAATATGGTTATATCAATATGATAACCATATTCATCCATTCAATCTTGTGTGGTTAATGTCACTTTCCAATGGATGAAGCTTGCTGCTGATCATGCCAATAAAAAAAAACAACACACACTTGTGTGATGGTTTTTGCAAAAACCCTAGATCCCTAATTCTGTAAAGATTTTATGTTGGTTTTGGGTTGGTTTTAGTGCTAATTACAGAAACCTTTATGTTACAACTTTTAAATCAATATGATGATGTATCATAAGTTATCAATGAGTTGATTATTAAGAGCAGGGGTTTATAATAATCGAATATGGGTGGTGGCGGGAAGGGTTTTGGAAGTTGCAGGGGGGTATATTGCTTCGTAACACAAAGTATAGGGGGTAATAAGAAATGACATTTTAGTAATTTACCTGTTGGGGGGTAATTATGCAACATAACAGGAATGTTGGGGGGGGGGGGTAAAATAAAAGGGTAAAATAGTCATTTCACCGCCAAGTCAACAGATCAGTCCACAAATTTGATGCCAGGGGTAAACTTGCGACATAACAGCGAACATTGGGAGGTAAAATTGCAATTATTTCGTTAGGGGGATAAGGGTGCCAAATAGCCTAAACTCCAGGGGGTAAAATTGCAGTTTACTCTTAAAAGGACAAGATTTGGTTACAAAGTTATTTAACAACATAAAAAAAAAGATTTTTTATTCAATTCCTTATCTCTTGAAGTCATTTTATTCATCGATTATTTAATTATGAAGAATTGACTCTTTGAGTTTGAACCAAGTTAGACATGTACGGCCGAGTACTACGACTTTAGAAAAACCTTCTAACATTTGTCTATACTACTAACCCATTGTTATTGGAATCGTGACTCGGTATGTAATTAACTTTACGTAGCCGGCTTTATTATTCTCTTTTGTTTTTATTTGATATATTGATAATACTTCAAGCTAATTCATATTGTAAAAAAAAATATTATTTATATTTCCAATAGTTGATTTAAAATAACACAATATCTCTAGGTTATGAAATTTAGTATTCCGTAACAGTTAATTTGTATTTAGTTTTTATTTTTTAACATCTTATAAATATAGTAGTATTCCGTAACAGTTTTAACATTTTTTTTAATATCTAGGTTATGAAATTTAGTATTCCCTAACAGTTAATTTGTATGAAGTTTTTATTTTTATTTTTTAACATCTTATAGATATATTAACATACTTAAGCCACATGATGTGGCTTAACGCCACCCTAGCATCTCTTAACAATTATGGCGCCCCTAGACACTATCCACCATCCCCTCAAAATTAAATGGGGGAGTGCTATAGGGTGTCCGCCATTGTGCTAACGGACCAATTTTGGCAATTTCGAAGAATATGGTCAAATATGACCGTTGGCTAACGTTCAATTAATTTTTTTTTAATTCTAATATATATACAAACCTATCACAAACTAAAACACACAAGAATCACAAAAAAACACATAAATTCTATCCAATCATTTTTAAGAATGTCAACCGATTCGTCGAGCTCTTCATCCGATGGTGTTCTTGACGATATGATTATCGCAGTGACGCAGGAGACAATTAATTATTTGCGAGAAGAAGCCCAATCGTCTACATCACGTACCAGACAACCGACTGTTGAACGAGATCGGTTAGGTGCTCATGAACGTTTAATGCAAGATTATTTTTGTGAAAATCCGTTGTACGATGATAAACAGTTTAGGCGTAGGTTTCATACGAGCCGTCGTCTTTTCCTAAAAATTTCTAATGATCTTGCGGCCGAATTCCCTTTTTTCACACAAAGAGAAAGTGCTAGTCGCAAAATTGGTTTATCTAGAATACAAAAGTGTACTGCCGCAATTAGGCAACTAGCGTTCGGCACAACGAGTGATGCGTGAAATGAATATTTAAGGATGTCGGCTAGAAGTTGTCGTGATTGTCTTGAAATTTCTGTGAAGGTATTTTTATTATTATTATTGTTGTTATTATTTTTTTATTTACAGTTTATTATTATTATTGTTATTATTATTTTTTTATTAACACTATTTTATTAGGTGTTATCTTTCTGTAGGAGAGGCGATATTTGAGAATGCCAACCGCTGCCGACGTTCCACTTTTATATGAGGCCCATCAGCGGATATACGGGTTTCCTGGGATGTTGGGTAGTCTTGATTGCACGCACTGGGAGTGGGTGACATGTCCAACTTCTTGGAAAGGGCAACACCATCGTGGTGACCAGGATGGTCCTACCCTAATATTACAAGCGGTCGCGTCTCATGATTTATGAATTTGGCATGCTTACTTTGGCATGGCCGGTGCAAACAATGACATCGCAGTTTTACAATCTTCGAATCTTTTAGACGATGCCATAGATGGTGCTGCACCAAATACTTCATTCTATGCAAACGACGTGGAGTATAAGTATGGGTACTATCTCACACACCGTATTTATCCGGAATGGGCGACGTTTATGAAAACTGTTTCGTGTCCAATGACGAGAAAAAAATGTATTACAAGAAGAAACAAGAGTCATCAAGAAAATATATCGAGCGGGCTTTTGGTGTGTTAATAAAAGATGGTCTATCATTGCCCAGCCTTCGATAATACTTGAAAAAAGTAAAATGAGAAACGTGATGTATATGTGCATCATCTTGCATAACATGATATTGGAGGACTTGGGCAAAGCGTGTTGTGGAGAAAGTTATGATGAAAGTAACAAACCGACAAACCCACTACACGTACGCTGAAAAAGAAGTTATCCGAGCGAGGATACGTGACAGGGACATACATCATAACCTTCGAGCTGATCTGACCAAGCACCTATGGTTTTATCGTGAACAAGGAGGAGACGAGTGATTTTTTTTATTTAAATTGTGGCATTTTATTTTTATTTAAATTATGATTTCTAAATTAATATATCAAAATTAAATAATGTTTAAAATTAAAATAAAAAATAATTAGATAATGATGACGAGGGCTTTAAACCATTGCATGCAAGTTAAAGGAAGGGGCTTTAAAGCCCCATGTGTGACCTGGCGGTGAGGTGGTGCTGAAGTGGCATGATAAAGCCCCTAGAGGTTTTATACCACACCCTGTAGCATTAAAAAGTAACAAAATATAACACTAGGTGTAATCAATAACTTTTAAGAAATTATAACACTATAAATGATTTAATAATTGTGTAAAATAAAATTTTATACAAAGTTTAACAGATATATACACAAGATTTAACAATTGACGCCCCCGTCACCAAAACCTAAACAAAATTTATAACCGCAAACCCAAATCATACTTCAAGGGTGCAATCTACTTCAAACACTTAATCTAAGATACTAAATCGAATACACATATAAAAGCATGTAAGACCCTAATACGTATTTGACAAAAAGTTGCAGCGGAAATTCGTGTTATAAAATTTCTTTCATTATAAATACCTTAACTTACTTAAAATTTAACCTTAACATAACTCTTTCATATAAATCCATCAATCGACTTATTTACTAAGTAAAAACATAGCTTATGTTTACTACATTATATACATCAACGTTCCCGTACAATCTCACTAGTGACTCGATCCTCGATCTCTATTCCTTGATGATCCTCATGACTCGTACTACCTGCGCTCACCACATAAAATTCATAACATTAGTACGCATTATAAACATACAAGATTTATTCACGTTTACTTTTCGTTCCGTTAACTCTTTACATCCCAGCTTTCCATCTGATCATACAATCCGTGGTGAGACTTTCTCGTTGTACATGCGTTACACTTCGTTCACAAGGCACGCTATTATTATCGTCAATACTCAATTTCATTGAATACATGCGTATATACTGATGTGTTCAAATATTAACATATAAATTTCATCAAATGAGGCATAAAACTAACCATTTTTTAGTACTAATGTTGGAAAAAGTGTGCTTTTGTCTTCCGTTTGTATTTTCAGGATTAAATGAGCTCAAATTAACAAAAGAAGCAAAAAGACATCAAAATCTAACATAAATACAAGAAAAGGAACAAAACGTGACATGCCCGACCCCACAACAACATCTTCCCAAGCAAAACAAGAGATCAGAAGCCTGAACACGCCCCGTGCTCAGCCAGCACGGGGGCGTGCCCAAGTGTCAGCAGAAAAGACAAAGTGGTAGAAGCTTCTATTGCCCACCACGGGGCCGTGCTCAGCGGACACGGGGCCGTGGTCAACTATAAGATTCGCACAATCCAACAAATCTGCATAGTACAAAGATTCTTCTGCACCACGGGGTCGTGCTCAGCGGACACGGGGGCGTGGTCAACTAATAAGACAAAGCTGCATTAAATGAAGAAAGAGAAGGATGTGGACACGGGGCCGTGCCCGAGCTTCTGTTCTGCCTATAAATAGAAGTGCTTGGCTCAAGCTCAAACCATCCCTTGGCACACCACCTCTCTCACACTTCACCCACCACCCACCACCACCATAACACCATCATCCACCACCATCATCCATTGTCCATCGTAGAGTGTGTGAGTCGTCTCGGGATCCAAGATTGATCGTAAGAGTTCTTGACAATCAAGGCCATGTTTGCCTAAGTCTCTTACATCACTTGGTGAAGACAAAGTGTCTAGTGTAATACTTTTTATTTCTAATCTTTTGCACTTTTTATTTGGTTTTGTATTAATGACTTTAATAACTAGTTGCTTATGTTGAAGGTGATCTTTCCTTATCGTTTGTCCGTGGTGTCTTGGCATTATTTTACTATCTATATAAAATAAAAGATTTTCACCATTCATATCTCCACGGTCTATATGGAGGTATGTTGGCTACCTGGTCGGGGGTTAAGGGAACGGTTTGGTAAAGGTCTTGCTATTGTTCAGCGTTTAGAGGTCCTGCAATGGACCTGGGTCAAATTTAGTAGGACCTCCTTCAATACTTCACGGTATTGGATGGCGGGGGTCCAAACTCTTTGATCCCCTCATAAGTTAACTACTATTAATACTATAACCCGGCTATTTAGGACTGTATCCCTGCTGACTCAGACTACTTAGTCGAGGGTAACGTCACCTCCAAAAGAGGGGCCTACCATAATTTGCATTAATAACTTAATTAATTATCTTCCAATAATCCACCCTTTTAGGATTGTATCCTTGCTGACTCAAACTACTGGGGTGAGGGTAACGTCACCTTCAAAAGAGGGGCCTACTACAATAACTAAGATAATCTCTTAATTATGTGCAAAAGTGCGGAAATAATCAAAGGTTACACTAGATACGAGTCGGAACCAAGTGATTCATCTTGTCTATCTGTTTTTTTCTTTTATTTTTATTTTCAGCATTTTAGTTAGTTTTTATTTTTCTTAGTTTAAAGCCTTTTTCTAAACTTTTTATTTTGATTAGACGTTGAGGATAAACCGGTACTAAAAGCTCTTGTGTCCTTGGACGACCTCGGTATCTTGCCAACACTATACTACGCTCACGATGGGTGCACTTGCCCATATGTGTGTTTAGTGTTAGTAAAATATCGTGTTTTATAAATTTAAAACTTGGCTAAAAATAAGTGTTAAAGGGGCTTAAAATATACACCTAATAAATATAACACTTCACACGCATCAAGATTTTGGCGCCGTTGCCGGGGACACAAGGATTTTAAGAAAGTTAGGAATCAACGGCCTAATCGTTTTTCTTATTTTTCATTTTTTTAGGATTTTTTTTTTAGGTTTTCAGTTTCTGCAGAGCTCAGCACGGGCCGTGCCTGGTCGGACACGGGCCGTGCCCAGCATCATCACTGGCAGTTTTTATTTTCTGAGTTACAGAGAGCTGAACACGGGGCCGTGTCGGTGCAACACGGGGTCGTGTCCAACTCCCAGTAACAGGGATCCAGAAAACAATCACTGTACCTCTGACCACGGGCCGTGTTCACTGAGCACGGGGCCGTGGTGAACATTCTGACCAACGTTCTTTTCTGTTTTTATTGCAGGACTTGGAACCCAGGCGCCACATTTGAACCTCCTACGTAGTGCATGAGCTCCAGTTCTAGTAGAGACATAAAAGAACCCCTAGAAGAACCCGAACGCTTTCTCAGAAAAAAGACTTAAAGCTAAAAATCAAGAGAAAGTTTCGGGGGACCCACTTCCAATGGCGGACCAACGTACCCTCATGGATTACCTACGGCCCACCGTAGGCAATCTTGGCGCCGCTATCAATGCACCGAATGTCGAAGCCAACAACTTCGAACTTCGGCCGCATTTGATACAAATGCTCCAAAACTCCGCAACCTTTCATGGGCTTGCGGAAGAGGATCCCCATCTACATATTACTAATTTCTTGGAAATATGTGATACTTTTCGGATCAATGGAGCATCAAACGACGCCATTCGCCTTAGGATGTTTCCATTTTCACTAAAAGACCGAGCTAAGGCTTGGCTTAACACCCTCCCAGTTGGCTCGGTAAACACCTGGGATGAACTAGCCCAAAAGTTTCTATATAAGTATTTCCCTCCTGCTAAAACGGCTAAATTAATGACTGAAATTAATACATACTCACAAGAGGATGGGGAATCCTTATATGAAACTTGGGAAAGGTTCAAGGAGCTTCTAAGAAAGTGTCCTCATCACGGTCTAGCGGTATGGCAACAAGTATCCACTTTCTACAATGGGTTGTTGCCACACACAAGACAAACACTTGATTCAAGCTCCGGGGGACTTTTAGGTAATCGTCGCCCAAATGAAATATATAATCAAATTGAGGAAATTGCTCAAACCAATTTTCAATGGCACACTTCCCGAGGTAATAAATCTATTGCCCCGGGCGCCCATAAGGTTGATGAAAGCACCTCTTTATAAGCCCAAATCGAGGCCCTCTCTTCAAAAATCAAAAAACTAGAAATGACAAAAACGGCCTCGGTTATGGCTTGTGAAGGGTGTGGTGGGCCACATGAAAATTGGAGTTGTATGAGAGAATTAGATGAACAAACAGAAACGGTAAACTACATTGATAATAGACCTAGGCCGTCGGGTCCTCCAACGGGTACCTACAACCAAGGATGGCGTAACCACCCAAATCTTGGTTGGAGAGATCCCGGCAATAGTAGTAACCAACAAAACCAACGAACTAATTTTCAACAACAACAAAATTTCTCTCAACAACAAGGTGGAAGAGAAAGGCTTGAAGATACCGTATCTCGCCTCATCTCCGACACCGAAAAGAAAAACTCGGATCGATTTCAACAATTGGAATCGAATTTTAGAAATCAACAAGCTAGCATTCAAAACGTTGAAAAACAATTAAATCAACTAGCTCAAAATTTCTCCGAGAGACCACAAGGCTCGTTACCAAGTAATACCGAACCCAACCCAAAGGCGCAAGTACACCTCATCACTTTAAGAAACCGAACCGTGGGTCCCGAAGATGCCCCATTACCGCCAGTTGAAGAAGGTCAAAGCACGACTTCACCTACACCTCAACTAGAAAAGGCTTCTTCTCCAAATCAAGAGCCCACCAAGACGCCTCCAATTCCGTACCCCGGTAGGTTAAATCGCCAAAAGACCGATGAGCAATTCGCAAAGTTCAAAAGTTTACTAAAACAATTGCATGTCAATATTCCTTTTATTGAGGTTCTAACCCAAATGCCTAAATATGCAAAATTCATGAGGGATTTCCTCACTCACAAAAGGAAAATTGAATCATTGCAATTAGTTAACTTAGGCGAAGAATGCTCCGCTTTAGTACTCAACAAACTTCCACAAAAGAAAATCGGTCCCGGGAGCTTCACAATTCCTTGCTCGATTGGGAAGTCCCCCGTTCGTAATGCATTAGCCGATCTTGGGGCTAGCATTAACCTCATGCCCACATCAATGTTCAAACGACTCGGCCTAGGAACAACAAGCCCTACAAAGATGAGCATACAACTCGCCGACAGGTCCATCAAATTTCCGCAAGGTGTCGCTGAAAATCTACTGGTCAAGGTTGACAACTTCGTTTTTCCAACCGACTTTGTCATCCTAGACATGGAAGAAGACACCGATGTCCCTCTCATCCTCGGGAGGCCATTTCTAGCAACCGCCCAAGCAGTGGTGGATATGAATGACGGAACGTTAACATTGAAGTTTGGGGACGAGGAAGTGAAGTTTGAATGTGGAAAGAAGATAGAGGAAGAAGACCCGGTCAACTACATGAAGGTCATAGACTCAAGCTTGGATGACGCCCTCCGACGGTGTAGCATGGGGTGCAATACATCCCACTTGGGTAACATATGACCAGCCTTTGGGTCTAGCCAAGGACCCTTATAAACGTTGCGCACCATGGAGCCATTCCACGGAACTATCCTTAGTTTAGTTTAGATTAATTTTCTTGTTTTCTAGTTAGTTTTAATTTTCAGGAATAAAACACACTTGAGATGGCAAAGGATGCAAGGGAAACTTGAACCAGCACTCCATGCAGGAAAACAGAACCGTCCGACAAATTTCTTCGTTTACAGTAAGCTCGGCACGGGCCGTGTCCACCCAACACGGCCCCGTGCTGCACAGTCTGCAGAAAAAGAACCAGTTCAGGTAACTGGACACGGGCCGTGTTCACCCAACACGCCCCCGTGTCCAGGCTTCTGTTTCTCTTGTTTTAATTTTGTTACTGGCACTTGAACACGGGGCCGTGCCCGGATAACACGGGGCCGTGTTCAGTGCCCAGTAACACAAAATTTTTGCTTTTCACACCTTTTTACACATTCAATCAACCTAAAAACTTATTTTTGGGACACATTGAGGACAATGTGTAATTTAAGTGTGGGGGGATGCTAAAACTTTGAATCTTGCAAGTCCTAAATACAAGCCTTACACAAAACTCTATTGGAATCGCTAATCACCCCAAATTTTTTCAAAAATTTTCATTTTTTTTACTTGTCTAGGTTTAACTCGGGAAATTCAAGTTCTTAAAAAGGTTATATTTTTACGAATTTACAACCGATAGCGTCGTGATAAAAAGAACCAACATAAGAAAATTATGAAAAGGCATGACAAGCTTAGTTAAAATTTAATTATATATACTTGATCACATAAAAACCCATTCCCACAAAAGTGAGTTTTGAGCCTTTATTGAGCATACACTTACATATCATTTGACTAAATGCTCATTTTCGTTTCTTGTGTGAATAGCCGCTTGGTTCTTACGACTCTAGAACTTGCCATGACGATACATTCCTGGTCCTTACCAACCTAAACCCGAGTAAGTAAATGATGGAGGCATTAGGACTAACCCCTTTTTATTTCTACACCATTATTTTTCTTTTTTTTTTTACCACCTACCCAAAATCCCCCTAGTTAGCCCCTTTGAGCCTAAACCTTTTCATTTCATAACCCAAACACCCTTTTTACCCACCAAACCTTTTTCATTTTTAACCTTTTGTTTTAGTAACAAGTTCGGTTCTTCATATGACTTTTCAAAAAAAAAAAAAAAAATCTTGATGATGAAGCAAAAGAAAATAAACAAACAAGTTCATCAAAAAATAACTTTGTTTGAATAAATAGCTTCATCAAAATAAAAGTTACAAAAATAGAAAGTCATACAAAAACCGACACTTGTTACGCTTTTCGCCCTTTTTCTACTAACCACCAACCCAACCACCTACCTTTAACCCAAGCCTAACCCTTAACCCACAAAGTCCTCTTGATATTTACAAAGGTATATAAGTTAAAAAGGAGGAGGATTGATTGCTTGGCAAGCCTGTGGTAGGAGTAAGTTCCATGCCGCTCTCGAGTGATCCACAAAAATACATTTTCGGCCGAGTGTTGAGTGATCCCCGTGAGGTATGTGAACTTGTATATAAATAGAATTTTACAAAGGCATGTTATGCCCTAATAAGTAATTTATCTTATGAAAAGTTTTAAATAAATCATGACGAATAGGATTGTAAATAAATAAAAATAAAACTAAATAAAGAATCTTGGAAATCCCGACACTCTACGACAAGCCCAAAACCTTCTTTTCTACCCATTCCATTTGGGAGTGTAAATAGCCACATATTAAAGAGTTTTGCTTGAGGACAAGCAAAGATTCAAGTGTGGGGGTATTTGATGTGTTCAAATATTAACATATAAATTTCATCAAATGAGGCATAAAACTAACCCTTTTTTAATACTAATGTTGGAAAAAGTGTGATTTTGTCTTCCTTTTGTATTTTCAGGATTAAATGAGCTCAAATTAACAAAAGAAGCAAAAAGACATCAAAATCTAACATAAATACAAGAAAAGGAACAAAACGTGACATGCCCGACCCCACAACAACATCTTCCCAAGCAAAACAAGAGATCAGAAGCCTGAACACGCCCCGTGCTTAGCCAGCACGGGGGCGTGCCCAAGTGTCAGCAGAAAAGACAAAGTGGTAGAAGCTTCTATTGCCCACCACGGGGCCGTGCTCAGCGGACACGGGGCCGTGGTCAACTATAAGATTCGCACAATCCAGCAAATCTGCATAGTACAAAGATTCTTCTGCACCACGGGGTCGTGCTCAGCGGACACGGGGGCGTGGTCAACTAATAAGACAAAGCTGCATTAAATGAAGAAAGAGAAGGATGTGGACACGGGGCCGTGCCCACTGGACACGGGGCCGTGCCCGAGCTTCTGTTCATCCTATAAATAGAAGTGCTTGGCTCAAGCTCAAACCATCCCTTGGCACACCACCTCTCTCACACTTCACCCACCACCCACCACCACCATAACACCATCATCCACCACCATCATCCATTGTCCATCGTAGAGTGTGTGAGTCGTCTCGGGATCCAAGATTGATCGTAAGAGTTCTTGACAATCAAGGCCATGTTTGCCTAAGTCTCTTACATCACTTGGTGAAGACAAAGTGTCTAGTGTAATACTTTTTATTTCTAATCTTTTGCACTTTTTATTTGGTTTTGTATTAATGAATTTAATAACTAGTTGCTTATGTTGAAGGTGCTCTTTCCTTATCGTTTGTCCGTGGTGTCTTGGCATTATTTTACTGTCTATATAAAATAAAAGATTTTCACCATTCATATCTCCACGGTCTATATGGAGGTATGTTGGCTACCTGGTCGGGGGTTAAGGGAACGGTTTGGTAAAGGTCTTGCCATTGTTCAGCGTTTAGAGGCCCTGCAATGGACCTGGGTCAAATTTAGTAGGACCTCCTTCAATACTTCACGGTATTGGATGGCGGGGGTCCAAACTCTTTGATCCCCTCATAAGTTAACTACTATTAATACTATAACCCGGCTATTTAGGACTGTATCCCTGCTGACTCAGACTACTTAGTCGAGGGTAACGTCACCTCCAAAAGAGGGGCCTACCATAATTTGCATTAATAACTTAATTAATTATCTTCCAATAATCCACCCTTTTAGGATTGTATCCTTGCTGACTCAAACTACTGGGGTGAGGGTAACGTCACCTTCAAAAGAGGGGCCTACTACAATAACTAAGATAATCTCTTAATTATGTGCAAAAGTGCGGAAATAATCAAAGGTTACACTAGATACGAGTCGGAACCAAGTGATTCATCTTGTCTATCTGTTTTTTTCTTTTATTTTTATTTTCAGCATTTTAGTTAGTTTTTATTTTTCTTAGTTTAAAACCTTTTTTAAACTTTTTATTTTGATTAGACGTTGAGGATAAACCGGTACTAAAAGCTCTTGTGTCCTTGGACGGCCTTGGTATCTTGCCAACACTATACTACGCTCACGATGGGTGCACTTACCCATATGTGTGTTTAGTGTTAGTAAAATATCGTGTTTTATAAATTTAAAACTTGGCTAAAAATAAGTGTTAAAGGGGCTTAAAATATACACCTAATAAATATAACACTTCACACGCATCAATACTTTCATACATACTTACATATATGCATCCGTTCACACATAACTACTTACATACATACGTACCTACATTCATACATACGTGCCTACATACGTGCATACCTACATAGATACATGCATACATGCCTACATACATACCTTTTATAAGTATCTACTTTCCCTAAAACAAGGAATAAACTAATCATTCTTAGCTTATACGCGTTTAAAAACGGTCCAGACGGGTTCGCAATGCATCAACAGTTAAGATAAACGATTTTCACGAAACTGACCCCCGTCGCGTAGAGCCACGGCCTGGGGCCTTCCCCGTCGCGCTACGCCACGACCTAGTTTTGACAGAATGTTGCAGCTGGTGCTGTATAATTCTCAGCACGACTCGATTTCACAGAAACGGGCATAACTTTCTCGTTTTTGATCCGTTTTACCCGATTCTTTTTCCTACGCGACCGTAATTTAATTCTCCATCACATGGAGTGAAAATCCAATATTTGGACTACCTAACTTTATGACTTTTAAGCCTTCGGCTTATTACCCTTTTACCAAATTTTGACCCGTTCATGCATATATCAACATAACTTGTTTGTTTGACCATAACTTCTTATGAACCTAATAATTTCAACATTTGTCTATCATAAAAGATAAATTTCTCGGATGTCTTGCATCCTCTTAACCCATTTTCGCTCAAGAGCTTATTTTGACCCGTTAAAGGTATTTGCGCGTTTTAAGGTCCTTAGCTTACGAAAATCATACTTCTCGCTTTCTTACTTTTTCAAAACATTCATTTAATCAAATAGCTTGTTTGTAATCAACTTTTAAGTCCATTTGCCCGTTTTACCCATCAAGGGCGTTTTTGTCAACTTTGACCCATCCTTCACTACACAGGACTTCCTTAAACATTTGACCAATCCCACGACTTAACTATAACTCAATTCGTACATACCTGGCTCGGATCAAAGCTAAGATCCGTTTAATACTTCATTCACCAAATTGTTAGATGTTAACAACGAGATCCTTTCGCTATTCATTCTGTGAATTCATAATACTTGACAAAACAATTCATTAGTCGATTACGCCAAATGGTGACATCTCCACCATTTGACCCGTTAGATCCAAATGTCCATTTTACCCTTTTTAAACATCAACTTTAATTTCTTATCATACCCACATATTCTGACCCGTATCAAATACTTGTCGGAACATCATTCTTCACATATTTACTTACCATGTTCGTAATCAACACAACGAATAGATATTCTACAAAAAGGGTGTAAGCTTACTTACTTTGCATCCGAGTACGCTTCCCGTGCACATAAGTTCCATTTAACCCGCTTTCTCTCCCAAGCTTCCACGCCGCTTATCAAGCATCAAACTATCATGTATCATTCTCAAGATAGTTAGCTTATTCATCATTCATCACGACTTTTTCACCACACGGATCTTATATTAAAATTATCATCCAACCTTATAACATGCTAACCTATCAAATCCTAGCCGATTTCCTTTAAACATATACACACGTACGTGATTTCAAACATCATTACAATAACGTATCATCATTATACAAAACCCACTTCATAACTTCATTGTTAATCACTTACTAGTGATCTAAGCTCAATTATCTCTAATTTCATCATACCCTTGGTGTGTGTACAACCTTCTAAACATAAGGTACAACTAATTCATTCACAATCTCCTAATTTCATACATAATTCATCAAATCCTCCTACTAATAACATATATCATTCACACATAAACATTCAAACATATTATCATCATATTTCTTTCAATTCCTCTAGTAAGAATCCATCCTATCCATCATAATACATCAACAAGCATGATTAATTAAACATGGATGATCATTCAAGTCATCATTCTTACCAAAACAAATGGGTTTCACCTCTAATCATCAAATTAGCCCAAACCATGTTTAATCTTGGTTCTATATCATGACATTAACACCTACTCATACTCAATTTCTGATTTACAACATAAACCATCACATTCAAAGTCATCAAACACCAAAATTCTACTTACCTTGTGTTCAAGAATGCATAGATGATCCAAAATCGAGACATGCATGGACTCAAGATCACATCTAGGGCTTGAATTTGCTAAATTTATGATGATTAGGGGTTTTCCCCTTTTTCTCCTTCCTGATCCACGCGACACACACACTTGAATGTGTGTGTGTTTGTGTTTTAACCCTAATTAACCATTCAAGTTTCAATTTTAACATGTTTGCCCCCTAAGGATTCATTCCTTTATTATTTTTAGCTACCCCTTTTAACTAGGTTAAATAGCCTAGTTATTTATTTCATGATATGTCCTATAGGAACATACGACAATATAAACATTCGGGTTTCGGGGTGTTACAAAACAAAGCCTAAATCAAGGCATAAAACATCTATACAACATTATTTCATGTTATTCATAAAAACCTATTATTTCCATAAACATCACATGCAAATAACTTCCGAAATCATATCTCACGTGTATAAATCAAATCAAATAAAAAACCTAGTAAAATCACGTGCTTGTGTAGGTGTGTTTAGGAATTCACACATCAACCCGATGTCTTATGAGTTGTTAAAGATGTCATAAAATACTCAGTGATCACTCATGTTGTAAGGTGTCTTACTGACTTCAACTTCTACAAGGGGAAGATCCACCTAGTCTTTCATGTGAGCTATCTAAAGTTGCATCGCGAGGATAAGGAAGACTTAGGGATGATGAGTGTCTAAGCGAGCAACAATTATATTTTTGACATTAGTTGATTGAGAGGTTGAGGAGATCGTATTAGTCCTTATAATGGGGAGATGTGCAGTGCCAAGCTATAAGGAATAAATGATCAAGTGGAAGAATTTGTCATAGTGAAACAAGGTTGGAAGCTAAAGACAGTCGTGAAGGTTCAAGGATGTGATTAAGAAATATCACGAGTATGCCACAACAAGGAAGACATGGGGTTTGGTTGAGGAGAATATAATAACATGCCACGATAGGTAACGAACTTTCACAAAAGTTTCAATAACACATGTAAAATGTTTGTAAATACAAGAATGTTCTAGAGTAGCATTTTATACCTTCGAATTATATCAATCTAGCTATGACTTTCCATTTGCTTCAAGTATAAACAAGAGGTGCCTTGTTGAACACACATCACCTCGAAAAGCAACATGTAACTCTCTTATTGTAAAGTGATCTTAAACAATCAAAGCACTATTTGTAACATGTGTGTTTCTCTTTAACCATTTGAATCGTTGTAAAGATCATAGTAAGTATGACTTAAATCGAGAGTAGTAAAGGTGTATAAGCAAGTCTTAAATAGATAGTAGTGTAACATTTGATGCATTTACGAGTTGCACTAATCAAACCATAATTTCTAACTGTTCATAGAAAGCATACAAAGTAGGGGGTGTTCAAAAAATCCGGATCCGAAATCGAATCCGAAAAATCCGAAATTTTGGATATCTGAAAAACCGGATAATCTGAATTTTCAAATTCGGATTCGGATATGGATTTCTAAAATTTTTGGATAATCAGATTATCCGATATCCAAAAACTAATATTTTTTTTTAAATAATATATGAGCACTATGTTTAGTTTGAAATATAGTAAAAATGGTAAATAATCGAATTCATATGTGAATTTATAAAATTACGTTGTTTTTAACTTTGAAAATTTGGAATATCGAATATAGGTTTAGTTTTAATCTATGCATAAAACGAATTTTTTGATTTTTTTTACGAATTCGGATATCCGTTTGGATATCTGAATCCGTGTCCGAAATTGATATCCCGGATATCTGAAAACCGGATAATTTGATCTTGAACACCCCTAATACAAAGTACTGCATAAATAATAACATCTTTAGTGTGAAAAAAATGTCTTTCCATACATAATACATTGAAATTATGTAATTTGAGCGTATAACTTTAAAACTTTATAGATTATTTATATAATTTTTTTTGTCTCAATTAGGGATGTAATCGGGCCGAACTCGAAATATATAATACTCAAACACAACTCATTTTTTTAACCTTGACCATAAATATTGGCAATAGGTTTTGTATATCAAAGAGAAAAATTATGTCTTACACCGAACAAATAATTCTCTAAATAGAATGGAGAGACCTAGTTGCAAGTCTGCACCACGACCACGACCACGACCAAGGACCATGAGAGGATAAATCATGAGTACATTGAGTAGTCGACAGATATGAATGGATCCGATCTTAAGTGGTTCACAAGCATGAACACAAGTGTGTTAACTAAGTTAGCTTCATACAAGGCTCAAACTCGCTTAATCTCAACTTCTTTTCTTTTGAGCTTTTGTCATTATAAACAATATATTTTATAACTAGTATTAGTATTGGATATTGTTATTAACCGGTGGTTATTAGATAATTTAGATCAATGAAAATGATGTTTGTACTGTGTATTCGTGGTTGGAATTGTGGTGTTAGGAGGGAGAGGAAAATGGTTCTGTCTGGATTTGTAATAAGAGAAACCAAAGTGACGGATTTCCCTCATATGTTATGCATGTGAGGGAATTTAATTAATTAAATTAACTTGTTTAGTAGTAAGTGATTGATCCCACAACAAAAATAAACTTAAAGATTGTTTTTATCAAGTTTTAAACATTAAGAATGAAACCTACAAAGTTTGAGATAACATAAAAAAACTTTTTTTACTCTTAAAAACTTTGAGTGGCTACTCCAACTTTCACTTGGGAACAAAAGTATATGTACGGTATGGTACTCAAAACTATTATAGTAATTAAACTATGGTTATTTGGAAAGTGGTCCTCTTTAACTTTATTATGCGGCCTGCTTTTTATTATATAAAGATTGTCGGGTACTTGGCCTGCATAATTGTTCAAGCAATACCAAATTTGGTACCATTTAAATTGGTTTAAACATATATGTAAGGATAGATGAAGTAACTCACATTAGAACATAACTATTTTCTAATTTGACATTATAAATATATTTATATTTATATTTTAGAAAAGAATATCACGTGGATGACACCTAATAAAAATAAGTGTTTACTGTTTTGTTGTAAGATGATTTCTTGGTCTTACACCTAAAGAAGCCATGAGCATCATGGCCATGTCATCGAGCAATCTCCTCCTCAAACTCGAATCGATCGATACTGAACTTAAGGCAAAGGTATAAAGAATTTTTTTGAGCCGAGATGAAGAAACCATGCCAATATTTTAGGGTTAGGTATGCGTGAAACCAAATCGATCACACGATTACAAGTTTACTAGACTAGTAGTAGGTGTGAAATGCCAAATTTTGACATCCAATATTCATATCTACTATGCTAGCTTATTGAATTTTAGAGTACTCGACATGGAAAAGTAATGATAATAAGTTAACAACACATGATCTAGTCACACTATAAGAATCCTCATTTGGCTTTGTAATGATAACAACATTTTGTGCGTGTTGTTTAGGTTGATTATTAAATCTATATATATCTATACTTTCTATTAAAAGACTAGAATTTTTAAAAAATACCCGTGTTTGCACACGAGTTTTACTACTAGTACTATATAATAAAGTAAACCTATGAGTGACACTTGTCATTCATTGGAGCTATTTATTTATTTTTTCTTGCCTCTCTCTCTCGTACTTATCTATCTCCTACTTATTTTTTTATAATTAATTTTTTTTGTGTTGCACTAATCACACGAGATATTCTTCAAAAAGTTGGATTATTCTTATCCATTTTTCAATTTAAAAGCAATTTGAGTTTAAAGATGTTGGTAAGGGTTTTGATTCACGGCATAAGTTAAAGTTGCATTAGTTTGTTGAATGAATAAATTAACATCTGATTATAGTTATAATAATTATTATTCAGCATCATTTTTAGTGACATGATTTGCAAACCTTATCCATTTTTTTAGTTTAAAAAAAGTTCTTCATCTTTATTTTACTTTGAAATGAATAATATGTTACTTTATTCCTATATATTTTTAAAGATATATAAAAAATAAGCTATTAACTTCACGTAAATTTATCTTCAAATTATATAAATAAATATTAATAAATTCGATTTTTCATTATTCTTCACCGGCCTTTTTCAATTCCTCTCATTCTCACTTATTACAAGACATGTTATTCCTACATATTTTTGTGTATCCTTTTAGCTAAGAAACTTCTAAATGATCATGCATCTCTTTATTTATCTGTTTTAAATTAGATAAGATATTAGTTGGTATATAATATATCCATATGCTAAATACAAATGGATCGTTTTATCATAAGGTATAATCAATATATGTTGTTCGGTATAATGAGTTATTTATCAATATTAATTTCAATGATTATTACTATATAATTATATATTTTCTTTTTTCGTTTATCAATTATTTATATAATATTTCTTTTTTAATTATTTCTTTTGTATTTTTGCTTACTAATATAACTATTTAATTCAATATTTCATTGGTTCAACTATGTGTAACACACACGTTTTTAATCTATTAATAAATAAAAAAAAACAAAGTAAAATGTTATAACTTATGTAATACACAAGTTTTTAACGTAATAATAAATAAAAAAAGTAAACTGTTATAAAAACTATATAGTATATCAAAGTTTATTTTTTCAAAAACATATATTGACTTTTTTGGATTATCTATTATTTATTTAATATTTCTTTTTTTAATTATTTATTTTGTTTTTCTACTTACTAATATAACTATTTAATATTCCATTGATTCAACTATGTGTAACACACAAGTTTTTAATCTATTAATAAATAAAAAACAAAGTAAAATGTTATTACTTATGTAATACACAAGTTTCTAACATAATAATAATAAAAAGACATAGTAAAATGTTATAAAAAGTATATAATACATCAAAGTTCAATTTTTCAAAAACATATATTGACGACTATGTGTGTTAACCGATTATATTAAGTTGTGTGATACACTGTTTGTTCAATCTGTGCAATACATGGGTTTTTAAAAAATGTAACCTTTTTATTACTCACTATATAAAATTATATATATTCAGTCCGTGTAATATATAGAGTTCGAACCTAGTATATTTATATTTAGAAAAATAATCATGCAAATAGAATAATCAGTTGTGAATTTGATTATTAAATTTGTTTATTCCACGTTTTAAAAGTCAATTAAGCAGTTTAGATAAGGTAATAATAAAAAATCTTATTTGTAGTATTAAAATTCAAAATAGTGGATATGCATTTTTTTTAATAAACAAGTTTTTTTTTTTGGTGTTTGTTAATTGTTAGAATAGAATAGCCTATGGAGGTGTTTCATTCTAAACCCATTAAGTTTTCTAGAGTGTTGATGGACATTGATTTTGGAGCAATGTTGTTTCTTGTCTTGTTCAAGTTGATTAAAGGTTAATAGTTTTTCTACTACAATATGAAATTTATGTAGGATTGCTAAAAATCCACTTTTTTCAAGGGTGCCACAATGAGTTGGGAGTTCACGATTAGATGAGAATAATGATCTTTTAGATAACGTTTTCTGAAGGGTGCCACGATTAAGCTTAGAAATGTAAAGCAAAGATGATTACATTTATCGTGTAGGTTTAGAACCAAAACCGTCCCTAAGAATTCTCGAGAGCATCAAGCGAGTGAAAAAAGTGAACTCCTATTCGCCAATTTGTTGTTTCTCTTATTTTCAGACTTTTAGCTCTTGTGTTTAAAAAAAATTATATTGGGTTAAGTTTTTTTTTTTTTTTTTGAACGGCAAATTTTATTAGAAACCGACTAGCAAGAGGCTAGCAAAAGAAACAGACAATAAAATTACAAGAAATTGAAATTGCACCACTTTGTCCACTCTAGATCACATATTTTTGCTCTATGTTTGATCCAAAGAAAGCTCTTAGCCTTTATATCCGCCAATAGTCTTGACATATCCACTCTTCTACCCGAGAAAATCACTTCGTTTCGTAAATTCCATAGATTCCAACATGTTGTTAAGATGATAGCGTGTATCATTTTCTTTGTCGTGGACGTCTTGGTTGAGTGCTTGTGAACCTGAAGGAGATCCGATATAGTGAAAGCATAAATTGGTGGGATAGAGAGCCATCTGGACACCAAATGCCATATCACAGAACTGACATAACATGATCCAAAAATGTGCTCGGCCGTTTCATCCCTTTCACAGCATAACGGACAGGTAACCGAATCCATGGTGATGTTTCTGCGAGCTAAGGCTGTCTTGGTAGGTAAGCGGTCAAGGTTCATTCTCCACCCGAAGATGTTGACTTTGCGAGGAACCCACCGGTTCCATTCAAACCTATATTGGGTTAAGTTGAGTTAAAATGAGAATCGAGTTTATTTGTTTATATTTGCCTAAACTAAAAATAAAATATTTTAATGTGTTAAAAAACATATTAGGTTTTAATCTTCAATTTAATTATATGCATTATTTTTTTTTAAAGTTGTATATATAAAATAAATGAATTTTTTTTTAAAATTTTGGACCCAATGGGGTGAGTAGCCGCCCCTAAACTAGAGGTGCACAAAAAAAAAAAAAAAAACGCGGTTCCAACCTGACCTGGAACCGGTTCTTGCCTTGCCTGAATCGCGATCACATACCAGTTTCAGACTCGGGCGAAGGAAAATGAATTGAATCGAAACCACCGGAACCGGTTCCACCTATACTTGTTCAAAACCCGAATAGACCGGCCATACTAGTCAAAACCCGGTAAAAAACCCGAACATACGAGAAGTGGTTCCTACCCAGAACCGGTTGTTGATTTTGTTGACCAAAACCAGACCTAGTTCCTAGGGATTAGCATTTGGTACTCGGTATCGGTAAAGAATTTCTAGTATCGAATCATTTTCGGTTCCGGTACCAACTTTATGGTGTAATCGGGATTGGTACTTTCGAATTGGTACGATACTGGTATTTTCCTTATTTTTACCTTAAAATATTGGTACCTTACAGGGCATTTTCGGTACCGCCGGTACCAATACCTAATTTTGACGATTTTCAATACTAGTACCAAACTCATCCCTACTTGTTCTAATTCTAAAAAAAACCCATTTTGGGCACCTCTACCCTAGATGATCGCCCACCTTATCTCAACCATCAGCCAACCATGGTTGAATTGGTTAAAACTGAAATCCGATTCAAATGAAAGAAAACAAATGATGTTTAATTGAATCTAGCAATATCTGGGGAGGGTTTTTTTTTTTTTTTTCTAAACTAGTGTTGGTGAAAAAAAAAATTACCATTTTAGCGTTTCTTATTGTTATGAATGTATTCATTATGTGGTGACTATCCACATCTATAACTCCTATCCCTTTAGTGCATCCATTATGTAGTGACTATCCACCTCTATAACTCCTATCTTTAGTCATTATTGTATTAATGTAAGGGCCTATATATAATGACATTTGTATGTGATGTTGGAATCAATCAATAAGAAATCATCTCTCATTCTCTCATTCTACTCTATACATTGCTAGTAGGTCGTTGTTTTACAACACGTTATCAGCACGAATTGCTTTTGAAGTGGATCATATTGCCATAAGGTAACTCGACTTTGCTTTGAACAAACCGCACCATGACGTTGATGGCTATTATATCATGTCGGGGGACTTTCACCAGAAACATGCATCTTCAACCGACCTCTACCTGCAATCCCAGGTAACCATACCACCGACTTTATACCATGTTACTATCCACTGTTAATCTGTTATACTGAATTAACTACTGAAATTAGTAAATACTTATTTAAAAAAAAATTAAAAATAAAAGAGATTATGAATAAACAATGCATTTTAAACACAAGGGTAAGCTAGATTATATATTTCTTGTTGTTTTATGGTATTAGTTTAGATTATATATTTCTTGTTGTTTTATGGTATTAGTTGAAACAAAACACAAGAAACTCAACAATATTATCGGAAACGGTTCACGTATATTTCTAATTCTCTATTTTAAATCAATAATAATTAAAAGATTTACGTTAATGTTTTGTATCATGTGGATTCTCTACATCCTGACTTTTTGTTTTCTAATTAAAAGCAAATTAATTAATTATTTCATATAATAAATACACATTGAACATGAAGCGTTCAATATTCAAATATTTTGGGGGACTTTGTCAATATAATATTTGTTTCTTATCTATTTGAAGTATTATAATAATTTCCCTCATCATATCAGTTATGATTTTAAATTCAAATTCCTCAAGTAATTATAATCTGTAATATAGATAATATGTTGCTAGATAAATAGTAAAATCTCAGTATATTTATTTTCTAATGTAGTGCTTCATATTCTAATCTGGTATTATATAAAAGAGTTATGTTTTTAAACATCTAGATAATTGGTTAATTTGTTTCTTAGCTATTCTTATATATTTTATCTTACTCTTTGAAAAACAATTGTAGTTGGTTTATATTTTTCATACTAAAAAAAAGGCTAAATAAAAGTAAAAATAAATATGAATTTGCTTATAAATGTTCCTATAATCATGTTGAAATATCATAATACTACAAAGTGTATAATCATTTTGGATCTCTTAAAATATTTAATTATTGCCTTTTCTTGTTATCTAAATGTGCAAACACGATTAAACATGCCTAGACATACCTATTGTATTTAGAGATTGAAAAAAATTTCGGTTGTTGCGCCATGTTATTTAAGAAAAATGGAATGATCCGCAAGTAAGTTGTATTGTCATATATCCATGTCTTTAGTTTTGTATATAAAAAATATAAAGATGTATGATTTGATGAAGTCTTACATGGTTTTCATTTTTGTCCTTATGGAACTACAATTTGAAAGTCACATACTTGATGTTGATAAAATAGAAAAATCCTTAGATAAGTTGATTAAAATGACTTGAAAGATTGTGAACATCGAGTATTATTGATTTATGGATACAAATTCTATAATCATTATCTTTTATACATGTTAATCTTCTACTTTTAATTAAGATTTAACATGTTAATTGGGTTTTATTCGGTTGTTATACTATTGAAAAAAAACTTAGTTATTATACTATTGAAAAAAACTTAGAACATTTTTGTGTATAAAGGATAAAGCTATAAAATAACTTACAACTTATGCATGGAAATTGTTAGGATCGGAGGCTCTCATAATTGTGTTTGTTTGTGTAAATTGTATAATCAATAGATATGAACAGAGTTTAAGTGCAGCGGAAATAAACAACAAACTTTGTAAAGACAATCAAGGAAGAAAATAGTTTTGATAAACACATGATTTGCATTAGTCGAAAGATTACAAAGTCAATCAAAGGATTACAAAACATGCTTACAATCTAAGCTCCCCCTCAGCCTGATACCCCAAGGTTGGATTGCGCAAGATGAAAGGATTGAATTGAGGAGAAGAACTCACTCAAGACAAATCAAATGTAACAGTACAGGGTACTGTTCCATTTATAGACAATCCAAACCGCTGAGGCATTTCAGCTGACATCACCATGAAAGCGACGTCTAACAGCCTAACAACCTGTATCTACTGTCTTATACAAACACTGCTATACTAAACAACTGACTATACATGAAACAGATGATATACTAAACTACTGCTCTCTCTAATCATCAGTGCTTTCCTCAAGGTTGATCAGTCCTTGATTGGGCAGTGCTTTGTCATCAGCAGTTTGTACCAGCAGTGCTTAGTTTCCAGCAGTCTTCTAGGCTTCATCAGTAGTTAGGCAAAACAGCAGCAGTTGTATGCGGGCAGTGGATATAAGGCCTTCAGCAGTTGTAATCACTTTCAAGGGAGAAGACTTAGTGTAAACAACTGCTTATTTCGAATCCACTGTTGTGACCTGGTTTTGGCTTTCATTATCTGTTTCTCTGGTAGGGTTCAATCCCAACAATCTCCCCCTGGAACAGATAATGCCAAAACCTTTCATTATTCTGGATCTTTATTCCTCATCAGAAGTTCCCTTGCTTTTCTTTTAAATTCTTCTTCAAATTCTTTGGAACTTGTGTCATCATCATCCCGGCACAGTGTAAGTTCAAGGAGATCCTGCAAATCTTCAACACTAAGGCCTAGTGCTTCTTTCCTTGATATGTACTTCACTTCGCCATTGGATCTGACTAGAGTCAATACGTGGGTCTTTTGATCAGACATCCACTTTAGTACTTTTAAACCCAATGGGTTTCTTGGGAGAGATTTATTTGTTGATGAGTTAGGAGATGTTGGCCTTGTGAAAACTTGCAGACTTTCAGACATTCTTTTGAAGGCCATTTCAATGACATTGTTTGCTGCAACTATGTCTTCTGCAGTCTCTTTTTCTATCTGCTCCTGTCTCTTTTGTTGATCTGGCTCAATGTCTGAAACTTCTGAAGTATTTGTTGATGCAGGCTTTGTTAACACCTTCTTAAAAAGGTTTTGAAGTTTTTCTGAATTCTCTTCTTTTAGTCCCATTTTCATGATGGTTTTTGTGAAGAATTCAGCTTCCTTTTCTTTTACCTCTTCACTAGTCAGCTGTTTTCCTTCTTCTTGGTTTGTCACAAGAGTAGGATTTTCTGTTGACTTAAACAGTGTTTTGAGGTTTTCCAACTGTTGTTCAAGTTTCATCATTTGTTCTTGTTTCTTTGAAGTGCCTGAAACAATTATCTTCCTTTTCTTCAGCCTTTCATAGGCTTCATCAGTATGCTGCTTTGACCATTTTGATATGGCATTGGCAGTGTCCACTTTTGCATCCACCAGCTCCTGTTTCTTTCTTTTGTACTCAGCTGTTAGGTCTGTGATGAGCTTTTTGTATTTACTCCAATTTGGAGCATTTTTCTTCTTTCTAGGATCGTTCTTGATTCTATCAATCCTATCAGCTTCATGCTTTAAAGCCACTATTGGCCATTCTTCAAATTGGTTTTCTTCAGCAGGATAAATTTTTTCTTGCATTATGTATGCAAGAAGTTTTCTTCTTATCTCTTTTCGTTGTTCTGCCTTTTCTTTGCTCAGCTCTTGTGCAAAATCTTTTATTTGTTTGACTTTTGTGAGCAGAAGTTCCAATCTTTCAGCAATGGCTTCATCACCTTGACCTTCACATTCAACCTTTGCTCTTATCTTTGCTTGTCTTGCTTTGAGTTCAAGATATTCATCCATGTCTTCTGGAACCATGTAGCCAACGAGTGAAGGAAATCTTCTGTTTGAAGGATCATCATCATTGTAGAATTGCCTCATCTCATTTTTTATAGCATCTAGTTCCAATGGATATTTGCAGCAGTGGGATCATATTTGTCCTCATCTGGCTGAGTAAGTTTTCTTTTTCTGGTGTAGAGCTTTGTTGGTTATGATGTGAAACTGGTGAGAGCAGTGGTGGATGGTTTACTAACAGCTGTTGAAACAACTGGTGTTTCAACCTCTGTTGTCATTACAACTACTGATGTGTCAGTAGATGTCTTCTGCTTTTGAGCAGGGGTTGAAGGTGGTGAAGTGATTTTTGATGGTGGTGGTGACTCATCATCAGGAATGATAACCCTTCTCCTTTTTATTGTAGGAGAGGCTGATGATGTTGTTGGTGGATCAGTGGTGGTGATATGAGTGGCAGTGGTTTGTGATTGTGATTGACTGACAATGGTTGAAACAACTGGTGTCCCAATCACTGTTGTCATTACAACAGATGTTGTAACATCTGTTGTCTTCTGTTTTATGACAGGAGGTAATGTTGGTAATATGATTGTAGATGATGATGGTGGTAGAACAGTGGTTTTGGTGGTGTGTGTTGAAGTTGTGTGTGTTGATGAGATGGCAGCTGTTTGGCTACTGACAGGAGTTTTTGTAACTACTGCTGTATCAGCTGTTTTAGATGTCTGTTTTCCTTGCTCTGGTTCAACATACAAACCATCTTCAATTCCCTTTTTCTTCATCTTCTTGACATTCTCCCCCTTTTTGGCATTATCTGCAAGGGGGTTATCCATAAAAAGGATAGTGGATGGAACTTTTTCACCATGGGCAGTCTTTTGTATGCTGGCCTTTATAGCCTTGATGTCTGCTTGAGTATCTTTGAATCTTGACTCCACCATGTTTGTCAGCATTTTTACATGTATTTCATGCTGTTGATCAGCCATCAGTTTTTGTTTCTCAAGCATGGGTTGAAAGATATTCCAGAGCTCATTTGCAGCAATTGCTTGTGGTGGAGCAGATGCTTGAGGTGGAACAGGTGCTTGTTGTGGGGCAGTAGTGGATTGTGCTGTTTGAGCTTTTAAAATCTCTTGCACCATCTCCTTTATTTCAGCAACTGAGGTTTCTAGTTTTTCAACTCTTCCCGTCAATTCCTGGTATTTTGAATCATCACCCACTTTAATGGGATCATCTGAATCCCCACCTGTAGTGGTTATATTAATGTTTTACTTAGGAACTGAGTCCCAAAAATCACCCATTGATGCCCCTTGTTCTTGGTACTGGGGACTTCTTTCTTCAGCACTTGATAAACCTTTGATGGTACCAGTGGTTAGAACTAACTCACTGGTGGTTACCGATGGTGCTATGAAAGAAATTGCCTTCAAGGGAGTCTTACTTATGAAACAACTGTCCAACTGAAGATCTGTTGATCCATCTGTTGTAGTTGCTGCTCCACTTGAACTACCACCGAGAGTCACTTGTAACTCAGGGGTGTAACCTCCTCAGTTGTTGCTGGGATAGCAGAGGTATAAGCATCAGACCCAGTCACTTGTGGGGGTATACTCTCAGTGACAGGTGATAGAGAGGAACTGGTTTGTGTCTGAGCTATAACAACTGCATGCAACAAAGGTAGCATGGATTGTGGTAATATCATTGGTGAGGGTATGGGAGTTGAAAGAGACATGTCCTTGGGATCAGGACTGAGGAAGATGGATCCGATTGAATCCAGAGCTTCATATTGTGGGGTCCCTGTGCTTACAACCTGATCCTTTTGTGAGGATGCAGGAGGAGTTTTAGGCAATAGTGGAGATCTTTCTACCAACTGCTGTGAGGAAGTAGCAGCAGTGGTTTGTGGTGACATTTGTGTTGTCACAGGCATTAGCTCTGGGATCTCATCTTCCAGAGTTGCCTTAGTTTTGGGTTTTGGGGGCTTTCTGGATGTTTTCTTTTTGGTCTTTTTGGTAGTGGCAGGTGTGGGTTTCAAAGCAGGGGTAGTGCTGCTATGATCACCTGGAGCAGTAGGCTCAGCAGCAGATGTCTGAGGAGCAGTGGTAACTGCTAAATTCTGCTCAGACACCTCTGCTTTTGTTTTTATTGGTGCCAACATTCTAGTGAATGTTTCAGGTGTTAAACTTTTTATTTGAAAATAAACACCTTGTTTTGGCACATTTTCATTTTCTTTTTCAAATTTTTGTTTAAAATAGTAACTTAGAAACCTTGGAAAGAGTAAAAAGGTTTTGCTATCAACATTCTTTACCAAATCATTGAAGATTTCCTGGGAATAGTTGTAATCTTTATTATTTAAAATAGCATAGCCCAGGCATTGAATCTTCAATGGTATTTCGTTAAACGCTGTTGTTTTATTTGAAACACTCGACAAAAGTGTGTGAAATAGAAATCTGGGAGCAGACGGAAAATAACCTTTTTGTAAGGTATCTACCTTTGATTGTTCTGCATACCCTCTTTTCAAAAAGTCAGTTTTCAACTCGGTTTTGTCAAAAGAAGTTTTACCTTTCTGATCATCGAGTTTAAAGACTTCTGAGATTGTTCGTGGAGTGATTTGGATCGCTTTACCCTGTATCGAGGAGTTGATGGCTACTACGTTATCGTCTTGTTTCTCAAGAGTAGCATTTTTCCAGAACTCTCTCTGGGTTTGCAGGTAAATGGGAGCGTCTGCTGTCAACAAAGTTTTGTACTTTGATTCAGATAGTGTGTTGATGACGGAATCGAAGGTGCGGTTGTTTGAGGGTTTTGTGAGGAGACCCAAGTAGTTGTGCGGTGATTTGTATGGGATATCAATGGTTTCTTCGGTCGTTTGAGCGACCTCTTTTGAAGATGATGGTGATTTTGGTTTAGATTTTGATTTTGATTTTGACTTCGTCATTTTGATGAAGAAGAATCGGAGAGTGATTTTGGAAGAAAGGTTGGAAACTGCTTTGAGAAGAGAACTTTGGGAATTCAATTCGACAGTGTAAAACCCTGTTTGGGGGTTTTGATCAGGGTTTTATTTAGAAAAGTGATCGCTGATGTGGCAGCGGTTATTATGATCTGAAGGCTAAAAACTGACCACGTGTCAAACTCTGATGAAATGGATGAATAGCAGAGGACAGTTGTTTTGAAAACCACTGATGAAGCAAACATCAGTGGTTACAACGGTAATAATGTGACATTAGTGGATGATTTTTACTATCAGTAGATAGTACATCAGTGGATAGAACGCTGATTTTGAGCATCAGTGCTTGCCAGGAGAAATGATGGATCAGTGGATGACTTTCAGCAGTGGTCAGTATTTAGTAAAAGATGTTTGAACAAGACAGTGGTTAAAGGTAATATAGTGGTAATGATTTGAAAGATCAGTATATCAGCAACAGTTTTGAAAATTTTCATTCAGGGTTTTGCCACATGTCAATTACACATTTTGAAGCCTTTACAACTCCTTGACAGTGGTTTAGTTCCCCAGATAATGTGAACTTTTTACCAAAGATACTCATCTTTGTAATAATATTTGAATTAAAACATGAGTACCCAGGTATTTTAAGATCTGTTGACAATTAATCATTTTCAAAGATTAAGACCAAACTTGAGTTTAACATGATCATGACAAATATACCATTTCCTTTTGATCTGCTTGAGGATAAATTAACCAACAAAAATAAAGGTTATCTATCCTGACAGGAGATTGAAACTTTTACTATCAAAAACCAGTAAAGGTTCAAAATATATCATACCAAAAAAAATAGAAAATAGTATATCCTGCTTTAAACGAGAAAATCCTTCTTTAAAAAATAAAGGATTTTCTAAAAACAACATCAAAGGAACCTGGTAAAACAATAATAAAGCACATAATCATCTCATGCTCAAGTTTATGAGAATGGTCAGTGGTTGAAGACAACCACTGTTTTGAGGACAGTGGTATGAATTTTAACTGCATTTTGTCCACTGTTTGTTACCATTTACTTGTTTGATGATTGACAACAGAATTGAGGACACATGTTCACATGAGTTTTTGACAACTCAGTTGTAGACTTTGTTACCATGTGAAGATTCGGAAAATTTGTCTAGTCTTCTTTTAAGTATATTTACTGGGAATACAATTGTTCCCTGAATTTTCTTAAATAAAAAATTTCACATAGTTGCTTAATGACCATAATTACCCCAACCTTTGACTCTAAAGTGTTTTATGTTTATACTCTTCCTTTTGACTTCAAAAGATTTGAGATAAACACACTTCTGAGCTTTTGTTAATTTTCTTCTTCCCCTTTCACCCTTCCCATTTATAAGTAATTAATTACTTACTGGGAGATCTTTTAAGAAAAACCTTAATCCAATATCATTTTGTCGTAATGTTTTGAGAGAATTGGTCATGTTTGCACAAGTTTTTCAACCAATCTCACACTACATATGATATGGACTATGTTGATCCCTGATTTTCTGAATGTATTTTAACATAGTTGATTTTGTCCATTTGAGAATCCTCAACCTGTTTTTCAACACACCAGATCTTATGACTAAAGTTTTAAATTCCCTCTTTCATGTTTACCAAAACACTAATGTTTTAAGAACATAGGTTTTGTTCATCTGAGGTTCATACTTTAGTATTAAACATGATGAAACAGCACAAAATTCACAACAATAGTTGAAATCAATTTTGAAAATAATCCCATAGTTTTAACAGATATGTTTTCAGATCTAGAAACCATGAGTGTCTTGTGCATGAAATCACTTGTTGTGTGAGATTTGTGTGTCATATGACATCTTGGTTGATATACAGAGTTTTTGAATAACCACTTTGAACATGGTTTACTCGGTACTCTGTTTTTCAACTAAATGCACCCAACCTTAGTATCAATGAATTATGAGCCGAACTGTTATGTCAAATTGATTTGTTAGATCGAATTTGACTGTCCAGGCTCTGATACCAATTGTTAGGATCGGAGGCTCTCATAATTGTGTTTGTTTGTGTAAATTGTATAATCAATAGATATGAACAGAGTTTAAGTGCAGCGGAAATAAACAACAAACTTTGTAAAGACAATCAAGGAAGAAAATAGTTTTGATAAACACATGATTTGCATTAGTCGAAAGATTACAAAGTCAATCAAAGGATTACAAAACATGCTTACAATCTAAGCTCCCCCTCAGCCTGATACCCCAAGGTTGGATTGCGCAAGATGAAAGGATTGAATTGAGGAGAAGAACTCACTCAAGACAAATCAAATGTAACAGTACAGGGTACTGTTCCATTTATAGACAATCCAAACCGCTGAGGCATTTCAGCTGACATCACCATGAAAGCGACGTCTAACAGCCTAACAACCTGTATCTACTGTCTTATACAAACACTGCTATACTAAACAACTGACTATACATGAAACAGATGATATACTAAACTACTGCTCTCTCTAATCATCAGTGCTTTCCTCAAGGTTGATCAGTCCTTGATTGGGCAGTGCTTTGTCATCAGCAGTTTGTACCAGCAGTGCTTAGTTTCCAGTAGTCTTCTAGGCTTCATCAGTAGTTAGGCAAAACAGCAGCAGTTGTATGCGGGCAGTGGATATAAGGCCTTCAGCAGTTGTAATCACTTTCAAGGGAGAAGACTTAGTGTAAACAACTGCTTATTTCGAATCCACTGTTGTGACCTGGTTTTGGCTTTCATTATCTGTTCCTCTGGTAGGGTTCAATCCCAACAGAAATTAAGATGAAAGATCATATATATATATATATATTTCATGCCCTGCTTTGTATAATTTGAAAAACTTAAAAATACATAATATTATGTGCTATTAGTGAATACTTTAAATCATAATTATTATAAAAATCATGCTTATATACAAGTAACAAATGACCGTGTGTTAATTATAACATAATTCATGGAAATATTTGTATGTTTTTCAAGTTAGTGTGACAAATCTATGTATATGAGATATATTTTTGATTGGTTATATCGTGATGAGTTGTTACATAAATACATATTTCATAGAAGTTATGAACGCATGTTATTCAAAAGGTTGTATCATAAGTCATTTTACGTAGTGACATGACATAAAGTCATGCATTATATAATCTAATCTTATTGATTCGGTCATGTAACTTCTTCTCAATTGATATTATGTCATGAGAATGTTATTTATACATTGTTATATTAAACGTTTTTTTACTATTAAAACTCAAATATGCTCTTGAAGTAGCAAGATTATTAAAGAATATATAAGTTTTGAAATGACCATCATGAAAGTTGTGTGCTTATAATATTTTCCCTAAAGTGAATGTGAAGCCGTGTAGTTCTAATCCATTCACTAAAGTAAAGGCGACAATGATCAGTGTAAAGGTCACGATCATGATTAAGAAAATTGTAGTGATGCCACCATGAATGTTGTATGGGTATAATCTATTTCTTGAATAGAATGTGATGATATAATAATTGATGTAAAGTTCTTGATGATGGTAATTGAGGAAATTGTTATGATGCTCATGTAATTGTTTTGGTAAAAATCAAGCAATGATAATGCAACCAAACTTTCTGTTGTAAGGTATGATGCTTGAATTGATGAACAACAATAAGGATCACTTTGAAATGTAATGAACAAGTGACACGAAGATTTATACGAGGAAAAAGCCCTTGATCAATGAATGATCTCCGGCATAAAAAACCTCGGGTGATGGAAACTACCGATCACCAACTCAAATTAAACAAGAAATGTATTACAACTTCGGATGATAGCGAGCTAAGTACAAGGATCACTATAGTGTATTGTGTAAAAAAAGTGTGTAATCGCCAAGAGAATTAACGAGAGCTGGTGAGAGCAGTTGCAAGAGTGTGTGTTAGCCAAAAATAGCCAAGTGTTTCTATATAGCTCGCTACCCCGTTTAAAAATGGAAAAAATCTACACTAACTAACATTCCGCATTTCATGCAAGTCCCCCCACGAACTCCATAACGTCCACTTCAGGTAAGCACGTGCGGAATTAGTCATGGAATATGCTCCAGGAATATCGCCAAGACCAAGTCCAAGCTCGTACTCCTGCAAAACAATACCATATTCAAAGTAGACAATCGTTAGTATAAGGATCCTTAAGATGATCCATGATCCTGATCCCGAAACACTTCTGAGGATCACTAACTCAAACAGAAGTGAGGATCACCAAACCCAACAGTAATTGAGGATCACAGGTTAATCAAAAATCCTCCCCTAACAATTGCCCCCAAAATATAAGGAGTAATTATGTAAATAAACGAGTTGTATTTTGTTCTTATCCGCAATCAATCAATGGATAACTAGCCGTTGTAATCGGACTAGCCGTTACGAGCATGACGTCACTGAAGTGACTATCCTGCAAAATCATCATTATAAATAGGAGTTAGAGATAGGGATCAATCTGCATTTAAATTCAAGAGAAACTCCCTTTAAATTCATATCCGAAGATCAAGCAGGTATCTCTCTTCCTCTTCTTCCTTTACGTTTTCTTTCTCTGCTCCTTCTTTCTTCACCTTCTTCATAATCAAGATGATGCTAAGATCCTCACCGGCTAAGGATCACAAGAAGGACAGTCCTCTCAAGAGCCAGGGGATCATCAAAGATTCGGCGAATGAAAGGTGCTGCTTCACTGATCCACAAATAGACAGAATCCGCCGTTGCTTTCCGGCAAACACCGATTTCAAGCCATTTGACCCCACCGTTCTAAGTGATTACATTTCTGAAACATGGGTAGCTTTTCCGGTCACTCCTTTCACAATAGGATACTCGTATCCTTTCCCTGAATTCACCCAGTCTTTCTTCTCCCTCACTGGCATCTCCTACATTCAAGCTATGCCAATGATCTGGAGGGTCTTATATACCCTTGAAAGGATCATTGAGCAAGAAGGGGTTGCTCTTGGAATGTCGGAGTTGGCAGAGATGTATGACCTTGTAACATTTGGATCCCACCGATATCTACTCAAGCGTAAACCCGGTGAAGAACACCCAATCTTCAAAGCCACTAAAAATGATACCAACTGGAAACGGCGTTTTTTCTTTGTCAGAAGGGATTCTATCTCTGATGGAAAGGATCTGCCAAGGAAGTGGAGCACCCATGGTAGGATAGAGGATCCTAAGGAGGATCACCAGATGACCTTGTTTTTGTCTAATGATCACTAATGTACTTTTGTTCCTTTTTTGCAGCTATTACTGTTGCACACCTTATTACAACACCTGCCACGAAGGAAAGGCTTACTGCTTTTCGGAGGCTTGATCCTGAAATAAGATCATTCAAAGCAAATACCCAGGATTCTCAAGAGGTATCCTCAGGTTCTGTCACGATGTCAAGTAAGTATCCATGTTTATATGTAATTAAATGTTTAAATAGATAGTTAAATAGAAATAGGATAAGGATACTTATCTGTTTTGGGTGTGTAGGCGCTGGAAAACCTTCAAGATCTGCCTCCAAATTCAGTGTCACTGATCTTGACAATGTTCGATCCTCCAAGAAAAAGTCTGCTGCTAGCCCCTCCGTCACAATCCCCAAGGCAACCACTTCAAAGGGAAGAGGTGGAAAGAAGAGGAAGACCTCTGAAGCTGAGAACCTACAAGGCTTGCCTCTGATCCGCCATCAGTTCCTCGAGTACTTTGCCGATGTAAGGATCACTGACTTAACTTGATTATCCTGCCCATTTGAGGATCATGTGATCCTAACTTTGCATTGTCTTGTTTGCAGAAATTTGCTGAAATCAAGGACTTTGTTGGGAATGTTGAAGAGCTTGAGGAGAAATACTCTGACCTCCAAAAAGTGGTGGTGCTCAAGGATCACAAGATTGCCTCCCTTGAAAAGGATCTCAATGATGCCAAAACTCAGACAGCTGCAATTCTGATCAATGTTGATTATGAGAAGCACGAGATCACGGAGGATGCTAAGGTCTCCACTGCCATTGCCATGTACAAGACCAAGCTACAGATGGCCCAAGAAGCTCAGGATCCTGCCTTTGACAGGAGCAACTGGGACATGGAGGGCTGGAAGGCTAGGCTGGCTGAGTTGGAGGATGAGGATGAGGCTGATGAGGTTCTGGCAATCGAGGCTAGTGGTAGTGGCAAGGATCAGGCGAAGGATACTGAAGCTGGAGGAGATGGTGATGCAGCGAAGGTGTAGGCTGCATGGATGGGCGATGAAGGACATTCCTAGACGTAGCCGGAGCCCATTCTTTAAGTTTGATAGTTTGTTTTGGTTATGGTGTTTTTTGTTGAACAGTGATGGGTTGTACTTAAACAATAGTAATTAGGGCTAAGGATCATAGATCCTTCGAACAATAGGTAGGATTACAAATGGTGGAGGGATCCTCTGTTTGGGGGATGAAGCCATTGTGATCCTGCCGTCTTTTGATTCCTGCACTACCAAGACCCTTAAACAATGGACACCCTTTGCCAACCCATGTGGACGGGCCACGTTTTGCTGGTAGAAACGTGGGTTGGCAATTTTGACAACCTTAAAGGGTTTAATCTTTTGTGAATAAAATAACTTTAACTTTTTGGCTTATCCTGTGTTGATATCCTTGTTAATATTTTACTTTCCAACTGTTGTGATGTTCATTTTGTTTAAACTTATCAAGTAAAGAAAAAATTTAAGAAATATCCCCAAAAAGTTTAGGATATGATCAAGGATCACATATCCCATAATTGATAAGTTCTGAAAAGTAATATAGTTTAGGGATCATAAGTTCAGTTGTCAAAGGGTATGGGTTATTTAAATAAATAATGAATAAAATCAAAAGAGTTAAGGATCATACCTGAGAATCCAAGTTAGGAACCTATCCTTTAACACTTATAATCAGGATAACCCAAAAGACAAACCTTAGTAGAAAGTAAGGATGAAGGATCCTTGTTCGTTTATCTCCAAGAACCTGAAATAGGATACAACTTGGGACTAAGCCAATATAAGATAAGAGTTAGTAACTGGGGACAAGCCCAACAATTCTGGGGACAAGCCCAATATACTGGGGACAAGCCCAAAGGATAACTGGGGACAAGCCCAAAGGATAACTGGGGACAAGCCCAAAGGATCGTGTGTAAACTGGAGTATGGCCCTCACTGGCGACTATCCAAACTTAGTGACATGAAAATGCCAAAACCTTTGCTAACGTAAAAACGTTAGAAACCTTAGGAACGGATGTATGGTACGTCTACCATTATACGTAGGATCCTGAATATAGCCAGTACAATGAAATTGTCAGCCCCTAAAGCGAGTACTGGTCCCATTGCCATGAACTATATCAGGATCATCGTGCGCTACTGGCAAGACTGGGGACAGGCCCAAACTGGGGTCAAGCCCAAATAACTGGGGTCAAGCCCAAATAACTGGATACTTCTGTGGATACTCAATCCTTAGTTAAGGATACCTGAACCTTCAAAACTCAGAATCAAGTGAAAGGAGGATAAAGGATGCAGGATCCTTATCCTTATATAAGAGAATAAAAGAATGAAATAGTTTGAGATTAGAATGTTACCAAGATGAGGATCATCTACTCTGTAAGGATCCTTCAAGGATACTTGTTGGGTGAGGATCATGGATCCTTGTCACATAAAATATTTCTTCAAATGGACAGCATTCCAGGCTCTTGGTAGCAAATCACCTTCCATTGTTAGCAATCGATATGCCCCATTTCCTGCTTCAGCTTCAATTAAATAGGGGCCTTCCCATTTTGGTGCCAACTTTCCATCAGCAGGATTGGTGGTATTCTGAAATGCTTTCCTTAATACCATATCACCAACTTGGAATTTCCTGATCCTGACATTTTTGTTGTAGGCTCCAGCCATCCTTTGTTGATAACTAGCCATCCTTATCCTTGCCAAATCCCTGATTTCTTCTATAGTATCCAAGTCTTGAATCAAGTTTTCAGCATTTTCTTCAGGATCACGAATGCTTGTTCTTGCAGTTGGAACCACCATCTCTGTAGGGATCACTGATTCTGCCCCAAATACCAAAGAAAATGGAGTTTGGCCAGTAGCATTCTTGGGAGTTGTCCTATTAGCCCAAAGCACATAAGGTAGTTCTTCTGCCCATTTTCCTTTCTTGGATCCAAGCTTCTTCTTCAAGTTGTTGATGATGATCTTGTTGGATGATTCTGCCTAACCATTAGCTTGTGGGTGGACTGGTGTTGATGTTATCATCTTAATCCCCCAACTGTCACAAAAGTTAGTAGTTCTATTCCCAATAAATTGGGATCCATTATCACAAATAATCTCAGAAGGGATACCAAATCTAGTAATAATGTTTCTTTTAATAAAGGATATAACTTCCTTTTCTCTGACTTGAGCAAAGGCTTCAGCCTCTATCCACTTGGAGAAGTAATCAGTCATAGCAAGCATGAATACTTTTCCACCAGGTGCCTTAGGAAGCTTTCCAACTATATCCATTCCCCATCTCATGAATGGCCAGGAAGAGGATATAGGATGCAAGAGCTCTGCTGGTTGGTGAAGGATATTACTATGCCTCTAACAAGGATCACACTTCTTGGCATATTCTACAGCATCCTTCTTCATAGTGGGCCAATAGTATCCTGTTCTCAGGATCCTTGAGAATAATGCCCTGCCCCCAGTGTGGTTTCCACAATCTCCTTCATGGAAATCCTTTAAGACTTCTTGGATTTCAGGATCCTCAATGCATCTTAGATATGGTCCTGCAAGAGATCGTTTATACAACATATTATTCAATATTGTAAATTGAGATACCTTAGTTTTGAAAGCCCTTGGGTTTTCTCCTGTAGGAATTTCTCCATGTTGTATGTATCTCATGATTGGGAGGATCCATGATCCTGAATGAGATTGAGTATCATCAATAGGGATGACTGCAGAATCTTCTCCTATCTCCATAGCTACATGATCCTCGATAGCAGGGGTCAGGATATGGATAATAGGGATCTTGATATCCTCAGGGATCTTCAAAGATGATCCTAGATTGGCTAATGCATCAGCTTCTGCATTCTCTTCCCTTGGTACCTGTGTCAAACTAAAGGATACAAAAGAGAGTGCCAATTCTTTGACTATCTCCAAATATTTGATTAGCTTTTCACCTTTAACAGCATAGGATCCATTAAAGTGATTAGTGATTAATAATGAATCTACATGTACCTCAAGATACCTGATCCTCATATGCTTAGCAATTTGCAAACCAGCTATCAAGGCTTTATACTCAGCCTCATTGTTGATAGTTTGAAATTCACAAGCTATGGAGTGGGGTATTATGTCCCCCTGTGGCGATTTTAGTAGTATTCCAAGTCCTGTCCCTTTTACATTGGAGGCTCCATCAGTGAAGAGAATCCAAGGATCCTTAGTCTCTTCAAGTTGTTGGACTTCTAATTCAGTTTCCTTTTGCAAGTCACTACTAAAATCTGCCACAAAGTCAGCTAAGGCTTGGGATTTGATGGCAGTCCTTGGTTCATATCTTATATCATATGCACTCAGCTTCACTGCCCACTTAGCCATCCTTCCTTGGTGATCCTTAACAAGGACCGCACTTACTGCTTTCGAGGATACTGCTAGGTATAAGGATAATACGTCTCCCTTTTCTTGTTTCATCAAAGCCGGGGCTGAGGATAGGTAATCCTTAAGAGCTTTAAGGGCATTTTCATGCTTCTCAGTCCATTCAAATTTCTTGTTCTTCCTCAGGATGTCATAGAATTCCTTGCACTTTTCTGAGGATTTGGATATGAATCTGTTCAAGGCTGCGATCCTGCCTGTCAATCTTTGTACATCCTTAGCATTGGCAGGAGATTTGATATTCACAATAGCCTTGATTTGTTCTGGACTTGCTTCAATGCCCCTCTTTGTCACCATATATCCTAAGAATTTACCTGCCTTAACACCAAAATGACACTTGGAAGGATTTAGTTTCATATTAAATTTATCAAGGATATTGAATGCTTCCTCCAAGTCCTTAAGGTGATCCTCAGCTTTCTTGGACTTAACCACCATGTCATCAATATAGACTTCCATAGTGTGTCCAATTTGTGCCTTGAACATCATATTGACAAGCCTTTGGTAAGTAGCACCTGCATTCCTTAGTCCAAATGGCATAGCAATATAACAATATATACCAGTTGGGGTCATAAAGGCTGTATCCTCTTGATCAGATGGTTCCATTTGAATTTGTTGAAATCCAGATGAAGCATCCATAAAAGTCAACAACTCATGACCCGCGGTAGCATCCACCATGGAGTCAATGTGGGGTAATGGGAAAGGATCCTTGGGACATGCCTTGTTTAAATCAGTAAAATCGACACATACCCTCCACTTTCCATTTTTCTTTTGAACAACAACCACATTGGCTAACCATCTTGGATACTTAACTTCTCTTATCATACTTGCTCGAAGTAGTTTATCTACATCTTCCTGGATAATAGCATTCCTTTCAGGTGCAAACTTCCTCCTCTTTTGATGAATTGGCTTGAATGACCTGTCAATGCCAAGTTTATGAGTAACTATATCCTTAGATATACCTATCATGTCTTCATGTTTCCAGGAAAAGGTAGTTTTCCTTCTTTTAAGGAAGGATACTAGCTCCTGTTCAATGTCGCTAAGGATCCCTGATCCTATGAAGATCTTGGATTCAGGATCATCAGGATCCATGAGAATTTCTTTCAAATCCTGCTCTCTTGCCTCCAAGACATCTCTTGAAGGATACTTTAATTGCTATTGCTCCCTTGGTCTTGAGGCTGGCTTCATTGATGAGGTATAGCAATTCTTAGCTTCTTGTTGATCACTCTCAATTTTCACCACTCCCCAAGGACTTGGAAGCTTTACACATTGATGATAGGTGGATGGAACTGCCTTCATATCATGTATCCATGGCCTGCCAAGGATAACATTACAACATGATATGCAATCTATAACACAAAATTTTTGATAAGAATGTAATCCATCAATATAGATTGGGAGTTTGATGTCCCCCAATGTATTCTTAGTTTCTCCACTGAATCCCACAAGTACTGAGGATCTTGGGATAATATCAGACTCCGGGATATTCATCTTCTTGAGGACATCAAGCTGAATGATGTTCACAGAGCTTCCTCCATCTATAAGGATCCTGCGAACAAAGTGGTTAGAAATAAACAATGTAATTACGAGACCATCATGATGAGGATCCTGGACATCAAGACGATCGTCCTCATCAAAGGTTATGATCTTATCCTCGGTGACAGTGGACGTCCGGATGGGTCTATCTCCATTATCCATCTTGGTTTCCTTGGCATGTCTCTTGGCTGCTGAAAAGGAAGTACCACAAATGTCTGATCCACCGGATATGAAGTTTATAACTTGTGCATCTGCTGGAGGAGCAGGAGCCTTTTCCGGGATCCTTTCAGGATCCTGGATCCTTGACTTCTTCCGTCCCAAGAGTTCCTTCAAATGCCCCTTGCTCAACAAGTAACCAATTTCCTTTCTCAGTGCAATACACTCTTCAGTGAGATGCCCAAAATCCTCATGATATGCACACCACTTGGACTTATCCTTTGTAGCGGCTGGTTTATCACTTTTCCTTGGTCACCTAGCTTTCTCACCTAGATTCTGCATTGCAAGGATTAGTTCATTGTTATCAACAGAAAAACAGTATTCAGAAATAGGAGGATAATCCTCATCATCCTCTTCTTGTTCCACTGAATGCACATTCTGGTTATCAGAGTTATTGTAGAACTTGGATTTGTTGTTCCTGAAGTAGGATCCTTGTTTCTCTTGTTTTGAGGATCCTGCCAATCTATCCTGGATCCTTTTGTCATCCTCTAGGCGGATGAACCTAAGGGCCCTGGTTCTTACTTCATCAAGATTCCTGCAAGGCGTCATGACAAGATCATCATAGAATAATGAATCCCTAAGCAATCCCATTTTAAAGGCTTCTACAGCCGTAGCAATATCCAAATTAGGAATAACCAAGGATTCTTTACTAAACTTAGTGATGTAATCTCTAAGTGATTCATTTTGACCTTGTGTTACCCTATATAGATCACTAGTTAATCGTTCAAATTTTCTACTACAAGAGAATTGACTATTAAACAAATTAACTAGATTAGCAAATGAAGTAATAGAGTAAGGGGGAAGACTTAGCAGCCATTTAAGAGCAGATCCTGTAAGTGTGGATCCAAATCCCTTGCATAGACATGCTTCTTTTAACCTTTCAGGAATTGGATTGATCTCCATCCTCTCCCTGTATTGAGCTACATGCTCCTCTGGATCCGTCGAACCATCATACAGCTTCATAGATGGTATCTGGAATCTTTTAGGTATCTCAGCATCACATAAGGGTGGTGCAAAACGAGATATCCTATGGCTACCATCTGCAATTTCAGGAATGGGTTTAACCACTCCTGGTACACTGGATATCATATCCTTAAGCTTCTGTAGCTCTCTAGCCATAGCCTGATTAATACCTGTATCCTGCATTAAGCCATGGTTAGTGTTATATGAATTATTAAAAGTGTTACCTCCCATAGGATTCGTGTTTGGAATTCCAGATGTGTATCCATATTGGCGGGATTCTGGTATGATCGAAGGACCAGATGAAGCAAGGGTCTGCATTGGTATGAAGTCTCCTTGATGGACGTCCGAGCTCTGAGGCTGCATACTTCTCAAGAATCCTTGATCCTGAAGGACGTTGGATCCTTGTAGTTGAGATGATCCTTGAACCTGAAAGGATCCTGGAACCAGAGAGGATCCTGGGACAAGGGAGGATCCTTGGACCTGGGAGGATCCTTGGACCTGGGAGGATCCTCGGACCTGGGAGGATCCTCGGACCTGGGAGGATCCTTGGACCTGGGAGGATCCTTGAACAGCCTGCATTCCCAAATATCCTCCTGACGTGAAGTATCCCTGATGCTGAGAAGAGGATCCTGATGGTTGAGAAGAGAATCATTGAGGCTGGAAGTGAGAGCCAAACGCCTGACTCATAGTTGCTGTTCCATAACGCCTTCCTGGTAATTCACCCAAGTATTGCACGTCCGGAACTGCTGAGTGTTGGGAAGTTATGACTGGAGTGTCGAAGTTCAGCGATCTTGGCATCAGAGGGGAGTGATCCTCCACTGATTTCTTCTGTTTCTTGATCTCATCGATCTCCCGGAGGATCCTTTCGTTGGTTTTGTCCTGCTCTTGTGCATGATTCCTCATCTGCAAAATCAGAGCATAAAGATCATTAGTAGTAGGATTAGTTGAAACAGAAGAAGTTGGTGGTTTTGTGAAAATGGGGGTTTGTTTCTTCGTAGCATTCTCAGCATTCTTCTGGGATCCAGAAGGTGGTGGAGGCAAAGGAGGAACGCCTTGTGAAGAGCTGAATGACGGCATTAAGTTTGAAGTGTTCTTCGCTGAAGAAGCCATCTACCTGGTTGTTGTGAACCGAAATGACCACAAAGGTATGAATCTTCTTAGGAATGAAGCACCAATTACCCCACGGTGGGCGCCAAACTGTTTTGGTCAAAAATCAAGCAATGATAATGCAACCAAACTTTCTGTTGTGAGGTATGATGCTTGAATTGATGAACAACAATAAGGATCACTTTGAAATGTAATGAACAAGTGACACGAAGATTTATACGAGGAAAAAGCACTTGATCAATGAATGATCTCCGGCATGAAAAACCTCGGGTGATGGAAACTACCGATCACCAACTCAAATTAAACAAGAAATGTATTACAACTTCGGATGATAGCGAGCTAAGTACAAGGATCACTATAGTGTATTGTGTAAAAAAGGTGTGTAATCGCCAAGAGAATTAACGAGAGCTGGTGAGAGCAGTTGCAAGAGTGTGTGTTAGCAAAAAATAGCCAAGTGTTTCTATATAGCTCGCTACCCCGTTTAAAAATGGAAAAAATCTACACTAACTAACATTCCGCATTTCATGCAAGTCCCCCACGAACTCCATAACGTCCACTTTAGGTAAGCATGTGCGGAATTAGTCATGGAATATGCTCCAGGAATATCGCCAAGACCAAGTCCAAGCTCGTACTCCTGCAAAACAATACCATATTCAAAGTAGACAATCGTTAGTATAAGGATCCTTAAGATGATCCATGATCCTGATCCTGAAACACTTCTGAGGATCACTAACTCAAACAGAAGTGAGGATCACCAAACCCAACAGTAATTGAGGATCACAGGTTAATCAAAAATCCTCCCCTAACAGTAATGAGATCAACAATGTTAATAATGTGATGACTATACAATGATCGTTATGAAGGTCGTAAGATATAAGATTGATAAATCTTATACGACTCAACTACTACTCAATTGATGGTAAGCAAAGAGAACATTATTTACAAGGAAAAATCTATTAAATTCTTTTTCATTTGTTACACTTGAGACATATGCTTCTAAAGTAGCAATATCATTATAAGAGTTATAGAAAAATGAAATGATTTTATACTCATGTGACCGAGTAAATAATGAAAAGCTATGAAGCTTGTTTTGGTTCTACTCCATTCCCAAAAGTGAATGTGATTATATATTAATCATTGTAAATGTAATGATGGACCTAATTGAGACATTTGTAATGATGAGATTGACTATAAGAATTGTAATGGTGGCCATTTTAATAATGAGATGGACCACCAAAAGTGGCAAACTAAGGAGTCATTGCATAACGTGATGGTTTTAACTTTGAAGTTATAATATATTCTCTCGTATCATACGTTTTGTATTACATACGAGCAAGTAATACACATACAATCATAAACCAGAAGTTTATGGATCATAATTATTTAATTAGTTGGCATGACCGGTTAGACCACACCGAGTCAATGATGATGTGAAACATAATGAAGAACTAGAAGATTCTTCAACATAATAATTAGCATGTAATGTTTGCTCTCAAGGGCAATTATATATTTGCAAAATAAACGAGGGTGTGTATACCTAAATATTTTGGAAGCGATTAAAGGATATGCATATCCCAACATGATACCATTTAGTTTTTTTTTTAAATCGATGCATCGTCTAAATGGTTATCAAATCCACAACCTGAAGCTTGTGTGATTGTGGCTTAGCTAATGTGATAGCAAGCATATTAATCAATATTAGTATATTTATTTGATAATAGTGAATTTGATTCCCATGTTATTAACGATCATTGGAATAAGTGTTATTGTTGAAATGATCACTAAACGTCTACTATTGGTTACAAAGCCAATAATCATGAGAGGAGCAAAAGTTCATTTAGGTACATGTAATTTTATATATAGTACCATCAATTCACATCAAGCCAGTAAGTTATAGTTCTCCCTATACAATTGGTTTTTGGTCAGGAACCAAAGATGTCTCATCAAAGATTTTGTTGTGCGACATATATTGAAACTCATCCACCACACCACACAAAGATGGGACTTCTAAAAAGTTTGAGAATATGTTGGGTATAAATAATTGTGTATGATTAAATACTTAAAGCCATTAGTGAGAAATTCGTTTATGGCTCATTGGTTTTCACTTTAGTGAATTAATGTTCCCAACATTAGGGGGAGATAACAAGCAGTTGGAAAGTGAAAAGTGAAATGAATTATCATATCATCTTGATCCTCAGACTATAAACTATGAACTAGAAGTTTAAAGTATAATTCATTTACCAATATTAAAGAACAAATTACCAGACAAGTTCACTGACCTAAATAGAGTGACTAAGTAAGTCACATAATCAACTACTTATGCTCCAGTTATATTTGTGTCCCAAGAGGACAACCGCATATTTTTGTAATGAGTCTATAGTACGCCTAAAGCGTGGTAGACTAGTTGATTCCAATAATAAAATTCCTCAAAAATCGGAGCAAGTAATAAGATGGTCAAGTCGAGGTTATAGTAATAAGATCTCCTGAAGAGACAATAGACATGATGGTTCAAGAAGAACCTCAGGTACCTGAAAATAAAGAGATCTCGATAAGTTGTATCATGTCTAAGATATGTATGGAATCGAAATAAAAATCGACGTCTTTATACTTTTGTATATAATGTAGCGCTTAAAATGATTAAATGATGAGGATCAAGATTTGAGATCTGTATATGAACGTAAACATATAAATGATTGGTCAAAATGGAAAGACGTAAATAAGGCAAAGTTGAATTCTCTAATGACATGGAAAGTATCTGGACCAATAGTCCATACAACTAAAGTTGTAAAATATGTTGGATATAAACAGGTCTTTTATGCGAATTATGTGAAAATCAAATTGAGTGATATAAGGAAAATTGGTGGCACAAGAATTTTCGCAATGACCTATGATTGATTATGAGGAGACGTATTCTCCAGTGGTGGATGCATTGACTTTCCAATATTTTGTTAGTCTGGTAATATATAAAAGTGAATTGACATGCGTCTTATGAAAGTTATGTATCACTTGATACTAAGTCATATAAAATAAGTTCTCGAGAATATTATGATTATTATATAAATTCAGATCTGAATACATATACATGTTGTATATGTTATTGAATTGAATATAATTGGAACTCCTCATGAGTATCCTAAAGCATTTGAGTGCTTAAGAGGTTAATTGAAACACCTTATGGATGTAATTATTGTGCACCAATACTCCAATAAACATACATAGAAAATGCGTACCTGGTTGTTATGCCATCTCAATGTACACAGTGTACAAACATGGTACAATATGAATTTTGGAGATAAAAGCAAGTGTTTTTGATATTTTTGCATATAATATAGATATCTATGTGTTAAAAGGGTAAGTTTATATAGCAAAACTTCTAAGAGTGAAAGCACATGCATATTTGGATAAGATGGAAAGAATTCCCTCATGGATTGATAATGCAAGAAGCATTAATGATGTCAAAACCTCAAGAACGTACTATATTAAGTTCATAGAATATGTATGGACTAAAATAGTTAGATCGAGTGTTATACAACTCGAGATATTTGCATACAGATGGATATAAGTTTGATTAAATTAGCCATGTTTTATCGACGTTCTACTTTTAAAAGTTCACTATAATCGCAGTTTACAGTGATGATGTCTAGGCATCATCGAGAGAAATTGTCGAGCTTTTAGAGGGAGAATTTTTGAATGACCTTGGCACGGTCTAATTATTCCTCGAACTGCAGTTCGAGTATATATGTAATTATGTTTTACCAATCCCCCAAGTACATCTAGAATATGATGTTTGGATATTTAGTATGGACATAGTTGAACCTTAAAGTATGTTAAAGGTTGTTAAGTCATTTGTTATAAGAAATGCCTATTATCATCTCCTATCAAAGTAGAGATTCTCATTCTAGAAGTACCATCGTTAAATGCATAAGTGCATTAATATGTTTTGCTAGCTGTGTATGGTTATAATATCTTTCACTTGAGCTTATTGTCATGATATAACCTTTGTCAAGCGAAGAGACATTGGAATGAGTTCAAAGAAACATTTCAGGTATAAACGATATTTGATTATATTTTACTAACCCATCAAAACAAGTTTGGTTAGTCTTGTAGATGCAGGAATGTAACGAAACACAGTTATGGACATATGATAATTTTTAGAAAGAGGCACCTAAAGTCTCGTTAGAAGATTATACAACATTGCTCAACATAAAGGATTGCACATTAAGGGATCAAGCAACAAATCATTCGCTACAAAGGCTTTATTCGACTTTCAAGGAAGATGGACACACGTCACTTAAAGGATACATGTTAAAATAAGGGGGAGCCTTATTCAAGTTGCACTCTTTTTCCCTTGACTAAGTTTTGTCCTATTGGGTTTTCTTAGTAAAGGTTTTTAATGAGGTAACATATTGTTGTAGCGCGTGATACGGAAACGAAGATCAAACACGTTGATTCTAAGAATACCCGTGTGTTCTTCCCCAACCCCCAAGATTCCTCCCAAAAGGCACGGAATTTGAAGTGAAAAATCAATAGTTTCAAAATTAAATTCTGATCATTCATATTACTAGAGGGACATATAAATAGAAACCGAAATTCGAAATGGGCCTAAAAAAGATAACGGGCCAAACACACGGCCTAAAACAAAATGCCCAAAATAGATAAAAAAAAACATAAAAATGCAAATAAGTAATAGAAATAAGCGTTTTTTGGCCCGGACGATGACCCAAACCGCCATAGGCGTTTGCAGCAAGATGGAGCTCGTTCTCACGTTCGTTTCGCCTGGTCGCACGCCCAAAACGGACCCTCGTAGCCCAAGTTAGAGCCATTTTAGTGAATCCCCTTTTGTTACGCGGTCTTGGGCCTTCAAATACAAAATAGCCCGTTCCTCCACACTTGGGCCTGCATCACATATCCGATCCAAAAGTATCAGGGGGAGAAAATGCGCGCTGCACTATTTTTCCCTTAGCTGAGGTTTTGTCCCACTGGGTTTTCCTAGCAAGGTTTTTAACGAGGCAGCATCACCAAGCGTATTAAAGAATAATATATCATGTGGATAGTCAAGGAGGAGTGTTATGAATGTATCCATTATGTGGTGACTATCCACATCTATAACTTCTATCCCTTTAGTGCATCCATTATGTAGTGACTATCCACCTCTATAACTCCTATCTTTAGTTATTATTGTATTAATGTAAGGGCCTATATATAATGACATTTGTATGTGATGTTGGAATCAATCAATAAGAAATCATCTCCCATTCTCCCATTCTACTCTATACATTGATAGTAGGTCGTTGTTTTACAACACTTATAAACTATTTACTAAAATGATGTTTTTATTTGTTTGTATCTTTTCTTTTGAACAACATTATAAACTTATTAATATCTTTCTCTATTCAATCACTCAAGTTGATTTTTTTTTCTATTCCTTCAATCCACTATTTGCATTTTAATTTTTTTTATTATACCCTTTATTTCAATCAACCGAAGGTGTTTGTTTTTCAGTCGACTTATTAATGTTTTTTTCCATCTCGTTATAGTTTTTTGTTCAACCAATCCACGTCATAGACCAACTACAAAAATCATTCAAAGTAAATTTAAACAATGAATTAAGAAACATAAAAAAGCTAATCAAAGATTAAAACTTGTAGATTGGATTTCTTTGTCAAGATTTCTTTTATTTTGTTTGATATTAAGACCGATAGCGACTCGCTTTTGTTCAACATTTGTATGTTCGTTTGTATTTGATATTGAGACATACACTTGATTTACTTTTAGTGTTTGATTAGTTTTTTTTTTTATGTTTTTTATTTCATTGTTTACATTTACTTTGAATGATTCTATATAATTTGTCTTGACATGGGTTGGGATAAATATGTATATATATATAACGAGATGGAAAAAAGATTCATAGGTTGATTTAGCAAAAACATATTGGGTTGTTTGGGAAAAAAAGGCTATAATATAAGAACAAAAATGCGACAGTGGATTGATTGAATTTAAAAAAAATGTAATAAGTTTTTTATGTTGATTACAAGCAAAGGCAAATACAAATATATAAAAATAATAATAATAAGTTGGTTGAAAATTAAAAAGATATTGGGTTGATTGAAAAAAAAGGTATAACAATAGAATAAAACTTAGAAAATAGATTGATTGAATAGAAAAAATAATGATAAGTATATTATGTTGTTTAAAAGAAAAGACAAATAAAAAATAAATAAAAATACCATTTTAATAAATACTTTTTAAGACATACTAAAATAGTAAATACAATTTTCATCAACAACACTAGTTTAGAAAAAACTCATATCTAGCCTCCATATAATCCAACAAGTATGCCTAATCAAGTTCAGAGTTATAATCTAAAATAATAACTTCTAGAAAGTATGTTACTATTTTTATAAACTATTTTCAAGACAGTTTCTCCACTAACCATGGTACTATTTATTATAATTATAAGCCTCACAAAATACATTATGCATTTATACTTATATTATCTTAAGAGTTAATTACATAGTCTTTGTGGTTTGTAAAAAGTAACATACTTAGGTACTAATAGTTTAAAATCATATTCTAGGGTATTAACTTTTCATAATGTAACGTTTGGAGGTATTAACGTTATTTATAGGTTTAAAATCACATTCTATTAGTACCTAAGTATGTTATTTTGTGCAAACCACATGTACTAACTATGTTAATACCCTAGAAGTAATACCTCCAAACGTTACAAAATTAAAAGTTAATACCCTAGAAGGTGATTTTAAACTATTATTATCTAAGTATGTTATTTTATACAAACCACATGGACTAATTATGTAATTAACTCTTATCTTAAATTAAAGAGTAAACTCCCGTTTTGCTCCATGTGGTTTGGTCGTTTTAATGGTTTTGCCCAAATTCTTTGAAAATAGCCATTTTACCCCCTGATCTATAAAGCTATTTCACTCCCTGCCCCTAACGTCATCCATTTCCAACGTTAAAAGACAGTCATGTGCCCCTCACATGAGGGGCAATTTTGTCTTTTCCAATCTAAACTTTTTAATTTTTTTTTTCATTTTATTAGTAATTCATTAAATCCATTTTTGTCTTATTATTTATGTATATAAATACATTATTATTATATATTTCCTATATATACATTTACCAAATGGGGGAATAGTGCCAGGCAGCTGTCTGGCACTCTCCAATTGGACCAACACGTTTATTATTTTATATACATTTTAAAATTACGTTTTTGCCCCCAACTCAAAATAAAATTACGCTTTTTTCCCATCTCAAAATTACGATCTTGCCCTCAATTCAAAATTACGACTTCGCCTGGCACTCCCCCATTGGACCAACCAGTTTATTACTTTATATCCATTCTAAAATTACGTTTTTGCCCCTCTTTAAAATTACGGTTTTGCCCCTAGCTCAAAATAAAATTACGATTTTGTCCACAGCTCAAAATTACGATTTTTCCCTCCATTCAAAATAAAATTATGGTTTTGCCCTCAACTCAGAATTACCTTTTCGCCCCCAGTTCAAAATAAAATTATGTGTTTGCCCCAGCTAAAAATTACGATTTTGCCCTCTGTTCAAAATGTGATTTTTCCCCGTTTAAAAGATTGTGATTTCGCCCTCAATTCAAAATTACGTTTTTTCTCCAGTTCAAAATAAAATTATGTTTTTGCCCCCAACTCAAAATTACGATTTTGCCCTCGGTTCAAAATAAAATTGTGCTTTTGCCTCCAACTTAAAATTATAATTGTGACCTTAGTTCAAATTTATATTACGCTGTTACCCCCAAGTTCAAAATTACGAATTTGCCGCTGTGAAAATTTACAACTTTGCCCCTGGTTCAAATTTACAGTACTGCCATTACTTTAGCTTTTGGCAAATTATGATTTTACCACAGTAAAAAATTACAACTTTCCCTCAGTTAAAAATTATAATATTGCCAATGTTTAAGTTTTTTTTTTCAAAACTATAAAAGTGTTTTGTTTTAATTGGTTGACTCGATTTAATTGTTTTTCGTGTCAATGAGCTGCCTAACACTCGCTCATTATTCGGCCATCGCCCTGCAACACGGGCGGGGCATCAACTAGTTATAAACAAATACCAATATATCTCTCTCTTTCACCTAGCACCACCACCTGCCACCAACATCTACCACCACCACCTGTCAACACCACTTTATCCCTCTCTTGATTCTTCAATTTGTGGTCTTAATTCCAGCAAACCACTTTAACCATTTTGAGAAGTATTAAATCGATGAACATGATCAGGGTTTCAGATTTTACATAAAAAACCATCAAACCTTTGTTTTCAGCAAATATACCTCTCGGTCAACCATCTTCATCCACTATCTCAGATTTGCTTTCTCAGATTTGAACACGGGAACTCATTCCACATCAGTCCACTGCAACGTCTGGGAGATCAACTAGTTTGATTTCGTCTCGTCTTCTAGTTCGTCGGAGTCAGAAGATTCGGGGTCTTCTTCTTCGTCTGAGGGGTTTTTGCTTTTGTTTCCGACTGGGTTTTTTGTGTGGTCTGAAGGTGTGGAAGATGAGCCAACTGGTTCCTCCATTGGAGATGATCAATCGAGAGTTCTGAAGGTGGGTTTCAATAAAGAGAGATTAGTGAAGGTGGGTTTCAAATGAGGGAGATTAGTTGTTGATGTAGGTGGGTTTCAATTTGAGGCCATTTTGTTAATGTTATAATAGAGAATTTGTTAACTTACAAAACACTAGGGTTTGATGGGGATGATGAAGGTCTAGAGAGAGAAATTGTGTGAAAATTAAATTGGGAAATTAATAAGCTTGAGTGGGAAAAGACTAAAATGCCCCTCATGTGAAGGGCATGTGAATAGGATTTAACAATTGAATTGGATGGCGTTAGGGACGTGGAGTGAAATAGAGATAAGCTTTAGATCAGGGAGTAAAATGACTCTTTTTAAAGGATTCTGGCAAAACCATTAAAACGATCAAACCACATGGAGGAAAACGGAAGTTTACTCTAAACTAAAAAAAAAAACATATAATACTGTTATATTATAGAGAGGAATATTAGTTACAATAATAACTCTACACTTAATAATATTAAAAGTCACAAAACATGTGATTGGTTTAAAACCACAATAAAAACCGTACCAACTGTTTTATCAACCTCAACATCTCTCCTTCCCCTTGGAATCTGACCAATGTCATCTCCGGCGAAAAAACCCAACAAAATCAGCCAAATCGTCAAACTAAAACAACTCATGCAACGTTGGCGCCGCCGCTGCATCCCATCCGGCGGCTCTCTCGCCGTCTACGTCGGACCCGATCGCCGTCGTTTCACCATCCCGACGCGGTTCCTCAACCTCCCTGTGTTCTTCTCACTGCTGAATAAAGCGGAAGAAGAGTTCGGATTCCAAACAACCGGTGGATTAATTATTCCGTGTGATGTGGGTTTTTTTAAACGGTTGGTGAAGGTGTTGGAGAGGAATGAGATCGGGTTGATGAATCTTGGTTTGGATGATTTTGTTGCGATGTTTGATGGGTTAGCGATAGATTCTTCTTCTTCTTCTTCTTCTTCTAATAAGCATTGTTTTAAGGATGTTGATGATTTTAGTTGCCGTAGCTTTACTCCTTTATTGCAGCAGAAAGCTAGGGTTTGATTCAATTGGGGGATAGGGTTATGTTTAGAGTTAGGTTTTTGTTAATCTTATTATATTATGCATCCTTGAACCCCAAATTTGTTGGTGATTTGTTATTAATTTGGGTTCAATGAGATGACGTTGCTGAGTTGTCCCATTTTTAGGAATGCTTGGTTTTTTTTTTTGTTTTGGGGGGGTAGCAAAATCATGTTCTTGCAATGTTGGATGTTGTGATTGATTGATGGTGGCAATGAATTGATGATGATGAATATTTTTGGTGTTATATTAGCCTTGAATTTATGTTTAAATTTGGGTTTCGCCGTGGTCCTAGACGAATGCAATGGTTCGTTAAAAATATTTACCCTCTTACATGAGTACCTTATTGGTGGTATGTTTAGACGAATGCTTAGTGCGTGGTACGTTTAGACACACCTTTGATTAGACGAATCGGAGCATTAAAGAGTTGAGATTTGAAACTTGTGCGTCCTCATAAATACTTTTAAAAGTTTAAAAATTATGTACAAAGTTTATTGGTATGTGATAAAATTGTGAATTTGAAAGGTTTTTGTTGTGTCAAGGTTATTTAATTTGGTGGTTATAACTCCACAATGTTATGTAAAAGCATAAGATGATTTTTTTGAAGTATTATTTAGGAGGAATATGACAAATCATTTTGCAAATGTCAATACTATATTGGAAATGCTTGCATCGCCGTTTAAAAGCTTTTAAATCTATTGGTGTATTTAAAAAAAAAGTTTATTGCAAAACGGCCCTGATTGAATTAAAAATAGTATACAAAAGAATCTAATCAATGAAGTATGTAATTGAGATTATTTTTTAACCAGAAATTTCATTTTTCTCCTTGTTGGACTTGAAGTTGTGTCCTTCCAAGGTTAGGTGATTCTTTTGATGAGTATTTGGTACTGGGTATTGGTCTTGTACCGGTACCGGTACCGAATTTTCCGTACTGATTTTTTTGTATCGGTACCCATTTTTTGGCATTTTCGGTATCGGTACCAGTTCGGTACGGTACCGGTAAAATACCGAATTTTACTCTCAAATACCGGTACCGTACAGAATATTTCGATACCGGTACCCAGTTTTGACGAATTTCGATACCGATACCACGCTCATCCCTACTATAAACTCTGCTTCTCACATTAAACCACCAACCTCAGTGGTATTTATTGGAGATTCATAATGTATAAAAGGTTAATATCTCACTTTATTTTGTTCATGAATAGTTGGAAATTTTTAATCTTCTTAATCGAAGCAAATACATTGGTTAAGCTGGTTCAAGCTTATATAATTTACTTTACACTTTGTCTTATGGATTGGTTAAGCTGGTTCAAGCTTTTATATAATTTACTTTACACTTTGTCTTATGGATTTTGGAACCGGTTTGGCTATCGATTTGAATTTGTAACCGATTGTTTTTTATTATTTTTTATACTTTTGATATTTGCCGTTATATAATATAGGGTAAGAATAGTGTAAAAAGGGCATAAAGTGTGAGAAGTGTATTATAACACTATATATAATACTATATAACACCATATAACAATATGTAACACCATATAATACCATATAACACTATGTAACACTATATATCATTATATAACAGATATAACACTATACATCTATCATAGACATGCTATCAGACAACCTATAGTGTTATATTTGTTATATAATGATATATAGTGTTACAAAGTGTTATATGATATTATATGGTGTTACATATTGTTATACGGTGTTTATATGGTGTTATATAGTATTATATATAGTGTTATAATACACTTCTCACACTTTGAGTACTTTTTACAGAATCATCTACCATATAATATATAACAAAATATAATATTCACGTACCCATCTTTATTATATTAAGAGAAAAAGATAAACGGTTCAAATTGTCAATCAATTCAATCAACTCGGAAAAAGATAAACGCTTCGAATTGTCAATCAATTTGATCAACTCAATTAGCATGGCTGGTAATCTGGTATCAAGGTGTTAGATAAATCTTTGCTTTTTCACGTGGTGAAGATTCAAATCCCATTGGTGACAAAATTAAGCTGTTAAAATAAATGGTTTGTCGTTTTTTAACACGTAACTGACCGTTCTGCAATAAATTTATATCAAAACATCTCAAACAAGACATGAACACTGTTGATGCAACAAATATTAGACCGATGGTAGTAGCTTGGCTGGTTAGGCAAAACGGTTGGAGGGTTTAGTTTTGCCTAACGCAGGTCGTGGGGTCCCCCCACGTTTGCAAGACGTGGAGAGAGGTTCACTAGTTTGATTTTGTTGTTTGCTCGGGATCCTCCACTGAAATGTGTCCAGTCTTGGATGTGGGAGCAATAAGAATGTGTGTGTTGAATGTGATGAAGAGTGACTTGCATGGAACAAGTACTCGAAAGCAATGACCAGAGATTCTCGTGGAATCAGAGCTGATCCAGAATGTCTTGAGCACTAAATGAAGTGTCACATTTATAGGGAAGGTTATCACTCAAAGAGGAAACCATTGACTAGTGAACATGCTTGCAGTGGAGGACTTACCCTTTTAGGGGTTAAAGCCTTTTGACCTGCGGGTAAAAGACTGCATTCTGTGGACTCGTCTTACTTTTGCGGCTAGGATAGTTGGTGAAGCAATAAGAGATGTGACCATTTACTGTTCATATATTGCTTTATCCTAGCTCCCGGGTTTTTAACCTTTGAACCTTTTAACCCTTTAAGCTTTAACATGTCTAAGTCATTTTATTTGGTCTTGGGCTACCCCCGTCATCAGCCCCCCCAAGTCAGAGGTTTTTGAGAAATGAGCTCAAAGACTTCTGACTTTTACTCATGTATTTCTTAAAGGCTTCAAGGCTTGAAGGGTTCGTTGCGGTTGAGTTTTTTGAAATTTGAATTTTGACAAGACAGTTGATATGACTGACGACGGTTTCAGAGGGCAGGTTTTATTAACTGCTGTGTAATCATAACCCCTATTTTTGCTTTCATTTATTATCCAAGGCAATCAACAATATTTCTCCATTTTCTCTCAAGTTTCTTCCATATTCCCCTTTCCGTTTTCCAGGTTAGTTCCGATTTCTTTGTGTGTTTTACTTGTTCTTTATTTTGATCATGGGTGCACAGAAGGATCTTTCCGTTAGTTTTTCACGCCTCACTCAAGAGAAAGTGGAGAATTTTTGTATGGAATGGGGCATTGGCCTTAAATTTAATCCAGTTGAACCGGCTTGTGATAAATCCGTTGATCAATGTCCCCCTGGCTCGATTACTTTGTACTGCCGGCACTTTGAATTTTCCAACCTTCGTCATCCTTTCTCGCTTTTTGTATTGAATGTTTTGGAGTACTATCGTGTTTCCTTTGGTCAAATTCATCCAAAGGGCATGGCTAGGGTTTTACACTTCGAGGTTTTATGCCGTGCCTGTGGGTATGACCCTTCATTGTTGTTGTTCCGTTGGTTTTTTCGTTTGGCAAAAAACGGTGATTGGTTCACCTTTGAAACATCCAAGATTGATACTTGCCTAATCTCTTCCATGGTTACCACACTTGGTACTTGGAAATATCGTTTTTTCTGGGTTTCTGATTCTATTATCCCCTTCAAAATGGTGTGGAGGCACCCGGATGCCGTTCTCAATGAACCGGAACCTTCCGAATCTGATTTTAATGAAGTTTTTCTTAAAGCCATCCGAGAGTGCCCTTCAAGGGTTCGTCCTTTCCCCGAACATTTTCTAGTTCTGTTAGGGGTTAGCAAATTGTGGGATAAGGCCAATCGGATCCGGTTCTTATGAGGAATGGCCAGGGTATGCTTTTTCTTTGTTTTGCCTTTTTGGGATTTCTTTATTTGGTGGATTATTTGTTTTTTGTTTTGAAAATGTTTTGTAGTCATGTCTGCTTTAGACTTTATCAAGAGTGACGATACTTCTGATGTTGTTTTTGCGGATGCTCAAGCCGCTGAAGGGGATGATGCTGTTGCTAGGGGTGTAGAACAGAGGTTCGAAGATGCTGGCTATGTTAATGTTTCTAATGTCAAGGGTTTTACTAAGCCTGCTGCTCCCAAGGCTTCAACCTGTCGCTCTGCTCGTCGCTTGCTAAAGGGTGCACCTCAATCTACTTCTTCTGATCCGGTGGATTTAAGTGATGATATTGAGGCTTCTGAGGGTCAGGATGTTGATGTTGAAAAGGAGAAGAAGTTGGTTGTTCATAGTAAGAAGAAGGCTTCAGCCAAGAAGGTTGTGACTACTCCTATTCAGCTTCGTCAAGCAGAGACGTTGAAGGGTTGAATGAAGATGAAGTTTATGTTCCTGAGTGGACTGTGAAGGTTGGTGATAGTTTCAAAGATCCCAGTGTTTGTGCTGATGTTTTGGCTCACTTTGCTCCTCCTGGTGTTCGTGGTGCCATTTCTGAAATGGAAAGTGACCATTTCATATCAAGGTTGATGCTTAGCTCCTGCAACCTTTCTGCCTTGGTTGCCGAGGGTGTTACCCGTTTTCAGAAGGGAATGCAGGAGTATGAGGAGTTTTCTAAGAAGAAGGAGAAAACGAAGTCTTCAATGGCAGCAATAAAGAAAGAAATTGATGGGGTTTCAAAGAAGGAAGAAGCTTGGGTCAAGAAGGTGGGTGAATTGACAAGGAGGCACGAGATTGAAATAAATGATCTCAAGAAAAGTTTCGAAGCTGATCGGTTGAAGATAAAAGCTGATAGGGAGGCCTTGACTGTTCAACATAAGGCCTTTGATGAAGAGAAAGAAGGCCTGAAGGCTTCAGTTGCTCAAGCCACCGGTGATAACCAATGGCTTATTGAGCAAGGTTTCCACCAAGTTGTTACCTATCTTCTTCATTCTAAGGAGTTTAATTCTACTCTTGGAGAAGTTTATACCTAATTGCTCAACTTGGGGAAACATCAAGGTCTCATTGCTGGTTACAAGATTCATGAATCTGGTCACCCCTTGGAAAAGTCTCCCTTATACCGTCCTGTAGCTTCTGAGGTCTTCAAAGGTTCCGTTGAGCAGATGGAGAGGCTGACCTATCCGTATGTTAATCAGGTTGCCGCTTGTTTTGGTAAGCCCATTTCTGTCTTGCAGGAGATAAAACCGGATGGTCTCAACGAAAAAGTTTGTGCTGAAGTTCTCGGCTCCCTTTCAAGAAAGCGATCTTACTCAGGAGATAGCGAGGATACTTTTTCGGGAGAACCTGATGTTTCCAAGGAAGTGATTTTGGAAGGTTCAGCAATTGGTGGTGATGGTGGCTCGAAAGCTAAGAAGTCGAAGAAGGCCAAAAACGCTAAAGGTAACGGTTCAGGGGCTTCTAGGCCTTCTGTTGATGCTTGACAAACATTCGTAGCTTTCTTATCACCCCTGAAAACAATTTAATGGTTTGTATGTTATCTTAAACAATATTAGGTTTTGCAGGAACCCTTAAGGTTCCTGTTTTGTGGTTGTGGTTTGGCCTTGGTGGCCACTTGAACAATTTCTTAGGTTTACAAGCCACTAAGGCTTGTTTTGACTTGCTTGACTGTTTGGAAGCTGACGGGTGGTCCATAGGACAACCTTTAATGATGTTAAAAGATGAATTTAGCCCTCACTTGATCGTGTAATTATCTTGAATTAGATAACTACAGTTGCTTATGTTTCTGGTACGTTTTGGGAGCTAAAAATCGATAAAACGCTACTTTGGAAGGATTGGAGTGGAACGGGTCATGCATGGAAGGAAAGAAGAGAAGAAACAAAACATTCAGGGCTCCACCGTAATTTACGGTGGCCACAATCTTCCACCGTACCACAGTCCTAACCCACCGTAACACTTTGGAGTCCACCGTAACTTACGGTGGGTACCGTAAGTTACGGTGGAGATGATGGAAAAATGCGTAACTGCTCATTAAAACCGTTTTTGGTGGTGTCTTTTGAGATTATTCATCATTGGACGTTTTCTCTGCACTTTGGGGGCGATTTTGGCTGGTTCTTGTTGGTTCCAAACATTTCTAAACATTTGGTTTTAGTTTTTGATGCATATGAACTTGAACTTTGATGTTATGATGATCAACCGAACAATGTCCGACTAAACTTGTGGTGATCATCTTAGGTGAAGGTTTTCTTAAACTCTTGTGTGTTTGTTCTTTTATTTCTAGAATGATAACATTGTGTTTGCTTTGATTATCATGGTGTATGAGTAATTGATTGTAGCTTGTTAATTGGTATTGCAATTCTAGTCTAAATCGTACGTTCTTGGTGCCGTTGGCAATCGAGATATCACGGGAATGGTTAGGGTTAGATATTGATTGATTGATCATCGGGAAACAACCTCGCATTCATATAATCCGAGTACTTTGTTCCCTTTTATCACAACAATTGTTTATACACGAGTTATGTCTATGTAACTCTTTCTAGTTGGAATTTCGCACAAGTGTTAAAAGAAACTGAATCCTAAGATGGTCATTGTTCTCATAATCTGAATTAAACATCCAATCTTGATTAGTAAGTAGTTGATAATTTAGTTTTCTAAAACAAACAATCCAAATCATTGATCTTTAATTTCTGCATATTAGGTTAATTGTAGTTAATTTACAAGGCTATAGATTTGACACATTTTCCACATACTCCCTAAGTTCGATACCCATTTACCACTATCTATTAGTTGTTTTTTGGATTAAATTTGCGTGTACTACGACAACACGTCAAATTTTGGCGCCGTTGCCGGGGAGTTGTGCGCAACGTGTGTCAGTTTGTTAGTTTTGCTTTGTTATTTTCGGGTTTACACTGGTGTGTTTAGTGTCCAGGTTCTACAGGTGCATGCATACTAGAGGCTCTCACAAGTCGTCACCATTGTCATTTGATCCGGAGATCGAAAGAACGTTAAGGCAAAACAGAGTTTTAGTACGAGAAAACAGAATTATTGGTTCACCTACCTCACCCATCACACCACGAAACATCATGCAAGAATCTCAAATACCACCCACAACGGGTCAAACGACCTCATCATTCATACCTACTTCCACACAACCATCACCAAACACAACCATACCTAATACCACTACAATTCCTACTCCATCTCATGACACTACACCAACCAACACCACACAACCGATCACTACTCAAGCTGAACCCAATCTTACCTTTAGCCCTTCTTCCACCATTCTACCATTGTCACACTTCTTTCCCCCAACTACGGGTCAATCATCTTCCCATTATTCAATACCACCAAATTCAACCATTGTCCATGCTACTTCTACATTTAGACCATCAAACCAATTGGGTTTTCAATACTCATCCATTCCATTCGGGCAATCCTCAGGTATTCAAGGAGATGGATATGATGATGGCTATGAAGAAGATTTTAGGGGGTATGAAGAGGAAGGTTTTTATTATGGGGGTGATGGAGGATACTTGGGACCTCAAGGAGGAGCGTGTCAACAAAGTCAACCGATTCAACAATTTCAAGACACGAGTAGACTACCGGTCAGGGTGCAACATATTAGACCGCAAGGGCCACAACTGCAACGCCCTACACCGCTACATCAAGTGCGTCCTCAAAATATGCAACCACAATTTCAAAGACTGATTCAACAACAACCACAAATGCCACAATACCAATTTCAACCACCCTTTGCACCTCAAGGGCCTATGCAAGGGCAAATGGGTCAACTAAGAGCACCATTGGGTGCCCCTCAAAGACATCATCGGGAAGTAGTACGGGGAATTGAAGCTCACTTTCGGCCTATTATAACTAACAATCCTTCGCCGGTAGTGATTCCTCATCTTGCGGATGGAAGAACTTTTGAAGTGAGAATAACCGCCCTCCAAAGTCTACCAAAGTTCAAGGGATTAGCAACGGAAGAACCCTATTTTCATTTGGAGAAATACTACTCCATTTGCAACACTATTGGAGGTCAAGGGTTTTCTTCGGATGATGTTAAGTTGGTTCTTTTCCAATTTTCTTTGGAAGACAAGGCAAAGAGATGGTTTCACACTCTACCCTCCGCATCAATCTTTACATGGGCCGATATGCAACAAATATTCTTAGATGAATATTACACCTTTCAAAAGACTAATGATGCACGGAGAGGTTTGAGAAGCTTCCAACAACAATCGGGGGAGATGTTTCATGAAGCCTTCGAAAGGTTTAATATGATGTTATGGAATTGCCCTCATCATGGGATCCAATTATGGGAGTTGTTGAACACATTTCGCGAAGGGTTGAGTTCGGAGGATGCACGTGATTTGATGTCGATAACCAATGGTACATTCGGTACGAATTATGAACATGTTGATTGGGCGTTTTTAGAGCAAATGGTGGTGAATTCCAATAGGAAGGCCCAATCTTCAAGACGGGCTAGGCATGTGATTCAAAGGCCACAAGTGCATGGAGTAGAAAGTGGCAACGTGCAAACTACAAATCAAGTGTACAACGTGTGCACTAATTGCAATGAAATAGGCCACACGGCGGAAGTGTGTGTAGTGGGGGTGGTTGATGAGCAAGTAGAGGAAGTGAATGCAATTCAAGGAGGGGGTGGTCGAAATTTCAATATGAACTCCAACACCTATCACCCCGGGTTACGAAACCACCCTAATTTCCGCTACGGGAACGCGACGAACCAAGCTAACCCAAACTTTCAAGGAGCTCAAAGTAACTTTGCACCTCGTCAACAATACAATCAAGGCAATTATCGGGGTGGAAGCAACTATGGTTATCAAGGGCAATTTCAACAAAAGGGTCAAAGTGGTTCGGGTCAAACTTCGTCAAGTGGGAATGAAGTCATGGATATGCTTCGGGTTATGCAACAAGATATGCAAAAACAGAATCAACTCGATGAAGTCAGGATGCAAAAGGATGAGGTTCGTGACAAGAGCATCCAATCACTAACAACCCAAATGGGTCAATTGGCAACCGATGTTGCGGAGTTGAAGAAAAGCAAAGGTCAACTTCCTAGCGACACCAAGGTAAATCCTTCTCATGGTTCGTCACGAGGTAACAATGTTAATATTAGTCATGTTAGTGTGTTGAGAAGTGGCAAGGAATTTAAAGCCAATTTCTCACCGGGTTTGGTTGAGGGGGTAGTTGAGGATGTCACGGGTAATGAAAGTGACGATGATGAAGTTTCACTGGTTAAACCTAAAGAATCAAATGTTAAAAAACCGGGGTTGGGTGAAAATGAGAAAAGTGAAAAAGATGAAGGTGAATCGAGTCAAGTCCCGTTTCCATCGGCTTTACTTGACCCGGGTAAGAAAAATTTTATTGCATCAAGAGGTCCCCAAAAAGAAGAATTATGGGACATGTTTAAACAAGTAAAAATCAATCTTCCATTACTTGATGCAATAAAACAAGTATCCGCATACGCTAAATTTTTAAAAGAGTTATGCACACAAAAAAGGCAACAAAAGAAGAAAATGCCTAAGCGGGTAGACTTGACCGGGCAAGTAAGTGCGGTTTTGAATGGGGAGCTTCCTCCTAAGCTCCAAGATCCGGGCACGCCATTAATTAATATACAAGTTGGTAATTTTCAAATGGCAAAGGCGTTACTAGATCTTGGAGCCGGGGTGAGCATTTTACCGGGGGGCTTATATGACCAATACGACTTTGGTCCATTAGCAAGGGTAGAGACAACGGTTGTTTTAGCCGATTTGTCTCATAAGCTACCTCGGGGGATGGTTCAAAATGTGATTGTGAAAATTGATGAGTTCTATTACCCGGTTGACTTTTTAGTCTTGGACTACTCATCCGCGGACCCAAAACAACAACAAAATGTTATTTTGGGTCGGCCATTTTTGAGCACCGCGCATGCTGTGATCGATTGTAGATTTGGTACAGTCGATATGACTTTTGGGAATCGAAAAATGCGCTTAAATGTTTTTACTAACAATTCTAATGCTGTTGGTGTTGATGAGTGTTTCATGGCAGATTTAGTCGACGGATGCAACCCGCACGAGTACGAGGAGGATGGCATAGATGTTTGTTTGTGTGATTTTTCTGAACAGGTACATGCTTGTGCACTACGGGTTGAAGAGAAAAAATAGGATGCTATGGCTTTGAAGGAAGGTCGACCGCCATGGACTCACCAATTCGAAGGCTTACCGGCGGAAATAAGTTCGGGTACTAAACCATCGCTAGAGGAACCGCCAAAGTTGGAACTTAAAGACTTGCCAGGTCATTTGAAATATGCTTTCCTAGGGGATGACACCTTACCGGTCATTATTGCCTCTAATTTAGAGATGGCACAAGAGCAAGCTTTGTTGGAAGTTTTGAAGGAGAATAAAGGAGCTATTGGATGGACGATTGCCGATCTCAAAGAAATTAGTCCATCAATCGTCATGCACATGATTATTACCACCGAAGATGCAAAACCTACACGAGAAGCACAAAGGCGATTGAATCCGAACCTAAGGGAGGTAGTAAAGAAAAAGTTAATTAAATGGTTGGATGCGAGAATTATCTATCCGATTTCGGATAGTGCTTGGGTAAGTCCTACCCAAGTTGTGCCTAAGAAGCTCACTACGTCAAAAAAGGCTTACGGCCACACAAAAAAAGTGTGACCATACGCCTTTTGCCACACTTTTTTTTTCAACTCATGTGTGACCAAAGGTCGAGTCATCGTAGGTATCATACGGCCACATTCACGTTTAGTGGCCGTATCAACTTAAAAGTGTGGCTAAAGGGCACCACCATTTCTTGATGGAATCAGACATTTTGTACGATAAGTGTGGCTAAAGGGTAGCACCAGCCACATGAATTTATTGTAAATGTGGTCGTTTCTATTATATGGTCACTTAAAAGTTTGTTTTAGCCACATCAATTTAAAAAAAATGTGACAAAAAGAGTTGTTGTAATCAAGCATTTCATTCATTAAGTATGGCTAAATGGTAGTAATGGCCACATAAACTCACTGTAAGTGTGGTCGTTTCTATTATTTAGTCACATGAGTTTACTATAAGTGTGGCTAAAATCCATTTCTAGACACACAAAACAAGTTTGTAATTTTAAATGTGACTATTGTCTAACCTTTAGTCACACATAAACTTGTAATTTTAAGTGTGACTATTATTTAATCTTTGGTCACAGTTTTTTTTTTCACATGACGTATGCTACCATTCCGTCACACAAAAAACAATAAAGTGACGATGTGTGGCTAATGTTTATGTAAAGCTACATGAAGTTTTGTGCTTTTAAGTGTGGCTATTGGCTAACCTTTGGTCACATATAATTTACTTTTCTCATTACGCTTGCTATCATTCCGTCACATAAAAAACAAATTAACTATAGTGGCTAATGATTATGTTAAGCCACATAAAACTTTATAATTTTAAGTTTGGCTATCATCTAACCTTTGGCTACACATATTCATTTTGCATATTACAGATCTTATCATTCCAGTCACATAAAAAAACAAAATAAGGATGATGTGGCTAAAAGTTATGTAAAGCCACATAAAGTTTTATTTTTAAATGTGGCTATTGTGTTATCTTTGGTCACACATAATATTTTTATCCATGACGTTTGCTAATATTTCGTCACACAAAAATAAACAAAATGGCGATGGTGTGACTAATGGTTATGTAAAGCCACATGAAATTTGATAACTTTAGATATGGCTATCGTATAACCTTTAGCCACACATTATATTTTTTTCCACATGACAATTGCTAACATTTTGTCACACCAAAATTAACAAAGCAACCATGATGTGACTAATGTTTAACCTTTGGTCACACATAATCTGTTTTTACATGACGTTTGCTATCATTTTGTCACACAAAATAATAAACTGACGATAGTGTGGCTAATGTTTATGTAAAGCCACATGAAGTTTGTCCTTTTAAGTGTGACTAATGACTAACATTTGGTCACACATGTATATTGTGGTTTTATGTGGCCATTCTCGTACAATAAAAACATCATGAAACATGAGAAAACCTAAAACCAAATAATATTAAAATTAATAAACCAAAAGTTGTGCATAATGCTTTCAATTTAAATACCAAAAATTAAACTTCTAATAAAAAACTTTCTACCATTGTTGGAAAAGTAAATGATTGTACACATAAAGTAAGAACTAGTTTAGAGTGTTTTCATGTTCTTCTTGATCCTTGTCTTTTTCTTGATGTCATCTAGCGTTGTGAAACATATCTTTTGCTTCTTTGCCATTTGATTTGTAGCGTTTTGTGTTTGAATACTTGATAGATTTGGTACCTAAAGCAAAAAAAAATATATATTAAAACAAATATTAATAGCTAGAGTAATTAATCTTAATCATATATTAATAAAGAATAGACCTTTTGGCTAGTTTTAACAAGTGATTTTGGCCAAGCAACAAAAGTATTTAGTGCATCCCCAACTGTTTTCAACTCCCCTGATTCTACTGGTAAAAATGCTGCTGCTTTTGTAACTTTATCAATAGAAACTTTATAGCAATCATCTTGTAATGGAACACAATGAATGCTTTGTTTTCCCATTGACAAGTGAATTGTACCATATCCCACACAATTGTTCAAATTTAGAGTATACAAAGTACACTTGTATTTCTACAAAAAAAATTATGTTATATCAACATTTTAAGGTTAAAGTCAATAGAAATGTGTATTTCATAACACATACCTCCAGGACATTTGCTGAATGTGTATTATGTATATTTTCTTGTGATTCCAAATGAGATGCTGACCCAAGAAGTGAAGTCTCATCCGTAGACAAAACATCCTTTTTTCTGATTTTCACATTTTCCTAAAAGCATTTAATTAATCAAGTTATAGAAAATCAATAATCACATATAAAAACTATTAAAAATATGAAATTTTTAAATAGTTACCGTTGTTATAATTTCTTTTGGCGCCATTTTTGATTTGGTAACATGAGAAGTGACTTTTGTTTGCACTACTTTAGTTGATAAGTTAGAAGTGGTAACATTAGCATTGTCCTTTGATCCAGGATTGTTGTCCATAGACTTTACCTACATTTCAGTTAATTATGTTATGAAATATCAACAATTACATGAGAAATCATAAAAAAATAATGAAATGTTAGGGTCGGAGGCTCTCATGATAGTGTTTGTTTGTTAAAAGTAAATGATCAATGAATATGAAAACATGTAAAGTGCAGCGGAAATGAAAACAAACTTTGTAAACACAATCAAAGGAGAAAATAGTTTGATAAACAATTGCTTCATAGAGTCAAAAGATTACAAATCAAAGCAAAAGATTACAGTCATGCTTACAAACTATACTCCCCCTCAGCCAGATGCCCCAAGGTTGGTTGCACACAAGATGAAAGGATTAGACATGAGGAGAAGAACCCGCTCAGTCAATCAAATGTAACAGTACAGAGTACTGTTATATTTATAGGCAAACCAAACCACTGATGCATCTCAGCTGACGTCACCATGAAAGTGACATCTAACAAACTAACAAACTCTATCTACTGTTCTACAACTACTGACCATACAAACGCTGATTACATTCTAAACACTGATATATAAACACTGACTCTTCATTCCACTGATTTAGTCAACCACTGTTGTTTGAGCAACAATGCTTTCTTCAAAGGGTGATCAGACCTTGAATCGGCAGTGCTTTGGCTCTTCAGCAGTACTTGGATTCCGTCAGTAGATTGAGCTTCAGCCTTTAAACTTCATCAGTGCTTTGGCTTAGCAGTGGTTTATAGGATCAGCAGTTGTTGATAAGGGCAGTACTTGGAGCATATCAGATGTTGGATCCACTGTCAAGGGGAAAGCTTAATGTAGACCGCTGCTTATGATGAATCCACTGTTGTGATCCGGTTTTGGCTTTACATCATCTGTTCCTCTGTAGGGTTCAATCCCAACAATCTCCCCCTGGAACAGATGATGCCAAAACCCTTCATTATTCTGGATTTTTATTTACTCATCACAAGTTCCCTAACTTGTCCTTTGAATTGTAATTCAAAGCCAATGGGGCTTGTATCATCCTCATCCCTGCACAGTGTAAACTCAAGGAGATCTTGCAAATCTTCAACACCCAGGCCAAGTGCTGTTTCCCTTGATATATGCTTCACTTCACCATTGGATCTGAGCAAAGTCAATACGTGGGTCTTTTGACCAGACATCCACTTTAGTATTTTTGAATCCAATGGGTTTCTTGGGAGAGATTTATTTGAATGATGAGTTTGGAGATTGAGGCCTGGTGATGACAACTTTGAGCAGTGTCTTGAGATTTTGCTGTTTCTTGTAGTTCTGCTCTAAGTGTCTGAAGAACCATCTTCATGATATATTCTTCTCAAGCTTGTTCTTCTTTTGATATTTCTGCATCCATCTGCTTTGTTTCCTTCTTTGATGAAGGATGGCAGCAGGTGGTGTTTGTGGTGGTTGATTTAGTGGGGATGGCAGTGGTTGTGGTTGTGGTGTGTGTTGATGTGGTATTGGTGGCAGTTGTTTGAGTAACAGATGTTGTTAATGGTGGAGGAGTAAGTGATTTTGTGGGAACAGAAGTTGTGGTTGGAGTAGTAACTGGCTTAGTTTTAGAAGTTATGGTGGTTGATTGCCTTGTTTTTCTAACAGGACTCTTCTTTAATGAAGTACCAACCTCTTCGTATTCCTTTTTGCAGAACTAACTTTTTCTCAACCAAAGCTCTGCTCTCATCCCTTACCCTTTTAATATCAGCAGTGGTTTTGAGACCAGCTGAATTGACTTGACTTTGAACGATCCTCATTTGTGTATCTTCATCATCTGCTTGAATTTTCAGGGTTTCATCACCTCCCTTTTCCTTTTCTTTGACAGATGTTTCAGCGGAAGTTACTGAGAGATTTTCCTCAGAGTCATTTTTCTCCCCCTTTTTGGCATCATCAACTCTTTCGAAGATAGTGTAGGGGTTGAAATAAATTCCACAGCTCATCTGGAGTAGGAGCAGATGATGGAGTAGCTGTTGGAGATGGTGCAACAGTGGATGGTACCGTTTGTGCTTTCAAAAACTGTTGCAGCATGTCTTTGATTTCTGCAACAGATGTATCCAGTTTATCAATTCTAGCCGTCAATTCTTGGTACATTAAACCATCACCCAACTTAATGGGGTCATCTGATTTCCCACTAACAGTGGTTTTATCAGTGGTAGAGGTAGGGAGTGTACTCCAACCATTAACCACTGATGCCCCTTTTTCTTGGTACTGGGGTCTTCTTCCTTCAACACTTGACAACCTTTTGATGTTGCCAGTAGGATAAATAAATCCACTGGTGGTTGGCAGAGGTGCTATAAAAGGAATTGCCTCCAAGGAAGTCTTATTAATGTAACCACTGTCCAACTGTAAACCTGTAGGTTCAACAGTTGTAGTGGCTGCTTCACTTGGATTACCACCAAGAGTTACTTGTAACTCATGGGGTGTAACCTCCTCAGGTTGTGTTGGTGGGTTAGCAAAGATTGATACATCAGACCCAGTAAGTTGTTGAGGTATATTCTCATTAGTAGGTGATTGAGAAGGACTGGTTAATGCCTGGTTCAAATCAATTACTTCCAACAGTGGTTTTATTGGTGAGGGAATTGTGGATGTGATGATTGGTGTAGAAATAGGACGTGTCCCGGGCATTGGATTGTGGATGATAGAAACGAGTGTTTCCAGAGCATCATGATGTGGAGGCCCTATTTGTACAACCTGTTCTTTTTGTGAAGAAACAGGAGGAGTTTCGGTTATGGTTTGAGATATTTGTACCAACTGCTGTGAGGAAGTAGCAGCAGTGGCTTCTTGTGACTTTTGTGTTGTCACTGGCAGACGCTCTGGTATCTCATCCTCCAGAGGTGCCGTTTTGATGGTTTTGGGGGGGGGGGTTTGTGTTTTCTTTTGTTTTAGTCTTTTGGTGGATTTAGGTGTGGGTTTCACAACAGTTGTTTTGCTGTTGTGATCACCTTGAGCAGTGGGCTCAGCAGCAGATATCTGAGGAGCAGTGGTAGCTGCTAAAATCTGCTCAGGTACCTCTGCTTTTGTTTTGGAAATTTTTGATAGCCTTGTAAATGTTTTCAGATGTAAGGCCATTTATTTGAAAAAGTGACGATGGCATCTGATGTACACAACTGTTGAATAACATCTGTCCACGTGTAACCTCTGTTGTAAATCAGTGTTTTGCACAAACAGAGGATACACTTTGGCAGTGGATAGATTTTACTATTTAACAAAGTTTTAATGCCATCAGTGCTTTGAACAGACTTTGAGGATTTATTGAAAAATTCAATTTTAAACTATTTTTAAGGTTATTTTTGATTTTTCTAAAAACATTTTTATGTCATTACACATGGAACACAAGAAAGCTTGCTTTAATCCATGTTTAGCACTCCAATCATAGAGATCAAGTTTTTAACAGTAGATGAATCCAATTCTCAAGTTTGTACATCTACCAACTGATCTTAAGATGGACATGTTAAAGAGGAAATCAAACCTTTTTATAGCAATCCCCCACAAGGTGGTGTCTGATGTCATGTGATGATGGAGTGAGATATTGAATTTTTTTATGATATATTTTAGCTACTTGACTGCCCTGCATAAAAACAATCTTTTGAGCATTTTATATCAAAATCCAATAACATATTGTGAGATGATGGATATTTGGGCTGTTCAGCATGTTGTATTTTCATAGTAATCTTCAGAGCAGTGGTTCTGCAACAATTGCCTGCTTATGCCCTTTTTGAGTATCACACATCTTGACAACAATGCTCCAACATATGCAATGTTTTTGAACTGTTGAAGCTCCTCTTCCTTGTCAATTACCCAACTTTCTGTCTTTAAGTGCCTCAAAGGTACATGACATGTTGATGGAATGGTAGATAGTCAAGAAGAAGACAAAGGTTTTGGGATAAACTTTTTATAAGAATCCCTTTCAATTGATGTTGTCAAGTGAATGGAAACATGGATGAGGTATAAGATGGAACTTATGTTCAAAAGGTGAGGCTACAGATGTGAATCATCTGAGCTAACAACTGTTGGTGACTTTAATGATCCAACAGCTGTTTGGAGGTGATAGTGGAGGAATAAAAGAAATTGGTGATAACCAGTGTTGATTTTTATCCACTGTTAGTAGATTTTTATCAACAGTGGTTGTGGACTTGGAAATAGAGGTGAAGGGCTACTTTGATCAAGCAATTGTTGAGGTAGCAGTCAAGTGATTTCTATCCATTTTTGATGGACTTCTATCAGCAACTGTTGGTGGATCAGTGGGTGAGCTTTACCAGCTGTTTTGTACATCTGCTGCTCAGATGAAAGAGATGATTTTGTCCTGTGATAACACAGTATCATGTCCAACATCTTTTGATGGTGGTTGTGAGTTACCTGCAGAATCAAATTCTTGACAAACACATTTTAGATGCTAATTTATCAAAATTAATCATATCAACAGGGTTTACAGGGATTTTTAATGTAGAAAATTTTCTGGCCCTTGCATTCAGGTTTTACCACTTATCTATTTCAAGTTTTGAACACTTTTATAGATTTTGACAGTGGTTGAGTATCCCAGATGATTATTCCATTTAGCTTTGATCACCCATTTTATGTTTTAATATTCCTTTTGAGATTTTAGAGTAAAACATGAGCAGCCAAATGTATGAGGTTTGTTAACAATCATCTTTTGATACAGATTTAGACTTGAGTTTATGAATGAAGTGACCCAGACTTTGACACCATCTCCTTTTGATCAATTATCATGGAATATATCACCCTTAAAAAAAATAAAAAGGGTTCTATATCCTGACAGGTGATTGAAGCTTTTACTATTTAAAACAAGTAAAAGTACAACATATATCCTCCTTATAAAATTTAGAACAATATATCCTGTTTTATTTGAAAGACTTTAACCAAAAAAAAATTGAAAGAGATTTTCTGATAACAAATCAATTAGATCAGATGAGTTTTCAATAGTTAAAATAACTATGGACAAGATCAGAATCACTTCATTCTCAAGTTTTGACTAATGGTCAGTGGTTTGAATCAAAAAATTTCATACCCACTGTTTGATACCATTATCCTGACAGATGATTGTAACTTTGAGGAAGCTTGTTCACAAAAGTTTTGAAAGTTCTTTGTGAACCTTGTTACTTTGTGAAAAATTTTGAAAACTTTGGCCAAATCCTCTTTATTAATAATCAAACTGATGATACCTTTGTTACCTGAACTTCCCCGATACAGTGATTGTACATGGTTGATGGAATGACAAATGTTTGACCAAGTATGTAGATCTCCTGTGGACTCTTGAGTGTTTTGGATTTATACTCTTTACTTTTGATTTCAAAAGTTTTGAGATAAACACACTTTGAGTTTTTGTGATTTTTCTTCTTTTCCTTTTTACACTTTCCATATATAAGTTTTGAGATACTTGCTGGAAGGTTCCAAGGAAAGAATATTCAAATCCAAAATCATTTTTCAGCAATGTTTTGAGAGATTTGGTCAATTCTGCACATGCTTATGCCAAATTTCACATTACCCATGATCTGGACATTTTTTTTTACTGTGATTTTCTTAGTGTATTCTTAACACAATTGATTTTTGGTCCTTTTTGAAGGATCCTCAACCTATTTTTCAATACATAAGATCTAATGACTAAAGTTTTAATTTCCCTCTTTTTACGTTAGCAAAAACACCAATGTTTTTATGAACATAGGTTTTTATTAATCTGAGGTTCATACTTTAGTATCTAATATAGTGAAAACATCACAAATTTCATAACAACAGTTGAAATCAATTTTGAAAATAAGAAATAATCCCATAGTTTAATAGATATATTTTCAGATCTAAAAACCATGAGTGTCTTGTGCATGATATCACTTGTTGTGTGAGATTCGTGTGTCTTATGACATCTTGGTTGTTTTACAGAGTTTTTGAATAACCATTTTGATCATGATTTCTTCGTTACTCTGTTTTTCAACTGAATATAACCAACCTTAGCATCAATGAATTTTGAGCCGTACTGTTATGTCAAATTGATTGTTAGATCAAATTTTGACTGTCCAGGCTCTGATACCAATTGTTAGGGTCGGAGGCTCTCATGATAGTGTTTGTTTGTTAAAAGTAAATGATCAATGAATATGAAAACATGTAAAGTGCAGCGGAAATGAAAACAAACTTTGTAAACACAATCAAAGGAGAAAATAGTTTGATAAACAATTGCTTCATAGAGTCAAAAGATTACAAATCAAAGCAAAAGATTACAGTCATGCTTACAAACTATACTCCCCCTCAGCCAGATGCCCCAAGGTTGGTTGCACACAAGATGAAAGGATTAGACATGAGGAGAAGAACCCGCTCAGTCAATCAAATGTAACAGTACAGAGTACTGTTATATTTATAGGCAAACCAAACCACTGATGCATCTCAGCTGACGTCACCATGAAAACGACGTCTAACAGCCTAACAACCTGTATCTACTGTCTTTACACAAACACTGCTAACCTAACCACTGACTATACATAAAACAAACAATTTACTAAACAACTGCTCTCCCTTTATGTCAGTGCTTTCCTCAAGGTTGATCAGTCCTTGACTGAGCAGTGCTTTATCATCAGTAGATAGGACCAGCAGTGTTAGATACTTCAGGGTTTTCATCAGCAGTTGAAAAGGCAGCAGCAGTTGAATATGAGCAGCAGATAGAGACCATCAGTTGTTACAAATCACTTTCAAGGGGAGAGCAAAGTGTAAACCGCTGCTTATTGTGAATCCTCTGTTGTGACCTGGTTTTGGCTTTACATTATCTGTTCCTCTGATAGGGTTCAATCCCAACATGAAATTATCATACTTACCGTTGTTGCCATTTCTTTTTGCACTATTTTAGACACGGTAGCACTAGCATTATGTGTTGATCCAACATGTTTGTCCACAGAATTTACCTACAAATTGCAACAAGGGAGCAAATACAAATAATACAATTCGATGACACAAGGACAAGTTCTAAAATTGCAATGCACATGTTAAAATTATATAAATAGGTTGCAATATACGATAGCTAACAATAGTTAACATTTTATAACTATTAAGGTTTTAATTTGTTAATAAAATAAATCACTTACTTGTGTCTGACACATTTTATCTGCAGATAATGAACATATTGGTACCCTTTGTCCTTGTGCTGCAAGATGAGCTAAAAGTTGATTAAGTGTGTTATTTGTTTCTGCCATCTGCATCGACAAGGTCTTAATTTCTTCATCTTTTTTTCCACGCTCAAGTCTCTCATTGTGTAGTTGAAACTCCAGTTGTGCAATTCGTTCTTTTGATGATCCTTTTGTTTGAGGACCCTGCCAATATTTACTGGAAGTCACTCCATAACCAACACCTTTTAAAAACCCACCTTTATCTTTGCCAAATACTACTGTGAGTGCATCCGTGCCCGGATCAAGGTTTAGGGCTCCATCTTTAACTTGCGTTTCACTCTCAATCTGTAAAAAAATGCAAAAAAAAAAAAAAATATAGTTAGATATTTTTTAACAAATGAACATGTATTATAGTAATGAGAAAATAAACCCAAAAAAGTTTAAAGTTGAACTTACTAATTTATCAGCTATGTCTTTTACAACATTCTTGTATTCTCCGTTTTTGTTTTCCCTTGCTTTCCTCCACATTAAAGCACGGGAGGGGATCTCATCAACTGAAAGTTCATTATTTTGTACCTTGTAATATATACAACAGAAATACCAGACACACACATTAGACATACAACCAAAAAATCATTATAAGCACAAAAAAAAACTTTAATTAAAGGAATGAAGTTACTAGTTTCTCTCTTAGATAAGTATATCCTCCTCGTCCCAAGTGATGATCATAAACGTACTTTGATCGTGCTTTTTTTGTTTTTTCTGACACATCCTTACAAAATAATTGTAATTATTTCAACCTTCTCTTTGGTGTTTTTGTTTTAGGTACTATGTTCACTGTCAAATCCATATCGGAGAAGTCGCTTTCAGATTCATCTGTCAAATTCCTATCCGAGAAATTGCTTTCTTCTTCAACATCCATGATGCTAGAACTGAGTTTGAAAAAATGTTATCATAGACAATAGTATGAATGAATAAATTTTTTTTCATACCGATTCGGGTTAGATCGGGCCGAGCCAGGTCATAATAGAATAACAACAAAACCTTAGTTTAAAATAGAGTGAGACGCGACTGTAACAAATACATATAAAATCTTATACGTAATACCGATCACATGATTACGCAATTTTAAGATAATTGATCCAAACTGTAACAAATACATTACGAATATACACTGTGTTCAAGCTTTCAGCTACCTTACATCTATGAAATCGTTCAAAAACAGAAAGTAACTGTAAATAAAGGAGTACAAAACCTAGGTTAAAAAAGAGGAAAAAGCATGTATTGTGTGTGTGTGTGTGAACTGAATTAACTGATTAGTGTAATTATACCAGAATTTGCTAAAATTTCACAATACCAACAAGAAGGGGCCTTTGGTAAGTCTAATACCCATATGCAAGATGTCATCAAACACGCATAAATAGATACTTAAATGATTCGAACACGCATGCTTAATTAAAGTTTACTGACGAGAATGCTTAAAGTTTTACTTACATTAACTTAACTACACAAGAGGCCAACTACTAACATGTTTACCACTGGAAAGGTCTTAACGAAGTATTATACGTAAAACTAGAAGCATACATCACATGGAACTATTTATGTAATGCCAATATAAAGAAACCGGTACATCAAACGATTCTGTAGTGCAAAACATAGCTCCTGTTCTGATATCATAAAAAATCACATTCTTACTCTTGGCTAATATTTCAACAAAGATGTAAAAAAATAAAAACGGCTGCAATTCATGTTGAAAATGATATCATAAAAATCACATTCTTACTGTTGGCTAATATTTCAAAAAACAAAATTGTCTATGTGTTAATCATTCAACATATAATTAGTTAAATTAAAATGTTGAAATAATAATAATAATCAAAATCAAATAAAAAACAACCGCAGTAGAACATAATTGAAGATGATTTAGCCCTAATTAACAAAATCAATTCTGCAATCAAAAGCAAGAACATATGCAGCAAACATTTAAAATCATATTGATGTCTATTGCAGCAGAAAAAGTACCTTAATCGAGCAGGATTAAAAAGGAAGAATGGTTTCTTGATCGAGCAGTTTCTCTAGGGTTTCTTTAAGATTGAAGAGGATAACCCAGTTAGTTGTTAACCTGTGGTATCAGTACAAGATGAGATCTGGGGATGAATTTTGGGAGGGGAATCTATTTAGGGTTAAAAGAAAATAGGGGGAAAGTAAAAATTAACATGTTTTAGGAAGGAGACACAAGAGAAAATTGAGGGAAATTAGAATTTTTTAGGGGGAGTGGTGGGAAACGAAAATTAAAGGTTTATTTTTTCAAATATTACACAAAATAATAATAAATATGATATTATTATATGCATTTATGTTTTTAAGTAAATTTTAATTTTAATATATTAGATCGTGGGGTATGGTGGGACGGGGGTTTGGGGCATGGGTTGACACGTGGAGTTCGAGCCCCCCCCCACTGGTGAGAGACGTGTCCGTGGGGTATGGCGGGGCGTGGCTAGCCCGGCGTGGCTTGGCCATGTGTATTAAAATAAAAAATATATATAAGAGCCCTAGCCAACAAGCCAATAAGAGCCGGCCACAAAGGATCGCTAGCATGCCCCACGCCCGACCTTAAACTCCCGCCCAAGGGGCCACGCCCAAACCCAAGCCCACCCGGGGTGGTGACTTGGGCGTTTCTCTCCAACCCACGCCCCAACCCCCGCCCCATACCCCATAGTCTTAATTTTAGAAAAAAATTAAAAAATTCGGGTTAAACGAGTCGTGTTCGGGTCAACCCACAAAAGTTCGAGTCATGTTCGGGTTCATATGTATAGTACGATTTTCAGGTTCGGGTTGGGTTGGTGTAAAATTTTCGGGTTCGGGTCGTATTGAACCCGCCAACCCGCGAACACGACCCGTTTAGCACCTCTAAATAATAGACCTAATCGTAATTAATTAATAATGATCATACTAATTTAGTCCCTATTGGTCAATTTTCCTATGGTTCATGTTGTTTTTCGGGTCGTGTCCAAAATTCATACCCATACTCACTAGAGCAGTGTAACAAGTAATTCACCTTGATTGCCTCTAATTGACCATGATTGGGCCTAATTGACCATCATAGAGTTTAACAACCCTAGCTAACTTTCATTGGGTCTAATTGACCTTTATTAAGCCTAACTAACTATCACTAGGCTAATTGACAATCATTAGGCCTAGTTGACCTTTTGAGCCTAATTGGCTACCATTGAGCTCAACAACCCTAACTGGCCTTCATTAGGTTCGTGTTATTTTTCAGGTCGTGTGAGAATTCACACTCTACTCACTAGAGCATTCTAACAACTAATTCACCTTTATTGGCCCTGATTAATCGTCATTTAGGTCAACAACCCTAACTGACCTTCATTGGGCCTAATTGACCATCATTGAGCTTAACAACCCTAAATGGCCTTCATTAGGCCTAATTGACCTTCATTGGGCCTAATTGACCATCATTGAGCTCAAAAACCGCAATTAACCATCATTTGGCCTAAATGACCATAATTGGGTCTATTTGATCACCACTGGGCTTAGTTGGCCATCACTGAGCCTTAACAACTCTAACTGATCTTCATTGAACCTAGTTTACCATCGTTGGGTCTAATTGACCGTCATTGGGCCTAATTGATAATCATTGAGCTCAACAACCCTAACTGACCTTCATTGGGCCTAATTGACCTTTAAGAACCCAAATAACCATCATTGGGCCCAAATGACTGGTCTAATTGACCGGTTATACCAATTAACCGAACCGATTATTGAAAATAACCGATTTGTAATGGCGAAGTGAAGGGCCATTCAATGATTTAACGTCTGAAAGTTCCTGGGCCATGATTGGTCTGCAATTGTTCCTGAAAAAGCCTGCCTTAACCCTGCAAAAGCTGCGCACAGCCTACAACTTCCGAAAATTCGCCATTTATAATGGCATTTGCATCAATTGTGAAATGTTTTCCAAGGCAGCACTAGTTTTGATTAATCTTTTGAAAACTGCACTACATCAGTAAAAAACTCACATGTAATAATATAGCATTTTAAACTGAAACGGGTCAAACACGCCAAAATGTAATGAATTATTATCACTCTACATATGTTCTAAGAACAAATTTTAAAGAACTTAAATACTATCTAATTGGAACACTTTGACGTGTTCAAAATACAAGTCCCACTCTATCACTGGAACAACTATCTATACAACTATTGTAAGAAAAAAAAAAAATACAAGGCAAGGATACAAATCACAAATACAAGTTCACCCCTTCGTCTGCATACATCACCATGCTGACCTATAGTAATTTTTTTTGTCTTTTTTTCATGATCTGCTAGATTTCTCCATTCCAAGATGAAAAGTGATTTTAGGACACGTTGAGGTGCTCCTGGTCGCATGGCACGATCAACCTGCTCTGTTTTGCTCATTTCGACCAACCTTTTTTTGTAATTTGGGTGAGCATAGCTCTTCTCTAGAAGACTTCTTCATTAGGCGACACTTCTGAATCCTGGTTGAGAATACATTAAATTATAAGTACAAACTTATAATAATATGCATACTGAAATACAGCTTTATATACCTTCCTTCCGGCTAGGGTGCAAACAAGCCGAGCCGAGCCCATTTAACTTATTAGAACTCGATTCGATTCGAGCTTTGTTTTATAATCTTGAGCTCAGCTCGTGGGTATTGTTCAAGTTCGAGCTCGGCTCGTTTTCTGTTAGTTAATTTATATTAATTATTATTATTTATATATAATTTAGTTATTTTTTCATAACTTTATTACTATTATTATTATTATTTATATATATATATATTTAATATAGTAATAAAAACTTATATAAACTATAGGCTCACGAGCCGGCTCGAGCTCAATAAGTGAAGCTCGGGCTCGTTTAGTAAATGAGCTTGCTTTTTTAGGCTCAGGATCTTGAGCTCGTTTAAGCTCGGCTCATTCGAATATTATGACTTAATGATATTAAACTAATTACCTTCAGTGTAATCCAACTTAATGATAGTATAACCGTTTACGCACATGACAGTTGACTTTATCTGACTTATCTTTTGACTGCATTTACCTATCAACTGTAACCAGATGTTGACCATATTTGAAATCCAGCCACGACTCCGATCACCTAGCCATCACTTTTCAACATGTCCATTTGGAACAATTAAATGAAATTCCACAACCACTGCGACCATATCAACACAATCAAAATTGAAACAAATACAAGACTTAATTCTCACCTGGAAATTTCCCACCATCTATGCTCTCTCCATGACTTCCTGCAAATATATATCAGAAATGTTCATACTTATGCGATAAACCTATACAACTTTTTTGACCTGAAGGTAATAAAATAACATGATAAAAAAAGTCAAGAGGCAAAAATGTGCATACCATCACATTTAAAAAAATCACAACCCTGCAAAACAGATACCAGAAATTAGTGTAACTATATTATAAATTCATTGCATAAAGCTAGACTTGTATGATATCTACAGAATTGTGTGAGGATATTTAACCAAGTACCCAATAAGTACAACCTTAAAACTACATCACAAGAAAAGCAGTAGTGACCATCAATCGTGTATCCTATAGTGTAAACAAGCATAGCCGACTAAAAGACAGACCACCAAGACTTATAGGAGTAGAAAGAATCAAAGAACTAGGTAGAAAATAAACTAACAATGTATAATTTATTAAAGTAATTATGGTGTACATGAGTACATTTTACCCAGGGCCGTCTCTGAGAATCTTTAAAATTTTCGGGGCATAGGAGAGTAAAAAGACGGGCCCCTAATCACAACCGAGCCAACTCGAGCTTGGCTCGTCAACAAATTTGAACTTGAAACTACTATTTATAGAGAGTATGAAAGACATTAAAAACAAAGAAATATATACATGATGCTAAATAAAGTTAAAAAAAAGGCCACACCAATAATGAATATGTATATATTTTTATACTTCAGTTTACACTTATGGGCCAAATCTTAGTGAATCTATCCTCACTTAATAAGGAATCTACCATGCATAAAAAATAAAAACGCCACTGCTGGGTCTTGAAGCAAAGACCTATGCAGTGTTTCGAGATGGTATTTCCAACTAGACTACAAACATTTTATTGTATGGTATGCGAATGTATGAGTTAAATGGACTATTTAAAACAATATAATTTTTTTTCCAAAACATCCCCGGCCCCTCGGGAGAGTGGGCCTTCGGCGATCGCCCACCCCGCCCCTCCATTGGGCCAGGCCTGATCTTACACGCACAAAGTGCCCGAAAATTCTCTGCGGTCTTGGGAACAGTATCTGAGAAGAGCTGCAAAACCATATAAAACATCCGAGTTTTCAGCAATATAATATAATAAGTGATGTGAACATCTTTAGCAGATCCTTCCCTTCGTAGTAAGAAAATATTTATATCAATGCTATTTACAATACAAACCAGACATAAATATATACCTGCCAACAAGGTGTAACATCATGAGCATTTTTTCATTTTCTTGGTGATCTCTTACATGCCACGTCCCTAAATCTAGTCAAATATGCGTTGTCAATTCATGTAAACTTGATTCTTTTAAGTACGATCATGAGCATTTTTGTCATTTTTAGAACTCTACATGTGTCAAGAGCTTTAACTAACAACATTTTGTCTAATTACGATTTCTTGGCAACAGAATTACAATAAACGAAAACAAACTGATACTTAGATGGCCTCTAAAACTATCATAATAGTTTGGTGACCTTGATGAAAAAAAAACTTATACTTAAGTTACTTCTATATACTGTATCCTAAAAGAAGTGTTTTGAGTCAACTCGCCCTAACCGATTTTATGCTGAGCCAAAGAATTGCTCATTGAGGGTTACAGGAATACAATGTGCACAAATACCTGATTGTAGATTGAGAACAACAATATGTTTATTAAGCCCATTTTTATTTTAAGCTAATATAATGCACTGTACTTCAATTAAGTCATTTAGAATAGATTTATTTGCATTAAGCAATAATTAAATATATTCAATATGAATTATCTAAAAACTTAAATATATGCTTAAATCTTACGATCAAGTCTGGTTTTCTTCGACCGGTTTTCAGTATAAACCATATACCAAACCGTTTGATACAGTTTGATTTTTTTAAATAGATCGCGAACCAAACCAGTGACCGGTTTGAAACCAAACCAGTGACCGGTTTGAAACCAAACCATGAACACCCTACTTCTAACAAGATCCTGAAACTGCATGAAAATTAAACACAGCAAAATAATAATCCTCAGGTTTTATATAGCATAGGTAACAACGAAATTGAAAATTTCATAAACCAGGGTTTAGTTAAACAAGTAACATCATATCAATAGTGAACCAAATCAAGCCCTAATTTTCAAACTTCAGAGTAATTTGACCAGGCCACACCAAATTCAGAAAAACCAACATAACCACATACGAAGAACTAAATTCATAACCATAAATTTTGGTTATAAGATTTCTATAACCTAATTTCCTCATTTTTTTCTCAAAATTTTGGTGCAAATCACCTACCAAACCAAGATGAGCTTCAATCGATGTTGATGAACTGTGGAAATTGGATATTATCAATTTTTTTCTCAAAGTTGGCTAAGCGCTGAAGGTGAACGAATGGCAGAAAGATGATGGATTAGGCCACTAGGGTTCCAATAGGGAGATGGTGGGTTTATGTTCAAGACGATTTGTAACTTTCAGCCACGTATAAAATTTTAGAAGAGGCTAACAAAAACTACTATTTGGTCACACAAATCCGGAAGTGACTATATATTTATTGTATTTTAGCCACATCAATAAAACTCACTATGGCAGTTATTAACATCTGGTCACATTTTTTTTAGTGTGACAAGTGATTGTCACTTTTTTTATATTAAAAATGTGACTAAAGGTTTTGAAAAGATGTGTTTTCATTACATGAATTAAAAAAATTACACAAATACTGTGGCAGTAGGTCACATTTGGCCATATTTTTCGGGCTGTGGCTAGGCTGACAAGTAAATGTCACATTTTTTTAAAAAGTGTGGCTAAAGGTTTTGAAGTGTTATACAATAGTCACATTAATATAAAAATATGAGGCTAAAGGTGTTTCCCGCTACCTTTTATTGACCAAATCATTGAAAAACTGTCGGGTCAAAAGTATTATTGTTTTTTGGACGGGTATTCGGGTTACAATCAAATAGCAATACACCCGGATGACCAACACAAGACCACCTTCACTTGTCCATATGGCACCTTTGCCTTTCGGCGAATGCCATTTGGCTTGTGCAATGCACCGGTAACTTTCCAACGATGTATGATGAGTATCTTCTCGGACATGGTTGGAGAGTCGCTTGAAGTGTTTATGGATGACTTCTCGATTTTTGGTACTAGTTTTGAATCATGTCTCAATGAATTACAAAAAGTTTTAAAACGATGTGTCGAGAAAAATTTAGTACTTAGTTGGGAGAAAAGTCATTTTATGGTGCAAGAGGGCATTGTATTAGGTCATGTAATATCGGAAAGGGGAATGGAGGTGGACAAGGCAAAAATACGGGTAATATCATCTTTGCCACCACCGAAAAATGTTAAGGGTGTAAGGTCATTCTTGGGACACGCGAGCTTTTATAGACGTTTTATAAAAGGCTTTAGTGTTATTACTAAACCATTATGCAATTTGTTGTTAAAGGATGTTCCATTTGACTTTACTGACGAATGTTTGCAAGCATTTACTGTTTTGAAGGAACATTTGGTGAAAGCTCCCATTTTGCAACCACCGGATTGGTCAAAGCCGTTCGAGATTATGTGTGATGCAAGCGACACTACAATTGGTGCAGTTTTGGGTCAACGGGTTGACAAAAAGCCGATGGTAATTTATTACGCAGGCAAGACTTTATCCGAAGCGCAACTGAATTACACCACAACCGAAAGGGAGTTATTAGCGGTGGTGTATGCTTTGGATAAGTTTCGTTCGTATATTTGGGGGAGCAAGGTGGTGGTTTATTCGGATCATAGCGCGGTCCGGTATTTGATGGAGAAAAAGGACGCGAAGCCTCGTTTAATTCGATGGGTGTTGTTGTTACAAGAGTTCGATTTAGAGATCCGAGACAAAAAGGGAAGTGAGAACGTAGTGGCAGATCACTTGTCCCGGATTCCGGTGGAAGGGATTGACGATGTTAGCGAGATAAATGAAAGGTTTCCCGATGAGCAGCTCCTAGCCGTATCCACCTTTGTTGCACCGTGGTATGCTCACTACGTAAATTACTTAGCCACGGGTGCCATCCCAAATCATTGGACTAAGAAGCGACGACAACAATTTATGGTCCAAGTGAAGCAATACATTTGGGATGAACCGGATCTTTTCAAGATCGGGTCGGATCAAGTCATTAGGAGGTATGTGCCCGAAACGGAGGTGTTGGAAATCTCGACTCATGCCCACTCATCCGCTTGTGGAGGTCACTTTAGTGGGCATAAAACGGGTTACCGGGTTCTCTCATGTGGGTTTTATTGGCCCACTATTTTCAAGGATGCGTGTGAATTTGCAAGAAATTGTATAAGTTGTCAAAGGATGGGAAGCATTTCAAAAAGGGACGAGATGCCATTGCAACCAATTTTGGTTGTCGAAATATTTGATGTATGGGGCATTGACTTTATGGGTCCCTTCCCGAATTGGAATGGTTTTCTATATATTTTGGTGGCGGTGGATTACGTCTCTAAATGGATTGAAGCCATTGCAACAAGAACAAATGACCACTCGGTTGTTTGTAAATTTGTTCAATCCAACATCTTCTCCCGTTTTGGCATTCCAAGAGTTATTATAAGTGACGGTGGTTCGCATTTCAAGAACTTTAATTTCGGGAAATTATTGAAGAGGTATAGCATGAATCACCGGATTGCTACACCTTACCATCCGCAAACGAGTGGACAAGTTGAAGTGTCCAACCGTCAAATAAAAGAAATTCTCATGAAGACGGTTAGAACGGATAGGAAGGATTGGTCGAGCAAGTTGGATGATGCGTTGTGGGCATACCGAACGGCCAACAAGGCTCCAATTGGCACAACACCTTATCAGATGGTTTATGGAAAGGGTTGTCACTTGCCAATGGAGTTAGCGCATCGGGCACATTGGGCAATCAAGACGGTGAATGTGGACTACGATGAAGCGGGGAAGATGAGGAAGTTTCAATTAAGCAAAATTGAAGAAATTAGAGACGAGGCGTATGAGTGTGCATCGGCTTACAAAGACAAGCTTAAGAAGGTACACGATGCAAAGTTGAGGAAGAAAACTTTTGAAGTGGGTCAAAAGGTTTGGTTGTACAACTCAAGGCTCAAGATGTTTGCGGGCAAGCTTAAAAGAAAATGGATGGGCCCGTATGTCGTTCGGCGGGTTGGGAGGTTTGGTGATGTAGATATCCAAGATGAGCAAACGAACAAACAACAAACGGTGAATGGCCATCGGTTGAAGCCATACTTGGAAGGGAACGACATAAACAACTTGGAGCTTGACAAAGCGGGCTACATTCTACGCCCGGTAGACGATGATCAACCATGAGAGGCCCATGTTTGGTAGTGTAAATAGTTAGAGTTTTATTTTGTTTTTTTTGTTCGTGTGCACAATTACCGTAGTTGCTTGAAGTCCGTGGTTGAAACAAGTGTGGGGATGTTCGGGTCACGAATAATTCCAACATGGTGTTGAGGACAACACGGGACTTTCGAGGGGGTAGGGTAATTTTTATATGTTTTTGAAAAATTTTAAAAACACAAAAAAATTGAAAAACTGAAAAAATCTAAAAAAGGGCACTTAAAATTGCATTTAAAAAGCGAGACAGGGATGCCCAGGTACCACCGTAATTTACGGTGGTACCGTAACTTACGGTGGTACCGTAAGTGAAAAAAATTGGGGCGTTACGGTGATTCGCTACTGTATTATGGTGGGAATTTTTTGCCAGACTCCACCGTAATTTACGGTTTCCACCGTAACTTACGGTGGACCTGGCGAACTGAAGGGTCGAGCAGGGCATCGTATATACATAAAAAAAATAAAATAAGGAAACACGTGAATTATTCCCTGGCCATTCGTTTCTTTCTTTCTTCCCTAACCACAAACAACCTCTATCACTTTCATCCAACCCCACAAGATCTTCTACAAACTCCATAACCCCACAACCTTCAATCTTTCATATCTCTCTCAATTCTTAGCCAAATCAAGTGAAATCTAGGTCTATCTTGACTAAACTTTCACGTACTTGCTGATTTTGAGAAGAGATTTGCGAAAAAACGACGTTTTCTGGTCTGAATCACAAACCCTAGGTCCGAAAATTTTGGGGGTTTTTGAAGTTTTTGTTTCACTTGTGTTCTAGCATCTTCAAACAAAGGTATGGAAGTTTATATTTTGATGATGCACTGTGAAGATTAAGGTTGTTTTTGGATATTTGTTCATACCCACTTGCTTGTTCATAGTTTTTGTCATGAAACTTGTTATTTGATCATTGTAATGGTTGTAGATGTAGGATTGATGGTAAAGTAGTGAACTTTTGGGAACCTCTATGTTGTAGAGGCACCATGCCCAATTTTGAGAAAATAATTTACAAAATTTTTGGTTCACTAACATCTACAACCATAGTAACAAGCAAGTGTGGGGATGTGTTGGAGAAAAGGGGCTAACTTTTTGTGTTTGGTTGTGTTGTTTGCTTTACAATGTGTGTAGAAAAATGGTACGAACGAAGGAAAGAGCGGGAGCTAGTTCATCTTCTTCGTCTAAAGGCAAAGGCAAACAGCCGGAAGAACAACCGAAGAAAAGACAATATTTGGGTAGAGTTAGTGAAAGTGAAAGCGAGGATGAAGAGATGGTAGAGTTGGACTCGGCTGAAAAGCCAAGGTGGGAATCGGGTCCTTTAGATGATCAGTCGGAGCATTGGCAGCCAACATTATTCCATGACAGTATGAACCGATTGATAAATAAGGCTGTCATGTTCATTTGTGAGAGGGAAGTTCGAGAGGTTGAATTTGGGCCGTTCAATGTGTTTGCCCAATTCCGCGCCTTAGGATGGGAGGTGGCTCTCAGTTGTTATGATAAGGACAACAAGAACCTGTTCATGGATGAAATTCATGAATGGATGGCAACCCTGAAGTGCAACACGTATGATAGACCAGCACAGATGAAGTTGACGGGCACGGTTAATGGGATACGGGTAGAAATGTCGTTTGATACACTACGGAAGTTGGCAAAGTACGACAGTCTACCTGCTCGTGATTACATGATCCCTAGTCTTGATGACCTTTTGATAAAACCGGAGAAGCATCCGCGATGGAATGATATGTTAGCGGCTTTGTTCTTGCCCGGTACTTACAGTGGAATCTTGTACCGGAAGAACTTGAAGATTGAAGCAAAATTGCTGCTGTCGATTTGCATTTTGAATGTCATTCCAAGAAGAGGAGATAAGGAACAAGTAAGGTACCCGGAACTGCCAGTCCTTTATTCGTTGCTCAATGGGTCTCCTCGGTTTCCAATTCGGTATTTGATTATGAACCATCTTTGGATTTGCCGGAACAAGTTGGGGAGGAGCATTATCCCGTATTTCCAAATTATCACGGGATTGATGAAGCAATTTAAGGTAATCACGTCGGAGGATAGAGGACATCCGAAAAGGCACAAGCCTTTTGAGATTTCAAAGATGGGTATCAGGTGGACCTACACCCAATCAGAAAGGTATCATAAGGTCAAATCAGAGGGTCAAAGATGGCGAGCATTGAAAGTTGATGCAAGGGATCTTCTACCGGGTGAAGAGGATGAACCGGAGAGTGAAGCGGAAGCGGAAGCCCTGAGTGGGGATGATGATTATGATTATGCGGATAAGCCGCACGGTGAGAATGTGGGCCAAGGGGGCCTAGGTAGGGGATATGGTGGTGCTTTCTATGATTACACGGAGCTTTCATACGAGCCGAATTGGGATTACAATGGCACTTTGCAAGAGGTTATTGAGAACCAACGTCCTCCGGCACTCGTTTTTGACTCATGGTCGGGTTCAGAGCACACTTTGTTTGATCAACAAACGATGATGAGTGCTAGTATGGAGCGGTCCTTGAAGCATAACTTCGATCGTCAAGAATCATGGAATCGTGCACATGCCTACTCTCATGAGCTAGATATGAATAACCGGTATGAAGATGATCAAGCGTGAAGAATGCATGCGGATTGGCATGCCGGGCGGCCCGTGGTTGTGGATCCACCTCCGGTGGATTATGCGTCTCTACCACCATACGATGGTAGTGTATCGCATCCAACCCCGCCGCTCCATCATTCACAATGGCTAGACCCGCGTCAACAACAAGGAGCTTCGCAACAAGGTGGAAGCGGTAGCGGCGCATTTGCTTTCGGAGAATGGAACGAGATGATGTCTTCCATTTTCGGGCCTCCTCAACCACGCTACTATTAGTCAGGTCGTGCTCTTTCTTGTACATTTTGTGAATATGTGTTTAGTTGTGATGTTATGCTTGGGTGGTGGAAGTTGGCGGTGTGATGTTTAAAAAATAAAAAAAAATAAAAAATGAAAAATACCAAAAAGAAATTTGGGGTTTGAGTGTTGAACTTTCAGTTGGTGTTAAAGAGTTTTAGCGATCAAATCCTCCTAAAACCATACATTGGGGTCAATGTATCCCAAGTGTGGGGATGGGGGAAATTTTGAGGTTCTTGAAAATTTTTTAAATCAAGCGAAACAATGTGAGAATTTGAACACCTTGGATTAACCCAAATGATGCACCGGCAACCCTTGATACCCTTTGTTCTTGGTGAGAGTTGAAGCCACGCTTGTAAATAAATAATACTTGTCTTTGATGAGAGTGGCTACGGGTGGGGGTGCATTAGAACTTGTGCCTTGATACGGTTTGAGTCCTTAGTTGGATATGAATGCGAAAAGGATAAGGGCATTTAGGTAGCCTCGTCATTTAGTGTGTGCGAGTGTGGGATTTGGGGGGTTGGACCTCATTAATTATATATATGAGCATGGTTGCGAGAGGGGCGGGGGTTTGGACATTTAGTTGCCCATGTTGTGCCTAAAGCCTATCGTTTGTTACCCCTTAGCTAGTTACCTATAAATTTACCCGACTTGACCTGGTCTTATATTGTTAGTGGTTGTTTTAGTAGTATGTAGATATATTTGACGTTATATTGTATGTTTGCTTTGAATTGCAAAAAAAAAAAAAAGAAGGGAAAAAAAGCAATGAAAAAGAAAAAAAAAAGAAATGATGTTTAGTTGTCTTGTATATAGTAGTTAAGTTTGGTAGTTGTTTGTTTATTTTATTGTGTAATAAAAAGACCGGGTTAAGTTTTCGCTACTACATATATATTCCATTTCCTACCCGTACACCTAGCCACGTTACAACCTTAAAGCCCCTTTGATTTGCATTCATGTTTGGCACTTGTTAGGAGAAAGACCGATTTAGGTACAAACCTATAGTTGTGAACTACCCGTTTGCCTTTTGTGTGTCTAGCTTACAATTGCTAGTGCTTACTTGTTGCCGAGAGGAGAGACATAGCGAGGGGTGCGTTATTTTGGGTGTTAAGAAAGGGTTGGTAAAAGGACTACATGTTTATGCTTGGTTTATGTTGATCGCTTGTTTTGAAAATGGTTTGATGAGTTGCTTGGGACAAGCAACGGTTAAGTGTGGGGATGTGATGGGTGGTCCATAGGACAACCTTTAATGATGTTAAAAGACGAATTTAGCCCTCACTTGATCGTGTAATTATCTTGAATTAGATAACTACAGTTGCTTATGTTTCAGGTACGTTTTGGGAGCTAAAAATGGATAAAACGCTGCTTTGGAAGGATTGGAGTGGAACGGGTCATGCATGGAAGGAAAGAAGAGAAGAAACAAAACATTCAGGGCTCCACCGTAATTTACGGTGGCCACCGTAAATTACGATGGCCCTGAAATCCACAATCTTCCACCGTACCACAGTCCTAACCCACCGTAACACTTTGGAGTCCACCGTAACTTACGGTGGGTACCGTAAGTTACGGTGGAGATGACGGAAAAATGCGTAACTGCTCATTAAAACCGTTTTTGGTGGTGTCTGTTGAGATTATTCATCATTGGACGTTTTCTCTGCACTTTGGGGGCGATTATGGCTGGTTCTTGTTGGTTCCAAACATTTCTAAACATTTGGTTTTAGTTTTTGATGCATATGAACTTGAACTTTGATGTTATGATGATCAACCGAACAATGTCCGGCTAAACTTGTGGTGATCATCTTAGGTGAAGGTTTTCTTAAACTCTTGTGTGTTTGTTCTTTTATTTCTAGAATGATAACATTGTGTTTGCTTTGATTATCATGGTGTATGAGTAATTGATTGTAGCTTGTTAATTGGTATTGCAATTCTAGTCTAAATCGTACGTTCTTGGTGCCGTTGGCAATCGAGATATCACGGGAAGGGTTAGGGTTAGATATTGATTGATTGACCATCGGGAAACAACCTCGCATTCATATAATCCGAGTACTTTGTTCCCTTTTATCACAACAATTGTTTATACACGAGTTATGTCTATGTAACTCTTTCTAGTTGGAATTTCGCACAAGTGTTAAAAGAAACTGAATCCTAAGATGGTCATTGTTCTCATAATCTGAATTAAACATCCAATCTTGATTAGTAAGTAGTTGATAATTTAGTTTTCTAAAACAAACAATCCAAATCATTGATCTTTAATTTCTGCATATTAGGTTAATTGTAGAAATTTACAAGGCTATAGATTTGACACATTTCCCACATACTCCCTGAGTTCGATACCCATTTACCACTATCTATTAGTTGTTATTTGGATTAAATTTGCGTGTACTACGACAGCACGTCAGAAGCCTGTTAAGGCTTCTTTTGTTATGTTACTAAGCTTCTATTATTTGCCTTGTGTTATGTTTTTGTACTTGTGCCTGTTTGGTAAGGCAGCTTAGTTGGCTTCAATCCTTCAAGGCTTCTGGTTACTACTTTAGTTTTCTGACTTGATGTCTTGGTTTGTATTTTTGAGTTTTGGGTTGTGTACAACTTTTTTACTTCTGTTGTTGCATTGTTTCTTGAATTACTCTTATCTTTATTGTACTGTCTTTGTTGGGTTTGTGTTGTCCTTATGTTTTTCATACCTTAAAGGGTTCAGTGCTGCAGTCACTCAGCCTTGGTATTTTTAACAAGAAGACATAGCACCTATCATATTATTTTCCTTAGTTTGATTTTGGTTCATAAGCCTATTTTTGATAAATTTTCTAAGGCTTAAGGAACATTTGGTGTAGGCTGTTCGGACCCGTCTATGAGACAACTTTGTTTTCAATTATAAGTCTCATGGAGTTGTATTGATTTAGGAACTCACCCCTTATATAGGTTCATTCAACCCTTGAACCTATTGAGCGATGTGGCCTGGGAGCTCATCCCCTTACATGGCCCTTGCCATGGAGTTTTTTGCTAGGTTCTCAACCTGAGTTTAGGATAGAAAGACAAATTTGATAAAACATCATCCTTCATTCAAAAGATATTGTGTTACAAAAGGTGATCATGGGACAACTTTTGAAATACAACTTGTGAAATACAAACCAATCTTATTTTATTTTGATCCGCCTGTGGATCCGTTTCAACTATCAGTGATATTCATTATTACACTTTATTAAAGTTGAAATGAATCTATCTTTGCTTCCGCTGTGCATTTATATATTGTGTTGTTTGTCTATGATGATACCAACTACGTCACGATACTCCCCACCGGGCCCACCGGTGACACGTGGAAAATAGGGGTGTGACAGGTTGGTATCAGAGCCAACTCTGAGTGAATTAAACACTAGTCTTTTGTGTTTAATCTCAGTTACACAATTGCACAATCCTCGAATTCTCGAGTCTAGACAAAGAACTTAGGAAATTTCCAAATTTTTGTTTAAATTTTCTAACCTTGTTTTAATTATATTTTTGTTGTATCACTTGTTGTTTTTGACAGGATCACCAGAATGCCACCAAGAATGAGAGGTAGAGGCCGAGGAGCATATGTAGCTCCAAATGATCATGAGGCCGGACCATCACACCGGCGGACACCTTCGGATCCTCGCCGTACTGATGCTCAAGACCTTTGGAGGTCTTTCACCGAACCAGCGAGACGCTCAGTCTCACTAAGCACCTCTCCATCGATTCCGCATTCCTTTGGGCCTCATTCGGAGAATGAGCCCCACCACTCACAGCAGTCCTACATTCCCCTAGGACATAATTCACCTTTTCACCAACCATCGCCTGCCTTCCAGGGTCAGTTCAACCCTGATGACTACTTAGAGGCAGCAGCAGTGGGTTTTAACCCACTTGGACCAGAAGACCATTTTTCGGGTGACAACCCGATGGACATTGAGGAGGATACTGATCCAGTCATGCCACCCTCCGGAACACCGAACCACCCCATCGAGATTTCTGATGGGTCACCATTCATGGGATCGCCTTACAACGGTCCCGATAGCTATGAGGAGAACTTCAGGCAGCACGACTGGGTGTTTACCCCCAGTTATCATAACTCTCCTTTGCACCAGCCCCAACACTCTCCTCTTCACCAATCTTATCATAACTCTCCTCTTCATCAGTCTTACTATAACTCCCCTCTGCACCAGTCATACCACAACTCTCCTTTGCACCTGCCTCACCACTCTCCCCTACACCAGCCACAGCAGCAGCCCCAGCAGCAGCCACAACAGCAGCAGAATCCTTCCGAGGATTCTCGACTTGTAGCGGTCACTCCGCCAGCAGCAGCACCTCCACTTCAGCCTCCCTCGCCCCCAAGGCGAAGGAGAACTACAGTGCGAATGTCCGCACGAGGAGGAGTGCGTATCAACACCCCTCCACTTTCGAGTGGCAGCCGGTACTCACCGGTCCATGAAGAAACAGAGATGGGTGAATCTTCAAACCCCGTCTCTGAAGTAGTAACTGCGCCAGTCGCGCCACAGCCACCATTGGGTTTTGGAGACCCAATCCCCGCCTACACCGGTGTTGCAGCATTCAACCCCTTCGAGCAGCAGTTTCACACGGGGTATAACTTTGCGGAGGATCCATACTGGATAGCAGCAAACTCCAACACTTTCCACCAAGAGGCTCCCTACGGAGGTCCCTGGGCTACGGGACCCTCGACCTCTGGGTACCCATCATATGGGTATCAGCAGTCGCAGCCTCCTCAACCTCCTTATTATCAACCGCAGCCTCCTCAACCCCCGCACTATCAGCAACCACCTCAGGCACCGGCGATGTCGCCGCCCCAAATGCAAGAAATCATTCATGGGATACAAGAGGTGCGTCAAGAGATGCGGGATGGGTTGCAGCATGAACGAAGGCGTAGACATGGGATGTTTAAGAAGTTAACGGATCTGATTAAGGGGAAGAAAAAGAAGGATCGTTGAATCCTTTGTTTGTTGGTTATTTTAGTGTGTTACTCATGTCCCTGCGTGGACATTTATTTATTTCAGTACTCTACCCCTGCGTGGGTATTTCTTTTTATTCTGCCCCTGCGTGGGTATATCTTTTATTTAACCCCTGCGTGGGTTTGTTGTTTTGGTTATTTGGCCCCTGCGTGGGCATATGATTTATGAAAAAGACCCGTTTAGGGCAACTTGTACTGATTTAATTTTTATTTGAAATGGTTAATCTAAATTTTTCATTTTTAAATTATGTGCATAAACATAGAGTATGAATAAATGAAAAAAATAACATTTAATATTTTGATGTACCATTTCGATAATATAATTAGAATCTTAAAAGGTAAAACCTAGCTGTTATGTTGTCATAAATCTTGCTAACATGGTAGAACCTGTTTAAAAAGATTCAAAATCTCTGTTAACATCTGTAAACATGTTAACATTCTTGGCTAGTGTGATCCGTAAAATCACACACGCCACCCTTTTAATAAAATATCCAAGTTTAATATTTCTATATATATATATTTGGTTGTGTCATAATGCCTACGGGTTATAATTAATGTCATATAAAACAAAAAGGCAGCTGTAGTTTATAAACTCCCTGCCAAGAAAAGGATTGATTTGTCTTATTTATTCAAGCTTTAGTCCTATAAGATCTAAATTTGTAATTTAGAAATTTGTCTACGTGACTAGGCTTATTATGCCACTATTATATTTCATTCTAAAAAGATTATTAGTAAATATCCTGAATGAAATTATTAAATTAACTAATATGACTTTTATTTACCATGGTTAATAAATCGTCAAGAACGATAATACTGTTTAGACTTCTAAATAGACATTGTCCTTATTTTTATGTAGCAATTTAAGACTACATGGCTAAGTCTGAAGAGTTAAACAGTCGTCCAGCAGAAAACCCTGATAATACTAAAATATTAGTAACGGGTGCGGAATTGAAAGCATTAGTGAACGATGCAGTTATTGAAGCGCTAAATCGACAGTATAGTGAATCGAGCGGGACCCGGAGTAGGACCCGATCTGCGCCACATTCTAAACCGAAAACCCACTCGGAGGCTCATAGCAAGCCGCCCTCAAAGAGAGATGGACCTAAGAAAAATGAGCTCAAGAAGAATGATGAGGATAATCATTCCTCTAACCGAAACAGTGTCCCGATAAAGGAGATCAAGCGGAAACATGAATCGCACAGTAAGTCCTGTACGTATAAATACTTCGTCTCATGTAAACCCAGAGACTTTACTGGGGAGAAAGGAGCGGTTGACTGCATGACCTGGTTAGACGAAATGGATACAGTAGTAGATATCAGCGGATGTGCTGATCGGGATGTAGTGAAATACGTATCCCAATCGTTCAAAGGAGACGCACTGGCATGGTGGAAATCTCTCCTACAAACTGCTGGAAAGATCCCACTCTACAGTATGTCATGGGATCAGTTTGTTGCTCTTATTAAAGAGAATTACTGCCCACAACATGAAGTTGAAAAGATCGAGTCAGACTTCGTATCGTTGGTGATGAAAAATTTAGACTGCCAGGCATACCTCACCACATTCAATACTCTATCTCGGTTGGTTTCGTACTTGGTAACCCCAGAGCCGAAAAGGATTGCCCGTTTCATCGGGGGTTTAGCCCCTGAAATTAAAGCAAGTGTTAAGGCATCGAGGCCTACAACTTTCAGGTCTGTAGCTGATCTATCTCTCTCTCTCACCCTGGATGTAGTCAGGTTGAGAGCACTCAAGAACTCAGAAGAGAATAAGAGGGAGCGTGAGGATGATACCTCACGAAGATCAGAAAAGAGACACCGAGGGAATAACGACCACAGGAAAGGGTCGGGATCTAAGAGAGATGGGCAACAGTCGGGGGATAAACCCAAATGCAAAACTTGCAAGAAAAACCACTTTGGGAAGTGTCGTTTTGAGTCAAAATCTCAGTCCCACACGAGACCCTGTGGAATCTGCAAATCTACTGATCATACGACTTTGAAGTGTAAGGGTCTGAAGGATGCAACATGTTACGGTTGCAACGAGAAATGGCACATTAAGTCTAATTGCCCAAAGTACGCCAAGAAAGCCGATGATGGAAAGAAGACCAATGCGAGGGTCTTCAAGATGGACGCTAAGGAAGCTGTTCAAGATGACAACGTTATTACAGGTACTTTTCTTGTAAATTATGTTTTCGCTAGGGTATTGTTTGATTCTGGAGCAGATAAGTCTTTTGTTGATGATAAGTTCTGTAAGTTATTAAACCTTCTTGTTAGAACCTTAAGTGTAAAATATGAGGTGGAATTAGCTGATGGAACCATAGAAACAGCCTCAACTGTTTTAGATGGATGCGCTATATCCATTAGGAATCATTCTTTTCCTTTGTCCCTACTTCCCTTTAAGCTCGCCGGCTTTGATGTAGTTATAGGCATGGATTGGTTATCGCATAACCAAGCCCAGATTGTGTGCAACAGAAAGCAGGTGATAGTCAAAACTCCATCTGGTAAGTCACTTACCATTCAAGGGGATACTCAGCATGGATTGCCGGAGCAAGTGTCCATGCTCAAGGCATCCAAGTGTATGCAGAAAGGTTGTGTCATTTATATGGCACAAGTTACCATTGATGAGCAGAAGCCCAAGATTGAAGACATCCCTGTCATTTCGGAATATCCTGATGTTTTTCCTGAGGAACTACCTGGTTTACCACCAGATAGGCAAGTGGAATTCCGGATTGACATCATCCCGGGTGCAGCACCAGTAGCAAGAGCACCTTATAGGTTAGCACCAACGGAGATGAAGGAATTAAGGACGTAGTTGGATGATCTGTTAGCTAAAGGTTTTATTAGACCTAGTTCGTCTCCTTGGGGAGCGCCGATCTTATTTGTCAAGAAGAAGGACGGATCGATGCGTTTGTGCATCGACTACCGTGAGCTTAATAAAGTCACTATCAAGAATAGGTATCCTTTGCCCAGGATCGATGATCTGTTCGATCAGTTACAAGGAGCAAGCTACTTTTCTAAGATCGACTTGAGGTCAGGCTATCATCAGTTGAAGGTCAAAGATGAAGATGTACACAAGACAGCGTTTAGGACTCGTTATGGACATTACGAGTTCCTAGTGATGCCTTTCGGGCTCACTAATGCGCCAGCCGCATTCATGGATCTCATGAATCGCGTCTGCAAGCCTTACTTAGACAAATTCGTCATTGTCTTCATTGACGACATCCTCATTTACTCGAAGAGCCAAGAGGATCAAGAGAAACACCTTCGTTGTATTCTCAAACTTCTACATCAAGAGAAACTCTACGCCAAATTTTCGAAGTGCGAGTTTTGGCTTCGAGAAGTCCAATTCCTTGGACATGTGGTAAGTGAGCGTGGTATCCAGGTGGATCCCGCTAAGGTGGAAGCAGTTATGAATTGGTAAGAGCCAAAAACACCTACTGAAATTCGCAGTTTCCTGGGTTTAGCAGGATATTATAGGCGTTTCATCGAAAACTTTTCAAGGATTGCTGCGCCCTTAACCGCGTTGACACGTAAGAAGGTTAAGTTTGATTGGGGCCCTAAGCAGCAGGAATCCTTTGACATTCTGAAGAAAAAGTTAAGTAATGCACCAGTGCTAACATTTCCCGATGGTATAGAAGAATTTGTGGTGTACTGTGATGCATCACACACTGGTATGGGCTGTGTACTCATGCAGAAAGGCAAGGTTATCGCCTACGCTTCACGACAACTAAAGGTACACGAAAAGAACTACACCACCCACGACTTGGAGCTGGGTGCCGTTGTATTTGCATTAAAAATTTGGAGACATTACTTATATGGTACCAAGTGTGTGATCTATTCGGATCACAAGAGCCTTCAACATTTGTTCAATCAGAAGGACTTGAACATGCGACAAAGACGATGGATGGAAACTCTAAATGATTATGATTGTGAGATAAAATACCATCCAGGTAAAGCAAATGTAGTTGCTGATGCTTTAAGCAGAAAAGAAAGAGTGAAGCCAATAAGAATCAATGCCAAGCGCATCGAAATCAGGAATAGTTTGCACGAAAGGGTGTTAGCTGCACAGAAGGAAGCTGTGTTGGAAGCTAATTATCCTGAAGAAAAGTTAGGAGTAACTGAGGAGCAGTTATCCTATGACAAAGACGGAATGCTTAGATTAAATGGACGAATATGGGTTCCAGTTTATGGAGGACTTCGAGATGTCATTCTCCAGGAAGCCCACAGTTCCAAATATTCCGTTCATCCTGGAGCTGATAAGATGTACCAGGATCTAAAGGCCAACTACTGGTGGATTGGTTTGAAAAAGTCTGTAGCTGCTTATGTAGCTAAATGTTTGACTTGTGCGCAAGTCAAAGCTGAGCATCAGAAACCGTCAGGTTTGTTACAACAACCTGAAATTCCCACATGGAAATGGGAGATGGTGACCATGGATTTCATCACCAAGTTGCCAAAGACGAGAAAGGGAAATGATACTATATGGGTCATAGTAGATAGACAGCACATTTTCTACCCATCAAAGAGACTTATAGCTCAGATATGTTAGCCCAGTTATACGTTGATAAGATTGTAGCTTTGCATGGAATACCTGTGTCTATTATCTCTGATAGAGATACTAGATACACGTCACATTTTTGGAAGAGTTTCCAACAATCTTTGGGCACTCGTTTGAATTTTAGTACGGCTTATCATCCACAGACTGACGGTCAGAGTGAGCGTACTATTCAAACTTTGGAAGACATGCTACGTGCATGTGCGATCGATTTGGGTGGTAGTTGGGATAAGAACCTACCACTAATTGAATTCTCCTATAACAATAGCTACCACACCAGCATAAAAGCTGCGCCTTTTGAGGCCTTATACGGTAGAAAGTGTAGATCGCCTATTTGTTGGGCGGAAGTTGGAGATGTCCAACTATCAGGACCAGAAATAGTTTTTGAGACGACGGACAAGATTGTCCAGATTCGCGATCGTTTGAAAGCTGCCAGGGATAGGCAGAAAAGTTATGCGGATCCACAGCGTAAAGATTTTCACTTCGAAGTAGGTGATAAAGTGTTGCTTAAAGTATCACCCTGGAAGGGGGTGATGCGATTTGGTAAGAAAGGCAAGCTAAGCCCGAGATACATAGGACCTTTCGAGATTATCGAACGTGTCGGGTCAGTTGCTTATAAGTTAAACTTGCCTGAAGAACTTAGTGCTATCCATAATGTGTTCCACATCTGTAATTTGAAGAAGTGTTTCGCTGATGAATCACTGGTTATACCGTATACGGATGTACATATAGATGAAAGCTTGAAATTTGTAGAAAAGCCGTTATCGATTGAAGACCGACAGGTAAAGAAGCTTCGAAGGAAGCACATACCTATTGTTAAGGTCAAATGGGATGCCCGTAGAGGTCCCGAATACACGTGGGAGGTAGAATCCACGATGAAAGAAAAATACCCTTATTTGTTTCAGTAAATCTCGGGGTCGAGATTTCTTTTAAGGGGGTGAGGATGTAACACCTCGAAAATTTACGTCCAATAATGTATTGACACGTGTCATGGGCCTTGAATATGTGAAAACATACTTTAGAGGGACTAAAGTTGACAAACAGTGAAACTATGTGATTATGAGGGTCCAAAGTGTCAACAAATGATAAATAGGCCCTACAATAACCCTACATGGTGTTTATAATCTGAAACGGATAAATCATGGATCATACGAAGCGGAAGATGTAAGAAAGTGAGGAATTACAAACTACAGGGGCTAAACGTGTCAACATGTTGAAAGTATACCTCTGAGTGACCTTTTGGCAAACCCGAAGCTTTGTAATGATAAAATATACTCACAAGAATATGCGGTAAAAATTTCATGTAGTTTCGTGAACGTATGAGAAAGTTATGATTAAAACCGTACACGAAAGGTTAATTGCGTTATCGTGAATTTCGTAACTTTTCGGGTAAGCGCAAAGTGAACCGAGGACTTTGCCATGTTTATAAAAGTCCCAAGGTTCATAAAAATCAGATTTCAAGGGTTTAGAGTGCAAATAAATAGCTTAAACACGTATCATAAGATCAGGGACTGAATTGCAACATTTGGAAACTTGGAAACCTGCTGAACTGGCTCACGCGACCCGCCTGGGGTCTGTCGCGACCCGCCTGCGACTGCCCAGCGACGAAACAAGCACACAGCTGCCAGTTCTGTCTGTTTGTGAGTTGTTTGCAGCTGTATACGACTCAAGGACCTCCCCAATCGAATTACATGCAGTTGAGGACACTTGTACAGGTCTTACAACACCTGTATACCTCTGTGGCAGCCTCACAACACATCCAAATCTGAATATAAGGCACTTTATGTAGTAAATACAAGAACACTTGCATTTTCAAACTTCACAAGAACTTTTCTGGGGCATTCTGGGCGACAAGGCAGGCTCATAGTGATCTCTAAGCTTGTTTAGGACCATTGTAAGTGTTTACAACTCTTTCAAATTCGTTCTAGCTTAGTATTTTAACCGAAAGTCAAACTATCGTAAATTACACTTGACTTTATGATTTAACGAGTTTGGCTCTGTCATTTCTCAAATTGAAAGTACCTACATGTTGGTATTTATGTGTGTAACAAACCCCTAAAAGGGTATTTTCAGATTCACACTCTAAGCATGTTAATTGTCGAGTCAAAGCTTTTCTTAAAAAGTCAACAGGAAGTGTTTTTGCAAATTTAAGCATGATTAACAATGTAGGCTACATGCAACCTGTTTGATCATCAAAATAACTTTGTAATTAATGTAAGAACATGTTTCATCATGATCAACTCGACAATTTTCAGTTTAAACCCGAATCGGAACCGAAAGTCACATATATTGACTTTTTCTTTGACTATCAGTTCTGATCCGTACATGCATGTTTGAGATCTGAATTAGAGCTTATTTTGGACCAACTTTCATATAAGTTTAGCTCTCTGAGATTTTACAACTTGGTTCAACACTTATCCGCTTCATATGCATGTTACCGGTTTATGCTTAAATATGACTATTTTGCCCTTTTAGCTATAAAACGCGATTTTCGAAAAAGTGAAAGAGTAGAAACATTTGTTACTGATTTATAAACTTGCACCGAAAATTTGATATCAGTTTGAGGTCCAGAATAACAGTTATGCTCATTATCGTAATTTGCAAGCTTTATGTTACTTAAACGGCGTAATTAGTATATAACCTACTTAAACCCACTTTTTGATACCAAACTTTTTACCCACTGATGTTATATAATATTTTGGGATTTATAAAGATTTTTATTAAATTTTTGGCTGAGCATAACATAGGTCTTTAAGCTAAATTCGGTAAATACCGATTTTGCCCTTTTAAGCCATAAAATGAGTTTTACAAATCCTTTTGACCCCAAACCTTTTTCTACTGATTTTATTTGTTAAATAAATTATTTTGAGCATTCTGGAAATATAAAAATATCAGCTTTCTTTTGAAAACCCGGAAACGGCTCTAAATCGCCATTTTAAGCGTTTTTAACGCCTAGTATGTACTATAACCATATTAAACATATAAGGTTGATATCTACTGATGTTCTTAGCATATTTTTATAAAATAACAGTAAGTATAAGTTTTTGAACTCAGGTTTCCAGTTTTGACATTTTTTTAGCCCTTGTGAAATTACCGAAATACCCCTAAGGTGCATAGTTTGGTTTAAAATGATAAATTTCACATATGGATCATACCCTACTGTTATAACATGTTAAATTAAGTATATTTACTCTATAAACCAGACCTGTAACTCAGATTTCTAATTTAACTCTTTTATAATCTTTAAATGACCAAAATGCCCTTATGAGGCATAAATTGTGTTTAAATCCATTTTGGGCATAATAGAAAATAACTTGCTGATATTATAACATATTTAGAGCATATTATCTCAGGGAACTCGCATATGATTCTTACGGTTACCCGTAACGCTCTTTTCGCGTCCGGTGCGGTTTATGTAACTAGTTTGCATAAATTGACCGAGTCGGGTCAAACATTATCATTTTTGTCTCAAAATCCAGAATGTATTTAGTATACCCATATTATACAAGTATTCAAACTTGTCGGGTCTAAATCACATTCTATCCGGTCTTCGCTTAATCGTGCGTTTGAACCGTTTCGTCCTTAAAGCTAACCGGTCTAAGCTTAAGCTTAAATAAAGACCCGTTAGAAATCTAATAGGTTATATTAAACCTTCGTTCCAGATTAGGAGCACCGGTAAAAGCTACCTGCCTTTTTGCTTGTTGAGATAAATACTTACCAAGGTAAATACTTTTAACTTATTTTCCCTATACGGGCTTGGGGTACGGTATATAAAATACCGCTTGGTCTAGCATTGAATTCTTTAATCGAATAGTGGTTAAATTTATTGAGATGCTATGTTTTGATTGTGTGTTTTGTTTGCTTAAAGCCTTTGGGGGGTTAATGACCATGTCCCGGATATCCTCGGCATTATCTTACGAGATGGCCACGACCTGAGCACGGGGTGTAGGCGTACACCTGTCAAGTGTATAACTCAAAATTGTGGTGTGTCTATTGATCTTTAACCCGGCACGAACCGGGCTACTGAACACATAAGTAACATGTAAATCCTTTACAAGATTATATAACATAATTATCCCAAGTTATAAAATATTTTGTGCCATTAGCATTCAAATCAATTTTTAATCATTTTAAAAATGAGTCAGTTAAATTGTATTTACCAGTGTAAACTGACGTATTTTTCCCAAAAGGTTAAGTGCAGGTACTACACGTAATAGGCTGGCTGTCTTCTAGAGCGTCCACAATAAGTCTCGCAAGCTTGGACGATAATAAACTGTTGAACAATATCTTATTTTATTTTGATCCGCCTGTGGATCCGTTTCAACTATCAGTGATATTCATTATTACACTTTATTAAAGTTGAAATGAATCTATCTTTGCTTCCGCTGTGCATTTATATATTGTGTTGTTTGTCTATGATGATACCAACTACGTCACGATACTCCCCACCGGGCCCACCGGTGACACGTGGAAAACAGGGGTGTGACATTCAAGCACACTCTTAATGGGTTGGTCGGTGACCACTTGTATAGGGTGTGCTTGAAAGTACCTTCGAAGCCTCCTAGCTGTTTGTATTAGGGCTAGGGCAAGTTTTTCCAAAGGAGGATATTTGACCTCTGCCAACTTTCGAGTTTTGCTGAAGAAATAAACGGGTACCTGAACCTTGTCTCGTTCGATGGTGAGGACCGCACTTATCGCTTCTTCAGCAATTGAAAGGTATACAGAGATCAGCTCTCCCATTTCTGGGGCTGTGATGTCTGGGAGTGAAGCCAGGTGTTGCTTCATTTGGTTGAAGGCTTCCTCAGCTTCCTCAGTTCCACTTGAAGTCCTTTTTGTCGGAGCATCCTTTGAGCATTTTGAAAAAAGGCAATGACCTTTCAGCCAACTTTGAGGTGAAACGCTTCAGGGCTGCAAGCTTCCCATTTAAGCTTTCTACCTCTTTTTTGCTTTGTGGTGGCTTGGTTTCAAGGATAGCTTTTACCTTGTTTGGATTGGCCTTTATGATTTTTTTCCGACAATGTGCCCCAGGAACTTTCCTTCCTCAAGCCCAAATGAACATTTCTCGGGGTTGAGTTTCATGTTGACCTTTCTTAGGTTCTTGAAGGTTTCTTGGATGTCATCCAGCATTTGTTATTCCATTTTACTTTTGATGACCAGATCATCGACGTATGCTTCCATATTTTTACCAATTTGACTGGCAAAAGCCTTGTCGACTAGGCATTGGTAGGTTGCACCCGCGTTTTTGTGGCCAAAAGGCATCTTTTGGTAACAAAAGATTCCTTTGTCCGTATGAAAGACAGTTTTTTCTTCGTCTTCTTCCTTCATGAGAATTTAATGGTAACCTTTGTAAGCATCGAGAAAACACTTGAAATGGTAACCGGTGAGAGAGTCAACCTTGAGATCAATTTCTGGCAACGGGTAACAATCCTTAGGACAAGCCTTGTTTAAGTCCTTAAAGTCAATGCACATTCTCCAGGAATTATCGGGCTTTCGGACCATGACCGGGTTTGCAACCCAGGACTGGTACTTTACTTCTCGGAGAATTCCTGCTGAGACAGGCTTTTCAACTTCTTGGCAGGCTGCCAAGCTTCTTTCGGGTGCAAGGCTTCGTTTCTGCTAAACAACAGGTTTAACTTCGGGTGGTATTCTCAACTCATGTTCAGCGATGCTTCGAGGGATGCCCGTCATGTCTTCCGGGCACCAAGCGAAAACATCACTATAATGTACCAGCAACTTTTCGAAATACGAGAGGGTTTCTTATGCAAGGCTTGGATTAACCCGTATCCTTTGTTCAGGATACTTTGGGTTGATGATCAACCTTTGCTTATCTTCTTCATTTTTGGAGCTCTCTCCTTCAACCATGTAAGCCTCTTGAGTAGGTTAAAGGGTTGCAATCCGTCTTTTGGTAGGAATTTTGACCGTGCCGTGGCCAACAGAAACAGCCATGTAAAACGCACACTGTCCCAGCCTTCCTATGATGACATCATAGTTTGAAGGTATATTGATGACCACAAAAGTGAGGGGTTGTACTCTTTCCATCTTTCCATTGCTGAATCGGACATCAAGAGTTAGCTGCCTTAAATGCTTGAGGGGTATATCATCAATACCTTTTATGGATGTTCCGGAGGGTTGGAGCTTCAAACGTTCCTCATTGCTCAAACGGTTGAAGAACTTTTCAAAGATGATTTCGGTGGCAACTCCAGTGTCTATGTATGCTCTGCTTGTCTTCAGCGTTCCCACAGTTGCTTCAACCTTAAGGGGGTCGAAAAGTGGGTTCTTTTCAGTTGGAGGAAAGCAGACACACTGAAGCTCCCAAGCTTTTTCAACCGCTGTCGCTTGTTTGGAACCTTCCCGTCAAAATCCACCATGTTAACCTCTTTTCCCTTCGACTCGACCATCTTATCCCTTACTCCCTTTACTAAGTGGGCAAGCTCCCCTGACTTGACTGCCTCTTCGATCCTCTTCTTAAGTTGGAAGCAATCATTTGTATGGTGGCCCTTCTCTTCGTGAAATTCACAAAATTGGGTGGAATTTTTGTTTCTTTTGCTTTTGGGGAGAGGCCTCAGAGGTCGGAAGCTTTGCTTTACCTCTTCTGTAGCAAGAATCTCTTGAGGGGTCTTGGTAAGGGGTGTGAAGCTCATGCCTTTTTCCCTGCTGGAAGGGTTCCGGCCTTCAGGCCTTCGCTGCTCTGAACCCTTTTGGCGTCTGTTATAGGGATGGAAGCTTCCCCCTTTTCTAGCTGGGCTGTTGCCTCGCCAGCTTAATCCCCTTTTTCTTTGCTCTTTGATATCCACGGCCTCTTCTCCTCTGATGTGGGCTTCGGCTCTTTCGAGAGCTTCTTCCAAGGTCTTGGGCAGGGATTTGTTGAAATCTCTTGTGAGATATTTTGATGTGATGGCGTTCATAAAACCTGCCACTCTCATTTTTTCGTCTGCCCCTACGTATGTGAGACCTTCTTTCTTGTACGTTTCTATGAACTCTCGGAGGCTTTCGTCATCCATTTGTTTTATTTGAAAAATTACTGTAGCATCTTTAACGTACCGCCTTTGTTGTGAGAAGTTGGCTAGGAAACCTTTGCTCAGATCGTCGAAGCTCCAAACGCTTCTGGCTGGTAAATCGTTGAACCATATCCAGGCTGACCCAACGAGGGTTTGCATGAACATAAGGCAGCATTCAGCATTTGACCGTTTCTCAATTCTAGCGGCACCAGTGAAGATCTGAAGATGGTCTTCGGGATCCTCTGTTCTGTCATATGTCTTGATATGGGATGGCATCTTGATCTTCGTTTGGAAATCATAATCGGCTATTTGCTGTGAGAAGCATGAAAGATTACTTGGTTTGTAAGGTTTGGCCAAATCATCTTCCACCCTTGCATCCGTCTTGCTGTTGTTGTTGTTCCCTTGAGTGGCCAGCACTTGATTAATGAAGTGCTGCCACGGGAAGCTCGCCATCATCTGAGCTATAAGGTTGAAGCCTTGAAGGCTTCCTGGTGCAACTGGGCAGTTTACCCCTAAAGGGGTGCTCATAACGGCACTTCTGGCCAAGGGGAGCATAGACAAAGCCTGTTCCCACGTGGTACTTGCTGGGGGTGGAAGGCTTGACACTGGAGATTGTAGGAGCTGGTCCAAAGTCAGCTCGTGTCCTAGTGGAGCATCTGTTGTAGCTGGTTGGGAAGAAAAAAAGGAAATGTTGTCGGATTTGGCCTCGTGTACAGATATGGGTTAGGATTTGGAGGAGGATTGCTGGGACCAGCCTCATCCCTGGATGTAGTAGGCTGTGAATTTGCAAAAGGGGTCCAGGAGATAGTGACGGTTCTGGTTCGTTATAATCCAAACGAATTCTCACTCCCTTGTCTCTTTCCCTACTCACATATTGGTTGAGGAGAGACGTTGGTATAGCCACATGAGCCTGGCTAGCACTTGGGGTAGAGGTGTTTGGGACTTGATTTACCTCTCCCGGAGATTCACTTTCCGACATGGTAATTTCAAGATAATGGAGCTACACTACTAGGTCTTTTGAAGAGAATTAGTGGCGTAGCCCCACGGTGGGCTCCAACTTGTTGATGCAACAAATATTAGACCGATGGTAGTAGCTGGGCTGGTTAGGCAAAATGGTTGGAGGGTTTAGTTTTGCCTAACGCAGGTCGTGGGGTCCCCCCACGTTTGCAAGACGTGGAGAGAGGTTCACTAGTTTGATTTTGTTGTTTACTCGGGATCCTCCACTGAAATGTGTTCAGTCTCGGCTGTGGGAGCAATAATAATGTGTGTGTTGAATGTGATGAAGAGTGACTTGCATGGAACAAGTACTCGAAAGCAATGACCAGAGATTCTCGTGGAATCAGAGCTGATCCAGAATGTCTTGAGCACCAAATGAAGTGTCACATTTATAGGGAAGGTTATCGCTCAAAGAGGAAACCATTGACTAGTGAACATGCTTGCAGTGGAGGACTTACCCTTTTAGGGGTTAAAGCCTTTTGACCTGCGGGTAAAAGACTGCATTCTGTGGACTCGTCTTACTTTTGCGGCTAGGAGAGTTGGTGAAGCAATCAGAGATGTGACCATTTACTGTTCATATATTGCTTTATCCTAGCTCCCGGGTTTTTAACCTTTGAACCTTTTAACCCTTTAGGCTTTAATATGTCTAAGTCATTTTATTTGGTCTTGGGCTACCCCCATCATCAAACACCTTTAATAACATTAACCATATTCTGTTATGTTTAATTACATGCATTTTTAAACTTTGTGAGTTTTACGTGGGCTAATCATACAAAATTTGTTGATAGGAAACATCAAATACTACAAATGATACGTAATTTAAGATGTTGGGGGCATGAAGAGGACCTTTTATAGTTTGATATCACTTACCGTTAAATCTATCGTGAACCTTTATTATGTTTGTGAAACAATACAACCTCTTACCAACTGTCTTTGTCTCCGTCTCAACGTCTTCATTCTTCATAGAACCTTTTATAGTTTGATATCACTTACTGATGAAACACTGTTGGTGTATAAATGTCTGTTAACTTCGTCTTTATCGAGTCGTGTGTCTAGATAGGATAGAATGGAGCTCGGTATTCTAGAAATTAGGGTTTTAATGTAATTGGATCATTTTGCACGAAATGGACTTTGTCCATTTCGCACGAAATGGCGTTGCCCATTTCGCACGAAATGGCGTTGCCCATTTCGTACGGAATGCCACTTCTATAAATACCGAGCATGCCATGTCATTTGTAACGATCCGGATTTCAGAGCTGAGGTGCTGCCAAACTGTCAACTGATCTGTATTGCTTTGAAATCAATAAACAAGTGATTATAAACGTGAATCAAGTTGTAATCAAGTCCGTATCATCGAATTCCGCCTTTGATTCGGATTCAAACTCTTCTGATCGACTCTTTTAGGTCATATAACGATCCTACAAACACTGGTTAATACTGATGGTTAACTAGTTGGATCGTCTCTTCTGTGGGTTCAATCTCCTTCTCTGCTCACCAAATGACTAAGGTCCTGCAAAACAGCAACACCGTTAGCTCGTCAAGAGGGGAATATGGGGGTTTCCCTCTTAACCGGGCTCCGGCGTGAGAATAAGTACTGTTCTGAGGAAGAAAACAATGTGTGTTGTGAGTGAAAGTGGAGAGAATAGAATAGAATAACCTGAATGATGAAGGGTCCTATTTATAGCCGGATGGTGAAAGAGGGAGGAGCAACCTTGCAAGCTGCTATTGGGCGCCAGATGTCCTCCCAAGGGGAATATCCTCTTGGTCCCCTCTGCTGTGGTCAGGATGGTGGTACACGTGGTGCGCCCATATTCGTTCATGCTGGAGAAATCGTGCAGCTTCTGTCGGTCTGCTCCCGGGTCCGTTGCAGGTCTACATGGCGCTCGATTACTGGTGACACGTGTCGTCGTTTCTGTCAGATGGTGCATCTTTGGTGCCACCTTGACGTCTTCCAGAAGCTTCTAGAAGCTTCTGGATTTTTTTGCTGATGTAGGCGCCAAGTAGACATGAAAAGTGGTGTGGTCCCTGCCATGTGGATGTGGAATTGGGACCATACCTCTTCAAGTCCCCCAGTCCAGTGTGCCTTCTAGTTGAGTTGATCGGCTAGGAGGGATTCTGGACTTATAAGGGTAGTGGTTGTTTGCCTTTTTAAAACGCATGCTGGTTGCTTTGCGCGATTGAGCCAAGTGGACGCATGGCGCAGGGCGTATGATGGCAACTTTACAAAGTTGAGCCATGTGGACGCACGGCGCATGGCGTATGATGGCAACTTTACAAAGTTGAGCCATGTGGATGCACGGCGCGTGGCGTATCATGGAAATGTTTCAAAGTTAAGACATGTGGACGCACGGCGCATGGCGTATGATGGCAACTTTACAAAGTTGAGCCATGTGGACGCACGACGCGTGGCGTATGATGGCGACGTTTCAAGGTTGAGCCAACTGGACGCACGGCGCGTGGCGTATGATGGTTCCTTCTGAAAGAAGTTTCCTTTCTTGGAGTGGAGACAACTGACGTGACCGTCTGATGTCCCTGTCTTTTCGGAGATGAACAGTCGCTTTTCGCAGGTGTGTCAGTCACTTTTCGCCAGAGTGTCAGTCGTCTGCCGCCCACGCTCCCGAAAAACAAGGCGTCGGTTTCTCTCCCTTCTAACGTGTCCTTCCCCTGTTGGTTGTCTGTCTGTATTCCTAACGACCCACTACCCATCGCATTAAATGCGATGGGTATAAATAGGAGGCGGTTCCCATTTTTTCTTCACTTTTGAATTTCAAACTCCGTTCTTTCTTTCATCTTTTTCTCTATCTCCCTTCCTTTTCCATCTATTTTATCCAATTCTCTTCCTTTCATCTTTCAACATTATGTCTACTGGAGTCAATCCTTCGACTAAGAAGAGAAAATACAAACCTAGGAATCCCCCTGGTCCTGACCGTGCGGAGATTAATTGGAAAGAAGAAGAATTTCAGAAGTTGGTTAGAGATATGGGTTTCCGTTCTGAGTGGGGTGCTCAGTTTCCGACCCCAAATTCTACTGCTTTGGACGCTCCCCCCGGTTATATAGCATTGTATGCGGCCTACTTCCGGAAGGGTAACTTCCGTCTACCCATGACGAAGTTTACTGCTGAAGTTTTGACAAACTATAGGTTACATATTTCTCAGATCAACGCCTTAGGGTTACCTCGGCTTACTCATTTTGAATTTATATGCAAGGCCAACCGTATTGAGCCAACCTTCGAGATGTTTAACGTTTTTTATTTTGTGAGTTATACTAGTGGGTTTTACTCCTTCAACTCCCGGACCAGTGGGGTTAGTCCTTGTAGTACTAACCCACCGAAGAGTTTGCATGATTGGAAGCAGAAGTTCTTCTATATTCGTCGTGGAGTCATTCCGGTCGATATGCATTACCGGGCAGAGAGTGAGGGAGTTCCCTGCATAAATGTGTCTATAGATTTTGCTGAGCAGGAGTGGTATAAGACGTTGACTCGGAAGGCTACTTCTATTTCCCAACTTGAAGAGAGGGCGCTGGTAGGGGCTGGAATGAGCATGTTGTGGGTCCCGAAGAACCCTAGGGGTATCCCTGTTTATGGCTATCAGGGGAAAGGTATTAGTGTTGCTCATTTGTGCTTGTGTTCTTCTTTGATTTCGTTATGCTCTCCCTCATGTTTTTGTATTTTGCAGTTGGGTATAGTTTGTTGAATGTTCTCGATCCGAAGGCTGCTGGTGCCATGGTTGAAGCGATACTGCCTGAGGGGAAGCCTGTGTGGTTGGATCAAATCCGGGACCGTTTCCTGCACCCTACCAGTGATAGTTTTGCTACTTACGCCAATACTATCTTAGGTGAAGATGATGGGAGTGACTTTGATGATACTACTGACCCTACTCGAGAGGTGGTTATTGTCCTCTCGAGTGAGGGTTCTGACAGATCTCGTGACGGCCTAATTCCTCGTTCCCTGCGTGCAGGTCCGGCGCAAGGGGCTGCGAACGAGCCCGTGAATAAGCCTGTTGGTGTTGATGCTGATCCTTCGGTTGAAACTGTTGAGCAGTTAGAAACAAGGAAAAAGAAGATGTTGGATAAGTCTGAGAAGGAGAAGAAGGTTGAGGAAAAAGTTACTGAAGCTCCTCGTAAGCAACCTTCTAACCACCTTTTCTTGGACTATGTTGTCATTTCTGACACGCTATCTAGTTTAGACGCAGGAGAGAAACGCACTGAGCGTGATCCTGATGATGATGAGACTCTGACGGAGATCACGAAGAAGAAAAGGGTTCTTGAAGACAAGAAGAAAGAGCTTGATGAGCGAGCTGCTGCTGCGCTTGCCGCTAAAAAGTCTAAGCTCCAAAAGGAAACTCCTCCTGCACCCTCGGAGTCAGAGATTGACTTGGGCGTCTTTAGCGCAAAGCATGGTAATCTCCTGGAGAAGATATATGCTGCTTCTGGTTCTCAAGGTAAAGATTTTTCATTTGTGTTTCTTGCTCTTTATCTTTCATTATTCCTTTTAACTATCATGCATGTCTTGAAATATGTGCGAAATCGGGAAAGGGCACTCGCAAGATTGATATTTCGAAGATTACACCTCCCACATCTCCACCTTTGAGGACCTTTGGTCTGTCTCCTCCGCATGTTGATCGGGGAAAAAGGAAAGAGGATGACGTGGAGGTTGAACAGGTTGGAGAGGGTGGTGGCGACGCTCGTCGCGCGGGTGATGTTGGTGCTGGTGCTGGTGGTCATGATGTCCAAGAGGAGTCTAGCGAGGCTACTCCTCCGCACACTATCTACACCAAGGTTGTTAGGGGATCTTGCCAGGGTGGTGCTTCTGGGACTCACCATAGCCCGGAATATTAACATGTTCAGGGTGGGTCATGGGATACCCATAATCCTGCATGTGCTGATCTTCGACATGTCCCCCGATGGAACTTGACCCAGGGTTCCCGGATGACCGAGCTTGCTAACTGCTGTGAGTTCTTCTCTTTGTCTCTCCCCCCTGCTGAGAGATTATTTCAAAAGAGACGCAACCGGTTGGATCTCTTGGATGATCATATCCATGCTGGGGTCAACTTTTTTGCCACTTCGCAAGAGATCGCCCGGGAGTGGAAGCTGATGGGGGAGGATACTCTTAAATTTGAAAATGCGAAGAAGGCGTTCACTGAAGAGAGAGAAAAATTCAATGCGGAGAAGAAGGGTTTGGCATGGAGGGTTTCTGATGCAGAAGAAAAACTTGCCAAGGAAAAACAACTCAACGTTGACAAACAAAAAGACTGGGAAGCTGCTTGTGAGCGGACAAACAAAGAGCTGCAAACCCAGCGCGATGCCATTGTCAAGTTGTCAGGAGAGAAGAAGAAGATAGGTGATGAAGCCGAAGCGGAACGTGTTGCGCATCAAAAAAGGGAGCAGGAATACATCCAACGTATAGCCAAGTTGGAGAAGTTTGCTGCTGAGAAGGTTGCTGAAAACAAAGCTTCTGAGATCTTGGTTGAGGAAATCTCTGCTGACTGTAAATGGTTGCTCACACGCGCAGTTCCTCTGGTAATTTTCATTATGCTTGTTTGTTTTTTGTTGGTCGTTGCCGCTTTCCTCATGTATGTATTATCTTCGCAGATTGCTGAACGTATCGCAGGATCTGAAGAGTTAGCCAAGTACATGTATGAACTTGGTGAAGCTGCGTATGCTCATGGTCGTAAGGAAGGTTATGCGGAGGGGAGGGTAGCTGCTGAGGCAAAGGAACCGTTGAAGAGCTTTGACTTGTATAAGACTAACTGTGCTGCTCGCTATGCTGAGAAACGACAAGAATTCGAGTCTCTTGAATTTGCCATAGTCAAAGCTGCTGGGAAGTTATCCCGGAAACCGGACAGGATCGCATCGTTGAAAAGGGCACTTGGTGAGGAAGATCGTGAAGCTGGAGGTGCTGGTACTAGCCACCAAGAATGAAGGTTTCCGGCCTGCGTGCCGTGTATGGGCTTGATAGCCTTGTAATCATCTGACAATTTCGTAAACAATTTACCTTAAGCTTCGTGAACGATTTACTCTTGGTTGTTATGTCTGCTAACATTTTGTTACATTCGATTATGTTTTTATGCTAACTGTAGGTTTTGCTTTTTATTTGCTGTGAATTTTGTTGTCGTAACAATTTGTGCATGTGTAATTACTTTGATTAGGTATCACGAATGAATGATGGCGCTGACAGGTTATGCTGTGTTAGTTATCACGGCGTTACACAGTGTTGTGTTATGCCTTAAAAAACTCTACAACGTTTGTTCTGTCGTTTAGCGCATGGTTTGATTCGTGTATACGAAGTGATCGATTTACAGGTTATTGTGTTGACCCAGCTGTGCTCAGCTTTGGGGGCCTTACAATGTTTGTTTTACCATGCTTTCGATGTTTTCGTGTTTATGTGGGCACAAAGTATTATTTGGCATGACAGGCTTTAGTTGTGTTTTTGACCCGGCTGTGCACTTGATTGTGACGAGCCTTGGAGGTCTACAACGTTTCCTATTTCCAAGCCATTGATGTTTTCGTGTATGCCCGAAGTAATATATGCAGTTGTAACAAAAATTCACATGAGATAAGATAGCCAACACTTCTTGTATTAGAGTTAAATGTGTTGGCGCGCGGCCATTACAAGTACAGATAAAAACTGCGACTGTCTACATATAACATTTTCTCAATAGCTGAGCATTCCAGGTTCTTGGGACCTCTTTGTTCTCAAGTGTGCGTAACTTGTACGCTCCCTTCCCAAGGACTTCATCTACAACGTAAGGCCCCTCCCACTTGGGAGCTAATTTTCCCGGTTTCTCGGCGTTGGACGCCTCATTGTCCCTTAGGACGCAGTCTCCGGGGTTGAACGTGCAAATTCGGACCTTACTGTTATAGTATTTTTCCAATTTGATCTTATATTTCGCCTCATTGATTGCCGCTATTTCTCTCCTTTCTTCTAGAAGGTATAGATCCAACCTTCTTTCTTCCTCATTGTTGATCATGTTCATGGAGAGCATTCTTGGAGATGGCAGGCCAATCTCTGCTGGTATCATCGCTTCAGAACCATAGACTAGACTGAATGGTGTTTCTCCGTTACTGGTCTTTGGCATCGTCCTATGGGCCCATAGTATGCTGGGTAGCTCGTCAACCCAACCTCTTCGTTGTGTCCCCAGCCGTGCTTTGATACCATCCACAATACTCTTGTTCACTGCTTCAACCTGACCGTTTCCCTACGGGTGCGCAACCGAGGAAAAGGTATGCTCTATATGGAGATCCTTGAACCAACTTTGGAGATCTTCTGCAGCAAAATTTGTTCAGTTATCGGTGATGATTCTCAGGGGCAGGCCGAACCGACAAATTATTTGCTCCCAGATGAACCTTCGCACTACGGTAGATGTGGTTGACGCCACCGCCTTTGCTTCCACCCATTTTGTGAAATAGTCTACCGCGACTATGATGAACTTCACTGCTCCTGGGGCTTCTGGAAAAGGACCAACCATATCTATCCCCCATTGCTGGAACGGCCACGCCGTTGTTACGGGGACTAGTTCATTTTTTGGGCGCATCGTTTTCGGGGCGTGTCTCTGACAACCGCTGCATTTCCTCAAAACCTTGAGAGCGTCTAGATGCATTCCGGGCCAGTAATACCCGACATTCATTACTTTCGCTACTACCATTCTTGGGCCGGCGTGAATGCCGCAGATACCCTCATGTACTTCGCGAATCAGGTAGTTTGCATCTTCTGGATCGACACATCTCAATAATGGCCTGAGGTACGATTTCCTGTACAATATCCCATCAACCATCTGGTAGTGCAAGGACTTGTACTGTATTTTCCTTGCTTCAGCTTTGTTTTCGGGTAGTATTCCAGACTGGAGATACATGATTATCGGAGTCATCCAAGACGTCGTTCCCAGTTGAATGATACTCACTTGCCTTAGTGGTACCGATGGATTGCTTAAAACTTCAATGCGCACATCCTTGGCTAGGTGCTGGAAACTGGTGGATGCAAGTTTGCTTAGTGCATCTGCTGGTTTATTCTCACTTCGGTTGATATGGTGCACTTTGTAGGAATTGAAGTTCTGTAGCAATGTTTTTGGTTGGTCTAGGTATAGTGCCATCACATCTCCTTTGGCATCGTACTGGCCATTGATCTACCATGCTACTAACATGGAGTCCACATGCGCCTCAATGTGTTTGACTCCCATCTTGATTGCTAACCTCAAACCAGCAAGAAAGGCTTCATATTCGGCTTCATTGTTCGTGATCTTGAAGTCTAACCGGATGGCGTACGTGAATTCATGTTTTTCTGGACTTACCAGCCTAAGTCTTGCGCCTGCGCCATCTTCGTTGGACACGCCATCTGTATACAGTAGCCATGGTTCTTCCGAATGTTGCCTTTCAGCTCTTTCCATTTCCTTGCATTCTCTGTCTTTATCATCAGGCACTTCTGTCATGAAATCGGCCAACACCTGACCTTTAATTGCTGGCCTTGGTCTAAAAACCACATTGTGGCCTCCCAGTTCTATGACCCATTTTGCCAGTCTTCCGGATATCTCGGGTCTTGCGAGGATGTTGCCGATGTTGTAATTTGTTAAGACGTGAATGACATGGTTAGCAAAGTACCTGCGCAATCGTCTGGACGCGTGGACCAATGCGAGGACCAACTTTTCCATTATTGCGTATCTTGTCTCTGGGTCATTCAAGGTGCGAGACACGTAATAGATTGGCGTTTGTACCCCTTGTCGATCTACCAATAAGACTGCCCCTACCGCTTTTTCTGACGCTGATAGGTACATCACCAGGGGTTCCCCCTTCATTGGTGCTGTCAGCGTTGGCAGTCGTATGAGACAATCCTTCATCTCTCGCAATGCATGCTCGGCTTCTGGGGTCCACTGAAACTGATTCTTCTTTACACAATTGCGCAGGGTTTTGATGAATGGGAAGGATTTTGCTACGTGATTGGCGAGGAAACGGTTGAGTGCTGCTAACCGTCCAGCCAACTTTTGCATTTCCTTTATCGTTGATGGTGAAGGCATCCGCTCGATCGCTTGCACCTTTTTAGGATTGACTTTAAACCCATCCTTTATGACGATGAAACCCAGGAACTTTCCTTCTTCCATCCCAAAGGAACACTTCACTGGGTTTAGCTTGATATTCACTCCACGCAATGTGTCGAATGTTTTTTGGATGTTTACCAGCATCATGCTTTCTTCCTTGCTCATTATGACCAAATCGTCCATGTATACTTCTATGTATTTACCGATCGCGTCACTGAATTTTTCGTTCATTAATCTTTGATAAGTGGCACCTGCGTTCTTCAATCCAAAGGGCATTTTTGTATAGCAATACAACCCTGTTGGTGTGCGAAATGCGGTCTTGTCTTCATCTTGTATGGCCATTTGGACCTGGTGATACCCCTTATAGCAATCAAGGAAGCATTTCCACCCGAATGATGCCAATGAATCGATTTTTTCGTCAATTTCTGGTAAAGCATAGCAATCACGTGGGCATGCTTTGTTTAGATCTTTGTAATCCACGCACATTCGCCAACCACCGTTTCCTTTAGGGACCATCACTCGGCTGGCTACCCAGGTTTGGTAACGAACTTCTCTGATGATACCAGCGTTTAGCAACTCGGTGATTTGCTCTTGCATAGCGTCGTGCTTTATATCTCCAAGATGACGTTTTGTATGTACCACAGGTTTAGTGTTTTCAGAAACATTCAGTCTGTGCTCTGCTATGTGCCGTGGAACACCAACCATATCAGCCGGTGTCCAAGCGAACACGTCCATGTTCTCAAATAGCAACTTTTTCAGCGCCGCGCGCGTGAGATCGGACATTGCTGGGCCTAAAGTGACAGTTTGTTCTGGATATTTATTGTTCAGTATCCATTTTTCGGCTTCTGCGCGCGGTGTGGATTTGCTTGCTTTTGCCGGTCTGATTTCATCAGTTGTGAGGACTTCTTTGCTCGCGTAAATTATTGCTATCCCCGTCTCTGTTGGGAAACCAACAGCTGAATGAGGACCTGAGCAGATCATACTAAAATCTCCTTGGGATTCTCTTCCCAGGAGGATATCATGTCTTGAGCTTGCTGGCAACACCATGAATGTAACTTCATCTGTTCTTGAGTTCCTTCCATCCGAGAGCAACACCGGGAACGATATCTGACCGAGAGGAAAAACGGCTTCATTGCAGAAACCAGTTAGTGGGTAATCTACTGGTTCTAAGCGCGCTTTGTCCTCTTGGTCGAATTGATTGAAGCATTGTTCGTAGATGATATCTGCGGTGCTCCCTGGATCAATGAAAACGTAGTCGGTTTGGTAATGACCGACCACGCCAGAAATAACTATAGGTCTTCTTTCTCTTGGCCCCCCCGCACCACGGGGAAGACAACTTGTTTTTAGCGCCAAGAATCGTCTTGTGTGCGCTTGTTATAGTTCTTTCGTGGTCTCTGTGGACCCCCTTGAATCATGTGAGTTTATAATTTCCGTAACTTTTTGTTGTCCGGGCCTTCTTCCCTTCTTTGTATTTGGCGATTATCACGCTTTCCCCCTTTTACCAGATGGGTGAGCCTTCCGTCTTTCAGAGCTCTTTCTATATCCTGCTTTAGGCTAAAGCAGTCGTCGGTCATGTGACCCGTGTCTTTGTGGAATTCGCAAAAAAGATTTGGGTCTTGGCCCCTTTTGTTGCGCATCTGTAAAGGGGGTGGTTCTCGGTTGACAGGACCTCGGGAGGAGTCTTTATTAGGGGTGTCCACTGCTTTTCTCTGTTTTCTCTCTTAACTTCTTTCCGATGACTGATCTGGTTGATTGTATTGCGCGCATCTTCTCTTATCGGGCTCCTTTCTTTGTAGCTGGATGTTTTCCACGATTGGCCTTTGCCTTTCTTGTTGCGCCGATCACTTTGGCTGTAATTGTATTGACGGCTGTCATCGCCGGTCAATTGTTTATCGGTGCGCGCGACCGTCTTTGCTGCTTCGATGAAGGTGTCCCAATCTTTGGGGCCTCCGTCTATTCCTTTCAACCGTTTGATCAGGTCATCATACTTCACTGCCTTCATGAAGTGCGCGCGCATCATCTTCTCGCCTACATCTCCGATTTCCAGACATTCCTTGTTATATCTGGTAATGAAATCTTCTATGCTCTCATGGTCTTTCCTCCATATATTTAAGAAATCAGCTGGATCTCTAGTATGCCTGCGTTGTTGTGAGAAGTGCGCGAGGAACTTGTCTCGAAAATCGATCCATGATTTAATTCGTCCTGTTGGTAGGCGGTCAAACCAGACGCGCGCTGCGCCGAAAAAGGTTTGTGCGAAAAGATGACACCAAGTTGGTAATGTCCAGCCACCTGTTAATCCTGCGCCGTTGAAGACTTGGAGGTGGTCGTCAGGATCTGTTAAGCCATTGTATTTACCCACGTTGTGTGGCAGTTTTGTCTTATCTATATCGGCTGTTGCAATCTCCCGGACGAACTTAGAATTTTCCGCTATGCCTTCCGGGCGATAGCTCAACGAGAAGTCATGTTCTGCATTTGGATTGTGCCCTGCGCGCTTGTGTGGTTTATACGCCTCGTGTTCTGGTGGTAATCTGCTGAATTCCGTGCTTTCTTTCTTGTACGTCGGGTCATCTTCTTCCTTGTAGTTATCCCATTCGTCATTTATGTTGCGTGGGCCCAAGCGGTTGTGCACTGGCTTTTTCTGCTGGTGCGTGTATTGCACGTAGTTGCTTTCCGTTTCGCCGTAAGTTTCGCGCGTATCGTGCACACTTTGCCTTCTAACGTTGGGTGTTTTCTCCGCGTTTGGGTTCCACACATTTGTTTGTTGGGGCATGTGACTTGGAGGCCTTTGTGGTGGAGTGACAAAAGCGGACTGGTTAGCTTGTGCTTGGAGCACGGCTTGCTGCGCGTTGAGTTGCGTATAAACAAGGTTTAAAGACGCCATTTGCTCGGCATACCAGGAAGCCAGAGTTTTTCCTTCGGGTAGCCCTAAAAGTGCCGAGAAGTTCAATTGTGTTTGGCCCGATGGAGCTGAGGGACCAGCTCCATGGTTCGGTGTTGGAACTTCTAGAGATTCTTGGTTAACCACCCCGAGTGTGGGTTGAAAAGTAGCTCCGTTTGTTCTTTGATGGATAACTCTGGACGTGCTTCCAAAGATATCTGGCATCTCGTTGTTTACTTGCCCTTCTCGGATCGTCTCGTTCCCTTGAAACCTTTGGACGTGAGCGGTGTCCGAGATTAGTTCAAAGGAAGAGATTTCTCCGTCTATGTGAGGTGAAGGGTTTGATTCAGTCATTTAAAGAGCTTTTTGAAAGAGAAAAGAGATGAAAGTGGTTTTGCAAAGAATGCGGTAGACGCCAATGATGAAACACTGGTTAATACTGATGGTTAACAAAATTAAAACTTTCAACGTGTTTAGAAAAAAGCTCACAATGATTTTGGAATTTAGTTTTTTAGGATGTTCATTTGAGGTTGACGTGCCAACATGTGATTGGTTGCCCCACCATTCCATTAGCGCTTTATTAACTTCTTTTCACAACATTGACGCTTAATTATTGTATTTTAGGGGTGGGCTAATTACACCCCCACCCCTACTTTTCATCAAATTTCACCTCTTTAAAAATCATTTTTTTATTATTATCCCATCAATGATTTTTTGTTACCTACTACAACACTTGCTTGCGAAAATCTGGCCTTTTTCAATTAAGAGTGTATTACATTTTTTTTATCAATCAATTTGAATGTTAATTTGCATTTTTATATGGATCGTCTTTTCTCTTTTATCGGTGGAGGGTTGTAATAACACTAGCTTTTTTTTATATGTTTGGATTTTTGGGAGTAATTTTGGTTCTCTACGTGTTTTGAACCCATTTCATCATATCTTCATGAGACTTGAATGCCTAAAAATAAACTGATATTGGAGTTGGGACTTATGAGTATCGCTACAAATGCAAGAGAAAAATCAAACAAAATGATAAATGAAGTTATCCGAAATGGAAACCATAAAAATGAGAACATGTACTGTGAGTACCGAAGTTGTTCACTCGATATTGGTTAGGTTTGGTACACTATCGATTTATTAAAGGGTGTACCTATTGGCACACCCATTTGCCTATCTACACACCTTAAAAGATGTTCTTGTCCTTATATGCACACTCTGTAGTGTCGAACTGTGGTTAAAACGCGACGTTTTGGTCCGGTTAACCTAACAAAGACTGACGGGTCTATTGACCACACCAAAACGCCGAGCATTGGCCGTGTTTTGGTCCTGTCAACCAGACAAAAGACTGACACCCGGTCTGGTTGACAGGACCAAAACGCGGCCAAAGCTCGGCGTTTTGGTCCGGTCAATAGACCCGTCAGACACCCGTCAGACACCCGTCAGTCTTTGTCTGGTTAACCGGACCAAAACGCCGCGTTTTGGCCACAGTTCGACACTGCAGAGTGTGCACATAAGGACAAAAAACACTTTTTTGGGGTGACTATCTACACACCAAGTGTGTAGATAGTTTGGGCCTTATTAAAAACATAAGGGAGTTTTGATTCTTGAATGCTAAAACTGTGAAATCTTTGATAGTTCATTCTGACTTTAAAAAATTTATTAACACACATGGATCAACACTTTATAAAAAAATATTAATAGTACGATAAACAAATGAGTAAAAAATTAACGCCACATGTGGCATCAACTTCAATGTTATACCAATAAAGCACCACATGACATTGCGAAAACGCATATAAACTTAATTTCATCATAAAATGCAGCAAGTATACTGGAACGTTTTATAGAAAAATTGAAGAGAAAACATTTTTTTTCTTAAAGAAAGCTAATAATAAAAGATAACAAAACTCTTTTGGTGGCAATTGACGATATGGTTTCCGAAGGAAAGTCAAAGTCAAACTTTGAAGTCAGCGTAGCGTAGACCCGGTTAAGACAAAATAGTCTGGCCGGAGTGAGCCAATGGGGCTCTCCAATTTGGGAAGCATAGTGGCCTAACACAAGAAAGTCGCCATTCTAAGAAAAAAAAAAACAAAATAACAAAAAAAGGTTAAACTTCTATTAATTTGAAACTTAAGGAAGTGGTTACGTTTGGTAAAATTCAATGAAAGAAGGGTACGTTAGCAACACCTTTTAGTATTAGTATTGTTTAATCAGGTAAACAACTTAGGTGCTGTTTGTCAACATCTGAATGGTTAAGTGCTGAACCAGTAAGTGGTCTGAACCATTAAGTGTTGAACCAGTAAGATGTCTGAACCATTAATAGCCTGTATAATTCTTAACCGTTCAGAGGCAAATATCTGACCAATTCAGATTAGAGGTCTTAACCATTCAGCCTTTGTATAAATCTTAACCATTCAGAGGCAAATGTCTGAACCATTCAGACATCTGCGTGAAACAAACAGTCTGAACCATTATGTGCTGAACCAGTAAGATGTCTGAACCATTAATAGCCTGTATAATTCTTAACCGTTCAGAGGCAAATATCTGACCAATTCAGATTAGAGGTCTTAACCATTCAGACTTTGTATAAATCTTAACCATTCAGAGGCAAATGTCTGAACCATTCAGACATCTACGTGAAACAAACAATCTGAACCATTAAGTGCTGAACCAGTAAGATGTCTGAACCTTCAAAAAACTATTCCATATACATATTTCTTATTATATATAACTTCTATTACTTTTACATAAACTTTAAATAGAAGATTAACACCTATGAATCAACTAGAAAGAGCAACATCCGCATATAACCTCAAGTGTTATCATATGACTTCGTCCTAGGTAGCCACAATGTTCACTTTCTTATAACTTTTATTCAAGATATTCTATATATTCCTCTTATAGTTACTTAACCCATCATTACATATCAATATCTTTATAAAACACCTTCTTAAACTCCTCCACATGCCTCACTTGCAAACACAATGCTACAACCAACGATCCATCCCCATCTTTCCCATGAAGAATCAAAGAATCACCATCGGAATCATGTGTTCCCGGACCCATATGAACCTCCTTCCCCCACCCGAAATCGGCACCATAAAGGGGCAACGTTAACCAACTTATCACCCCTACATTTGGATTTCCATAAAAATGTCCCTCATCACCACTTGTTGGTATCAACTCTCGAAACTGTGATAAGTCCTCTTGATTCTTCAAAAAGTCGATAACCGAGTTCACATACTCATCATCCACGTTCTTAACCGCGTCCCTTATTTTACTCGAAACGAATCCTAAAGGGTTTGAAACTATCTCACCCGAGCATCCGGTGGCAATCATGTTTACTATAGCGTTCCCAAAGTATTTTTGTGGCAATGGAGGCCTCATTTTGTTTCGAATATCGACACAAAAGGCTAATGCGGTTGGTTGTTCGGGTTTGTGATTACGCGCTTTGCATGATGTTCTCCATATGTGTGCGGTTATAGCTTCATACCGACTAAAACCACGGCTTGTTTCGCTTTTTTGTATTTGGTTAGCTTTGTTTCTTAGTTTCTCAACTTGGGTTGCGGTTAGTTTCAACATTGTGACCGTTGTTTCATTCTCTCGCTCGTTTTCGCCATCAATTAGGACCGGGGGAGGACCAAATTGTTCATGGTTAACCATCTGTAATGTCCTTGGAGGATCCCCCGCTCGTAACACTTTTCGATCAAGATAAGGTGGTGTTTCCACCAATTCGCCTCGCGAAACCCTAGCCCATTCGGAGACAAAGTGAAGTGCGCTTTGCCCGTCTGCAACCGCATGCGATATGCTTAAACCGAGGCTAAATCCTCCACAAACAAACCTTGTGACTTGTAAAACAAGCAATGGTATTTCTTCAAGTGGTGTGTTTTGATAATCTATTGAAGGAATAAGTTGATGATAAACTGGCGAAGGTAAAAGACTATCCAAATCCGCTAGATTCGCGTCCGCATAAGCTTCGAGGAACTGGACTCCTGCGCCATTACAATCGAGCTCTAGACGGCCTCTTGCGATGAAGGATAGGCGGCCGGCTAAAGGGAAGAAGTGAACTAGGGTAGAACTGAGTGAAGCTTTTAGGGTTTGCAAGACAATGAGCCAATCCTCAGCCTCAGGGGACTGTTTGTAGAAGTATATGGTTGGGACATGAGTGGTGAGACCGGTTTGGTCTAGTTCTGATAAGGCTAGCTTACCGGACCATGTTTGGTCAGCTGGTTTAACCATGCAAAAAGTCTTGTTGAAAACCCTCATTTTTGAAGAGATAGGGATCACCGAAGCAAAAGTGTTGGTGTTTGGGGTATTTATGGGTCAAATGAAGCAACTGTAATGGTGTGACCTAAACTTGTGCCTATAAAAACAGTGAATTGGAGAAGATGTAGAGTGCATGACCATGGGAGATTACGTGTGTAGCTTGCTTGTTAATTAAGAGTTTATAAAAAATGTTTGATGGACATTAAACTATTAAAGGGTTAACTTCTTTTACCATTTATAACAATTTATTTTCATATTATCGTGTTATGAATTTACATCGAAATAGATGGTAGACGGGCAACAAGCTGCGCCACTACCTCTTTTTAAATAGCAAAACTAAGTATTTTAAAAACTAGTCCCTATATATATATATATATATATATATATATATATATATTTCCCTACATTAATTGGTAACTTAAGTTTGTGTCTTATTTTGCTATTCGATTTTTCAGTCTTAATGCTATTACTCATACTTCTTGCATAGCTATTTTGTCTTATTTGTGGTGTGTGAAATAAAGTGCAACTTAGGTTAGTGATGTGTGCTCTTAACTTGATACGAGACATGTTTGGTTTTATTATTGTTTTTGAAAATCATTTACCTTTTAATTATTATTGTTTGTTTCTCTTAACATATAATTGCCCCATATGCAAGGGCGGACCTAGTAAGAGTCCAGGGTGGGCGGGCGCACCCCCTGAAAAATTTTTTTTTGTGTATTTTATAAGGTAAAATTCTCCCCGCACCCCTTGAAAATTTGGTTAAACCCCTTGTCCGCACCCCTTGAACCCTTGAAAATTTGGTTAAACCCCTTATCCGCACCCCTTGAAAATTTTTTCTGGGTCCGCCACTGCCCATATGAGTAGGACACATTGATGAATCTGTTGATTTACAGTTTTCATTATTTTTGAACAGATGATCGCTTATATTAACGGGAAAAAATTTAACAGTAACTGATACTTTAGTATGAATGCCCATAATGTTTATCGAATTAAAAGATCTCAATTTAACTCTTTAGGTTTCATTTTCTATCTTTTTATCTACTTTTGATATTCGATATCTGCATCGTGTGTTTACTTAACCTTACGACTTTTTATGTGGATTTTGTTATCATTTCGACTTATTTATACTTTTTTGTTGGTTTAAATTTGATGAGTTAACACCTAGCAACACGAGTGCGTGATTCAAAATCTTTAGGTCTATTGTTTTGTTCGGTTTGGTATTCCCGCCACAACGCATGGGTTCAAAAAACTCGTTAAGATAAAAATATGTTTTCATACCATATATTCTTGAAGATATATTTTATTTTGTTTATGGTTTGGTTTTAACGGTTTTTAAGATAAGTTGTAAGTCAACAATTAGTAACTGTTATAGTTATTAACTATTATAGTTTCACAATTTATGATAAAATAATGTATAGAAATGGATCCAAACTTATAACTTTAGGCTCTAGGGCAAAAGATCAAATACAAATAGTCTTATCGTACAAAACGTACGTAAGGCATGAAAAGCTAAAAAAACGCAGTGGTATTTTCGTAATTATTTACTCGTAGAGTAATTATCAAAATTTCCCTACAAATGATTTATGATTTTGTAGGGTAATTTTGATCTTTTAGGGTAATTTTAATGATCTTTTAGGGTAATTTTGATCCTATAGGGTAATTATGTAGAGTATCATAATTACTCTACAAATGAAATTGTAGGGTAATTTATCTTGTAGGGTAATTTTGATCTTGTAGGGTAATTTTGATTCTGTAGGGTAATTACGAGTAAAATAATTACGAAAATGTCAGCGCTTTTTTTTACCTTTTCATGCTTTTCGTACGATAGGGCTATTTGTATGGATCTTTACCCTAGGCTCTAGTGGAGTTGACATAAGGGATGAGGCTAATGACACATTGACACTCATTTTGCCTACTTTAGAACTCACAAATCATGCATTGTCACCTTATTTCTATTCTCAACGTGATTGTAACATCCCCGAAACTCGATTTGTTATGTAAGCCGGATTCTATACGTATTTAATTAGAACAGAATATTTCCCTCCATTTCTTTATTATTTATTTTGTGACGTGTCGCTCTTATTTAATTAATACGATAGCGACTGAGACCGAAACATAAGCTTAAATTATAATAGAGTTCGAAAAAACTAAGTTAATTAAGTTAGAAATTGTGAAGAGATTAATAAACTAAGTTAACTATGATATTCAACCGAGTTATGAACTTTAAGGACTTTTTATGAAATTAATGGAACTCAAAAGCCGAGGGGCTTACGACGTAAATCCTGAGAGTTTTTAAGTAAAAAAACAAATAAAAGGGGGAGGCCCGGGTTTTGAATCGGAGACCTCACCCTTCATCATCAACAACAACACACAATAACATCATTGTACCACCATGGTGCTCAGTGGCGGATCTAGGATTCCGACCAAGGGGTAACGTGGTATAAATAAGCCGTAACGAAATCGAAAAAACGTCAAATTTTTTCAAAATTTACACTAATTTTTCCAATTTTTTTCCGACCAAGGGGTAGCGGGGGTTACCCCTACCAAAGAGGTAGGTCCGCCCCTGATGGTGCTTGTGTTAGAACTAGGAGGTAGTAAACCTTTAGGGTAGGCGGGGCGTAGCGTTGTGGTACGTGGTGGTTGGGTGACCACGCGTGGAACACCGCCGCCACTGAAGGTGACCATGCATGGTGGTCATAACGCGTGCTGGTCATAACGCGTGAAGATTGATGAATGTTATCGTTGAGTTGAATGTTGGGGTGACCGTTGGACGAGAAAAAAAATTAAACAATACATATATATATATATATATATATACCATCATCAAACCCACAAAAAATACAACCTTTCAACCCACAAAAATATCATCTCTACACTCTACATTCTAAACTGAAAAATGGAAGGTTCAGGTAAACGCAGTTCGTGTTCGAAGAAAAAACCCACACGGCCAAAAGTTCGAGCTAATCTTGGCGAGCCGGCGAGATTTCGCTTGCATAACGAAGCTGACCCAATCCCACCATTTCAAACCCAACCGTTTCCCAACCAACCATTTCCCCACCAACCCTTTCAAAACGAACCGTTTCATAACCAACCGTATCAAAACCGATCGTATCAAAACAAACCTTTTATTCCACCATTTCAAACCCAACCGTTTCAAACCCAACCGTTTAATCAAATGTCACTCGACCAACTAGAAGATAACAATCCCATCCACCAATTCGCCCGTGCATACCGCGAACCACAACAACAACTTGATGACGATGACGATAGTGAAGCGGTTCAAGAAGAACAAGAAGACGATGAAGAAGTTGATATCGTCCCAATAACCGGTGGTCGGAGAGCTTGGACGAGCGATGAGGAGGTCGCCTTGACCAAGGCATATTTGCACATCTTCGAAAACAAAAAAACATTCAAATGAATAAAGAAGAGACTTGTTTTGGAGACGAGTTATTGCACATTTTTCCAAACTTCCTGGTTCGACCGAACGCAACATGGATCAAATGACTTCAAAGTGGGGAGATTTGAACCGAAAAATGAGTAAATTTAACGCTTGCTTCATTCAATTGGTATTTTTTTAAGTTATTACTTTATTTTGTTATTTTTTTATCTTGTTATAAACTAGTGTTTTTTGTATTTTTTTGTAGACCCGAAATCCACAAAGTGGAGCGAGCGAGGCGACTATCATCAAAAACGCCCTAAAAGAGTATTTCATGACATACCGCCATAAATCTTTTCCATACTTGGCATCATGGGAGGTTGCGAGACATCACTCGAAGTGGGTACCGGTTACGTTGGTCGACATGGATGGGCCAACGGCTCCAAAGAAAAGAGGAGGTTCAAAAAGATCAAAAACTTCCGAGTCCGGAAACTACACTACTTCAGAGTCCAACATCATGCCCGAAATGAATCTGAACGACCAACCCGATGACGAACGCGAACAAGATGATACACCAACAAGGCCGCATCGCAAGAAAAGTGGTGATTTGTCAAGCTGAGGAAAGGAAGCAGTGGCTGATGCATGGTCGAATACCGGTGTTCTAATATGTTTAAGTTTATGTTTTTACATAGCCTTTAGTTTTGAATAGGCTACTTTTGATTGAAATTGTGTTTTATAGGCCAAACGGAGTTTAAGGAGCTATTTGGAAACTATTCGAAGCGCCAGAAGCGAACGGTATCAACCGAAAACACGAAATATGAAAAACCGGAGAATTATACCCTACAGGGGCCATCGGCGACGCCCCGCGTCGTCAGAAATGTGCGTAGACAGCGAAACAAGGCGTCGGGAGAAACTAGACTTTGGGAGCCGCGACCACGACGCAGGGGCTCGCGTCGCCGACGCCCCCTTCTGCGTGCGGACGCGATTTTCACTTCCGTTTCAATTTTGAACGACTTAAAATGCTTTTGGGGGTCATTCAAGGGGGTTACAAGTTTTGGAGTGGAAAAACACCATTTGGGAGCCAAGAATCCCATCTTCTTCACCCCTAACCTACATCTAACATCCCTAACCTCTAACCCATCATCAAACACAATTCCTAACCCTAATCCACCATCACCATCACCATCATCACCAACCCTTCCAACATCATCCTCATCCATCCACACTCACCATTCAACCCTAAACCCTAACCTTCATCCTTCCTCCAAGACTCAAGGTCATGGCTTGGTGTTCGTGTCCGTCATTCGGTGATCGTGTTCCTTCAATCATGAGGTGCTAGTCTCCTCGGATTCACCCCGGTGTAGATTTTTGTAAGATTTTCTAGGGTTTATACATTTGTTCTTAGTTTGATTGTGACAAGTTGTTTAGTATTTGAAACCTTTGATAATTGTCTTGCATTTGTTTAGAATTCGTAAATTGTCGAGTGATGATAAAATTTGACTTTGCGAAATGGTTATGTGCAATTATGCCTTATCTTAGGTTAATATTTACATGTTCTTGGTAAAGAAGTGCATTGCGGTACGTTGTCTATGACGTTGATAGCTTTTGACACCTAAGCCACGTGACACTAAATTCGTTAATCACTATATGCAACTGAATCAAGTTAAAACATGTAGTAACCCTAGGTCTTACAATTATCGAACCGGGTGTAGAACTTGTTTCTAAATTATTGTTTTCAACCACTTAGTAAGTTTTGCAATCTTAATTAATAAACCATTGTTTTAGATAATAGCAATTTGTCGGTTCACTCTGATTTCTTTTTAAACCAAACAAACAAAGAAAATTAGCAAGCTTCATAATTACTTTGTACATTTTTGTAAATAGTCTAACTAATCAAACAAGTCGTGCAATACTGACCACACGCTCTTCGTGAATACGATACTCGACTTACCCTAGCTACCTAGGTTAATTGGGTTTTTGACTGATTGGGACGCCACGGTCGCACGCTGCTGATTTTGTGGATCTGTTCCAAAGAAAGTTCAAGATTTTGTGGAGGGTTTACATGAAGTTCATAATGCTGTGTATGATCATTTGACCCGAGCTAATCTGAAGTATAAGCAAGCTGTTGATCAGAAGCGTAGGCATATTGAGTTCGAGGAAGGTGATTTTGTTTGGGTTGTTTTGACTAAAGATCGTTTTACAGTTGGGGAATACAACAAGTTGTCAGCCAAGAGGATTGGCCCAGTTGAAATCGTGGAGAAGATCAATCCGAATGCGTATCGTCTGAAGCTGCCAAGTCACATTCGTTGTTCTGATGTGTTTAATGTGAAGCATCTGTTGCCTTATTATGGTGATTCTTCTGATGATGAACCTGTTGGTAATTCGAGGGCGAATTTTGTCTATCCAGGGGGAATGATGCGGGCCCAAGTGTGGAGGAGCGGGCTATCTTGTATTTGGAGGCCCAGGATCACGTAACAAAAGGGGCTTCACTAAAATGGCTCTAACTTGGGCTACGGGGGGCCGTTTGGGTCATCGTCTGGGCCAAAAAACGCTTATTTCTATTAGTTATTTAAGTTTTTATGTTTTTTGAAGTGTTTTGGGCATTTTTTCTATGACGTTGATAGCTTTTGGCACCTAAGCCACGTGACACTAAATTCGTTAATCACTATATGCAACTGAATCAAGTTAAAACATGTAGGAACCCTAGGTCTTACAATTATCGAACCAGGTGTAGAACTTGGTTCTAAATTATTGTTTTCAACCACTTAGTAAGTTTTGCAATCCTAGTTAATAAACCATTGTTTTAGATAAGAGCAATTTGTCGGTTCACTCCGATTTCTTTTTAAACCAAACAAACAAAGAAAATTAGCAAGCTTCATAATTACTTTGTACATTTTTGTAAATAGTCTAACTAATCAAACAAGTTGTGCAACACTGACCACATGTTCTTCACGGATACGATACTCGACTTACCCTAGCTACCTAGGTTAATTGGGTTTTTGACTGATCGAGACGACACGGTCTGTTAGTGGTAGACTCCATCACCGAATTAAAAACGGCTAGGTTGGTGGAAATGGCCGAAACCAAAGAAAGAAAAGAAAAACTTGCGCTTCAAAACTTAAACATGACGAGGCGTATATTAAACACTTAACTGAAAAAAATAGTGAAGTTCGATGATGTGGCGGAAGCTGGTTGGGTGTGGTGAGTGATGAAAAATGGAGCACCCCCACCCCCTTATAATTAAACTCAGACCTGAAGATCATGTTTTGTATAGCTGTTAAGGGGAAAGCATTAAAAGAGAAGAGAAATGCATGGGGGCGGTCAGTGGCAGAACTAGAACATTAACTTAGGGGTATCTAAAAAAAATTCACTGATCTATCGTACAATATTAAAAAACGACAATAAATAAATAAAGTAAAACAAATACCTAATAGATTTGCCATCTTCATTTTTTCATAGCTTGAAATTGTTCCATCACATCATTGTCTTTTACTTCACGTAAAAAATCATTTTCGACCGCACAAACCATAGCATTGTTCAAAAATTCCGAGCCCATTCAATTGCGTAAATTCGTCTTGACAAGCTTCAATTTCGAAAAACATCTTTCAACGGTTGTGGTTGTAACTGGTAAAGGCAAATCTAGTTTCACTACCTGATAATGATTGTTTTTTAGATTGTGAAGTTCTAAAAGACACTAACTTGACACAAAAAAAAACCAAACAAATTAATTAATAAATAAAGTAAAACACACTCCAAAAAAGTCAAGATTTTAGTATCTTTAATCAGAATTAGATTGTGGAAGTCTTCAGCCGCTGAAGTCAGACTCAATACCCATGACCATGAATTCAGCCGCTGAAGTCAGACTCAATCCTTAATCACGAATTCAATACTCAAAAAAGTCAACATGTGCAACAGTTCAGACTTAATACTCACGTTTGGTATCCTTAATCAGCGCAGCAGACATTTGATGATGAGAAAGATGATCGACGTTTGGTATCCTTAATCAGATTGTGTCATGCATTAAAACTTCAGGGCTTATTTTATATTATTTTGGGCTAACATATTGGGCAATTAGGCAATTAGGCTTATTATTTTCAATTGATTTTGGCTTACATACTTTTTTTAGGGGTGTCGTCGTAGTTGTTCAGGGGTATCCTTGGTATAAAAACATAATTTTTTTACACAACCGAAAAAAGTTGAGCCGTAACCCGTGCTACAGCTCGGTATACATAAGGTCCGCAACCTGGGGGCGATATTCGAACCCGACACCCATGGTTTCACGCGTGTCATGTTAACCACTGGGCCACAACTTTTCTTGTGTAGAAACCCAGTTCGGAACATTTAAAACCCCACCCCCATGTCATCGTCTTCTACCTCCCAACACTCCCAATCGCGACCCTCCTTCCAACGAAAACCTGATTCACGATTTTGACCTGCTTAACGCGATCCCGAATGATTTGTATAATAGGAAAAATCAACCAAATGACTTAAATCATTCTTTAATGTCCTTAATTAATCTAGTAAATGTGAGCTTTAAACTCCATTGATGTAACACCCCAAAAATATAAAACTTTATATTTTCATTATAAAGCGTTAAGCAAACAAGAATCAACTAACTAGGAATTTATAAACCAGTTAGTTACGAGTCTTGAAGTGACTTATAATAAGGTTAAAACATCTAAACTTTAAGTTAAACAAAAGTTGAGGGACCAAATTAGCAAAACTTAAAACATGAAAGTTTAATTATTAAATAAAACACCAAACACACACATGAGTGTGTGTTTGGATCGTACAGAAGAAAGGGGCGACCAGGGGTTTCTTCCAAACCCTAGTTCTCACATAAAACTCATGAATTGAAGCCCTTAATCTGCTCTAAATGAAGTTTCAAACACGAATTAGTGATCACCTCGTTGCAGGGATCAAAAGGTAAAGAATCCGGATCGTCAAGTGGACATGCCGGAGGTGATACAAGATACGCGACTTATGGTTTCGTTACGTTATGTTTAATTGATAGTTTTAGTTTGTTGTATGGAAATTTGGCAAACAAGATAGCCCGTTAAGTCACGGAAGTGACGAAGTGCCATAGACAAATAAAACGGGTCAAATCATGTGCTAGAAATAAAGTTGGAATGTTTTGAAATGGTGGTTTCCATTCGGCATCCAAACGGGTCAAAACAAGTTGAAGTTTATGCTTGACAAATAGTGTTAAAAAGCATGTTTAAATCCTTGAACAAGCATGACGATTATTGTGTAAGCAACCCTCGGGAGGGGAGCGAAATGTCATAGTCGGAAAACCCGGGATTGGGTAAATTGGTTGTAAACATGTGTTGACAATAAAACAAGTTGTTGAACTTGTAGATAAACGGGTCGAATAAGCAAGGATCCGAATTAAAGACCAATAGTTCTAAAACTGAAATTTTACGTAAATGGTGTCAATAAATGCATCCGTAATTAAATTACGGTCGCGTAGGAAAAAGAATCGGCTAAAACGGACGCCCGAGTCAAAAGTTATGTCGATTTAAAGTTTGTAATTGATAAAAATGGTGCTGGGCTGATTTGCAGCTCCAGCTAGCAACCTTCTGTCAAAAACATACCGTGGCGCTACGCCACGGAGAAACAAGATAGCCGTCGCGCGACGCGACGGTGGTGGCGGCACGCGACCGCTGATACTCATCTCCGTCGCGCGACGCGACCACCCAAAACACTAGAATTTTGTTGTTTTTACATTGTTTGAACATGGAACTTAATCATACTTGTTTCTAAGGTGTCAAAACTAATCTTTTACATGGTTTTGACCGTAGGTGAAGATGGACTAAATCCGGATGGCAATCAAGCAATTGACAAGAACCGAACGCACTAAACAAAGCTTCCGCACTTGATCTATTTTGTTTAAGTAATATGTAAACACTTGAAGTCATGTCTTGTATGTTTAATTAGTAGGATTTTAACTCGAATATTATGATCATGTATGGTCTTAAAATCATGAAAGTTTTTGTAAACTCGAAATTTTAGTACTAAGTGCATGTCTTGTATCATTAATCTCGTTATTTTAAGTTGGGTCTTACAAGTTGGTATCAAAGCTAAGGGTTGTCAATAAAGCGTGTTCGGTTCAAGCTTGATCAAGCATCCGGTAAGAGTTAATTGTTTTAAGTAGATTTAGAGAATATAGAAATGAAACATGAACTGGCATGCACGAAAAGAGTGTGTAAGCTCACTCAAACACGGGAAATGCATGAAACAAGAACGGTTGAATCAAGTTATGAACTTGATTAAATCAAAACAAGTAAATCATATGTTATAAATGAAATGTTTAACGGTTAATGTAAACATTTCAGTATTAAAGATGGCGGATGAAAGCAACGATGATACGGTACCAAGAGTCACCGAGCAAATGAGAGAAGTGATTGCCGAGGAGGTTGGAAAGGCAATCGAACATAGTTTGTCTGGTTTTATCGATAAGATTCAAAACACTGTTGTATCAGTAGTGGACGAGAGAATCAAGAAAGTGGAAGATAGTGCCAATCTAGCAAAGGAAAAGTCCAGAGGACGAAAGCCTTGTTCATACAAAGAGTTCATGGCATGCAAACCGCCAGTCTACAATGGGGAAGTAGACCCAATAGTATGCTAGCGATGGTTAAGCGATATCGAGGGGGTATTTGAGAGGACACATTGTGATGAAGATGACTACGTAGCCTATGGTACGGGTCAATTAAGGGGTCAAGCGAAAGACTGGTGGGATAACAAAAAGAAAGAAATTGGAAGTGAAGCGGCTAAGGCCATGACATGGGATGAATTTAAGACGCCGTTTCTTAAACATCACAGTCCCATGGCGGTTATTAATCGAATTAAAGAAGAGTTCATGCAACTTAGGCACAAGGGTGAGTCCATAGACAAGATCACGGGAATGTTTATGGATAAGATGAAGTTTTGTGACGAATTGGTGACAAATGAAGAACATAAGATATATTATTACTACAATATGTTGAGCGCCGAGTATAGGGAGTTTACGACTCCTTCAAAATACGAGACCCTTACCGAGATCATAAATGTTGCTCGGGAACGGGAAATTGAATTGAAAAAGCAGGTTGAACGGGGCGAACGGAGGATACATGATGTTAATCCAAGCCCTGCTAAGAAGGCGCGAACGAATGAAACGGGGAAGAAGTCAGATGCAAAAGGCGGGTCGCCAAATTGCAAAATTTGTGGAAAGGGTCATAAGGGCGAGTGTCGCTTCAAGGATAAACATTGCCCCATATGTCGGAAAACAGGACATATGGCTTCATCATGCCCGGAAAAAGTGACGGTTTGCTACAATTGCTATCGACCGGGTCACAAGAAGTCAGAATGCCCGGAGCTAGTGGGAAAGAAAGACGGGCAAGACATGAAAGGTGAAGCCCCGAAGGCAAAAGCTAGATCTATTCACTTGACTGCCGCAGAAGCAAAAGTTGAACCCGAAGTGGTTTCAGGTATATTTGCTGTAAACTCGATTCCTGCACGTATATTATTTGATACGGGTGCGAATAAATCCTTTATTTCATATGGGTTTATTCGACATCTTCATTTGTTCTAACAAAATTACCTATGCCTTTAGAAGTAGAGATAGGTAATAACAAGAGTTTTATCGTTTGTGATGTATGTGAAAATTATAAATTGAGCATTGACGACGAAGAATACACAATAGACTTGATCCCAATGTCGATGGGAGAATTTCAAGTGATCGTGGGTATGGATTGGTTGTCCCGATACCATGCAAAGGTGGCATGTTTCTGAAAGGAAATAAAAATGACATCTCCTAACGGAAAGCACGTTACGATATACGGTGAAAAAGGGGGGTAACCTGGTGATATGCACAATGCTAGAAGCTCACAAACTTATGAAACATGGATGCAAGGCATATATGGTATACGCAAGTGAGTCGGAGAAAGAATCCCTCAAAATTGGAGACGTGCCGGTGGTATGCGATTATGAAGATGTGTTCCCGGAAGATTTACCGGGAATACCACCAGAACGGGAGGTAGAGTTCAGAATCGAATTGATTCCGGGCGCAAAACCTGTGGCCAAGGCGCCGTATCGGCTCGCGCCGTCGGAACTGCAAGAATTGATGTTTCAGATCCAATAACTGCTCGACAAAGGGTTTATCCGACCGAGTGTATCTCTGTGGGGCGCACCAGTACTATTCGTGAAAAAGAAGGATGGCAGTATGCGTATGTGTATCGACTACAGAGAGTTAAACAAACTCACGGTGAAAAATCGATACCCACTTCCAAGAATTGACGACTTGTTTGACCAGCTACAAGGAGCGAGTTGGTTCTCAAAGATTGATCTCAGTTCGGGTTATCACCAGTTGAAAGTCAAGGAGGAAGACGTACCGAATACGACCTTTCGTATGCGGTACGGGCATTATGAGTTCCTCGTAATGCCCTTTTAGGTTGACTAATGCACCCGCGGCTTTCATGGACCTCATGAACCGGGTTTGCAAACCTATGCTGGATAAGTCGGTAATCGTATTTATCGATGACATTTTAGTGTATTCGAAGAATGAAGCTGAGCATGTTTACCATTTGCAAGAAGTGTTAGAGACACTCAAACGAGAAAAGCTGTATGCAAAATTCTTGAAGTGCGCCTTCTGGTTACGAGAGGTGCAGTTTCGCGGGCATATCATTAGTGCCGACAGGGTACTAGTGGATCCGTCAAAAGTAGAAGCCGTGTCAAAACTGAACACTCCAAGGAATCCCTCAGAAATCCGAAGCTTTTTAGGGCTCGCGGGATATTATCGGAGATTCATACAAGATTTCTCCAAAACTGCGTTACCATTTACCAAATTGACTGACAAGGAGGAAAGATTTGTATGGGGCATCGAACAAGAGAAAGCCTTCCAAACACTCAAGGAAAAGTTAACTCACGCTCCGGACGTTACCGGAAGGAGTTGACGACATGGTGGTTTATTCGGATGCGTCGCATTCGGGGCTCGGATGTGTTTTAATGCAACGAGGCAAGGTCATAGCCTATGCCTCGAGGCAACTGAAGATCCATGAAAAGAAATACCCGACTCATGACTTGGAGCTGACAGCAGTGGTATTTACCTTAAGAATATGGAGACATTACTTGTATGGGGTAAAATGTACCATCTTTACCGACCATAAAAGTTTGAAATATTTCTTCGATCAGAAGGAATTAAACATGAGGCATAGGCGAGGGTTGGAAACGGTCAAGGACTACGATTGTGAAATACACTATCACCCTAGGAAAGCTAACGTAGTGGCAGATGCGTCGAGCCGAAAGGCAGATTATGCCCCGATACGAGTACAATCAATGCAGCTTATTGTGACCTCAGGCCTACTAGGATGAATCCGAGAAGCACAAGTTGAAGCGGTGAAGGTGGAAAACTGGAAAAAGGAAAGAATTGTCGGCCAAATTAAGGATCTTGAAAAAGGCAATCACGGTTTGAAAACACGTTTCAATAGAATTTGGGTTCCTAACACATGTGGAGTTAAAAAGCTTCTACTTGATGAAGCTCACAAATCCCGTTATTCCATCCATCCGGGAGCGACCAAGATGTATAACGACTTGAAACAAAACTATTGGTGGCCCGGAATGAAAAGAGATGTAGTGAAATACGTGGAGAAATGCTTGACATGTCTACAAGTCAAGGCGGAGCACCAAAAACCATACGGTAAACTCCAACCATTGGAAATTCTGGTTCGGAAATGGGAACATATTACAATGGACCTATTAACCAAACTACAAAAGACGAACCGCGGTTTTGATGCCATATGGGTAGTTGTTGACAGAATGACCAAGAGTGCTCATTTTATCCCAATACGTGAAACATATACGTCTGAAAAGATGTCTGAAGTTTACACTAATGAGATAGTGGCACGCCACGGAGTACCGGTATCCATCGTGTCCGATAGGGATACCCGGTTCACTTCAAATTTTTGGCGAGATTTCCAAGAGCAAATGGGAACCAAATTATTCATTAGCACCGCGTACCATCCTCAGACGGATGGGCAGAGTGAAAGAACAATACAAACGTTGGAATACATGCTACGGGCATGTATTATTGACTTCGGAGGTAGTTGGGATGTTTATCTACCATTAGTTAAATTTTCATATAATAACAGCTACCATGCTAGTATCGGGATGGAACCATACGAAATGCTTTACGGTAGGAAGTGCCGGACCCCGGTGTGTTGGGGTGAGGTGGGTCCACGTGAACTCACCTATAAAGACATAGTTCGAGTCACTAATGAAAAGATTGATGTGGTTCGGGCACACTTGAAAATGACTCAAGATAGACAAAAGTCGTATGCGGACAAAAGGAGAAGACCGATCGAGTTTCAGGTGGGCGACAAGGTCATGCTTAAGGTATCCTCATGGAAGGGGGTTATCCGGTTTAGAAAGAGAGGAAAATTAAGCCCGAGATTTATTGTGCCATTTACAATTGTCGAACGAATAGGAAAGGTAGCATACCGCCTTGAACTACCGGAGGAATTAAGCGGAATTCATAGCACATTCCATGTGTCACACCTTCGGAAATGTCTAGCAGACGAAACAACTTATATCCACTACGATGACATCGAGGTGGATGATAGCCTAAACTATGCGGTGAAGCCGATTGCGATTCTGGATCGTAAGGTGAAAATCTTAAGGAACAAAGAAATCAACCAAGTAAAGGTCAAATGGGAACACCGGAAGGGTTCGGATACCACATGGGAATCCGAAGAGGAAATGCAACGACTCTACCCTACATTATTTGGTATGTAATCTGGTTTCGGGGACGAAACCCTTTCTAAGGGGGGTGGACTTGTAACACCCCAAAAATGTAAAACTTTATATTTTCATTATAAAGCGTTAAGCAAACAAGAATCAACTAACTAGGAATTTATAAACCAGTTAGTTACGAGTCTTGAAGTGACTTATAATAAGGTTAAAACATCTAAACTTTAAGTTAAACAAAAGTTGAGGGACCAAATTAGCAAAACTTAAAAGATGAAAGTTTAATTAGTAAATAAAACACCAAACACACACATGAGTGTGTGTTTGGATCGTACAGAAGAAAGGGGCGACCAGGGGTTTCTTCCAAACCCTAGTTCTCACATAAAACTCACGAATTGAAGCCCTTAATCTGCTCCAAATCAAGTTTCAAACACGAATTAGTGATCACCTCGTTACAGGGAGCAAAAGGTAAAGAATCCGGATCGTTAAGTTGACAAGCCGGAGGTGATACACGCTTGAAGGGTGCACTTTAAAGGTACGCGACTTATGGTTTCGTTACGTTATGTTTAATTGATAGTTTTAGTTTGTTGTATGGAAATTTGGCAAACAAGATAGCCCGTTAAGTCACGGAAGTGATGAAGTGCCATAGACAAATAAAACGGGTCAAATCATGTGCTAGAAATAAAGTTGGAATGTTTTGAAATGGTGGTTTCCATTCGGCATCCAAACGGGTCAAAACAAGTTGAAGTTTATGCTTGACAAATAGTGTTAAAAAGCATGTTTAAATCCTTGAACAAGCATGACGATTATTGCGTAAGCAACCCCCAGGAGGGGAGCGAAATGTCATAGTCGGAAAACCCGGGATTGGGTAAATTGGTTGTAAACATGTGTTGACAATAAAACAAGTTGTTGAACTTGTAGACAAACGGGTCGAATAAGCAAGGAGCCGAATTAAAGACCAATAGTTCTAAAACTGAAATTTTACGTAAATGGTGTCAATAAACGCGTCCGTAATTAAATTACGGTCGCGTAGGAAAAAGAATCGGCTAAAACGGACGCCCGAGTCAAAAGTTATGTCGATTTAAAGTTTGTAATTGATAAAAATGGTGCTGGGCTGATTTGCAGCTCCAGCTAGCAACCTTCTGTCAAAAACACAGCGTGGCGCTACGCCACGGTGAAACAAGATAGCCGCCGCGCGACGCGACGGTGGTGGCGGCACGCGACCACTGATACTCATCTCCGTCGCGCGACGCGACCACCCAAAACACTAGAATTTTGTTGTTTTTGCATTGTTTGAACATGGAACTTAATCATACTTGTTTCTAAGGTGTCAAAACTAATCTTTTACATGGTTTTGACCGTAGGTGAAGATGGACTAAATCCGGATGGCGATCAAGCAATTGACAAGAACCGAACGCACTAAACAAAGTTTCCGCACTTGATCTATTTTGTTTAAGTAATATGTAAACACTTGAAGTCATGTCTTGTATGTTTAATTAGTAGGATTTAAACTCGAATATTATGATCATGTATGGTTTAAAATCATGAAAGTTTTTGTCAACTCGAAATTTTAGTACTAAATGCATGTCTTGTATCATTAATCTCGTTATTTTAAGTTGGGTCTTACAATTGAAGAACTTGAAGAATCCTAACCGTCTTTGTCAAATTCGTCACTTATAGCTTACAAGACTTGTTTCAAATGACACCTAGCAGTCTCTTCTCTCTAAACCTATAAACATATGTGCACACACACACACACACACACACATATATATATATATATATATATATATATATATATATTCATTTGTGAACAACCCCCTTGATCGTGAACTGTGTAAACTAATCCTAGCCCTTGATTATCAATACACAAGTGTAAATCAATGGCTAGGATTTGATCAGGATTTCAAATACTGGCCATTGCTATTTGTGACATTGCTTTAATATGGTTTAATTTCGTGAACAAGTGAGATGATTGGTTGATAAAAAAATGTTCAATCTCAAACAATAACAATAATAACAACATTAAAGAGGTAATTTGTTATTAAGCAAAATAGTGTAATGTGTTATGTAACAACTAGAACCTATTTGCAATGTATAGAGAAGAATGGGAGAATGTTTTCTTATTCATGTAAAGTATGAAATACGAAGCCTCTATTTATAGGCCCAACATTAACATAAGAGTAAATACAATGAGGAGTTAAGAATGTGGAGAGTCATTATAAATGATATATTCATAACACTCCCCCTTGAATATCCACATGGTGAAATAGTACAGTATTCATGTAATACGCTTGGTGATGCTGCCTCATTAAAAACCTTGCTAGAAAACCCAGTGGGATAAAACCATAGCTAAGGGAAAATGAGTGCAGCGTGTATTTTCTCCTCCTGATACTTCTGGATCAGATTTGTTGCATCGTTAAAACCTTACTAAGAAAACCTGATAGCAGAAAACTTAGTGAAGGAAAAAAGAATGCAACGTGTATATTACTCCCCCTCATTTTAATATGTATCTTTTAAGTGACAATGTCAATCGTTTGTGAAAGTTGCTCAAAACTTGTGTTATCATTGAATTGTTGCTTGATCTCTTGATATGTAATTCTCTAAACTAAGCAATGATGTATAATCTTTATGTCAGACTTCTACTTCCTCCTCTCATATATACGTACCACAAGATCAACGACCGTGTTGTGTTACATTCCCTGCATGAATAAGGCTAACCAAACTTGTTTTGATCGGTTAGTAAAATAATTTAACATACCTCAGATGTATCAATGTAGTTGTTTTAACCGATTCCAACGTCTCTTTGCTTGGCATATGTTATATCACGTCAATAAATTCAAATAAATGATTTATAATCATGCATGGATAACAAGAAATATTAATGCACCAATTGCAATTAACTATGGTACTTTTTGACCATAATTTTCAATTTATTTAATTAGAGATGATAAGGTTTCTTTTCTATATCATGTAATGAACAAACTTGAACGTACTTTAAGGATGAGCTTTGTCCATAGTAAAATGTCGCAACAGCTTCTGAATGTACTTTGATGGATTGATAAAAATACCATCACACATGTACTCGAACTGCAGGTCGAGCAATAATTACATTGTGTCAAGATCTTTCAAAAAAATTCTCTCTCTAAAAGATCAACGGTTTCTCTCGATGATGTGTACATCATCACTGTAAACTGTGATTATAGCAAACTTTTAAAAGTGAAATTTTGATAAAGAAATTGCTAATTTAATCAAACTTATATCCCTCTTTATTGCAATATCTCATGAAGTATAAAACACTCAACTTGACTATTTTAGTCCATACATATTTTGTTAGTGTCACACCCCGACCGCGTAAAACAACGAAAATCGCGGCGGAAACGTCGGGGAGTGGAGCGATAGAATTATTGTTACACAACCATGGTAATTAAAATTTCATTTTTTATTTAGAAATTAAGAGATTACATTGTCTTAAAACAAAGAAAGCATAACGTAAATTAAACTAGTCTTGCATCTTTTATTGTCACTAAGGCCCAAGTCCGCCAAAGTGTATCACGATCAACCCTATGCATTAGCTCCTGAAAACACATGTGAAAATAGGTATGTCAGCATAAAAATGCCTGTGAGATACATAGGTTTTGTTGAAGTAGGATTCATGACTTGTAAGTTAAAAGAAAATGTTTAACAAAAAGTTAGTCATGAATCTTGTAAAAAGTTTTCTTTTATAAATCATACGAAAATCGATATGAAATTCAAATGATATTAAATAAAAGTGTATGGTTAACTGAATAACCAAGTAAAATGAGTCTGTATACGATATGTTATTTGTAAACCAATGTCTTGTGAAAATATGTTGTTTGTGTAAAATGTATCACGTCTTTGTTGAAATGACTTAGATAACGCTACGATATATAATATCATAAAAACACTTATATATAGGAAGTACCAGCGGCGTATCCACCATGCTTTTATCATATTATACACGTCTCGTTACGTAAATCATTTATCAATAACCACCAAAATGTCTTGTTTAAACCAATGTCAAAATGTTTATGTGTAAACAATGTCTAATGTCAAATGTAAATCATGTCATGTATAATCAAATAATATGTATGGCAAGTAAAAAAGTATTTACTCAAACCATATGTATAATGTTCATGTGTAATCAAATGTAATGTATGATGAATAAAAAGTATTTACTCAGCCCCATAGGCAAAATGTACAAAACAATGTATTTGAAATAAATCATAGTTTAAGTCAAAAGTTATGTTTTGCAAAAACAATGCTTTACTGATACAAACATTTATGCGGTAATGTTAAACGCATACATTCAAGCCTTGAGACTATAGGATAAACCTTCAAACAAATCAAAGGTTTATTAAAAATGTTTTCGGATTCTGTCATTCCTTACGTCCAAACAAACCTAGGATTCCAGGAATGGGAGTTGTCAATTCCTATGGTACCACTACATACTACCGAGCGGCATGATCAGTGTTAATGGACGTATTTTAGTTTCGTTATACAAACCAAATGTCATACCAAATGTAAGCATGTTATATGAAAACAATGTACTAAGTATGCTAAATAAACATACGAAGCAGAAATGTCATGTAAATCAATGTGCTAGCATGCTCAGTAAACATACATAGCTAAAATGTAATGTAAATCAATGTGTCCATATGCTGAGTAAACATATGCAACAAAAATGTTTATGAAATCAATGTGCTAGCATGCTAAGTAAACATACATAGCAAAGTATAATAGAAATCATGTACTATATGCGTACTAATGAACATAGCAAGTATATGTCATGAAAGCACGAAAAGCATGAAAGTAACAAGTAGGTACATGTGTTTCACCCAAAAATATTTGAAAACAGTAAAACAGGGGACTATGTACTCACCTAATCACCTTGAAAACATTTAAAAAGAGGGGGTATATGTACTCACTTGATAATGCTTAGTAGTCTTGAGATAACAATCAAATAAAGCTAGAAAGATCACGGAATCAATCGGCACCTAATATAGGTAACTACGTTAATAAACCGGACCTAAATCGGAAGATCAGATAAAACGAGGTTTCGTAAACCAAATGAGCATTGGAACTCTTATAATATGGTTTAACAAAGCCTACATTCTAAAACGGAACCTAACCTAAGTGCTTACGACTCGTTACGACTCGTTAAGGTAGTTTACGCTACTTTAACGCGTCGTTCGCGTAAAACGCGTTTGGACCGCCTAACTAGTCCTATGACAAGTATTATATGCCTTAACATGTCTAATAACATTGCATAATCAGTTTAGATGTCAAAATTTAGGTTACATATGCTTAATATGAAATTATGCGTAAAAAGGGCATTTTGGTTATTTTCCTAAGGTATATAAACTACCTATCATACAACTAACTAAACGAAGTGACCATAAGGTATAACCTCGGAAGGTTATTCCCTATACAACTATGGTCACAAAACATGTTTGGTCGGATCCTAATGATCGACCAAACGGGTCGGGTTCGAAAGTCTAAGCGGTTGTTTAGACCGCTTGACTTACGACCCTAATCAAGCACTAAACTAAAAGTGACGAGTTAAACATGTTAAAACATGTTTAACTAAGTTAGAAAATAAGTTTGATATCAGAACAAAGTGTTTTTATACCAAAAAATAGCTTCATTGCAAAATACGCATAAACACGTATTTTGACCGAAACTTTGACTCGTCACTACGCCTAATCAACGTGGTAATCAGTAGGTATAGTCACAAGGGACTATAACCATCTTGATTACGCTCACGTTGCAAAGTTCAAACGAACTTTGACTTGACCATAACCTGGTCAACGCAGAAAGTCAAACACTGTTTGACTTTCATGCTTGAAATGCATAAACAAGCATGAAGGAGACTTACAAAGGGTCCAAGCTTGGATCAAGAACAAGAAAACAAGAAGAAATGGAGCCTTCAACCAGTCAAGGGATAGTTCCAAAGCAGATTAGAGAAGAATGGAGTGAATGAGAAAATTGGGAATGAAATTTCATGCGTTTATATAGGAATTCAAGCTCCATTAGGATCTTTCCAAGTGTCTTGAGCTTTGATCTTGGCCCTACATGTGTGGCACATGGTCTAGAATACCATGGGAGTCCAAAAACAAGCCCATAGCATTGAAAACCATGTCCAAAAACCCAAGGAACAACTGTTGAATGCTGAAAACTAGTTTTCTGCCTAGATTGGGGCTCTCGCGCCCCGCGTAAGACTCAGGTAGAGTCTACGGGCCCCGCGAGCAAGCTCCAGAACAGAAATAGTTTGAAAGTTTACAGTTTTGGTCCCTGCATGCATTTAAGGCCATTTTTGACACGTTTAAGCCCCGTTAACCCATTTTCAAGGCTCAATAATTGATTTCAAAGTATAGAGGACATGAAATATGCTTAAAAAATCTCGGATGTCGGTTCGTTTGGCCGTACGGTCATGTTATTCGGTTAATTACAACGAAACACAAACGAACGCGAAAAACAATCCAAATTACGCGACGAATGAAATTTTAGCATTCCAATCACTAAAATAAAATATTTTAATGATTACAAAAATTTTTGGATGTCCGAATATGTTCAGAACGTAAGATATGCGCGTAAATGCAAACTTATGCACTTTTTGACGCTTTTAGTCCCTGTTTGACCAAATAAGTTTATTTTTGCACACCGAACCCCTCAAAGCCTATTTCTAAGCTATGTAAAGGATATTTATGGTATGTTTAACTTATGATCATGTTCCGGAATGTTCGTTACTATACGAATCGGCAGACTTTCTTAGTTTGTCGCAAATAGTCCCTGCGATCGAATAAACTTGATTTTGCCATACCAAACCCTTTAAAACTTATTTCTAAGTTATGTAAAGGTTATTTAAGGTATGTTAAGCTTTTGTTGAAGTTCCGAAGTGTTTGTCGCATTAAACTGATTACGTTTACGCATCAGTTTGCGTATAACCTTCCAGAAAGCGATATAGAGTTTGAAATCGAACAAAATCAAAATGTGCAAAATGTCAAACATAAATAAAAAAACATTGGGATCAAATCACATTGTTTTATTGATAATTGAACTATTCAGAGTTAATACAATGATTACAAGCACAAATGTCACAGTCTCCCCTACTTTAGGAATTTCGTCCCGAAATTTATTTAGAGGAAACTTGTGAGAATAGATGTGGATATTTCACTTTCATTTGATCTTCACGTTCCCAAGTAAATGCTAGACCATGTTTAGATTCCCAGCAAACTTTTACGATTGGTATGTGCTTGCGTTTGAGTTTCTTGACTTCACGGTCCATGATTTCCACAGGCTTCTCAACGAAGTGCATCGTGTCATCAACGCGAATTTCATCAAGTGGTATGTGGAGGTTCTCATCAGCTAAACACTTTTTAAGATTGGACACGTGAAAGGTTGGATGAACGTTTCCAAGTTCAGGAGGTAACTCTAATTTGTAGGCTACTTTTCCGATTCTTTCAACGATCTTGAATGGTCCAACATATCTCGGTGCAAGTTTTCCTTTCTTTCCAAATCTGATTACACCTTTCCAAGGTGAAACTTTGAGTAAGACGCGATCTCCGACTTCAAATTCCAAGGGCTTGCATCGTCTATCTGCGTAACTCTTTTGACGGCTTCGAGCTGTCTGAAGGTTATCACGAACTTTCTTAACCTTATCTGTAGTCTCTAGAATGAGCTCAGGTCCAGTAAACTGAGCTTCACCGATCTCATTCCAGCAGACTGGTGAACGCCATTTTCGACCGTATAAAGCTTCGAAAGGAGCCATGTTGATGCTGGAGTGATAACTATTGTAGTAGGAGAATTCAATCAACGATAGATACGAATCCCAACTACCACCAAAATCGATCACACAAGCTCTAAGCATATCCTCCAATGTTTGGATTGTTCTTTCAGATTGATCATCTGAATGCGGATGATAAGCTGTACTCAAATTACGTTGGGTTCCCAAAGCAGATTGCATGGTTCTCCAAAAGTGAGACGAAAATCGAGTATCTCTGTCAGAAATAATGTTCAAAGGAACACCATGTCGGGATACAATCTCATCCACATAGATTTTAGCAAGCTTGTCAGCAAATAGATCCTCACGGATCGGCAAGAAATGTGCTGACTTTGTAAGACGATCAACAACTACCCAAATAGCATCATGACTGACGTACTGTCGTAGTACATGCAAATTTAATCCAAATTACAACTAGTAGATAGCAGTAAATGGGTATCGAACACAGGGAGTTTGTGGAATATGTGTTGATTCTATAGTCTTGCAAATTAACTACAATTAACCTAATGTGCAAAAATTAAAGATCAAGAGTTTGGATTGTTTGATTTAAAAACTAAATTATCAACTAATTGCTAATCAAGATTGGATCGTAATTCAGATTATGAGAACAATGACCATCTTAGGTTTCAGTTTCTTTTAACACTTGTGCAAAATTCCAACTAGAAAGAGTTACATAGACATAACTCATGTACAACCATTTGTTGTGATAAAAGGGAACAAAGTACTTGGATTATATTAACGCGAGGTTGTTTCCCGATGATCAATCAATCAATATCCAACCCTAACCCTACCCGTGATATCTCGATTGTCAACGACACCAAGAACATACGATTTAGACTAGGATTGAAACATCAATTAACAAGCTACAATCAAATACTTATACACCATGATAAATATAGCAAACATACCAAGTTATCATTCTAGAAATAAAGGAAAAACACACAAGAGTTATAGGAAAACCTTCACCTAAGATGATCACCACAAATTTAGCTGGACATTGTTCGATGGATCATCATAACATCAAAGTTAAAGTTCATACGAATCGAAAACTAAACCCGAATGTTAGAAATTGTTCCCAAATAGTATCCAAAGCCAAAATTCGCACACAAAGTGCAGAGAAACATTCCCAATCATGAATGACATGAAAAGACACATGAAAACGGTTTTTATTGAGCAGTTACGTTTTTTTCTCGCTGCCTCTACCGTAAGTTACGATAGCCTTCAAATCGATACGCTGGCTCGAGACTGTGGTACGGTGGATATCTGGAAGTTTTAGGGCTACCGTAATCTACAGTAGCCACCGTAAATTACGGGGGACCCCTGATTCTTCTGTTTTGTTTCTTCTTTCCATCCTTGCTTACCCCGTTCCACTCCATTCCATCCGAAGCGGTGTTTTCTCCATTTTAAGCTCCAAAACGCACCTGAAACATAAGCAACTGTATTCATCTAATTCAAGATAATTACGCGATCAAATGCGGGATTAACACATCTTTTAACATCATAAAGGGTTGTCCTATAGACCACCCGTCACATCCCCACACTTAACCGTTGCTTGTCCCAAGCAACTCATCAAAACCATTATCAACACAACCGATCAACATAAATCAAGCAATAACATGTTATCCGTTTACTAACCCTTTCTTAACACCCAAAATAACACACCCCTCGCTATATCTCTCCTCTCGGCAACAAGTAAGCACTAGCATTTGTAAGCTAGACACACAAAAGGCAAACGGGTGATTGTACAACTATAGGCTTGTACCTAAATCGGTCCTTCTCCTCACTAGTGCCAAACATGAATGCAAATCAAAGGGGCTTTAAGGTTGTAACGTGGCTAGGTGTATGGGTAGGAAATGGCATATATATATGTAGTAGCGAAAACTTAACCCGGTCTTTTATTACACAATGAAACAAACAAACACCAAACTTAAACTTCTATATACAAGACAACTCAACATCATTTTTTTTCTTTTTCATTGCTTTTTCCATTTTTTTTCTTTTCTTTTCCTTTCCTTTCCTTTTTTTTAGACTAAGCAAACATTCAACATAACATCAAAACGTATCTACACACTACCAAAACAACTACTAACACTATAAGACCGGGTCAAGTCTGGTAAATTTTTGGGAAACTAGCTAAGGGGAAACAAATGATAGGCTTTAGGCACAAAATGGGCAACTAAATGTCCAAACCCCCGCCCCTCTCACTACCAAGCTCATATATATAATTTATGAGGTCCAACCCCCCAAATCCCACACTCGCACACACTATGACGAGGCTACCTAAATGCCCTTATCCTTTCTACATTCATATCCAACCAAGGCCTCGAACCATATTCAAGCACAAGTTCTAATGCACCCCCACCCGTTGCCACTCTCGTCAAAGACAAGCATTATTTATATACAAGTGTGGCTTCAACTCTCACCAAGAACAAAGATAATTAAGGGTTGCCGGTGCATCATTCGGGTGTAATCCAAGGTGTTCAAATTCTCACAATATTTTGCTTGATTTAAAAATTTTAAAAACCTCAAAATTTCCCCCATCCCCACACTTAGGATACATTGACCCCAATGTATGGTTTTGAAAGGGATTGATCGCTAAAACCATTCAACATCAACTCAAAGCTTCAAATCTCAAACCACAAATTTCTTTTTGGTATTTTTCATTTTATATTTTTTTTAATATTTTTCTTCATTAAAAACATCACACCACCAACTCGCACAACCCAAAACGTAACATCACAAACTAAAACCACCCATCCACCCGACCATAAACATAACAAACAATATTCACATAAATATACAAGAACGGAAGGAACACAACCTGGCTAGTAGTACCGCGGCTGAGGCGACCCGAAAATGGAAGACATCATCTCATTCCACTCTCTGAAGGCAAATGCACCGCTACCACTTCCACTTCTGCTTTGTTGTGGAGCTCCATGTTGTTGTTGGTTTTGTCGAGGATCCATCCATTGCGAATGATGGAGCGGCGGTGTTGGATACGAAACACTACCATCGTAAGGTGGTAGAGACGCATAATCCACCGGAGGTGGTTCCACAACCACGGGCCACCCCGCATGCCAATCCGCATGCATTCGCCGAGCTTGATCATCATTATATCGATTGTTCATCTCTAACACATGGGAATAAGCATGTGTTCGGTTCCACGACTCTTGGCGGTCAAAGTTGTGTTTTAAGGCCCGCTCCATACTAACCCCCATCATCGTTTGGTGATCAAAGAAAGTACGCTCCGACCCCGACCATGTGTCAAAAACCGATGCCGGAGGACGTTGGTTTTTAATGACTTCTTGCATAGTACCATCATATGCCCAATTCGGCTCGTATGAGCGCTCCGTATAATCAAAGAAACCACCACCATGTCCCCGACTTGGGCCCCCTTGGCCCACATCCATATGCACTCCATGAGGCTCATCCGCATAATCTTCATCCCCACTCGGGGGTTCATCTTCACTCTCGGGTTCGTCCGCTTCACCCGGTAATAACGCCCTTGCATCAACTTTCAAAGCCCTCCATCTTTGACCTTCCGACTTGAGCTTGTGATATCTTTCCGACTGATCGTAGGTCCATCCAATACCCATCCTTTGTATGTCGAATGGCTTGTGCCTTTTCGCAGCCCCTTTGTCTTCCGATGTGATCGCCTTGAACTGTTTCAACAACCCCGTAATAATTCGGCAATACGGAATGATGCTCCTCCCCACTTTGTTTCGGCATATCCAAAGATGGTTCATGATCAAATACCGTATCGGAAAGCGGGGAGGTCCGTGTAGCAACGAGTAAATAACGGGTATCTCCGGATACCTCACCTCTTGTTTATCGCCTCTTCCTGGAATGACATTCAAGATGCAAATAGTGAGTAGCAACTTTGCTTCAATTTTCAGATTTCTTCTATATAAGGTGCCATTGTAAGTACCCGACAAGAACAATGCCGCTAACATGTCATTCCACCTCGGGTAGTTCTCCGCTTTGATAAGCAGATCATCAAGACTAGGGATCATATAATCACGGGCATGCATACTATCAAACTTTGCCAATTTCCGCAAAGTATCGAACGACATTTCCACCTTTATCCCATTAACCGTGCCCATCAACTTCATCTGCGACGGCTTGTCATACCTATTGCATTTCAACGTAGCCATCCATTCTTGAATCTCATCCATAAACAAATTCTTGTTGTCCTTGTCATAACAACTGAGTGCCGCCTCCCATCCTAGGGCACGGAACTGGGCAAACACATTGAATGGCCCAAACTCTACCTCTCTAACTTCCTTTTCACAGATAAATGCAGCAGCTTTATTTTTTAACTTGTTCATTCGATCATGAAATAATGTCGGCTGCTACTCATCCGGCTGATCATCTAACGGACACGCTTCCCACCTTGGCTTGTCAGCCGGGTCCAACTCCATCATCTTTTCCTCATCACTTTCACTGTCATCATCTTTACCCAAATATCTCCTCTTCTTTGGTTGTTGTTCCGGTTGTTTTCCTTTGCCTTTTGAAGAAGAACGAGCTCCGGCTCTTTCCTTAGTTCTCACCATTTTCCTACACACACCACAACAAACAACACAACCAAACACAAAGTCAGTCCCTTTTCCACAAAAATCCCCACACTTGCTTGTTACTATGGTTGTAAATGCTAGTGAACAGAAAATTTTATAAATCATTTTCACAAAAATTGGGCATGGTGCCTCTACAATGTAGAGGTTCCCAAAAGTACACAACTTTAACATCAATCCTACATCTACAACCATAACAATGTTCAAGTAACAATTTTTCAAAATAAAAGCTAAGAACAAGCAAGTGTGTATGAACAAGTAGCAAAAATAACCTTCATCTTCACAATGCATCATCAAAAGTAAAACATAACATCACATACCTTAGATTGAAGATGCTAGAACACAAGAGACTCAAAAACTTCAAAAACCCCCAAACATTTCGGCTCTAGGGTTTTCCAATCGGCCAAGAAAATGTGTTTTTCTTGCAAATATTTCCTCAAAATCGGCAAGTACGTGAAATTTCAGTCAAGATAGACCCAAAATTCACAAGATTTGGCCAAGAATTGAAGAAGATATGAGGATTTGAAGACTTGAAGGTTGTGGGGTTCGTATGAGATTTTGTGGGACTTGTGAAAGGGATAGAAAATTATGTATGGAAGAGATAGAGGCAGAAATCGTGTGGTTGGGGATATGTTCACGTGAGTTATTAATTTTTTTTCTTTTTTCTTTATATAACCGCTGACCTGCTGCACCCTTTCATTCGCCAGGGCTACCGTAAATTACGGTAGCCACCGTAATTTACGGTGGCACCTGGCACTAAAATCCCACCGTAAATTACGGTAGGCACTGGGCATTCACATTTCGCCAAAAATTTCAATTTTAAGTGTTTTTATTTTTATTTTTTTCAGTTTTTTTTTAATTTTTTTATGTTTTTATAATTTTTCAAAAACATGGAAAAATTACCCTACCCCCTTGAAAAGTCCCGAGTTGTCCTCAACACGGTGCTAGAACTATTCGTAACCCGAACGTCCCCACACTTGTTTCAAACACGAGCTTCAAGCGAATATGGTAAATGTGCAAACTAAACAAAACAAAACAAACAAAATGCTAACTATGTACACTACCAAACCTGGGCCTCTCATGGTTGTTCATCATCTACCGGGCGTAGAATGTTGCCCGCTTTGTCAAGCTCCAAGTTATTGATGTCGTTCCCTTCCAAGTATGGCTTTAACCGATGGCCATTCACCATTTGTTGCTTGTTGGTTTGCTCATCTTGGATATCCACATCACCAAATCTACCAACTCGCCGAATGACATATGGGCCCATCCATTTGCTTTTCAATTTGCCCGCAAACATTTTCAACCGCGAGTTGTACAACCATACCTTTTGACCCACTTCAAAGGTTTTCTTTCTCAACTTTGCATCATGGACCTTTTTAAGTTTATCCTTGTAAGCCGATGCACACTCGTACGCTTCGTCTCTAATTTCTTCTATTTCACTCAATTGCAACTTCCTCATCTTCCCCGCTTCATCATAGACCGCATTCACCATCTTGATTGCCCAATGCGCCCGATGAGCTAACTCCATTGGTAAGTGACAACCCTTTCCATACACCATCCGATAAGGTGTTGTAACAATTGGAGTCTTGTAGGCCGTTCGGTATGCCCACAACGCATCGTCCAATTTGCTTGACCAATCCTTCCTATCCGTTCGAACCGTCTTCATGAGAATTTCTTTAATTTGATGGTTGGACACTTCGACTTGTCCACTAGTTTGCGGATGGTAAGGTGTGGCAATCCGGTGATTCACGCTATATCGCTTCAACAATTTTCCGAAATTAAAGTTCTTGAAATGCGGACCACCGTCACTTATGATAACTCTCGGAATACCAAAACGGGCAAATATGTTGTATTGAACAAATTTACAAACAACCGAATGGTCATTTGTTCTTGTTGCAATAGCTTTAATCCACTTCGAGACGTAGTCCACCGCCACCAAAATGTATAAAAACCCATTAGAATTCGGGAAGGGACCCATAAAGTCAATGCCCCATACATCAAATATTTCCACAACCAAAATTGGTTGTAATGGCATCTCGTCCCTCTTTGAAATGCTTCCCATCCTTTGACAATTTCTTGCAAATTCACACGCAACCTTGAAAATTATGGGCCAATAAAACCCACATGACAACACCCGATAACCCGTTTTATGCCCGCTAAAATGACCTCCACAAGCGGATGAGTGGGTATAAGTCAAGATCTCCAAGACCTCCGTTTCGGGCACACACCTCCGAATGACTTGGTCGGGTTCATCCCAAATGTATTGCTTCACTTGGACCATAAATTGTTGTCTTCGCTTCTTGGTCCAATGATTTGGGATGGCACCCGTGGCTAAGTAATTTACATAGTGGGCATACCACGGTGCAACAAAAGTGGACACGGCTAGTAGTTGCTCATCGGGAAACCTTTCATTTATCTCGCTCAAATCATCAATCCCTTCCACCGGAATTCGAGACACGTGATCCGCCACTACGTTCTCACTTCCCTTTTTGTCTCGAATCTCTAAATCAAACTCTTGTAGCAACAACACCCACCGGATTAAATGAGGCTTCGCATCTTTTTTCTCCATCAAATACCGGACCGCACTATGATCTGAGTATACAACCACTTTGCTCCCCCAAATGTACGAACGAAACTTATCCAAAGCATACACCACCGCTAATAACTCCTTTTCGGTTGTGGTGTAATTCAGTTGCGCTTCGGATAACGTCTTGCTTGCATAGTATATTACCACCGGCTTCTTGTCGATTCTTTTACCCAAAACTGCACCAATTGTAGTGTCGCTTGCGTCACACATGATCTCAAATGGTTTTAACCAATCCGGCGGTTGCAAGATGGGAGCTTTCACCAAGTGTTCCTTCACAACATTAAATGCTTGCAAACACTCATTAGTAAAATCAAATGGAACATCCTTTAACAACAAATTACATAAAGGTTTGGTGATAACACTAAAACCTTTTATGAAACGTCTATAAAATCCCGCGTGTCCCAAGAATGATCTTACCCCTTTCACATTTTTCGGTGGTGGCAAAGATGATATTACCCATATTTTTGCCTTATCCACCTCCATACCCCTTTCCGATATCACATGGCCTAACACAATGCCCTCTTGCACCATGAAATGACTTTTCTCCCAACTAAGCACTAAATTTTTCTCAACACATCTTTTTAAAACTTTTTGTAATTCGTTGAGACACGATTCAAAACTAGTGCCAAAAATCGAAAAGTCATCCATAAACACTTCAAGCGACTCTCCAACCATGTCCGAGAAGATACTCATCATACATCGTTGGAAAGTTATCGGTGCATTGCACAAGCCAAATTGCATTCGCCGAAAGGCAAAGGTGCCATATGGACAAGTGAAGGTGGTCTTGTGTTGGTCATCCGGGTGTATTGCTCTTTGATTGTAACCCGAATACCCGTCCAAAAAACAGTAATACTTTTGACCCGATAATTTTTCAATGATTTGGTCAATAAAAGGTAGCGGGAAATGGTCCTTAGAAGTGGAGGCATTCAATTTGCGGTAGTCAATACACACACGCCACCCGGTGACCGGTCGGGTGGCTATTTGCTCACCATTTTCATCCTTGACTACTTGAATGCCGGCCTTCTTAGGCACAACTTGGGTAGGACTTACCCAAGCACTATCCGAAATTGGATAGATAATTCCCGCATCCAACCATTTAATTACCTCTTTCTTTACTACCTCCCTTAGGTTCGGATTCAATCTTCGTTGAGCTTATCTTGTCGGTTTTGCATCTTCGGTGGTGATGATCTTGTGCATGACAATTGATGGACTAATTCCTTTAAGATCGGCAATCGTCCATCCGATAGCTCCTTTGTTTTCTCTCAAGACTTCCAATAAAGCTTGTTCTTGCGCCATCTCTAAATTAGAGGCAATAATGACCAGTAGAGTGTCATTATCCCCTAGAAAAGCATACTTCAAATGGCTTGGCAAGTCTTTGAGCTACAACTTTGGTGGTTCTTCTAGTGATGGTTTAGTACCCGAGCTTATTTCCACCGGCAAGCTTTCAAATTGGTGGGTCTATGGCGGTCGACCCTCCTTCAATGCCATAGCATCCTGTTTCTCCTCTTCAACCCTTAGCGCACAAGCATGTACCTGTTCAGAAAAATAACAAAGACAAACATCCATACTATCCTCCTCATACTCGTGCGGGTTGCATCCGTCGACTAAGTCTGCTATAAAACACTCATCAACACCAACAGCATTAGAATTGTTAGTAAAAACATTCAAGCGCATTTTTCGATTTCCAAAAGTCATATCGACTGTACCAAATCTACAATCGATCACATCATACGCGGTGCTCAAAAATGGCCGACCCAAAATTCCATTTTGTTGTTGTTTTGGGTCCGCGGATGAGTGGTCCAAGACTAAAAAGTCAACTGGGTAGTAAAACTCATCAATTTTCACAATCACATTTTGAACCATCCCCCGACGTAGCTTATGAGACAAATCGGCCAAGAAAACCGTTGTCTCTACCCTTGCTAATGGACCAAAGTCGTATTGGTCATATAAGCCCCCTGGTAAAATGCTCACCCCGGCTCCAAGATCTAGTAACGCCTTTGCCATTTGAAGATTACCAACTTGTATATTTATTAATGGCATGCCCGGATCTTGGAGCTTAGGAGGAAGCTCCCCATTCAACACCGCGCTCACTTGCCCGGTTAAGTCTACCCGCTTAGGCATTTTCTTCTTTTGTTGCCTTTTTTGTGTACACAATTCTTTTAAAAATTTTGCGTATGCGGGTACTTGTTTTGTTGCATCAAGCAGTGGAATGTTAATTTTAACTTGTTTAAACATGTCCCACAACTCCTCTTTTTGGGGACCTCTTGATGCAATAAATTTTTTCCTACCCGGGTCAAGTAAAGCTGATGGAAAAGGGACTTGACTCGGTTCACCTTCATCTTTTTCATTTTTTTCATTTTCACCCAACCCCGGTTTTTTAACATTTGATTCTTTAGATACAACCGGTGAAACTTCATCATTGTCACTTTCATTACCTGTGACATCCTCAACTACCCCTTCGACCAAACCCGGTGACAAATTGGCTTTGAATTCTTAGCCACTTCTTAACACACTAACATGATGAACATTAACATTACCTCATGACAAACTATGTGAAGGATTTTCCTTGGTGTCACTAGGAAGTTTGCCTTTGTTTTTCTTCAACTCCGCCACGTCGGTTGCCAATTGACCCATTTGGGTTGTTAATGTTTGAATGCTTTTGTCACGAACCTCGTCCTTTTGCATCCGAACTTCATCAAGTTGATTCTGTTTTTGCATGTCTTGTTGCATTGCCCGGAGCATATCCATGACTTCATTCCTGCTTGATGAATTTTGACCCGAACCACTTTGACCCGTTTGTTGAAATTGCCCTTGGTAGCCATAATTATTTCCACCCCTATAGTTGCCTTGATTGTATTGTTGGCGAGGTGCAAAGTTACCTTGAGCTCCTTGAAAGTTTGGGTTAGCTTGGTTCGCTGCGTTTCCGTAACGGAAATTAGGATGGTTTCGTAACCCGGGGTGGTATGTGTTGGAGTTCATGTTGAAATTTCGACCACCCCCTTGAATAGCATTCACTTCTTCTACTTGCTCATCAACACCCCTACTACACAAACTTCCGCCGTGTGGCCTATTTCATTGCAATTAGTGCACATGTTGTACACTTGATTCATGGTTTGAACATTTCCATTCTCTACTCCATGCACTTGTGGCCTTTGTATCACATGCCTTGCCCGTCTTGAAGATTGGGCCTTCCTTTTGGAAGTCACCGCCATTTGTTCTAAAAATGCCCAATCATCTTGTTCAAAGTTTGTACCGAATGTACCATTAGTAATCGACATCAAGTTACGTGCATCCTCCGAACTCAACCCTTCATGAAATGCGTTCAACAATTCCCAAAGTTGGATATTGTGATGAGGGCAATTCCTTAGCATCATATTGAACCTTTCAAACCCCTCGTGAAACATTTCCCCCGATTGTTGTTGGAAACTTCTCAAACCTCTCCTTGGGTCATTAGTCTTTTGGGAAGTGTAAAACTCATCCAAGAAAATCTGTTGCATATCAGCCCATGTAAAAATTGATGCGGAGGGTAAAGTATGAAACCATCTCTTTGCTTTGTCTTCCAAAGAAAATTGGAAGAGAACCAACTTGACATCATCCGAAGAAAACCCTTGACCTCCAATGGTGTTGCAAATAGAGTCGTACGTCTCCAAATGAAAATAAGGTTCTTCCGTTGCTAACCCCTTAAATTTTGGTAGACTTTGGAGGGCGGTCGTTCTAACTTCAAAAGTTCTTCCGTCTGCATGATGAGGAATTACTACCGGCGAAGGATTGTTAGTGATAATAGGCCGGAAGTGAGCTTCGATTCCCCGTACTACTACCCGATGATGTCTTCGAGGGGCACCCAATGGTGCTCTTGGTTGACCCATTTGCCCTTGCATAGGCAAATGAGGAGCAAATGGTGGTTGATATTGGTATTGATGCATTGGTGGTTGTTGTTGAATCGGCCTTTGAAATTGCGGTTGTGTATTTTGTGGACGCACTTGATGTAGCGGTGTAGGGCGTTGAAATTGTGGCCTTTGTGGTCTAATATGTTGTACCCCAACCAGCATTCTACCAGTGTCTTGAAATTGTTGTAGCGGTTGACTTTGTTGACCCGCTCCTCCTTGAGGTCCCAAAATTCCTCCATCTCCCGTATAATAAAAACCTTCCTATTCGTACCCTCCAAATTCGTCTTGATAACCCCCGTCATAACCATCTCCTCCTATTCCCGCAGATTGCCCAAAGGGAAGAGACGAATATTGAAAACCCGATTGGTTCGGTGGTCTAAATGATGAAGTAGCATGAACAATGGTTGAATTGGGTGGTATTGGATAAGTAGAGGATGATTGACCTGTAGTTGGGGGAAAGAAGTGTGAAAATGGTGGAATTGTGGTAGAGGGGCTAAAGGTAAGAGTGGGTTCAACTTGGGTAGTAATAGGCGATGTAGTGGTATTGGTTGGTGTAAGTTCATGAGGTAGAGTAGGTTCTGTAGTGGTATTAGGCATGGTGGTGTTTGGTGATGGTTGTGTGGAAGTAGGAATGAAAGATGAGGTCATTTGACCCATTGTGGGTGGTACTTGGGATTCTTGCATGATGTTTCTTGGTGTAATGGGTGAAGTGGGTGAACCAATAATTCTGTTTTCTCGTACCAAAACTCGGTTTTGCCTTAGCGTTCTTTCAATTTCCAGATCAAACGATAGTGGTGATGACTTGTGAGAGCCTCTAGTATGCATACACCTTAAGTACCTGCACACTAAACACAACCAGCGTAAACCTGAAAATAACAAAACAAAACTATTAAACTAACACACGTTGCGCACTACTCCCCGGCAACGGTGCCAAAATTTGACGTGCTGTCGTAGTACACGCAAATTTAATCCAAATTACAACTAGTAGATAGCAGTAAATGGGCATCGAACACAGGGAGTTTGTGGAATATGTGTTGATTCTATAGTCTTGCAAATTAACTACAATTAACCTAATGTGCAGAAATTAAAGATCAAGAGTTTGGTATGTTTGATTTAAAAACTAAATTATCAACTAATTGCTAATCAAGATTGGAATGTAATTCAGATTATGAGAACAATGACCATCTTAGGTTTCGGTTTCTTTTAACACTTGTGCAAAATTCCAACTAGAAAGAGTTACATAGACATAACTTATGTACAAACATTTGTTGTGATAAAAGGGAACAAAGTACTCGGATTATATTAACACGATGTTGTTTCCCGATGATCAATCAATCAATATCCAACCCTAACCCTACCCGTGATATCTCGATTGTCAACGACACCAAGAATGTACGATTTAGACTAGAATTGAAACATCAATTAACAAGCTACAATCAAATACTCATACACCATGATAAATATAGCAAACATACCAAGTTATCATTCTAGAAATAAAGGAAAAACATACAAGAGTTAAAGGAAAACCTTCACCTAAGATGATCACCACAAATTTAGCCGGACATTATTCGGTGGATCATCATAACATCAAAGTTAAAGTTCATACGAAACGAAAACTAAACCCGAATGTTAGAAATTGTTCCCAAATAGTATCCAAAGCCAAAATTCGCCCACAAAGTGCAGAGAAACGTTCCCAATCATGAATGATATGAAAAGACACATGAAAACGGTTTTTATTGAGCAGTTACGTTTTTTCTCGCTGCCTCTACCGTAACTTACGGTAGCTACCGTAAGTTACGGTAGCCTTCAAATCGATACGCTGGCTCGAGACTGTGGTACGGTGGATATCTGGAAGTTTCAGGGCTACCGTAATTTACGGTAGCCACCGTAAATTATGGTGGACCCCTGATTCTTCTGTTTTGTTACTTCTTTCCATCCTTTCTTGCCCCGTTCGACTCCATTCCATCCGAAGCAGCGTTTTCTCCATTTTAAGTTCCAAAACGCACCTGAAACATAAGCAACTGTAGTCATCTAATTCAAGATAATTACGTGATCAAATGCGGGATTAACACATCTTTTAACATCATAAAGGGTTGTCCTATGGACCACCCGTCAATGACCTTTAGTGCGCGGCAGTTTGGTAACAAGATCCATAGCAATGTTTTCCCATTTCCAAACTGGTATCTCTAGTTGCTCCAATAATCCAGAGGGATGTTGATGTTCAGCCTTAACCTTAAGATAAGTAAGGCATTTGGAAACGTATAAGGCAATGTCTTTCTTCATACCCGGCCACCAATACTGGGTTCGAAGATCCTTATACATTTTGTCTGCGCCAAAATGGATAGAATAACGAGACTTATGAGCTTCATCCATTAGCAAGGTGCGGAGATTGTCTTGACTTGGGACCCATAAACGGTCCATGAAATAATGCAATCCATTGTCTTTCAGTTCAAGATCAGGCTTAATATGATATGGTAATTCCTTACCCATCAAGTCTTGTATAACACAAGTATGTTGAGCCTGAGAAATGCGGGTTTGAATATCAGATCGAACCTGAACACAGTGAAGCTTGACACGTTCTTTACGACTTAATGCATTAGCCACAACATTCGCCTTACCAGGATGGTAGCGAATTTCGCAATCATAGTCGTTTAGAAGTTCAACCCAACGTCGTTGCCTCATGTTTAGTTCTTTCTGATTGAAAATGTGCTGGAGACTTTTATGGTCAGCAAACACTACACATTTCGTACCGTACAGGTAGTGTCTCCAGATTTTGAGAGCAAAAACTACATCACCTAACTCAAGATCATGAGTCGTGTAGTTTTTCTCGTGTATCTTCAACTGTCTCGATGCGTAGGCTATGACTTTGTTTCTTTGCATGAGAACGCAGCCAAGGCCTAAGTTGGATGCATCACAATATACTACGAAATCTTCGTTGCCCTCAGGTAAAGATAGAATAGGTGCATCGCAGAGTTTCTATTTCAAGGTCTGAAAAGCTTCTTCCTTTTGGATCCCCATTCAAAGGGTTTATTCTTCTGGGTTAAAGCAGTGAGAGGAACTGCAATCTTGGAGAAGTTTTCAATAAAGCGGCGGTAATAACCCGCGAGACCAAGAAATGAACGAACCTCGGTTGGAGTAGTAGGCGTATCCCAATCCTTAATCGCACTGATTTTGGCGGGATCTACATGAATACCTTGTTCATTGACGATGTGTCCCAAAAATTGAACTTCCTTAAGCCAAAATTCACACCTGGAGAATTTGGCGAAAAGTTCTTCTTTCTTCAGGAGTTCCATAGTGAGACGGAGATGTTGCTCATGATCGGCTCATGTCTTGGAATAAATCAAGATTTCATCAATGAAAACGACGATGAACTTGTCCAAATAACGCTTACAAACCCTTTTCATCAAGTCCATGAAAACAACAGGAGCATTAGTCAAACCGAAAGGCATAACAGTGAACTCATAATGCCCATATCTTGTGCGGAATGCAGTCTTGGGAATATCTTCCTCGAGCACTCGAAGCTGATGATACCCAGAACGTAGATCAATCTTTGAAAAACAAGTAGCACCCTGTAACTGTTCAAAGAGATCATCAATGCGAGGTAGGGGATATCGATTCTTGATGGTAAGCTTGTTAAGCTCACGATAATCGATGCACATCCTAAAAGAGCCATCTTTATTCTTAACAAAAAGAACGGGAGCACCCCAAGGTGAAAAGCTAGGACAAATAAAACCTTTGTCAGAAAGCTCCTGAAGCTGTTTAGATAATTCTTGCATCTCAGACGGTGCAAGACGACACGGAGATTAAGCAATAGGATTAGCACCAGGTACAAGAACAATACGAAACTCAACTTGGCGTGCTGGGGGTAACCAGGTAATTCTTCAGGAAATACTCCAGGATAATCTCGAACAACAGGGATGTCTTGAATTGACTTACCTTTGCCTTTCTCCTCTATGACTTGTGCCAAGAAGGCAACATAGTTCTTTCGTAGATACTTTTGAGCTTGAATACACGACATGAGTTTAAGGCCACTAGCATGTTTCTCACCATGAACCTCTAAGATCTTACCAGTCGAAAGTGGAATACGGACAATCTTCTCAAAACAAACTACCTCTACGTGGTGCTTAGCTAACCAATCCATTCCTACTATAATGTCGAAGCTTCCAAGTTGCATTGGTGTGAGGTCGATAGGAAAAAGATGGTTATTAAGGTTCAACTGGCTGTTTCGAAGAACAAAATCAAGAACAACGGGTTCACCACTACCAACTTCTACTGTCAAAGGCTTTCCTAGTTTTGTTCTAGTCATGCAAAGCAAAGGCTCAAAAGATAATGACACAAAACTCTTATCGGCACTCGAATAAAAAAGAACAGAAGCAGGCTGATTGTTAACAAAGAACATTCCATTGACCACCTCGTTATCTGCGCGTGCCTCATTTGCGTTCATGTTAAAGACTCATCCACGAGCCTGAGCCTGATTCACGTTAACCAATCTTGGACACTGATTTCGATTGTGGGTTAGATCCCCACAATTGTAGCATAAACCAGGAGGATAGTGAGGTCATGCAGCCTGTGCTGGTTGTTGAGCAGGCGGTTGAGCAGGTTGCTGAGCAGGGTTCTGAGCTGCTTGGTTCTGGTTAGGAGGAAGACGACATGTGTTGGCAAGATGACCAGATCTCCCACAGTTGGTACAATAACGACACTGAACGTGTGGTTAATGGTGACTGTTACACCTGTTGCACAGAGGTGCATTGCCAATGTACTGTTTCTTGGCGGGTGGTTGCGCGGGCTGATTTGGAGTAGCTTGGTTTACCTGCGCTGTAACAGTAAAGTTGTTGGAAGCCTTGCGTTTCCTCAATCTCCTTGAAGACTCAGCTTTCTTACCCTTCTGTTTCTCACTTTTGTCTGACTGTTTCTGATTCTTGTCACCCTTCCTATAAAGTTTACCCTTCCTGATTTGCGACTCGGTCAAAGTCGCAGCCAGCTCGATGGCCTGACGAACTGTGGTAAGGTTGCTACCAGTAATGATATCTTGCACGGGGTCATGTAAACCTCTTGATAGCTTTATCAAGTGGGGTAACCATTGTGGGACAAAGTAAACTCAGTTCCTCATATCTGTCGGTATAAGCACGGTGTTCACCACTGTCCCGTTTCAGGTCATCAAATTCCCTTTCTAATGCCCTTTGTTCATGACGAGGAAATAATTCCCTCATCATAAGAGCCCTAAGCTCTTCCCAGGTTTGACCCAAAGCAATCTCAGCACCACGATCCCTCATTAACCCATTCCACCAAGTAGGAGCACTCTTTTGAAATATGCTAGAAGAAAACTCGACTTTACGATTATCAGGACACTGAACATGACAAAAAGTACTCTCAATGCCCTCGAACCACTGTAGGAGCCCAGTTTCTCCTTCAGAACCACTAAACTTGAGCGGTTTAGCCGAATTAAACTGTTTAAAGTTGCACGGAGTAGGTGCATTATTGTTATTGTTGGCTTGGTTAATTTGAGCGATGAGATTTGGGAGTGCAGCAGCCATTTGCTGCTCAATGATGGTCGCCAGTTTGGCGTTAAGTGGCTGAGCGTCACGTCAAGGAGGCATTTCTAAAAGAGGAAAACATGAGAGAAAACGAGTGAGATGGCATTTGATAAGAATAGAATGTTACAAATATCGACAAAAAGCAAGGATGGTGGTCATTCGTTTGTACCACAAAGCAAACAAACGACACACAGTGACTAATCAAAGTAAATGGGTCATAATAATGTATCGAGAACACATGCTTTAGCCTATAAGTGGATACTCACTCCAAGAGTTCCCAGGTAAGAGTGACTGGTCCGATTATATGGATTTGTACGAACACTCTAGCCTAGACAGAAAACTCGAGGTACAGGCATCCACCCTTCCAGATTGCACGTGTTCACATTATTTAGACTCAAACTTTGACGAGATTTTGAAAACTTGAAAGGCATTAAGCAAAAAATGAATCGTCCAAAGGGGTGGGTGATTATTTTCAAAATCGTTTTGGAAAATTGTGTTCTTGTTTTGGTAATCACCTAAAGATAGGTGACGGTAATGTGTTAAGATCTAATCACAAGATAACTTGTGTTGGGGTCCTAGAAAAGTTATAGTCTAGGTCAAAGCACTACTAATAACCTGATTCCCTATAACCATTGGCTCTGATACCAACTCTTCTGTCACACCCCGACCGCGTAAAACAACGAAACCGCGGTGGAAACGTCGGGGAGTGGAGCGACAGAATTATTATTACACAACCATGGTAATTAAAATTTCATTTTTTATTCAGAAATTAAGAGATTACATTGTCTTAAAACAAAGAAAGCATAACGTAAATTAAACTAGTCTTGCATCTTTTATTGTCACTAAGGCCCAAGTCCGCCTAAGTGTATCACGATCAACCCTGTGCATCAGCTCCTGAAATCACATGTGAAAATAGGTACGTCAGCATAAAAATGCTTGTGAGATACATAGGTTTTGTTGAAGTAGGATTCATGACTTGTAAGTTAAAAGAAAATGTTTAACAAAAAGTTAGTCATGAATCTTGTAAAAAGTTTTCTTTTATAAATCATACGAAAATCGATATGAAATTCAAATGATATTAAAGAAAAGTGTATGGTTAACTGAATAACCAAGTAAAATGAGTTTGTATTCGATATGTTATTTGTAAACCAATGTCTTGTGAAAATCTGTCGTTTGTGTAAAATGTATCATGTCTTTGTTGAAATGACTTAGATAACGCTACGACATATAATATCATAAAAGCACTTATATATAGGAAGTACCAGTGGGGTATCCACCATGCTTTTATCATATTACACACGTCTCGTTACGTAAATCATTTATCAATAACCACCAAAATGTCTTGTTTAAACCAATGTCAAAATGTTTATGTGTAAACAATGTCTAATGTCAAATGTAAATCATGTCTTGTATAATCAAATGTTATGTATGGCAAGTAAAAAAGTATCTACTCAAACCATATGTTTAATGTTCATGTGTAATCAAATGTAATGTATGGTGAATAAAAATTATTTACTCAACCCCATAGGCAAAATGTACAAAACAATGTATTTGAAATAAATCATAGTTTAAGTCAAAAGTTATGTTTTGCAAAAAACAATGCTTTACTGATACAAACATTTATGCGCCAATGTTAAACGCATACATTCAAGCCTTGAGACTGTAGGATAAACCTTCAAACAAATCAAAGGTTTATTAAAAATGTTTTCGGATTCTGTCATTCCTTACGTCCAAACAAACCTAGGATTCCAGGAATGGGAGTTGTCAATTCCTATGGTACCACTACATACTACCGAGCGGCATGATCATTGTTAATGAACATATTTTAGTTTCATTATACAAACCAAATGTCATACCAAATGTAAGCATGTTATGTGAAAACAATGTACTAAGTATGCTAAATAAACATACGAAGCAGAAATGTCATGTAAATCAATATGCTAGCATGCTCAGTAAACATACATAGCAGAAATGTAATGTAAATCAATGTGTCCATATGCTGAGTAAACATATGCAACAAATGTTTATGAAATCAGTGTGCTAGCATGCTAAGTAAACAAACATAGCAAAGCATAATGGAAATCATGTACTATATGCGTACTAATGAACATAGCAAGTATATGTCATGAAAGCACGAAAAGCACGAAGGTAACAAGTAGGCACATGTGTTTCACCCCAAAATATTTGAAAACAGTAAAAGAGGGGACTATGTACTCACATAATCACCTTGAAAACATTTAAAAAGAGAGGGTCTATGTACTCACTTGATAATGCTTAGTAGTCTTGAGATAACAATCAAATAACGCTAGAAGGATCACGGAATCAATCGGCACCTAATATAGGTAACTACGTTAATAAACCGGACCTAAACCGGAAGATCGGATAAAACAAGGTTTTGTAAACCAAATGAGCGTTGGAACTCATATAATATGGTTTAACAAAGCCTACATTCTAAAACGGAACCTAACCTAAGTGCTTACGACCCGTTACGACTCGTTAAGGTAGTCTACGCTACTTTAACGCGTCGTTCGTGCAAAACGCGTTCGGACCGCCTAACTAGTCCTATGACAAGTATTATATGCCTTAACATGTCTAATAACATTGCATAATCAGTTTAGATGTCAACATTTAGGTTACATATGCTTAAAATGAAATTATGCGTAAAAAGGGCATTTTGGTCATTTTCCTAAGGCATATAAACTACCTATCATACAGGGTATAACCTCGAAAGGTTATTCCCTATACAACTATGGTCACAAAACATGTTTGGTCGGATCCTAATGATCGTCCAAACGGGTCGGGTTCGAAAGTCTAAGCGGTTGTTTAGACCGCTTGACTTACGACCCTAATTAAGCACTAAACTAAAAGTGACGAGTTAAACATGTTAAAGCATGTTTAACTAAGTTAGAAAACAAGTTTGATATCAAAACAAAGTGTTTTGATACAAAAAAAATAGCTTCATTGCAAAATACGCATAAACACGTATTTTGACCGAAACTTTGACTCGTCACTACGCCTAATCAACGTGGTAATATGTAGGTGTAGTCACAAGGGACTATAATCATCGTGATTATGCTCACGTTGCAAAGTTCAAACGAACTTTAACTTGACCATAACATGGTCAAAGAAGAAAGTCAAACACTGTTTGACTTTCATGCTTGAAATGCATAAATAAGCATGAAGGAGACTTACAAAGGGTCCAAGCTTGGATCAAGAACAAGAAAACAAGAAGAAATGGAGCCTTCAACCAGTCAAGGGATAGCTCCAAAGCATATTAGAGAAGAATGGAGTGAATGAGCAAATTGGGAATGAAATTTCATGGGTTTATATAGGAATTCATGCTCCATTAGGATCTTTCCAAGTGTTTTAAGCTTTGATCTTGGCCCTACATGTGTGGCACATGGTTTAGAATACCATGGGAGTCCAAAAACAAGCCCATAGCATTGAAAACCATGTCCAAAAACCCAAGGAATAGCTGTTGAATGCTGAAAACCAGTTTTTGGCCCAGATAGGGGCTCTCGCGCCCCGCGTAAGACTCAACTAGAGTCTACGCGCCCCGCGAGCGTGCTCCAGAACAGAAATAGTTTGAAAGTTTACAGTTTTGGTCCCTGCATGCATTTAAGGCCATTTTTGACACGTTTAAGCCCCGTTATTTTCAAGGGTCAATAGTGGTGTCAAAGTATAGGGGACATGAAATATGCTTGAAAACATCTCGGATGTCGGTTCGTTTGGCCGTACAGTCATGTTATTCGGTTAATTACGATGAAACACGAACGAACGCGAAAAACGATCCAAATTACGTGACGAATGAAATTTTAGCATCCCAATCACTAAAATATAATATTTTAATGATTACAAAAATTTTTGGATGTCCGGATATGTTCAGAACGTAAGATATGCGCGTAAATGCAAACTTATGCACTTTTTGACGCTTTTAGTTCCTGTTTGACCAAATAACTTTATTTTTGCACACCGAACCTCTCAAAGCCTATTTCTAAGCTATGTAACGGATATTTATGGTATGTTTAACTTATGATCATGTTCCAGAATGTTCGTTACTATACGAATCGGCAGACTTTCACAGTTTGTCGCAAATAGTCCCTGCGATCGAATAAACTTGATTTTGCCATACCAAACCCTTTAAAACTTTTTTCTAAGTTATGTAAAGGTTATTTTAAGGTATGTTAAGCTTATGTTGAAGTTCTGGAGTGTTTGTCGTGTTAAACTGATTACGTTTACGCATCAGTTTGCGTATAACCTTCCAGAAAGCGAAATAGAGTTTGAAATCGAACAAAATCAAAATGTGGAAAATGTCAAACATAAATAAACAAACATTGGGATCAAATCACATTGTTTTATTGATAATTAAACTATTCAGAGTTAATACAATGATTACAAGCACAGATGTCACAGTTAGCTTAATAGATATCGCTCTTAAGATATTGATATTAATGCTTCTGGCATCATCAATCCATCATTGACGTTTTCCATGTTGACCAATTGTGCATGTACATTCACTCTTTAAGAGTTTTCGTACATAAACTTTACCATTTAGCAAATCAAAATCAATTAGAACATCGATAACATCAAATTCACTTCCAATGCATATTGTACCATTCTTATACATTAAGATATCATAATCACCAAGTTCTATTTATCCCTTGCGTATGTCTTGGTGCATAGAATTACATCCTACGATGTCTCAAATTACTCTAAGCACTCAACTACTTTAGAAAACTATCAGGAGTTCCAATCATAGTCAACAATTAAATAAGCAAACTTTAATATGTATAGTGTTCTCGAGAAGTTACTTTACATGATTATAATAATATAAATTTATCATGGAGCTTCATGTAAATTTCATTATCAAATGATACACAACATACATAAGATGCATAACAATTCTCTCTTTGTATTACCAGACTAATAAGACTTCGAAAGTCACTATATCCACCACAGGAGAATACGTCTCCTCATAGTCAATCATGGGCCCTTGCAAAATCTCGTTCCACCAAATTTTTTGATATATGAGTTGATTTGATTCTCATTTGATGACTCACATTAAAGACCCTTTTGTATCAAACATATTTTACAACCTAAGTGTATGGACCACTGGTTCCGAAACTTTCCATTTCATTAGAGAATTCAATTCTGCCTTATTTGCGTCTTTTCATTTTGGCCAATCATTTATGTTTTTACAATAACAGGCAGATCCCAAATCTTGATCCTCATGATTTAATCATTTTAAGCGCTCCATTATATACAAAAGTATAATGTCGTCGTTTTAATTTCGATTCCAAACATTGCTAGACATGATATAATTACTAAGAGCTCTTTGTTTTCAGGTACCTGAGTTTCTTCTGGAACCATCATGTCTAATGTCTCTTCAAGAGACACTGTTAATATACCCCGACTTGACCATTTTCATTACTTGCTCCATTTTCGAGGATTTTTTTCTTGGAACCAACTAGTCTACCATGTTTCAGGCATGCCATAGACTCATCACTAATGTATGGTTGTCCTTTTAGGAAACTAATCTGAATTGGAGCAGTAGCAGTTGGTACATGTTTCGGTCAAAAATCACACAAGGATAATGCAACCAAATCCGATTTTGTGAGGTGTGATGCTTGAATTAATGAACAAATGTATGAACAATGTATGAATGAAATGAATGTTGGACACAAGGATTTATATGAGGAAAAAGCCCTTGATCAATGAATGATCTCCGACATAAAAAACCTCGGGTGATGGAAACTACCGATCACCAACTATATTGCATAAACAATGTTTACAAATCGGGATGATAACAAGCTTGTTACAAGGATCACTAGTGTGTAAATGTGTAATCAGCAATAAGTTGCAAAGAGTTCTCGAGAGTAGTGTGTGTTGCTAATCATCATCTAATCTAGCTTGTTATCCCCATTTAAAAATAGAAATAAGCTAACAAACTAACAATCCGAAAAAGGTGCTAGCTTCCCACGATCTCCACAACGGTCACGAAGGCCATGCACGTGCAGAATTAGAAGGCATATTCCCCTGGAATCTCGGCAAGACCAAGTCCCACTCGAATACTCCTGCAAAACAAGTTCAAATATAATGGAAACAATTGTTAGTATAAGGATAATAATGAGGATCCTGGATCCTTAGTCCTGCAACCTCTTCTGAGGATCCTTAATTCAAACTGAACTGAGGATCCGTGATCCTGGCTGCACTTAAGGATCCGTGATCCATACATTGTAAAAATCCATCCCTAACAGTACATATGACTTAGCTAGCCACTCTATTTAGGTCAGTGAATACGTCTGGTAATTAATCCGTTAATGCTTGTAATTGAATTATCCTTTGAATTTCCAGTTCACACCTTTTAATATGAGGATAAAGATGATAATTCATTCCAAGTTTTCCAATTGCTTTTTATCTCCCCTCCATGTTGGGAATATTGATTCATTAAAATGTAAATCAATCAATTATGTCATAAACAAATCACAATATGATATCAACATATAATTCTAACCTTCTTTGAGATCCCATCTTTGTGCATTGTGGTGGGGTAATTGCAACATATACCGCACGAGCAAAAAAACTATAGATGAGAAATCTTTGGTTCCTGACCAAAACCAATTATAATGGGGATAAAGTTTAATAACTTGTTGGCTTGATGTGAATTGATATTAGATCATGTAAAAAACACATGTTTCCACATACAAATATGGACCTTTGCTTTCATGATTATTGGTTTTGCAGTCAATCGTAGATGTTTGGTCATTGTCTTCAACAAAAGCAATTCGTGTAACAACATCTATCACATGTAGTTAACACTTGTTCTAATAGTCATAAGTAAAATGTGAATCAAGATCACTGCATTTATCAAGATGAATACCATACTTATGAATAATGTGTTTGCTATCTTATAAGCTAAGCCACAAGTCAGACAATTTTCATGTTACAAATTTGATAACCATTTAGATGATGCATCGATTTCAGAACACTAAATGGTATCATGTTGGGATACACATATTCCCTTATTATTTTCAAAATATTTAGGGATCTAAACCATGCTTTAGTTGGTATATCATTAACTTCCCTTGAGAGAAAATATTGCATGTGTAAGTACCATGAAGAATCTTCTAGTTCTTTCATATTTTTCACATCATTTAGACTCAGTATGGTCTAACCGGTCATGCCAATCATTAAATGATTATGAACCATAAACTTCGGGTTTGTGATCATCATATATGCTTTTAGTTGCACTCGTGTTTTTTCAATACACAAATAGAAAATCCAAGAGGATAACAATTTTTATTTCAATCATTCATATTATAACATGTTTCCCATATTTTATTCTCGTATAATCATTCCCTTGTATTGCCACTTCTTGTGGTCGATTTCAATATAAACATGGTTGAGGATCATTACAGTGTCCTCATTTACCATGATCATTACCTTTATAACAATCGTTTTATAGTCATCGCAATATAAACATGGTTTATCTCATTACATGAGCATCATTTCCTCAATTACCATGATCACGATCTTTGCACTAATTATTATATCATCACATTTTATTCAAGGAATAATAATACAATATTCATGGTGGCATCATTACAATTTCCTTAGTTATTACATGATTGTGACCTTTCACTGATCGTTATATCATCACATTCCCTTTAGGGAATGGAGAGCTCCACACAACTTTTATTCTGGTAATAACCTTGAATATTCTTAGATAATATTCCTACTTTATGAGCATATGATCATATATGTATTACTTGCACTATGTTTTATGTGCACATTGTTTGTATACTAAACATATAAAATACGAGACAACATCGTATTCGCAACTCAAACTTTCAACACTTTATTCTCATATGATCACTCTCTTTATTCGCCTCTTTTGGTGGTCTATCTCGTTATTAGCATGACCATCATTACACGTTTTTATAATCGATTTCATTATTAATCTGATCATCATACCAATTTTTCAGTTATGCCCATGATCACAATAATCAATATATAGTCACATTCACTTTGAAGAACGAAGGAAAGCCAAAAAATGTTTCATAGCTTTTCATTATATGAAATCATTTCAAACTTTTCATTTGATATTGCTACGTCAAGAGTATATCTCAGGTGTAACCAATTGAAAACTTTATCTTGTTTTTCCTTAAAAACAATTTTTTTCTCATTAATATATAATTTGAGAAAAACTTACATGACCGACTCGTATAAGATTTATTGGTCAACATATGACGACTTTTCAGAGAGTATGACACACTTTGAATGTCATACCTGAACATATTTATAACATTTTATGAGAGTAATGATAAACCACAAATTTTGGTTTTCCATTTGCTTAATTTATCCAATAATATCTATATACAAACAATATATAGCATATAGATGACATACTACAAAGTTAAATCAAGCAATACATAACATTATAACATGTTATCAAATAAAACAAGGTTATAATAAAACCTTATGAAATAATTATATGTCATCACATTCAAGCAAAATATATAAATTATGTATTAACCTATCATGGCATAACCAATCACATTCATATCTTATATAAAATTGAAAAAATTACAAGTTTTGTCCTTTATCTATATATCCTTTTCAGGCGGTGTCCTTTTCAACGAATTTTGACAGGTTTTGCCCTTTATAAGGAATTTTGTTGCAAGTTACATCCTTTGAGCCTAACCCAATTAAATTTTTCTGTTAAATCTTATTACACATGGGTAATTTAGTCTTTTTACTTATTTAAAGGACAAAACTTGTAATTTATTTTTTTCATGCTGTGGGGTTGTAAAAATTGATTTGAGGCCCACCGGTCTTCCACCCCTAATTTCCGGAAAACTATGTACAACCACCATCGAGTATCATTATGTTGGTCCCAATATAATTTATTCGTAGCCTAAACATCCAAACACTCAAATCATCTAATCATCGTCTTTCTTTCTCTATAATCAAAATCAATAAACCACCATAATCACCCTGTTTTCAACAATAAAACAGAGCATCTGTTTAAACTTCCATTTTTGTTTTCTTTTTATTATATCGCTCGATTTCAGTCACCAATTTGGAGTTTTCTCGTTAAAATCCAATTCGATATTGTTTCAGATGTAAATCCCATTTATGTTTTACTCTGATTTTTACTTCAATATTATCATTAAATCATCATCATTCTTATCACATGTGCTCTGTTTTCTAACTTTTAATTTCCTCAAGCCCTTATTTTCGACAAACAATTCCGGTACCAATTAAAAGCCACGGCGGACATGAAGTCTAGCAACGATGGTGTTGTTATGCCGATAAACGACGGTGGTGAGCAGATCGACAAAGAAGATTCTACTGTGGTTGTTTTGGACATGGTTGCAGGTTTGGATACTAGGGGTTCGAAGATGGTAACGCCGACCATAGGAATCTTGTTCAGTTACATTGTTTGGATGAATACTAGAAAATAATCCATAACTCAGATTGGGGTTATCATGAGTGATTTGAGGCATAGGAATCGTGTTCCGTTAAAAGGGTGTTGTGTTCATGGTGAAGATGAACATTTTGCATATCTTCACTAATTTAGTCTTTTGTATGATCTCAACCAGATTAGAAGCCACTCCAGTAGCTTGCATAGTTGTTTTCTTCTTTAACTAAACCAAACCAAATGTGACACCTGTGCCTCTACGACCATCAAAAAAATACCAAATCAATGAAATATTGTGTTTCATACTTGGGATTTGTAAAAAAAATGTGTATCATGTGCACATATCAATTCATGTTCGATTTCGAGCTTTAAATCACTTTCTGGAAGATTATACGCGAACTGATGCATAAATATAACCAGTTTAATGCAACAAACACTCTGGAACAGTGAAATAGGCTTAACATACCTTAAATAACCTTTAAATAACTTATAAATAAGTTTTGGAGGGTTTGGTGTGGCAAAATCAAGTTTATTCGCATGCAGGGACTAATTTCAACAAACTGCGAAAGTATGCCGATTCGTACTGTAACGAACATTCTGGAACTTGATCATAAGTTAAATATGCCCTAAATATCCTTTACATAGCTTAGAAATAGGCTTTGAGGTGTTTGGTGCGCAAAAATAAACTTTCTTGATCAATAGGGACTAAAAGCGTCAAAAAGTGCCCAAATGACCAGATTCATTGTATCTAGTCCAATTTTCATGTTTTGATGGTTTTGATCATAGTTTTTCAATACCATTTGATGGATTTTGCTTTTTTTTATGTTCCCATGGTTTAGAAAACCATGTGCCCACTTGTAAGGTCAAGATCAAAGCACGATTTGCGAGAAACGATCCTAACGGTTCTCCGAAATCTATAAATACCCAAGCTCCCATTCCATTTTCCTCACACCTTGATCTGATTTTATGCTCTAAGTTGAATCTTTATGCTTCATACCTGAGTATTTAGATCAAGTTCTTCCTAGCTTGGACCCGTTGTAAGTTTCTTTCATGCTTTTATGCGTTTTTAAGCACGAAAGTCAAACTGTGTTTGACTTTCTGCTTTGACCAGTCTTTGGTCAGCACAAAGTTCGTTTGAACTTCGAAACGTGAGCGTAATTACGATGGTTATAGTCCCTTGTGACTATACCTAGTGATTACCACGTTGATTAGGTGTAGTGACGAGTCATAGTTTCGGTCAAAATGCGTATTCATGCGTATTTTGCAACCAAACTATTGTTGGGTATCAAAACCTTTTGTTTTGATATCAAACTTGTTTTCTAACTTTGTTAAACATGTTTTAACATGTTTAACTCGTCGCTTTTAGTTTAGTGCTTATATAGGGTCGTAAGATAAGCGGTCTAAACAACAGCTTAGACTTTCGAACCCGACCCGTTTGGTCGATCATTAGGATCCGACCAAGCATTTATTGTGACCATAGTTGTATAGGGAATAACCTTCCGAGGTTATACCTTATGGTCACTTCGTTTAGTTAGTTGTATGATAGGTAGTTTATATGCCTTAGGAAATGACCAAAATGCCCTTTTTATGCATAAATTCATTTTAAGCATATCTAACCTAAATTTTGATATCTAAACTGATTAGGAAACATTATTAGACATGTTAAGGCATATAATACTTGTCATAGGATGACGGGTGGTCCGTAGGACAACCCTTAAATGAACTAAATACGTGCATATCCCATATTTTACACGGTTATGTATAGTGAATGTGATAACTACGAATGTTCGTGTGTTTTACAGGAAAATCGCTTAATTTGGTTAAATTGGAACGCGTAGGCTACGGTTGGAAATTAAATGGCATCGTGACTTTGTGGTTCAAAGAATTAAAAGGACTTTTGGTGATTATTATAATTTATAACAATATCATTCATCACATGAGGGGACTTGGTAATTGATGGCAGTGATTGATTGGAATTATTGTTTTTATAAACATAATCCATCGGACAAAGAAAGGAAATAACATCACGTGATTTAGGGTGGTTTTGTCAACATACATCATCAACCGATCACATCATCGCACACAAGGATTTGGGGCTGCCTTATTTTCACATGGCACATGCAAGGAGATAATAACATCAAATGAAAAGGAGTCAGGGAACATGTGACTTGGGGCGGTGATACAATACACACACATATAGATGGACGGTTGGAAAGAGGACACAAAAGTCAACAGCATCATCATAAATTGTGGACATTTAATTTCCTTAAAGATCAATTCACATATTCACTTGGACTTGTATTTGGGCCAATAGAAGACACACGCATACACGTGAAGGGTAGACTGCAATGTTTGTGAACTTGGGATGCAAATTCAACAACAATATAATCATCATCATCTCAATAGTGGGCGGCAACATTATCATCACACATGATTGGGCTGCACATGGACTCATATAATTGGGCCGCAGATGTGGAGAACATTGTTTGTTAAGTGTGAGTGGATAATTAATTCTCTTCAACATCATATGACATACAAACATCTAAGTTGGCAGCTATTATCACGTGGACTGCTGGGCACAAGGATGGAATTGGGCGGCACACGTGACAAATGAAACAAAGAACAAAACTCAGGTCATCACCGTAAATTACGGTCTAACCGTAATTTACGGTGGACATGAAATAGGCTTAAAGCTCACCGTAAATCAGACAATCATCACCGTAAACATTTCATGTCCACCGTAATTTACAGTGGAGCCGTAAATTACGGTGGTGTCTGCGGAAAAACTTGTAACTGCCTCATTAAAGTCAGTTTTATGGTGTCTTTTCACTTGTTCTCATCATTGAACGGTTTTGGGGGAGTTGGGGGGCGATTTGTGGCTTTCTCTGGTGTTCTTGAGTGGTCTAAACATGGAGACTTTGTTTATTATTCCATTGGACAAAGGTTTGATTGTTATGACAATTCACGACACTATGAGCGGCTAGGTTTGCTTGGTGATCGTCTTGAGTGTAAGGTTTTATTTGTGACAATTATGTTTGTTCTTTAATTTCTGGAATATTAAACTGTGCATGTGTTGTTAGTTTATTATGGTGTTTGATTGGGTGTTTGTAAATTGTTGATGTATGTTTGATCATAGTTCTAAACCATACGTTCTTGGTGCCGTTGGCAATCGAGATATCATGGGAGGGATTAGGGTTGGATATATGTTGATTGGTCATCGGGTAACAACCTCGCGTTCTAGGAATCCGAGTACTTAGTTCCCTTTCATCACAAACAATTGATCTTGCATGAGCTATGTCTATGTAGTTCTTTCCAGTTGAACATAAACCTTGATTGTCACTTAAAACCTGAAACTCGGGATGATCACTACCTTCTTATCCTGTTACAAAACTTACTTTTGATTTGTATTCTAATTTAGTAATTCTAGATAACTAAAACCAAACAACCAAATCCGTGAATTTACTTTTCTTGCAATTAGATTAATCTAGTTAGTTAGACATACATTGAGATAACACATATTCCACAAACTCCCTGTGTTCGATACCCACTTGCCACTATCTATATATAGTTGTTTTTGGGATTAAATTTGATTGTGACCACGACATCACGTCAAATTTTGGCGCCGTTGCCGGGGAGTAGTGCGCAACGTGTGTTATCTTGTGTATTAGTTTGAAAAAAAAATTAAAAGAAAATAAAAATTTTAAAAAAAAAACCAAAAAAAAAAGATTTCTTTTATGTTCATGATTTACACTTGGTAGTTGAGTTGTGTTGTGCAGGATGACAGGGCATTACACAAATTTCAGCTTATTTACGTGTAGATTGTGCGGGGGTCCACGACATCCATGTATTGGTTGCCACGAGGCTCACTACAGGAGGGCACATGGAAAACCAGTGTCTTATGTTTCACAGCTTCCACCTCCATCATACGTTGACGATTATGAATCAGAAATGGAGGATGACTATTATTCATATGGATACGATCGGGACGAGGAAGTTTATTATGAGGCAAGGATGGATGGTCTATGTTTTTGTTGCGGTCGCGATCACACTTATGATTATGATGTGTGCCCGGTGTATTCGGAAAACCCGAAGTATTGGAATAAAAAGATGATGGAAGCGCGCATCTATAGACCGTATCAGGGATATCGACAATATCATCCCGAAGAATATTCTGAGCCCGAGGGTGTTTATGTTTATGAGACCGAGGAGGAAAAAGAGCTTGCTGTATTGGAAGTAACTTTGTCCAAACTCGAGCAATATTTAGCAACACCCAACCTGTCCGATGAAGACCGAATCAGCTGCTTAGTTTCTAAGTGTCATACTTTAAAATTGAAGATGGAGATAGAAGAACGCCTCTCACCATTACCTGACGATATTAGAGATTATTCTCACATGGAGGAGGAGGTTGTGGAGGATAATACCACACCAATGAGTCCTTTATCTGATGAAGAGTCACTTGTAGATCAGATGATGTGTGCAGATTATGAGGTAGAGCAGGCTGATGGGATGGATATGTGTACCGAACCTCTTCCCATAATTCAAATTAACAAGTGTGGGGAAGAGGGTTCGAGAAACAAGATGAGAAGGGTGAAACTATCAGACATTAAGGTATATGTCATGAAGTGGACTAGCAAAGCCCGCAGGAGCAGCTTTAACATGCCAAATAGACTGACAAATCTATGGAGATGGCATGTAAATTTCCGGGCATTTGTTGGAAATGCTGCGGGTAAGTGTGCATTAAGACCACCATAACGCATATCAGGTATGGTCTGGCTGAAGACCTTTAAACTTAGCGCTCTCGGGAGGCAGCCCGAGGATGTAGAGTATTGTATTTGTGTTTTGTTTTGTTTTGCTTTGTTTGGTTTGTGTTTTGGTAGGTTATCACGTTTCAACCCTCGCGGATGCAATGATTCAAGTGTGGGGATGTTTGGCAACATTCCCGTTGAGATATCGGCGAATCCAAGAGATGTTTATGAACCGGTTCGATTACCGCAGCTGCATCACTACCAACACTGCTGATTTACTAATCAGGTCGTGTCTTGTTCTCATCTTGTGCACCTTTGTATATATTCTTGTTTAAGTTTTTGGTTGGGCGGTTGGGTGGTTTTTGATGTGTTTAGTTTATGGGTTGTGAAGGATTGGTGGTGTTTCTAATAATTAGAATAAAAAAGAAATAAAAAAAAATAAATACAAAAAGAAAGTTGGGATTTGAGAGTTTAAGCAAAGGCTGATGTTGTAGGTTAAAAGCGATCCTTCCTTCAAAGCCATACATTGGGACAATGTATCCCAAGTGTGGGGATGAGGGGAATTTTTGATAGTTTTTTAAAAAAAATTTGTAAATCCGAGCGAAAATTGTTAAAATTTGAAAACTTGATATTATACCATTTGACACACCGACACCCATTCCTAGTCTTTTCTTGGTGAGGATTTGAGCCACACATGATTGTTATTGATATTTCATTGTTTGAGTGGCGGTGTGTGTTGTGTGTTAATAGAACTTGTGTGTGAATACTTGTTAAATCCTAGAGTTAGCATGCTTTTGGAAATGATAGGGGACTTTTAGGTAGCCTCGTCTAGATGTGTGAGAGTGCGGGATCGGTGGGTTGGACCTCATACGTTACATATATGAGCTTGGTATTGTGAGGGGTGGGGGTTTGGTCCTTAGAACGCCATGTTGAGCCTTAGACCATTCGATTGTGACCCGAGCCTACTTCCTACAAAAATTTTACCTTTTGAGATGACCTGGTTTAGGAGATTTAGTATGTAGTATTGATGTTCTTGTATATATTGTTGAGTTTGATGTGTTATAAAAAAAATGAAACGAAATGAAAAAAAAAAAGAAAAAAAAAGAGAAAAGAAAAAAAATACAAAAAGAAGTATTTAGTTGCAATAGAGTTGAGAATGTCAAGAAGCTTTGTATTTATTTTTGGTGTTTGCTTCGTAGTAGTAGAAATAAAAAAACCGGGTCGAATCAATTAGCTCTTTCATATGTATTCCACCATTTTCCTACCTTGACACCTAGCCCCGTTACAACCCGTGAGTCCCTTTGATTCTAAAGCATGTTAGATATTTGTTAGGAGGAAACTTGATTTGTATACAAGCTTATTGTCGCACGCACACACACACACACGTATTGAGTGGTTTAGCATTATGCTAATAATTCTTGTAACCGAGAGATTTTTGTGAGGGGTGTGTCTTGTGGTATGATTGAAGGTTAGTAAAATGACGATATATTTTAGCTTGGTTTGCATCTTGATCGCTTGTTGTTTTGAAATAGTTTTTGAATGGTTTGCTTGAGACAAGCAACGGGTAAGTGTGGGGATGTGACGGGTGGTCCGTAGGACAACCCTTAAATGAACTAAATACGTGCATATCCCATATTTTACACGGTTATGTATAGTGAATGTGATAACTACGAATGTTCGTGTGTTTTACAGGAAAATCGCTTAATTTGGTTAAATTGGAACGCGTAGGCTACGGTTGGAAATTAAATGGCATCGTGACTTTGTGGTTCAAAGAATTAAAAGGACTTTTGGTGATTATTATAATTTATAACAATATCATTCATCACATGAGGGGACTTGGTAATTGATGGCAGTGATTGATTGGAATTATTGTTTTTATAAACATAATCCATCAGACAAAGAAAGGAAATAACATCACGTGATTTAGGGTGGTTTTGTCAACATACATCAACAACCGATCACATCATCGCACACAAGGATTTGGGGCTGCCTTATTTTCACATGGCACATGCAAGGAGATAATAACATCAAATGAAAAGGAGTCAGGGAACATGTGACTTGGGGCGGTGATACAATACACACACATATAGATGGACGGTTGGAAAGCGGACACAAAAGTCAACAGCATCATCATAAATTGTGGACATTTAATTTCCTTAAAGATCAATTCACATATTCACTTGGACTTGTATTTGGGCCAATAGAAGACACACGCATACACGTGAAGGGTAGACTGCAATGTTTGTGAACTTGGGATGCAAAGTCAACAACAATATAATCATCATCATCTCAATAGTGGGCGGCAACATTATCATCACACATGATTGGGCTGCACATGGACTCATATAATTGGGCCGCAGATATGGAGAACATTGTTTGTTAAGTGTGAGTGGATAATTAATTCTCTTCAACATCATATGACATACAAACATCTAAGTTGGCAGCTATTATCACGTGGACTGCTGGGCACAAGGATGGAATTGGGCGGCACACGTGACAAATGAAACAAAGAACAAAACTCAGGTCATCACCGTAAATTACGGTCTAACCGTAATTTACGGTGGACATGAAATAGGCTTAAAGCTCACCGTAAATCAGACAATCATCACCGTAAACATTTCATGTCCACCGTAATTTACGGTGGAGCCGTAAATTACGGTGGTGTCTGCGGAAAAACTTGTAACTGCCTCATTAAAGTCAGTTTTATGGTGTCTTTTCACTTGTTCTCATCATTGAACGGTTTTGGGGGAGTTGGGGGGCGATTTGTGGCTTTCTCTGGTGTTCTTGAGTGGTCTAAACATGGAGACTTTGTTTATTATTCCATTGGACAAAGGTTTGATTGTTATGACAATTCACGACACTATGAGCGGCTAGGTTTGCTTGGTGATCGTCTTGAGTGTAAGGTTTTATTTGTGACAATTATGTTTGTTCTTTAATTTCTGGAATATTAAACTGTGCATGTGTTGTTAGTTTATTATGGTGTTTGATTGGGTGTTTGTAAATTGTTGATGTATGTTTGATCATAGTTCTAAACCATACGTTCTTGGTGCCGTTGGCAATCGAGATATCATGGGAGGGATTAGGGTTGGATATATGTTGATTGGCCATCGGGTAACAACCTCGCGTTCTAGGAATCCGAGTACTTAGTTCCCTTTCATCACAAACAATTGATCTTGCATGAGCTATGTCTATGTAGTTCTTTCCAGTTGAACATAAACCTTGATTGTCACTTAAAACCTGAAACTCGGGATGATCACTACCTTCTTATCCTGTTACAAAACTTACTTTTGATTTGTATTCTAATTTAGTAATTCTAGATAACTAAAACCAAACAACCAAATCCGTGAATTTACTTTTCTTGCAATTAGATTAATCTAGTTAGTTAGACATACATTGAGATAACACATATTCCACAAACTCCCTGTGTTCGATACCCACTTGCCACTATCTATATATAGTTGTTTTTGGGATTAAATTTGATTGTGACCACGACATCACGTCATAGGACTAGTTATGTGACAACTGGCACAAAACCGTTAATTTCCGTACAATTTAATTAATACTTGATGACTGCAATTATGTGCTTAAATGTCAACATTGTCTGATTTCATGTTATACTTGTGAATTCATGCACGTTTTATACTACAAATATTGCTTTATGCATTAATGATAGCGTTGCGTTAGAAATACTAGTAAACTCACCGGTAAGACACATTGTGTCAACAATTCTACATAAAGCAGTCAGACAATAGAATTGGGGCCTAGGTGTAGGTACAACGTCAAGAATACATTAAAACCCAAGAGTATATACAAGGGTTAACATATAGACTTTCCGGAAGCTAATTTATGCATTAAAAAGCACCCGAAACGCACTTTATATGCAGAATTCTACACAAATCAGCTATAATCAGCTTTTTAACATATAAATATCATGCAGAAATCTTGTTTTATTATCCAGAATACCCTCCTAAGTGTTGGGAATTGAAAGCGTCACAAAAGGGTACATAAAGGACACTAAACGGTGCAATTTAGCACTTTAACGAACCGGTATCTAACCAAATAACCGGACATTACCCGGAACATCAAAATATTACTAGAAGCATTGTTTTAATGTTTCTGAACTAGTTATGGACCCCGAACACCATAACACCCCTTATAGCATAATAACACAACAAGTTCCTAAACTTTATACTTGAAAACTAACTTAATTATGTAACTAGGGATTGGAATTTCCACTTTGCCCCCCCCCCATATTGTTCACGGTCACAATAAGGGTGACCCCACCAAAATCTTGCTAAATCCTACAAAAATCTCTCTTGATCTTTCTTGGATTCATTTGGATATTGTAAGATCTCTATAGATATTATATGATCTTATGGAAATTCACTAGTGATCTTGTCCTATAAATATACCACCATCAACATCACACTTCACACCACATTCACCTCCTCCTCTCTCTCTTACCTACGGCCGTGAGCCACCACCCACATCACCACCACCTCCAACCATTAATCATCCATTCCAAGTTAGTCACAAGGTGCAAGAAGGTGTTTAAGAAGGTTTAGAGCTTGTGGATCTTGAAGAACCTTCTCCATTTGCTTTTAACCATCACATTTGCCATCCTCAACTTCTTGAGTTTTTCCCTAGCCCTTGTGCTAGTAGTAAGCTTCTTGTAACTTGTTACTTCATATTTTGATGAATAAAAGATGATGAATATTATTAATCTTGAAGAACACAAAAGAACATGATCATGATACTTTAACATAAGCTTGAATACATAAGAATACATGTAAATAATGATGATTTGCTTCTTGATGAATAATGATTTGTGTTAGTGATGTTAGACATCATAAGAAACCTACTAGATTGTGACTAAACACATGATCTAGTAAGTTAAAGTGGTGATCTTGTGAAAGACCAAGATGATCATACTTTATGTCTTCGTGAACTTGAATGAAGAAAGTAATTTTCATATGTAAAAATAATTTAAACAAAATACAAATCTTGTAAATGGATGATTACAAAAATAATTTTCTCAAGAAACCAAGTTTATTTTCAAGGTTTACAAAGTCATGGTTTCTAAATAAACTAATCATATTTTTAGTGTTTGAACAAGACTAGGAACATGATTGTAACAAGAAAAATACATAACAAATATTTTTAGAAAAATCATCTTACAAGTTGTAAATGACTAAATCTTTCAAGAATGTGATTTACGAACAAATAACCATCTTTTTAAGGATAACTAAACCTACTAAATAACATGGTAAGTTACTACAAGTTTTTACAAAAACTTCAAGTTCATGATGTAGTATAATTTACTTGATTTTGACACTCGGCAAAGTTGAAGGAGTTGATGATTGTTTGTGATGATTTTAAAAGAAAATAAACACATGTTTTGAAAACATGGGAAACCTCCATTTTTAGGGGAAACCATGTCAAAATTTCTATAAATTTTGACACTTAGAAAAATATAAGTTTTGGTGAAACTTATTCCCTAAAAATTCACCTAAAAATATTTACCAAAGTTTCCCTAATTTTTATGTAAACTTCAAGTTAAGAAACGATGATTTCTTCAGGATAAAAATTGATATTAAGTATGTATATTTTTGAGAAAAATATATATATTTATTGATCACTAAATTTTGTGCTAAGTGTATGTAGTATGTATTATATGTAATAGTGTATTAAGACTTGAAAATACAGTAAATACTCCTAAGGAGTAAAAATACCAAAATACACATACAACATGCTTAGACAAATACAAGAGAATATATTTATGAAAATATATTACTTGATAGATTATGTAACTTGGACAAATTATGAACATGAAATGAAGTTTTGGACAAAATACATAACTCGGGTGAAGAATACAAGATACTTATATTTATTTGTGAGAAAATAATATAAGTAAGATATATAGTTAAAAATGTAAATTATTTTTAACACACAAAGAATACATACATAAAAGATGGTGACTTGTACTTGTACGATACAAGTCTAGTGACTAACGTTAATAAAACACGTATAGGCCACGAAGCTATATAAGCAAACCCGGTGAAGTTTACGGCGCAAGAAACGCAAAGTTGTGAGTTCATGCTCCCCTTTTTCTTTTAACTGTTTTCAGTTTTATAACTTCGGGGGTGAAGTACATGTTACTAAATGATTACAGAAAAGTGAGTTTATGTCCCCACTTTTAATCTTTTGCATACTTTTAAACTTGGGGAAAATACATATGTTATGGTATGATGGATACAAGAACTAAGGAATGATACTTGAAATCATGTCACGAATAGGGTACCAGAAGCACCATTAATCAACAATATACCTAGACCGCAAAACAAAAGGTTAGATCTAATGGGTTTCGGCCAGCCACACTCTTGGTGAAAACTAGTACCAAGTAGTGCTTTTGTGTCTCAGTCGTGAATCGACAACTAGAAAAATGCCTATGGTTTGGATGCTTCCTATGTCGTGTCACATGTTAATGGCCTTGCAACCCATTAACAATCTCGATACTTACAAAAATACTTGATTTATACAAATTACATACCATGTTTTCATACAAAGTATACAAACGTTCAATACAAAAACTGCATGAATTCACACCAACATTATGTTGACGAATTTCCAAAAACTCACATGTATTTCAGGTAACTAAAGTGGATGTACGCGCGGTCTTACTCATGCTCTTGGATGTTGTTTATGTTTATCCTTAAATAAAGTTGTAAACTTTTCAGACAAAATGTTGTCTTGTGATGTAAACACTTAAACTATGTTTTCAGTTATGTAATGTTTGTCATTTGGAGTTATTTTTACGAGCATGTAGTATGTTTACCATTCGTATGCAATGAGAACCTTTCATGATCACACCTCATGCTTCCGCCTTAGAAAGGGGTGTGACAGATTGGTATCAGAGCTGCGATTGTAGTGAACCAGGATTCCTTCTCGAGTCTAGTCTACAATCTTTAGGATCCTTTCACGAAAACAATTTTTCAAAATGTTTTTCATTGCATAAAACTTTCCGCGACATCCACTACCTGAAACTGTTTACAAAGAGTCAAGAAAAGACACTACGAGACTTAGGGTGCACTGGAGTAGCACTTGTCTTTGACTAGAAATTACTTGCAACTATGTGTAATAATTGATATATACATGTACTAGAAATAGAATATCTCAGGTACTCGTGACTTTACCTGAAAACAGTGGCCTATCTGAAGGAAGTGATACGAGGATGAAACGAATTGTGCGGACTGTGCAAGGACTTACATAATTATGGATGCATACATAATTATGGAATTCAGTGCACAGAAACCACAGCAAGTCTTGTCACGTATCATAAGAGGTTCCTTCAATACAAGAAAATGTCAAACGTGAACACCCCTCCCCCAGCCTATTAAATACTCTTTTGGAGTAATAATTTAGGGTATAAAGACATGAACCGCCAATGTGAAGTAAGATATTTTTCCTTTACATATATTAAACTTGTACTTTGGGGTGATGTAACCCTTATGCATTTTTGTTTACTTCGCAAACAATAACGTAACAAGTTGTCCTGATATGTGTAAAGACTTAGTGAATATCTTATGACACATCAGTATTTATCTATTTATGCATGCTAGTTGCTGTATGAATTGATTTATACGTTTGGCGGATTGTTTGATGTCACTTATGTGGTATATGCCTGTGTATATATATACTACTACTGTCTCGTAGGACGATATCAAACAAATGTCTAACCCTGTTGTGTTATGTTCCGACAGAACATGGCACCTAGGAGAGCTGTGACCAATCAAGGTTCCGATCAACCCCCTCCTCCTCCTCTGCCGAGGACCGCTGAAGAACTGAACGCCCTACTGGAGGAAAGGATCTCCGCAGCTATCGCCCAAGACGAGGCGAACCGCACCTAGCAAAGTGGAGGACCAAGCAATGCTAGACGCAATGGGCAGGGAGATACATCTGGAGGAAGCACAGCTCAAGGCTGCACTTTCAAGCAGTTTCTCGACTGCAAACCACTGAACTACGACGGCACGGGAGGTGCATTGGCGTTTGTACGCTGGACGGAGAAGACTGATGCCACTATCCCTATGAGCAAGTGTACCACAGATCAGCAAGTCACTTTTGCTACGGGGTTGTTTGTTGATGAAGCTTTGACTTGGTGGAATTTGCAAGTCCAGACTCTGGGTGATGATGCTGCGTACGGCATGACGTGGGATGAGCTAAAGGAACGTATGAGAGAAAAGTATTGCTCACGTGCTGACCTACAAAGGTTGGAGATTGAGTTCTGGCACTTGACCATGGAAGGTGCTGACATTACTGGATATACCCGACGGTTCCATGATTTGTCAAGAGTGATCCCCTATATGGTGACTCCCGAATTTAAGCGTGTTGAACGCTACATTTGGGGATTGGCCTCAGAATTTCGCAGCATGGTAACTTCGGCCAAACCTCAAACGATCACTAAGGCTGTAACTCTGGCTGTCAGCCTTACTGAAGATGCTGTCCGTATGAAGAAGTTGTCATTGAACCCAACTGAAAAGACCGAGACGCATGCTGAGTTGTCGGGTGATAAGAAAAGGAAGCATGCGAATCTGAATCAAACAACCCGCAACAACAACAAAGGTTCAAATAACAAGAAGCGTGACCCTAACCCACCTAAGGAGGCGAGAACCTTTGCAGCGGGAAATGATAGTGTAGACAAAGGATACCAAGGCACCCTGCCTAAATGCCAAAAATGTCGGTATCATCATGAAGGAGCTTGTCGCATTCCAAGATGCGACAAATGTGGTAGGTTGGGTCACCAAACAGAAGACTGTTGGGGAAAAGGAAATAGAAACGGGAATGGAAACCGCAACGGTGCTGGTAATGGAAACGGTGGTGGAAATGGCAATGGAAATGGTAACCAGAATGGTAATGGAGCGGGGCAGAACCAAGGATGCTTCGGTTGTGGAAGCAAGGATCATTTCATAAAAGACTGCCCAAGGGGGAATAATGCTCAGGCTCGGGCATTTGTGATTGGAGCAAAAAACGCACGCGAGGACCCTAATGTGGTCACTGGTACGTTTCTCGTTAACAATCACTTTGCATCCATATTATTTGACACTGGTACCGATTATAGCTTCATGTCTGTGGAATTTAAACGTATGCTTGGAATAGAATCTAGTAGATTAGATATTCCTTATTCCATAGAACTAGCCAATGGTAAACTCGTTGAATCGAGTGAAGTCGTTAGAGGTTGCACATTAGAACTTGGTGAGAGAAGATTTAGCATCGACCTCTTACCTATTCAATTGGGTAGCTTCGATGTAGTGGTCGGAATGGACTGGTTGTCCAAGAACAAAGCTGAAGTTGTTTGTTATGAGAAAATCATTCGCATCCCTCTAGCGAATGATGAAACTCTCATCGTGCATGGAGAAAAACGAGACGCACCTCTGCGAATCATCCGTTGTATGAAGGCACAGAAGTGCTTAAGGAAAGGATGTGTTACTTTCCTAGCGCACGTTGTAAATAAGAAGGCTGAGGAGCCGAGAATCGAAGACATTCCTGTGGTGAAGGAATTCCCTGATGTTTTTCCCGAAGATCTACCAGGATTACCTCCGCAACGACAAGTCGAATTCCATATAGACTTGGTTCCAGGAGTCGCTCCTGTAGCCAAGGCACCCTATCGGCTTGCACCATCCGAGATGCAAGAATTATCTACACAACTGCAGGAGTTGTTGGATAAAGGATTCATAAGGCCAAGCTTCTCGCCTTGGGGAGCTCCAGTATTGTTCGTGAAGAAGAAGGATGGAACACTGCAGATGTGTATCGACTATAAAGAACTGAACAAGCTCACTATCAAGAATCGGTACCCACTACCGAAGATTGATGACTTATTCGATCAATTGCAAGGATCGAGCTACTATTCCAAGATCGACCTTCGATCTGGATACCATCAGTTAAGGATTCAAGAGGAAAGCGTACCAAAGTCTGCTTTCCGAATGCGTCATGGACATTACGAGTTCCTTGTGATGCCATTCGGACTGACGAACGCGCCAGTGGTATTTATGGATCTGATGAACCGCGTTTGCAAACCATATCTCGATAAATTCGTGATTGTATTTATCGATGATATCCTGATTTACTCGCGAATCAGAGAAGAGCACGAGCAACACCTCAGAACCATTTTGGAGCTACTGAAGAAAGAGAAACTTTATGCGAAATTCTCCAAGTGCGAATTTTGGATTCGCGAAGTACAATTTCTTGGTCACGTTGTGAATGAGAAGGGCATTCATGTAGACCCATCCAAGATAGAAGCCATAAAGAATTGGGAAGCTCCCAAAACCCCAACTGAAGTTCGACAATTTTTGGGCTTAGCGGGCTATTACCGACGGTTTATTGAGAATTTCTCCAAAATAGCTCAACCGCTGACGACCCTTACGCAGAAAGACAAGAAGTACGACTGGGGTGATAAGCAAGAAGAAGCCTTCCAACTGCTCAAAAACAAGCTATGTGATGCACCAATACTATCCTTACCCGAAGGCACTGAAGACTTCATGGTATACTGCGACGCTTCGCGTCAAGGTTTGGGCTGTGTGCTCATGCAACGCCAAAAAGTCATCGCTTACGCTTCAAGACAGTTGAAGGTACATGAAAGGAACTATACCACGCACGACTTGGAGCTAGGCGCGGTGGTATTCGCCTTGAAGATCTGGCGACACTATTTATATGGTACTCGATGTACAATCTTCACAGATCACAAAAGCCTACAACACATATTCGACCAGAAGGAATTAAACATGCGTCAGCGACGATGGGTTGAACTGCTGAACGATTATGACTGTGAGATTAAGTACCATCCTAGAAAGGAAAACGTTGTAGCAGACGCGTTAAGTCGAAAGGAAAGGGTTAAGACCCTAAGGGTTCGAGCATTGGAAATGACTATTCAAACGAACCTCACTGCACGCATTCGTGATGCACAACAAGAAGCCCTTAAGATGGAAAATCGTAGAACTGAATACCTCCGATGTATGCTGAAGAATTTAGTGCCAAACAAAGAGGGAACCTTGTACTTTAAGGGGCGTATTTGGGTTCCGCTCTATGGCAATATTCGAGAAGTCATCCTTAATGAAGCTCATAAGTCGAGATACTCTATCCATCCAGGATCGGACAAAATGTATCAAGACTTGAAAGACTACTATTGGTGGCCGAGACTTAAAAGCGAAGTTGTTATCCATGTTGGAAAGTGCCTAACCTGTGCTAAGGTTAAGGCTGAATATCAGAAACAATCTGAGCTACTGCAACAACCAGAGATACCGATGTGGAAGTGGGAGCAAATCTCGATGGACTTCATAAAAAAATTACCCAGGACCCCTAGGGGGCACGATATGATATGGGTGATAGTTGATCGATTGACGAAATTTGCGCATTTCCTACCGATCCGAGAGAAGGATAGCACTGGAAAGCTTGCTGAGTTGTACTTGAAAGAAATCGTGGCACGTCATGGAGTGCCTATTTCAATTATTTCAGACAGAGATGGACGTTTTGTCTCGAGGATCTGGCAATCCTTCCAGGAGGCCTTTGGATCTCAATTAGATCTAAGCACGACCTTCCATCCACAAACAGACGGTCAGAGCGAACGGACCATACAAACGCTGGAAGATATGCTTCGCGCATGTGTTATGGACCTAGGCGGCAGCTGGGATACTCATCTACCTTTAGTTGAGTTTTCATACAATAACAGTTATCATACGAGCTTAAAAGCTGCACCGTTCGAAGCTCTGTATGGCCGCAAGTGCCGCTCGCCATTATGTTGGGCAGACGCTAGAGACAAACGTATGGTTGGTCCTGAACTTGTGCAAGAGACAACCGACAAAATCATGCAGATCCGAGAGCGCATTAAGGCGGCTCGAGATCGACAAAAGAGCTACGTTGATCGAAGAAGAAAACCATTAGAATTCGAGGTGGGAGACAAAGTTTTGTTAAAGGTCTCACCTTGGAAGGGCGTAGTAAGATTCGGAAAACGTGGAAAACTGAATCCACGATACATCGGACCATTCAAGATTTTGGAAATAATTGGTACCGTGGCTTATAAGTTGGAATTACTGGAATAACTTAATGGAGTACATGATACGTTTCATGTATCCAACCTCAAGAAGAGTCCAACCCAAGAGACAGTGATCATCCCTGCGGATGAAGTGCATATTGACGACACCCTCCGATTTATAGAAAAACCCGTTGAGGTTACAGACTGGAAAGTCAACAAGACCAGGAGGAGTAGTGTCAAACTTGTCAAAGTACGTTGGGACTCTAAGCACGGACCCAAGTATACGTGGGAACGTGAAGACCAGTTTAAAGAAAAGTACCCCTACCTGTTCAAGAAAACTCCTGCGAGAGATAAATCAGCCTGAATTTCAGGACGAAATTCTTTTAACGGGGGGAGACTGTGACAACTAGCACAAAACCGGTAATTTCCGTACAATTTAATTAATATTTGATGACTGCAATTATGTGCTTAAATGTCAACATTGTCTGATTTCATGATATACTTGTGAATTCATGCACGTTTTATACTACAAATATTGCTTTATGCATTAATGATAGCGTTGCGTCAGAAATACTAGTAAACTCACCGGTAAGACACATTGTGTCAACAATTCTGCAGAAAGCAGTCAGACAATAGAATTGGGGCCTAGGTGTAGGTCCAACGTCAAGAATACATTAAAACCCAAGAGTATATACAAGGGTTAACATATAGACTTTCCGGAAGCTAATTTATGCATTAAAAAGCACCCGAAACGCACTTTAAATGCCGAATTCTGCACAAATCAGCTATAATCAGCTTTTTAACATATAAATATCATGCAGAATTCCTGTTTTATTATCCAGAATACCCTCCTAAGTGTTGGGAATTGAAAGCGTCACAAAAGGGTACATAAAGGACACTAAACGGTGCAATTTAGCACTTTAACGAACCGGTATCTAACCAAACAACCGGACATTACCCGGAACATCAAAATATTACTAGAAGCATTGTTTTAATGTTTCTAAACTAGTTATGGACCCCGAACACCATAACACCCCTTATAACATAATAACACAACAAGTCCCTAAACTTTATACTTGAAAACTAACTTAATTATGTAACTAGGGATTGGAATTTACACTTTGCCCCCCCCCCTATATTGTTCACGGTCACAATAAGGGTGACCCCACCAAAATCTTGCTAAATCCTACAAAAATCTATCTTGATCTTTCTTGGATTCATTTGGATATTGTAAGATCCCTATATATATTATGTGATCTTATGGAGATTCACTAGTGATCTTGTCCTATAAATACACCACCATCAATATCACACTTCACACCACATTCACCTCCTCCTCTCTCTTTTACCTACGGCCGTGAGCCACCACCCACATCACCACTACCTTCAACCATTAATCATCCATTCCAAGTTAGTCACAAGGTGCAAGAAGGTGTTTAAGAAGGTTTAGAGCTTGTGGATCTTGAAGAACCTTCTCCATTTGCTTTTAACCATCACATTTGCCATCCTCAACTTCTTGAGTTTTTCCCTAGCCCTTGTGCTAGTAGTAAGCTTCTTATAACTTGTTACTTCATATTTTGATGAATAAAAGATGATGAATATTATTAATCTTGAAGAACACAAAAGAACATGATCATGATACTTTAACATAAGCTTGAATACATAAGAATACATGTAAATAATGATGATTTGCTTCTTGATGAATAATGATTTGTGTTAGTGATGTTAGACATCATAAGAAACCTACTAGATTGTGATTAAACACACGATCTAGTAAGTTAAAGTGGTGATCTTGTGAAAGACCAAGATGATCATACTTTATGTCTTCATGAACTTGAATGAAGAAAGTAATTTTCATATGTAAAAATAATTTAAACAAAATACAAATCTTGTAAATGGATGATTACAAAAATAATTTTCTCAAGAAACCAAGTTTATTTACAAGGTTTACAAAGTCATGGTTTCTAAATAAACTAATCATATTTTTAGTGTTTGAACAAGACTAGGAACATGATTGTAACAAGAAAAATACAAAAGAAATATTTTTAGAAAAATCATCTTACAAGTTGTAAATGACTAAATCTTTCAAGAATGTGATTTACGAACAAATAACCATGTTTTTAAGGATAACTAAACCTACTAAATAACATGGTAAGTTACTACAAGTTTTTACAAAAACTTCAAGTTCATGATGTTTACGGTGCAAGAAACGCAAAGTTGTGATTTCATGCTCCCCATTTTGTTTTAACTGTTTTCAGTTTTATAACTTCGGGGGTGAAGTACATGTTACTAAATGATTACAGAAAAGTGAGTTTATGTCCCCACTTTTAATCTTTTGCATACTTTTAAACTTGGGGAAAATACATATGTTATGGTATGATGGATACAAGAACTAAGGAATGGTACTTAAAATCATGTCACGAATAGGGTACCAGAAGCACCATTAATCAACAATATACCTAGACCGCAGAACAAAAGGTTAGATCTAATGGGTTTCGGGCAGCCACACTCTTGGTGAAAACTTGTACCAAGTAGTGCTTTTGTGTCTAAGTCGTGAATCGACAACTAGAAAAATGCCTATGGTTTGGATGCTTCCTATGTCGTGTCACATGTTAATAGCCTTGCAACCTGTCACACCCCCAAAATCGACATGCGGAGTACCACCGCTTGGAGGCGTGACTGACCAGGATCCAGCCACCAATTACACCGAACATTAGTAAATAGTGAGAATGATCACCAACCATAATAGTTAGTAATACATCATAGTTTTAAGTTCAAAAGTTTAACTTCAAATAACAGTTTAAGTAATTCGCGGAAGCATAGGCAAAACAGTTTAAACAAAGTTCATAGTTCAAGTTATTTAGAACCCAACACACGGATTTAGACGACCACTACACTTCCCCAAGCCACAAGCTCCTGAGTCACTGGGTACCTGCAAAGCATGCAGTAGGGTATCAACAAAAATGTTGGCGAGTTCACGAGATGTCCAGTTTTAACTTTTCAAAAAATGTAGGTTGTTTAGATAAGCATTTATAATCACGTCATGGGGAGCTACCCCATATGAAAGCTACTAAACTGATGTTATCGAAACTGTTGACGAGAAGATTTTGTGCCCCAGGTCAATGTCTATCGTCATTGACCGAGATGCAAGGTCTACTAGTTCACGCCCGATCTCCCCCGGTCACGGTGTGAGGTTGTCAAACCTAATAGCGCTATCAACTAATAACCCGTTCGCCCCCGGCGATTAATCGGTACTGTAAGCAGGGACTTGAAATGATAGAGATTCGTTTAGTTTTGCTAGTTGTGATTTATAAATAATATCCAAACGCATTTTCCCCCGGAAATAGTAATTTAGAAGTTACCCCTTTAGTTTGTTCATGTCCCTCCCTGGGACGCATGCTTTTAGTGTGTGAACTCACCTTGGGTTGCTCGGCAGTTTAGTTTACTTGGTCAAGCACGCTGGTCACCACGTCCTAACATGGTTACCAGTTTTGGGTCAGGCTCGAATACAGATAAGTCACGTAGGCTTTACACATAACTAACACATAGCATGCATATCACGTCATTGGGCCTGTCCTAACGATTAAACAGTTTCAGATAACACATGGTTCAGTCAAACATGCAGCCCAGACAATTCACATTGTGGCCCAATAACTTAAGTAAGCAGCCCAGTCGAGACAAGGTGGTCTCGACTCGAGAACACGCGGTCTCGAGTCGCAACCGGGAGGTCTCGAGTCATGGACTTCTGGTCTCGAGTAGTGCAGGTATGAGTCGCAACCTCAGGGATTTCGAGTCCAGTCTCGAGTTGTCATCAGAAGATCTCGAGTCGAGACCTCGATGGTCTCGAGTTCCTGAAGTCTGTCTCGAGTTGTTTAGTCAGGGTCTCGAGTCGCAATCACTGCGGTCTCGAGTGATCACTAGATGGTCTCGAGTCGAAACCAGAGGTCTCGACTCGCACACCTGCTGTTTCTAGAACCCTGCCAAGAATTGCACTAGCCAATAGAATTCCGATTTCATGATTTGGTGTACTATCCAATGGGGGTTTACAAACATGTTTTGTTGTCTAACATCCTAATCAAATAGATCAAACATAGCAAATTTTGAATATTCATATCACATTCAACAAGTTCTTCATCTAGGGTTTTCATCACTATGCAAACATGATCATTTAAATCTTAAATCTAGCATGCGTTCAACTCAAAACAGGAATATGTATTCATACAATCTATATGTCATGACAACCTTGCATATTATTATCAAAACAACATTTGTCCTATAGCTTCTAACATAAATCGGATGATCATAAGCTTCCCATACATTCATCATTCAAATATCTTAGCAACTCATTATCATACAAGAGTTCTCACATGTCATCCATCATTTAATCATTCAAAGCAAGTCACACCATTATTCACATAAACACCTAGTGAGCATCTAATAACACTAACCGGTTGATATAAACTCATGACTTATCATACACTTTAACCAATAACTACAAGATACTAACCGGCTAGATGTTGAGGGTATGAAGAATCAATGAGCAAACTTCCGAGTGATGATCTCGAACTTGAACCGAGAGTCCTAGTGTTGCCGGTTGGATCCGAGAGAAAAGAGGGGAGGGGTGATGCTTGATTGTTAGGGTTCTAGTGAGAGAGAATGTAGGAGAGTGTGTGTGTAGGAGAGTGTGAAGGTATGGTGATTGAAAAGTGGCAAGGTTGGCCATCAACATAGTTTATATACCCGTTCCATGTTGGTGCACCCTTAGGGTCTCTCGGATGGATTAAAGGAGGGGTGCGGCCCAAACGGCCCAACTGTTTACTCGAGACAGATTGGTCTCGAGTCGGGTTCGCGGTCTCGGCCCACTACATACATATATATATATATATATATATATATATATATATATATATATACTACATATACATACTCAGTGCAAGGATCACATAGAACATGAAGATAAAACACAACTTCCATTTAATAACATATATACACACAATGTAATTACAAGGTATTTGTTCGGGAAAACCTAGAGTGTCACACAACCCATTAACAATCTCGATACTTACAGAAGTTCAATACAAAAACTGCATGAATTCACACCAACATTATGTTGACGATTTTCCAAAAACTCACATGTATTTCAGGTAACTAAAGTGGATGTGCGCGCGGTCTTACTCATGCTCTTAGATGTTGTTTATGTTTATCCTTAAATAAAGTTGTAAACTTTTCAGACAAAATGCTGTCTTATGATGTAAACACTTAAACTATGTTTTCAGTTATGTAATGTTTGGCATTTGGAGTTATTTTTACGAGCATGTAGTATGTTTACCATTCGTATGCAATGAGAACCTTTCATGATCACACCTCGTGCTTCCGCCTTAGAAAAGGGAGTGACAAGTTAGACGGTCCGAACGCGTTTTACGCGAACGACGCGTTAAAGTGGCGTAAGCTACCTTAACGAGTCGTAATGGGTCGTAAGCACTTAGGTTAGGTTTCGTTTTAGAATGTAGGTTTTGTTAAACCATATTACATGAGTCCCTACACTCATTTGGTTTATGAAACCTCATTTTATCCGATCCTCCGATTTAGGTCCATTTATTAACATAGTTACCTATATTAGGTGTCGTTTGATTTCCGTGATCCCTCTAGCTTTGCTTGGTTGTTAGTCAAGACTTCTAAGCATCCTCAAGTGAGTACAAATACCCCTTTTTTACTGTTTTCAAATGTTTTGGGGTGAAACACATATGCCTACTTGTTACTTTCGTGTTTTTCATGATTTTATATCATATGCTTGTTATGTTCATTAGTACATATATAGTACATGATTTCATTATGTTTTGCTATGTATGTTCACATAACATGCTAGCACATTGATTTTTGTATATTACATTTTGTTGCATATGTTCACTCAGCATATGGACACATTGTTTTACATTTAGAACCGTTTGTAACTGTTTGATTTATATGAACTGTTAGTAACTGATTGATTATGTGAACCGTTTGTAACTGTTTGATTATGTTAACCGTTTATAACTGTTTGATTTATATGAACCGTTTGTAACTGTTTGATTATGTGAACCGTTTGGTATTGTTTGAACCGCTGGGTTAGGGAAGTGATTAGGTAACGGGGCGGGTGTAATGTGTTAAAAGCATGGTGGATACGCCGCTGGTACTTCCTATATATAAGTGCTTTTAATACATTATATATCGTTGCATTATCTAGATCACTTGGGCAAGTTTATCAAAACAAAGTTATATTACAAGGTTTTTCTAACAACATAAAACATTCGAGTTTTATTTCAAAAACGATTTACAATTTGGGTTTCTATGAACAAATGTTTTGGAGTCAAGATTCAAGGTATCGAGGTTTTATAAAACAAATCTGGTTTGACTTAGTTATTTAAATTTACATTACAAACATTTTACAAAACTTTGTTTTCTAATTATCAATTTACAAAGGTGTTTAAGTTATATTTTCAAAACATAAACGAGCCATGAATCTGACACTCTCATAAAATCCTATGTACTCGCCGACATTTTATGCTGATGTATTTTCACATGTGTTTCAGGTACCATAGTTGGTGATATTTGATGATGATATTGATGCATGCTCACATAGGGACGGACGAGGCCTTAGTGAGTTAATAACAATGAAAGTCTATTTGTTCATGTTTTGTTTCTAATTTCAATGTAATGTAATACATTTAATTTAATAAAACAGAACTTCAATCCATGTGTTATGAAACAATGATTCTGTTACAACACTCCCCGACGTTTCCGCCATGATTTGTTGTTTTTCGTGGTCGGGTGTGACACCAAAACAAAACAAAACAAAATGGGTCAGTTTACAACATAGATTCGATTCAACAGCTACACCGTCTCAAATTCTACGCAATCAATTAACCACAAATGCTGCAAGTCTTCAACACCAACACCAACACAAAAACAAACAAAACCTAAATTCCATATCCAATGGTCCATCTCTAGACTCGATTCAACAGCAACAACAGCATCCTCTTAAATTCTACGCAATCAATTAACCACAAATGCGCTGAATAGTTTCTCATCCAGTCATCAAACTTACTAAAACCTAAAACAAACAGATCAGGAATCGAATAAACACAAACAGATCCAAAAAATCACAAAAATATCATGAAACAATTGCCAATACATATCCTCACACATGATCCATAACATCATCAAATCGTATTAAAACGAATCTGAACATAATAAATCAAACACCAAACCTGTACGGAAGTCGGTTGAACACGAGCTTCTGCAGAAATGATAGCGGCTGCAGCAGCGTTAACCGTCTCAACGCTCTGATTAATCAAACTCATACTCATACAATTTGTTTTGTTTCACCGATTAAGATTAAACAACAACTTGTAGATGATAACAATTAGAAATGAAACAAGAAATCAGACAGTAATCGAAGAACATCACATCAGGATATGTATAAAGTAAGAAAACACACTCCAGGCCTCCAGAATTCCAATCCGTTCGAAGAATTCGCACACATCGTTATCGCCTATGAGTTTTGCGAGAAATTACTTCAGGATTCGACCGTCCATCGATTCGTTTTCTTGTTCAATTGTGTATATGTTCATGTCTCTGTGATCTTTCTCTTAAACATGTTTGTGTTTTGAGATTAGGAGGAGAGGGGTGGAGAGATGGTTGGAAGAGGTGGGAAGACATTGGACCATGTCTGCGTGGGGAAGAGGACGCGCAGAGGTTCGAATACTTTTTTAATGAAATGTCTTATAAAAAAATAAACGGTCTGCAAAGCTAAACGTCTGCTCGTAGACATAAGAGGTCAGAAGAGATTTTTCTGAAAAAACAATCATCTCCAACAATTTTATTCTTTAATTCTAAGTGCATGTTCTCCAATATTTCAATTCAATTCCTCTCGAGCTAAATATCTAAAATTACAAAATGTTTAATTGGATTCGACTCAAATCATTGGAGACGTTGGGAAATGAACAATAAACGGTCCACCGACACAACACGACCCGATTCTAAGTATGTCTGACAATGGTACGTTCACTTGGAATGATTTAGGTGCAAAGCTTACTCTCGCTCTATCAACACATCTTAAAGAGTTGTGTTGGATTGAACTTCATAACGAACATCAAATGTGCTTATCATAATTTATCTTCGGATTTTTTTGGACAAAAAGTGTTTTTATTTAAAGATATTGGGCTTAAAACCCATTTATTTTAGTTATTCAGAATTGGGTTTTTGGCTGGCCCAGTTATTAGCGCACAATTCTAAAGAGTCTGCGGTTGCAATCTTCAAATTCAATTTATGACAACTAAGAACCAAAAAGAGAATCAGTCCTAAGAATATTATCAACTACAAGATTTCATGGAAATCACTCTTAAGAAATATCTAAATTTTACCAAAATAACATGACTCATATCATTCTTTCAATATAAGACGCAAGCGATAGATTTCATAACCATAACTTGTAACAAGTAATGACCTAGACACGCCAGAAATTACCGTCAGTGACAAAAGAAATCAAACGACACACCAGGTATGGAATATCGTTGATTAGCCGCTTCAATGAGATGTATCCCAATTCTCAACCCAGTTTATGAACCGAGATCCTACATTACACGCTTGAGCACCATCATGCCCACATGTGACATGTAAGTTATAGTTATATGGAGGTCCACCAAAGCCATGACATGCGATTAATGGACTTGAGAACCCTACAAGAAGTAAACCACTGATGTAAGATCACCATTGTAGTACAAAACATACAGTTATTAATTATATAGGCTGATGAGCATACCATATTTCTTTATCGTGTACACAGAAGAAAAAAAGAAAAGGGAACAGGTGAACGATCCTACGATCAAGAAATGATTTACTATACATGTGTAGCTATGCATTCATTATCAATGATCTAGTTACATGAATATGTTAGAATCCTCAAAACATATATACTTCAGCCAATGCTAAAGCCTAAAGTCAATGATTAATCACAACAATCCTAAACCCTCTATAGGCACAAATTTCATCTTGGGAGACTTAACATGGGTTATGGGTGTAAAAAAGTCGAACCGTTGTACAAGACTATTTAATAAATAATAAACGAGAAGAATCGATGCCGAACTCGAGATTAAAATTATTAACAAGTTGAGCACGGACATTAGACATGGAGCTTGAAAGGGATCAAGCCGGAACCCTCTTAAATTAATGGGCTGAGCTTAAGTTTGGGCGAGCCCGGGCTCGTCTAGCTAGTCTCGTTGTACAAATGTTACAAACAAGACTATTTCTAAAAAGATTCTACTCTGATTTAAAGTAATCTTTATTTCTTTTTTGAATCGTAAGATCATAAAATGTTTTATACATGCCGGATATGTCATGACGACATACTTGTTTTTATCTATATTACAATACAAGTTTGTCAAATTAATTTGAGTCGTATCAATTTGTTTATATGTACTCAAAAAACTTGTATAAGTGGATCAAACACGACAAGCATACAAGTGAGTAAAACACGACATAATACGAATAAAGATCTGGTCATGTTTGGGTTGAACAATTTCAATCGGCAACTCGACATGATTGACACCCCTATTGTGACCAAGAGAAAAATAATATGAGTTTAGAAGCGAAACGATATATTCTCACCCTAAATTAGTAAACTTACAACCCTTATTTATATTGTACACGTCATCAAAACAGTGTGTACAAACATTAGTCTTGTCTTAGCTAGGTTTGAATAACCAAATAAGCAACGACCTCACTAAAAATCATTGAGTTAATAATAGAAGATCTATGTTCGATACCAAATATCAACCATGGGATGAAGTAACTAGCTAAGTACATATTCAAGATTCCAAGGTAATGTAACTAATGAGCTTGTGACCCTTGTCTTACAACGTAATCCGTCCCCAATATGATTTTATATTTTAGAACGTTGTGAAGTGTCATTGTAGATGCCGATGTTAATTTATAGAGTTAAGTGCCATTTATGTCCCTGTTATTTGTCCACTTTTGCCATTTCGGGTCAATTTTTAAAATTGCGCCATTTTCCTCCCTAACATACTTGAAACGTGTCATTTCAATCCAAAAAACTAACCCCAATTAGAAAACTCAGTTAGCTCAGGGGTAAATAGGTCATTTTACGTAAGTTTTTTTTATTTTCATTTTTTTAAACTTATTATTATTACACCACAACCAACCACAAACTCTCCACCCTACACCACTATTCGTCAACCACCCCACACCACCGCCGGCAAACACCACTGTCGGTGAACGCCCCAAGCCGCTGCCACCATCCCCCACCTACCCTAAGCACCTGCAACCCCCACCTACTCCAACCTTCCTTCACAGTCTTCTCTTCTTCATGTTTCCGATCACCGACAACATATTTAGCCGGTAATCCTTAAACAAATAGGGTACTTTCAGCGATATCTAAACCATATCTTCCAGTTATATCTAAACCACACCACTGTAGGAACCGTTTGCGTAAATAAAATAAAATAAAATAAAATAAACAAATTTTATTAACTGATTACAATACAGAAATAAAGAAAGCTGGAAAAACAAAAGTACTATTACAACTGAAATAAATCAAATACAAGAATTGGAGTAGAAGAAGAGTTTGACTGAGGCACGTGTTCAACACGCTTCCCTTAAAACAAATTCCGAGTCTCCCAAGAGTACTCGTTTTGTTTCCCAGGGTACAACAGCCGGAGCAGTAGTACTGCCGGAGAAGGCCTACAACCCGAAGGCTACCTTGAAGCGAGCAGGAAAAAGATCAGAATGTTGTAGAGAATTGTATGCATATGCTGTTGTGTAGCTGGTAAGTTTCTGCAGTGGGTATGGAGTTGTATTTATACAGCTCCTAAGTCGAAACAGTCAAAAACGAATTAAAGAGAGGTTTAAATTGCATTAAACGTCTTCAATGCAATTTAATACGTCATTTAATTCTCAGTCAAAGCTCGTTAACTCGTCAGTTACGAAGCTGGACTGAAACTGCTATGTCATTCAATGCTGGAAGCTTCTGCGTGCGCGTGCGCGCAAGCCACACTGGTGCGCGCGCGCCCAGGTGGGTACGCCATGCGCGGTGCGTCCTCTTGGCTCACACCCATGCGCGCGTGCGCCTCACTGACTCAGATCCATGCGCGCGTGCGCCACGTCACCTGTGAGCCTCTACAAGCACGCCACACAGTCGCGCCGTTTTGGCTCACTTCGGTACGCCGCGCACGACACCTCAGGACCTATGCGCAACCGCGCGCCTTCATGCCACGTATACCCGCGCGCGGACTGCCACGTCACGCGCTTCGAACCTGCACTTCACTTGGTCCTTGCATCCTCTGTGATCCACCACGCGCACGTGGTCAAAAATACAAAGGCGGCTCTCGGTGATGCGAGCGTGCGAAGTGCAAAGTGCGCCATCAAAGCGCCACATTGCGCCTCATCGCCCACGCCACGCGCGCGCGCGAGCGTGTGCGAGTGCGAGTGCGAGTTAGGGTGTTCCGCACCCTTCGCGAGTACACTAGTGAGTGCTCCCATGAAACAATAAGGATGTAGAGTTCCTACTTAAATACCCCTTTAAGTTCCATCTCTCATCCGATGTGGGACAAGGTGCTACTTTCCCTTTTGTTTCAGCATTGAATGTTCCAAACACCCAACTTTGAGCATCGATATCTCATTCATCTTAGCTCCGTTTTGGACGTGGTTTAGTTCGTTGCGAAGCTCTTCCAACATAGAACACAAACCCACAAATAAATATATAAAACCCGCTCATTTTATTATATTTATTTCTAGTCCAAAATAAGAAAAAATCATTTTCCTATATTTGTGAAAAATGCTATTTTCACCTATTTTCCAACAATCCCCCCCATGAAAATGCTATTTTCATCAAATTTCCAACAATCCCCCACATGTATGGAAATGAATCTTTTCCTTACACTTTTCAACGATAAACTTCGACAGTTGAGTATTGCAAGATAGGTAGGTTTTAACCTTTGAACCTTCTTTTGTGAAGCGCACTTAGCTTACTAGCGGTATGTAGACGCGATGTCCTTGAACATACCCCCATTTGTGTAAACGACAATACACTTCACACAATACTTTCCCTGGTTTGGCCAACTCCTCATTGTCGTGTCCTATTATGGTCCTGGAACACTAGCCTGGTTCTGCGAGAGCTCTAGGATTTGCGCACCCCACAAATCCATTTGAAGCGACCCCACTTCTCTCTAACATAGGTGATTCCACTGAATCATTAAAAACATCATGGTTATTTGATTTCCCGAAATCGTTAACCTTAATATACTTAGCCTCACATCAATGTCACTGATTGGAATGGACTAGGAAGTATATTTAACTCCCTTTTAGTTTTGTTTGGGGTACTCCCCCACAGTGACTCCGTTTTGGTAATATGATTAAGTTGTCCTATTGAACTTAGATCTTGGGATCTCCAGTCAACTAAGTTAGGTTTCCCTCATATTCCCATTTACCACGGGCTTTAGTCCCATTCCTCTTGACGACGTTTCTACTAACTCTCTGCTTAAGCCTTTTGTAAACGGGTCCGCAATGTTATCCGTTGATCTCACATAATCAATTGTGATAACACCCGTTGAGAGTAGTTGTCGTATCGTGTTATGTCTACGTCGCATATGCCTTGATCTGCCATTGTACATCAAGCTTTGAGCTCTACCAATCGCTGATTGGCTATCACAATGTACACATATGGCTGGAAAAGGCTTTGGCCATCTTGGAATATCTTCCACGAATTGACGTAGCCATTCCGCCTCCTCGCCTGACTTATCCAAGGCGATAAATTCGGATTCCATTGTGGATCTTGCTATGACCGTTTGCTTAGAAGACTTCCAAGCAATAGCAGCTCCTCCAAGTGTAAACACGTAACCACTTGTTGATTTGGAATCTTTATTATCCGATATCCAGTTTGCATCAGTGTATCCTTCGATCACTGCTGGTTATCGGGTATAATGCAGTCCATAATCTCTTGTGTATCTTATGTATCTAAGCACCCTCGTGATAGCCTTCCAATGATCCGCGCACGGATTACTGGTGTATCTACTTAGCCTACTCACCGCGTAAGCCAAGTCGGGTCTAGTACATGTCATTAGATACATTAGACTGCCAATAATTCTTGAATACTCTAACTGAGCAACTCCATCTCCCTTATTCTTCTTAAGATGTTGGGAGGTATCAACTGGAGTTCGAGCTACACTCGTATCTCCCGAGTTGAATTTTTCAAGAATTTTATCCACATAGTGAGATTGACTTAACACAAGACCTTCTTGGGTTCTTATGATCTTTACTCCAAGAATCACATCCGCTAAACCCATGTCTTTCATGTCAAATCTCGCTTTTAACATGCTTTTAGTAGCTTTGATAATTTTATCATTACTCCCAATGATAAGCATATCGTCTACATAAAGGCATAAAATCACATAACCTTCATTTGTGTTTTTGAAATAAACACATTTTTCGCACTCATTTATTTTGAAACCATTGTCAATCATGACATGATCAAACTTTTGGTGCCATTGTTTTGGTGCTTGCTTCAAGCCATACAAAGACTTGACGAGTTTACATACTTTACCCTCTTGACCTGGGGCGGAGAAACCTTCAGGTTGCTCCATGTAAATCTCTTCTTCTAAATCACCATTTAGAAATGCGGTTTTAACATCCATTTGGTGAACTTCCAAATTTCTTAAAGCCGCTATAGCAAGAACCAATCTAATTGAGGTTATGCGCGTCACAGGCGAGTAGGTATCAAAGTAATCTAGACCTTCCTTTTGTCTAAATCCTTTAATCACCAACCTAGCCTTGTACTTATCAATACTTCCGTCCGTTTTCATCTTCCTTTTGAATATCCAACGATATCCAAGTGGTTTGCAACCAGGTGGAAGATCTACTAACTCCCAAGTATGATTTTGTAATATAGAATCTATTTCATTTCTTATTGCTTCTTTCCATTGAGGTCCTTCTGAAGAGGAAACCGCTTCGCGATATGTATTGGGCTCGCCCTCAACCATATAGCTAACGAAGTCTGGACCGAAGGATTTTTCAGCCCTTGGCCTTTTGCTTCGCCTACGATCACTTTCTTCAACCTCAGGTTGTTCATGTGTCTTATCATGAACTACCTCATCAACTCGGCTAGATGAGCTTTCACCTACTTCAAAATTAGGTGTTGATGACGTTGCATGTGTTTGTCTTCTCAAAGGAAACACATTTTCAAAGTAAGACACAACGTTAGGATTCACCTCCATGATAGTGTTTACGTGTACATCAAGATTCTTGGACTCATGTACAAGAAAGCGATGTGCACTACTTTGATGCGCATACCCAATAAATATGCAATCAACAGTTTTGGGTCCTATCCTAAGAGCCTTAGGAGGTGGTACAATCACCTTTGCTAGGCACTCCCACACTTTCAAGTATTTATATGAAGGCTTTTTCTTTTTCCATAACTCATATGGAGTCTCGTCTCTCTTTTTCAATGGTATCTTGTTCAAAAGATAATTGGCCGAGAGAATGGTTTCCCCCCACATTTCCTGGCTCACCCCAGAACTTATCAACATGGCGTTCATCATTTCTTTCAATGTGCGGTTCTTTCGTTCCGCCACGCCATTTGATTGTGGAGAATAAGGAGGTGTATACTCATGTACAATGCCACTTTTTGCGCATAAATCGGCAAAAGGTGCAACATATTCGCCTCCTCGGTCGCTTCGCAAAGCTTTTATCTTCTTTTGAAGTTGATTCTCAACTTCATTTTTGTACAAGATAAATTTACTTATTGCTTCATCTTTACTTTTTAGTAAAAATACATAGCAATATTTAGTACTATCGTCAATAAACGTGATGAAGTACTTATTTCCACCTCTTGTGGGTACCGCTTTTAAATCACAAATATCAGTGTGAATTAAATCAAGGGGTTCGGTTATTCGTTCAACCGATTTCGATGATGTTCTTGTAAGTTTGGATTCTACGCAAGTTTCACATTTATAGTGTGAATCAATATGGAATGTTGGTATACAATTTAAATTGATTAAACGGCGTATTAAAATTTACGTGACCTAATCAACCATGCCATTTATTCGAATCAGAAAACTCAAGCATATAAGTAGAAGTAGTAGCAATTTTATTCATGTTCTTGATAGCCATTACATTTAATTTGAACATGCCGTTTTGGGTATAGCCCTTACCCACATACATTCCTCGTTTAGTAAGAACAAAGTTGTCACTTTCAAACACTAAACGAAAGCCAAACTTGTTAAGCAACCAACCCGAGACTAGATTCTTGCGCAAGTCCGGGACATACAACACGTTGCTTAGAGTGAGCTCCTTCCCCGAAGTCCACTTCAAGATCACCGTTCCTTCACCCATAATGTCAGCGGTGGCTGCATTTCCCATATACAGCTTCTCTTCTCCAGAAAGCGCATTGAAGGTGGTAAAGAGGCTTCTGTCTGCGCAAACATGACGGGTCGCGCCCGTATCAACCCACCATCCTTTTGGAGTGTTGGTCACAGTATTGACCTCATCCATCATTGCGCTTTTATCGGAAATCATTGCCACCAAAGGCATTCCGTCTTCATCCACCATGTGCGCGCGCTCACGCTTTGGTTTCTTGCATTGGTTAGCCCGATGCCCCGGCTCGTCACAGTTGTAACAAGTCCCTTGGAACGTTGGAGGTTTCTTTTTCACAACCCCTTTCTTCGGTCCAAGTTTGCTAGCCTTTGCTTTCTCCTTGTCCTTCTTCCCCTTACCCTTTGCGCCTTTAGAGGATTGCCCATGCTCAACCAAATTTGCGCTAGCCGAAGTTTGCGCCTGGCTGCCTTTTAGGGCAATTCTATTTCCCTCTTCAATCCGAAGACGAACAATAAGGTCCTCTAAAGTCATCTCCTTCCGTTTGTGTTTAAGATAATTCTTAAAATCCAACCAACCAGGAGGTAACTTTTCAATCATCGCTGCCACTTGAAATGTCTCGCTAAGTGTCATGCCTTCCGCAAAGATGTCATGTAGTATAATTTGGAATTCTTGGACTTGATTCATAACACTTTTAGAATCAACCATTTTGAAATCCAAGAAACGGGCTACCACAAATTTCTTTGTGCCAGCATCCTCCGTTTTGTACTTCTTGTCCAAGGCATCCCAAAGGTCTTTGGAAGTCTTGACGTTGTAGTACACATTATACAATGCATCTGACAGGCCGTTTAACACATAGCCACGACATATGAAATCCGAATGCTTCCACGCATCTACCGCGCACTGTCTTTGTGCGTCGGTCTCCCCTTCCACAGGTTGGGGAGCGGTTTTCGACAAGAACCTCGCAAGGTTCATGGTGGTCAGGTAGAAGAACATCTTCTGCTGCCACCTTTTGAAGTGTAGACCCGAGAACTTCTCGGGTCGTTCAGCGTGATTGGCCACTGTGGACGCTCCCATAGTGGTGGCGTTGAGGGGGGTTCCCGTCACAACATTTATGGTGTTGTTAACGTTGACATTTTCGTTCGACATGCTGAAAAATTAAAATTTTAAAGTTTAGTCAAAAATTTCTGATTTACGCAAAAACCAGAAGTAAACTAGTAAATTTTAATTTTACCACAAATTGACTGTTTAGGCTTCTAAGTCCAACTTTGAAGACCAAAACAGAAAATTTTTAATAGTTATTAGAACTTACTAATTGGCTTCTAAGTCCAACTTTGAAGACCAAATCAGAAAGTTTTAGCACTTTAAGGACAGTCTGAAAGTAATCACAAAAGTTTTCAACCAAAGTCACTCCTTTGAAGATGAAAACTAAAAAAAAAAAAACTGTTTTTAAAACACAAACTGAGTGAAAACAAAACTGGTTTGAATCACAAACAGAATGGTTTTGTTACACGAACGGTTTTAAAAATTTGTTTTAAGATTGTAGGAACCGTTCGCGTAAATAAAATAAACAAATTTTATTAACAGATTACAATACAGAAATAAAGAAAGCTGGAAAAACAAAAGTACTATTACAACTGAAATAAATCAAATACAAGAATTGGAGTAGAAGAAGAGTTTGACTGAGGCACGTGTTCAACACGCTTCCCTTAAAACAAATTCCGAGTCTCCCAAGAGTACTCGTTTTGTTTCCCAGGGTACAACAGCCGGAGCAGTAGTACTGCCGGAGAAGGCCTACAACCCGAAGGCAACCTTGAAGCGAGCAGGAAAAAGATCAGAATGTTGTAGAGAATTGTATGCATATGCTGTTGTGTAGCTGGTAAGTTTCTGCAGTGGGTATGGAGGTGTATTTATACAGCTCCTAAGTCGAAACAGTCAAAAACGAATTAAAGAGAGGTTTAAATTGCATTAAACGTCTTCAATGCAATTTAATACGTCATTTAATTCTCAGTCAAAGCTCGTTAACTCGTCAGTTACGAAGCTGGACTGAAACTGCTATGTCATTCAATGCTGGAAGCTTCTGCGTGCGCGTGCGCGCAAGCCACACTGGTGCACGCGCGCCCAGGGGTGCACGCCATGCGCGGTGCGTCCTCTTGGCTCACACCCATGCGCGCGTGCGCCTCACTGACTCAGATCCATGCGCGCGTGCGCCACGTCACCTGTGAGCCTCTACAAGCACGCCACACAGTCGCGCCGTTTTGGCTCACTTCGGTGCGCCGCGCACGACACCTCAGGACCTATGCACCATGCGCAACCGCGCGCCTTCGTGCCACGTATACCCGCGCGCGGACTGCCACGTCACGCGCTTCGAACCTGCACTCCACTTGGTCCTTGCATCCTCTGTGATCCACCACGCGCACGTGGTCAAAAATACAAAAGCGGCTCTCAAGCGGCTCGCGGCGATGCGAAGTGCAAAGTGCGCCATCAAAGCGCCACATTGCGCCTCATCGCCCACGCCACGCGCGTGTGCGAGTGCGAGTTAGGGTGCTCCGCACCCTTCGCGAGTACACTAGTGAGTGCTCCCATGAAACAATAAGGATGGAGAATTCCTACTTAAATACCCCTTTAAGTTCCATCTCTCATCCGATGTGGGACAAGGTGCTACTTTCCCTTTTGTTTCAACATTGAATGTTCCAAACACTCAACTTTGAGCATCGATATCTCATTCATCTTAGCTCCGTTTTGGACGTGGTTTAGTTCCTTGCGAAGCTCTTCCAACATAGAACACAAACCCACAAATAAATATATAAAACCCGCTCATTTTATTATATTTATTTCTAGTCCAAAATAGGAAAAAATCATTTTCCTATATTTGTGAAAAATGTTATTTTCACCTATTTTCCAACAATCCCCCACATAAAAATGCTCTTTTCATCAAATTTCCAACAACCACCACAGATTTGGTATTTTCTATGGATTACCATATTGCAAGGTGGTGGCGGTTGTGCTCCTTTGGCAGCCGGAGTTGCAGGTGGCGGAGATTCTCATTTGACGGGCAGTGGTGAATAATTTTTTGAGTGGATGTGTGTGAAACAGTGAATGACAATGGTGATGGTCGATATTCCACGGACCCCGGTGATGTGTAATGTTCTGCACAACGGAGGACGGTGAAAATGGGGGAAGGTGACGGTTTGGTAGATGGTCGTCAGTGAATGGGGGTTTCAGGGTGTCGGGTGATTGTGGATTTCCGGAAATCATGGTTACTTGTGGTGGATGGCGGTGTATGGTGGTGTGGGTTCTCCGGTGGTGATGGCACTGTTTGTTTTGGTGGGTGGTTTTTTTTTTCAGTAGATGGACAAAGGGGAAGAAAAGGGTGATGCCATGATGATGGAGGGTCTAGGTTGTGTTAAAACAGGGATTTAAAAAAGATAAATTAAAAGAAAATATGAAATGACAATTTTGTCCTTCATTAAACAAAAGTTTTTAACTGGGTTTGTTTTTTGGATTGAGATGACACGTTTCAGGTACCTTAGGGGGAAAATGACGCAATTTTGAAAATTGGCCCGAAATTGTAAAAGTGGACAAACTACAGGGACGTAAATGACACTTAACTCTAATTTATAAGATATAAAATTAAAGTTCAAACTAAACGAAGATATTTTATAAGTAAAAATACTTAAGAACGTCGTGAAGTGTCGTTGTAAATACCGATATTAATTTATAAGATATAAATTTAAGTAAAAAATAAGTGAATAAAGCTTCCGTGTTGTTTAAAAAAAGTAAAAAAGTTAAAACTAAAAAATTCTCCTTCCTTTATATATATTTTTTAATCTCAAATATATTTTAAATTTGAATTTTGTTTTTTCTTTTCTTTTTTGTAATGTTTTCAGACTCGGACCGGACTGGCCGGTCGGACCAGGAACCGGCTGTCACACCCCCAAAATCCACAAGCGGAGTATCACCGCATGGAGGCGTGACTGACCAGGATCTAGCCACCAATCACATTGAACTCATAATTATTTTTAAATAAAGCTTTCATTTATTAACAAATAGTGTTACAACGTTACAAATAATTCACAGTATACAGCGGAAGCATAATTTATTCGTTAAGTGTTTATAAGCCACATGTAAAAGCCATTTATCTTGTGTTGTGTTTCCATGTATCTCGACCCATGACCACTCCAGCTTCCCAGATAGCAAGTTCCAACAATATGCACCTAGAGGCCTGCAAGGCATGTAACAACGAATCAACAACAAAGTTGAGTGAGTTCACAGTTGGGTGTTCGTTTTAAGTTGTTTCAAAAACATAGTTTTTCTTTAGCTGGCTTACTTGCCGTGGGGGTTACCCCATAGTTGAAAACATGATGAACCAATTCCTTCTTTCCCAAACCATAACCAGTGGGGGCTTCCCCATGTGAACCACTAGACCCGTTTACCATATCGACCACTGACTAAAGTAAGTTGGTGCCCTGACGTCAATGTCTATCATCATTGACTAGTGCCCAGATCCATTAGTTCACGCCCGTCCTCTGCGGCACGGTGTGAGGCTTGTCAAACCTAAATAGCGCTATCTAACTAATGACCCGCTCGCCATTGGCCCGACGATTAAGTCGATATAAAAATGAGGGACTTCATGATAGAGTTGTTGGTCTAGTATCCGTGTTGTCACCCTTCAATAAAGAGGGTGTGTACGAAATCCCCAAACTAGGAGATTACGCAGGTTCCAATCAAATCCTTATCACATGTTGTCACCCTTCAATAAAGAGGGTGTGTACGTGTCCCAAACCAGGAGATCACGCAGTTTCAGTTTAAATCCTTTACCCATTCCCAACCCTTGAGAATCCCATGCCTTGTGGAAAGTGTGAACTCACCTTAGTTTGCTCGGCAGATAGTTTACTTGTTAATACAGTTTAGTCAATCACGTCCTATTATAATTATCGTATCTGGTTAGGCGTGTACCAAACAGTGTCATATAGACTCGTATTCAATCATGTAGCATATAATATAAGTAGCACGTGTCTTATAACATAAAACAGATCATGATATTACCACTTAATTTTATAAACAATAACATGAGCTTCCTAATGCTAGTTGTGTGTGGTTGACCCAACAATTAACACATAAACCACATAACATAAATATATCAAATCACTCTACCCGGCCCAATAATACTCCCAAACCCAAGGGAAGCATCTAATCTAGTGACTGATTCTAATCGACAAATGTAGCCCAACCTAACAGGCTGTTAACATTGCTTAGTCCATTAACCGAAAGCCCAAACACCGTCTTTTATACCCGGCCCTAAACAGACTAAGATTCACGTAATTATAATTGGGCTCGGGATCCAAAGATCATTCAGGTTCAGCCGGGTTCAAAGAAGGCCAGCTTGTGCATCACTACCCAACCCGATCCTCCAGCACTAATACATAATCACCTATGTTATTATTTGAGTCCATATATACACATCAAGGCCTCGGCCCACTTAACAAACAAGGGCCTGATGCAGACATAAAAGAGACAGTGTAGTCTAGTCCTTGTATTCGTGGCCCGACAACGCATTTATCTAAGGTAGCGGCCCAATCCAAATTTTCGTTCATAGATAAGTAGCATAAACCACACAACTTTCTGTATATTTACACATTCCAATTCTAATTAATCATCAACGATTCATAAGCATACAGACAACGTCTACCCTTTGATTCTTGTCGATAACTTATTATTATAAAAATTACAATGATGGCCGACCATTGATTATTGCTTTCATGTTATGATTGGACCGATTTTTAGTAGTGGGCTGCAAGTTGTTTCATGTGATGCATACTTCTAACAGGTCACACATATCTAACATGTTCCATCCAATTATATTTCAGTATTGAGCGAAACCTTATTCATGGATAAATCAAGAGCACTTTGCATATAATATCTAATCTAGAGACACATAAGAATCACATGCACACTGACAATCACATGCAATTATAAACACAGTAGCCGACAATTAAGAAGTGGTCCTTATCTAATTGACTACACTTTCAATACCTCATACATGCACCTTCATAATATATCAGTTTGTTTTACCAACTATTCATCACCGTTTCAACTATCACCTAACCCTAAATCATTACTAGTTCTCATATATTCAAACCAACATGTTTACACGTAAAAGTCACAGGATGTTTATCAACTTTATCAAGTGGTGATGAATATACTAACCGCAAAATATGGAGAATATGGTGATGGTACGAGGGAGATGGAGGAGATTGCCCTACTGCCGTGCGAAGGAGATGGAGGAGGGTAGGGGTTTGTTTGAGTTTGATATCTTGATACGTAGCTTAGCATGTAAATAAATAAATAACCTAAGTTCCACAACCGGCCTCCAAATCCTGAACTACTTGGGCTTTCATCGGCCCAACTATGACTTTTAAATCCAGTAACCTCCAAACATGATTTTTGGGCGGTACATGGTAACCGAGATGGGCTCAAGGTGATAGCGGGTTTGGGCTCGGTTTGGTTCGACTTAGCTTGGACCCGGCAGGGTATGTGGGCCGAGAGAAGAGATATGTAACAAGAGAGTTTTCGGCCCAATTCTAGGAAGCATGCCAAGTAAGCCCACAACGTAATAAGTTTCCTAACTTAATTAAACACACATAAAACGTTTACTGATGCCTAATAAGTTTCCTAACTTAATTAAACACACATAAAACGTTTACTGATGCCTAGCACAAATACAACCCACACAAATATAAACATTTAGTGGTGCAAGAAACAGATAAATGAACGTAACGACACACGTCAAAGGTTGCAGAGTTTAAAGTAGTGCAAACCTTAAATATTCGGGTTGTCACACCGGCGGTTGGGCAGGTAAGTGATGGTATCTAATCGGAATTACAATGAACTGGAGGTTGAACCGGTGATCGGGTGGTTAGACCGTGAAAGCGATTTGTCGAACCGGTTTTTAAAAGGGTTGGGCCGTTTTTTTTTTATATTTTTCGTATTTATCCCTATTAATTTTTATAATATTTACGACACCTCCCGGTTCTTAGCTCTGGTCCGACCGATCCGACCAGTGAACCAGTAAGGAGACTGATTGAATGTCCGGTCCGGTTCTGAAAACATTGCTTTTTTAATAGTTTGCATAACAGGAAATTAAGGAAACTGTAACGAAAATAGGAACGAATAATAGCCTAATATAATAATAAATTAAAAAAAGGGATGTGGCCATGTGGGATTGCTTAGCCAGAAACACAATACGTATGACAAGCTCACGCGACCCAGTATTTTAATTGTGACATACAATCGTCCGACCCGACCCGCTTTGCTTCTTTTATATTTATAACATACCTGATTCCTTTCACCTCCACAAAACCCTACCAAGTTCCCGCTGCCACTCTTCCAACTGCCACCAAATGATTCCACTTCAGACCACCATCGACAATCCCCAACAATCATGTACATGGAGGATCCGACCCATGATCCACGGTAAACAAAACCAAACTCTCCTTTGTGTGTGTTATTTCAATTCAAAGTTTTGTTATTTACAACTTCAGGTTGATCATTAAATAATTGTTTCCTAATTCTTGTAAAATCTTTAACCATTTTGGGATATATATTATTGTTGTTTTTTTTACCGGTTTACATAATTACCCGCATATTCGGGATTTGATGCTTCTATATGTGATGTTTTTGGGACTTGTTTTGCTTGAGCTTAGGAGAGGAAAACACTCGGTTTGTCTCCATTACCTTGTTATTGTCTCCTTGTTTCTTTATCTCGTGACTCTTTGTAGCCGCTACTGCTTCGTGATCATGATGACTATTGAAAGGTTGTGAAGTTGCCGCCGCATGTACAACGCAAACCATGTTTCCTACGTCTCCTGCATTTGTACAGTTTGCTTGTTTTTTTTGGGTGTATTTCACTATGATAGCATTTTAAGAAGTAACATAACATATTTGAATGATATTAATTAATGATAACATATAATTTATGTAATTAATTAAGAGAACTTTTATTGCTTTTGTGGTTAATTTCCCCGAATAAGTGTTATTGTAGGTGTCTTCACAGTCCCATACATGAGCAAAAATTAATTTTCCCTCATCTACTATAATTGAAACTTGGGTTTTTGATTGTTTGGATTAGAACAAAAGAATTTTTAATTCAATGACGATAAATAATTGTGCATTTTAAATTTGAATTTCTTAGTGATTAATTGCAACAATTATGTTATTGTTTTGGTAAAAAGAATTGTAAGTTTTGTATTTGTGTTTTACAAATTTAAGTTGGTTTTGGTAAAAAGAATTGTGAGTTTTGTATTAGTATTTTATAAATTTGACTTAAAAAGTGAATATGTAAGAGAATAATCAAAGGGGATGGGGATTTTATTTTCATTATCAATATAACACATTTTAATGAATAATTTAATAAATGTAATATAGGAAGCAACAGACGAATAACAGCAAATTTCATATTAGTAGCCTAATAATATTAAGTAAACATACTTCATGTTATACGAATTGTACAAGTCAAATTATATCATCCAAGTAAATAAAGAACTCATTTTCCCACATCCACACCGACCCAATGATACTCTGATATTGTGATGATAGTGACAGTTGATATTGTAATGATTATTTAACAAAACCTTGGTCAAGAAGCGATTGACCAAGCGGTAGTCTAGTAATTATATATGATGAGAGAATATGTAAGCGCATGCAATGAAACACTCTCCCTTGTACTTCCTCCACAAAACATCTCCCTTCCTCAATGATCAACCGTGAGTAAACTGAAGAGCATCGAGGATCCACGATATACACGAAACGAGAGCATTAAAGATCCACGGTATACACGAAATGAGACATTTCATCTATGTTCTAACCTATTTTTCATTTTACATTGCAGGTCTCATTAGAGAGAAAATTCACCTGAAAAAGAAGTTGTTATTGAAATGCAACCTACTCATTCGGAGTAAGGATTCCTCTCAATTAATTTTTTTATGAATTACGAAGTGGGTTTTGTTATTGATGATTTACGGGGTGGGGCGAGGATATTTTTTCATCAATTTTCACCAAGAGAAAACTGTTCACCAAAGTCTGTGTTCTTTTTAACTTGTAGATCTTTTATTTTATGAAAAATAATAGTTCTTTTAAACAAGTAACACAGATGAACAGAGGCTTTTTTTTTTGTTTCAAAGTTGATGGAGGTATTTAATTTACAACTACTTTGATGTTTTTATTAGTGATTTCTCTATCTCCACTATGTTGTCCTTGACTCATTCCTCTTTTCTGTCATGATACAACATTAGTTGTCTAATCAGAGAGTGTGTGTTTGGACTAGAATAGGATAGTAACTCGTAACAAGACAAATGTTTTGAGTGTTTCTTAAATTTAGATTACTTAAAATATAAATTTTCATATACAAAGAATAAAAATGGCACTTTGGTGAACAGTGAAATAACATAGTGCGAAACAGGAGTAAAAGCTTTAAACTTGATTAAAACAAGTGTTGAAACCATTTCTGTTATTTTATGTATTTATTTTTGCAAGGGCTAATGACGCGGTGTTAGAAATTCACAAAGATGAATATTTTTCTGCAATATCAGAGGAAGACGAAGACGAGGAAACAACAGCTGGGGATGACACTCAACAACCACGGTAAATAAAACAAAACAAAACAAAACCAAACGAGCAAGCTAATGACTTACCTTGGCTCAGTCTCTTTTTTAAGCCACGAGCCAAGGTTAACTTGGCTCAGCTAAGCTAATTCTGAGCCGATTTCAAACTAGCTTTAAACAAGACACGAGCTTTTTTAAATTTTGGATCGCCTCTATATTTTTAAACTGATTAACAACGTCTAGAAAATGATAATAGCTATTTTAGTCGTATATCTACATAAAAAGACACCTCTTTATGACTATTTATAAACGTCTTCCATTGTCCACTTTACTTTAATTTCTATTGACAATTAGTATAATCTTCCCATGTGTGACAAGAAATGCTCATTAAGATCATTAACTAATAATGGATCCTTGGATTAAAGTAATCGATCTATACTCATTTAACAAATTAAACTCAACATAAATTATTTTGTACACATGATAAACATAAAGAAGAACAAATCGTGTCTGATGCTGAAGGGGAAAACATTCCATTTAATGTTGAAGAAGAAGCACTTCCTGAGCAAGTGCAACCTGTTGTGGTTTTTGACACTGTGTAAGTGTTCCTTCTTATCATCAAGTTAAACTTTATAAATACTTAATTTACTTAAATCCACATTGGGTGTGGTTTATTAATCTTATGATAACTTTAGATTCTTTACTAGGTTCAAAGGACTTACAAAATTTTTATCAGAGGCATATTTAGCCATGTTGGCCTTGGATAGGCTACTTCATTTATCAACACTACCTATCTTCTTGGTGTCATTCTCTTTTTTTCTATAGGTTTTACGTTTGCCATTTGGATTATGTTTATTGAGAAATACACTCATGGCCGACTTGACCCGGTTACTCTACTATGTTATAAAACCTTGTCTTTTTCAGCTTGTTTTATGGGGATAACGTTTCAGATGATAAGCATTTCACTATCTATCTATGAGGCTGATGCTAAGAAGTGGAGCTCAAATAAGGTTGGGTGATTGAGTAGTATCTAGTTGGTTCTGTACATATAGTAGAACAATGGACATGATTAGATCATGGGTTGTTTTATTCTACTTAGGAATTTATATATTTGCTGGTAAACCTTTTATGTGTTAATGGAGAAACATTTGGATAGTTCATGATAAATGCCGACTAACACAATTATTACTTTTGTGTGTTGATATGGTGCATACTTTTTTTTGGTAACATGAAACACCACTTCTATCAATTTTGAACATTTTAAATACAAATTCATACCATCCTATACAAAAAAAGATTAATATATAAAAAGTATTAACACCATCATTTTTTAACACTTTGTAATGTCACTTCATGAGTTTTTTAATGGCCAACGACCAACGAGTCATTCTTTAAAAATGGCAAGTAGGTATATAATGTGAGTAAATATGTTGATTCAAGTAAATGCCTAAACTTATCAGGTATATTTAAGTTGATAATCCTCTACCAAAATTACATGTTTATAACTGGTCAAGTTGAGACAGTTATCTTTGACCAAAATTCTTAATATAAACAAGCATATCATGTTTTTAATAACCAGTTAGTACGATAATACTAACAATAACAACAACAACAACAACAACAACAACAACAACAACAATCTGTCTTTTATTACAACTAGATTAAAAAACCCGTGTATAAATACGGGTGGTTTTTAGAGAACTATGCATACCACATTTTATTAAACAATGAATGATTATACATTTTTTAAGGTTTAATTAAAAATGAATTATAAAGAAAGGGAAGTGGCATGCTAAACCAATAACATGTTGTTCTTGCTAAACCAATAACATGTTTTAAAACAAACTCCTCCTTCCTTTATATATATTTTTTAATCTCAAATATATTTTAAATTTGAATTTTGTTTTTTCTTTTCTTTTTCGTAATGTTTTCAGACTCGGACCGGACTGGCCGGTCGGACCAGGAACCGGCGGTTGGGCAGGTTAGTGATGGTATCTGATCGGAATTACAATGAACTGGAGGTTGAACCGGTGACCGGGCGGTTAGACCGTGAAACCGATTGGTCGAACCGGTTTTTAAAGGGGTTGGACCGTTTTTTATATATTTTTCGTATTTATCCCTATTAATTTTTATAATGTTTACGACACCTCCCGGTTCTTACGTCTGGTTCGACCGATCCGACCAGTGAACCAGTAAGGAGACTGATTCAACGTCCGGTCCGTTTATGAAAACATTGTTTTTTTAATAGTTTGCATAACAGGAAATTAAGAAAACTGTAACGAAAATAGGAACTAATAATAGCCTAATATAATAATAAATTAAAAAAGGGATGTGGCCATGTGGGATTGCTTAGCCAGAAACACAATACGTACGACAAGCTCACGCGGCCCAATAATTTAATTGTGACATACAACCGTCCAACCCGACCCGCTTTGTTTCTCTTATATTTATAACCAGTGTTGCAAAAATCGGCCTAGGCGGCCGATTAATCGGCGCCTAGGCGCTAGGCGGCTAGTTACTGACTAATTTTGAGCTAGTCGGCCAATTAATCGGAGTCGGTCAAAGTCGGTCAAAATCGGTCCTAGGCGGTCAAAAATCGGATTAATCGGCCTATATTAATCGGTTAAAATCGGTCAAAATCGGTCCCAGGCGGTCCTAGGCGGTCAAAATTGGTCAGAATCAGTCAAAATCGGTCAAAATCGAACCATACTATCTGAAACTTGAAGTATTTATGTGAATTTTGAAGTATTATTTTTATATTATTGGGTATATATATATAATTTTGAAAAAATACATATAAAAATCCCAATCCGATTAATCCCGATTAATCCCTAGGCGGTACCTCACCGCCCGACTAGCGCCTAGCGCCTTCTACAACACTGTTTATAACATACCTGATTTCTTTCACTTCCACAAAACCCTACCAAGTTCCCGCTGCCACTCTTCCAACTGCCACCAAATGAATCCCAGTTCAGACCACCATCAACAATCCCAACATTCATGTACATGGAGGATCCGACCCATGATCCACGGTAAACAAAACCAAACTCTCCTTTGTTTTGTGTTATTTCAATTTAAAGTTTTGTTATTTTACTACTTCAGGTTGATCATTAAATAAGTGTTTCCTAATTCTTGTAAAATCTTTAACCATTTTAGGATATATATTATTGTTGTTTTTTTTTACAGGTTTACATAATTACCCGCATATTCGGGATTTGATGCTTCTATATGTGATGTTTTTGGGACTTGTTTTGCTTGAGCTTAGGAGGGGAAAACACTCGGTTTGTCACCATTACCTTATTATTGTCTCCTTGTTTCTTTATCTCGTGACTCTTTGTAGCCGCTACTGTTTCGTGATCATGATGACTATTGAAAGGTTGCGAAGTTGTCGCCGCATGTACAACGCAAACCATGTTTCCTACGTCTCCCGCGTTTGTGCAGTTTGCTTGTTTTTTTTAGGTGTATTTCATTATAATAGCATTTTAAGAAGTAATATAACATATTTGAATGATATTAATTAACGATAACATATAATTTATTTAATTAATTAAGATAACTTTTATAGCTTTTGTGGTTAATTTCCCCGAATAAGTGTTATTGTAGGTGTCTTCACAATCCCATACATGAGCAAAATTAATTTTCCCTCATCTAGTATAATTGAAACTTGGGTTTTTGATTGTTTGGATTAGAACAAATGAATTTTTAATTCAACGAGGATAAATAATTGTGCATTTTAAATTTGAATTTCTTAGTGATTAATTACAACGATTATGTTATTGTTTTGGTAAAAAGAATTGTAAGTTTTGTATTTGTGTTTTAAAAATTTAAGTTGGTTTTGGTAAAAAAGAATTGTGAGTTTTGTATTAGTATTTTATAAATTTGAATTAAAAAGTGAATATGTAAGAGAATAATCAAAGCGGATGGGGATTTTATTTTCATTATCAATATAACACACTTTAACGAATAATTTAATAAATGTAATATGGGAAGCAACAGAAGAATAACAGCAAATTTCATATTAGTAGTCTAATAATAATAAGTTAACATACTTCATGTTATACGAATTGTACAAGTCAAATTATATCATCCAAGTAAATAAAGAACTCATTTTCCCACATCCACACCGACCCGATGATACCCTGAAATTGTGATGATAGTGACAGTTGATATTGTAATGATTATTTAACAAAACCCTGGTCAAGAAGCGATGGACTAAGCGGTAGTCTAGTAATTATATATGATGAGAGAATATATAAGTGCATGCAATGAAACACTCTCCCTTGTAGTTCCTCCACAAAACATCTCCCTTCAAGGGCCCAATTTTTTTAATTTTTTTATAGAATTTACGCTGTATAAGATAGAATATATATACACACTAAATCAAAATATTAAATATAACATAAACGAGTCTTTCTACTTGTGGTTATTGTCTTGTTTAAACAACAAGGAGATGTGAGTTCTAATCCTGACATTCCGAAGTTTTTTATTTTAGCTTATTTTTGGTTTTTTATTGGGCCGAAATTTTTTATCTTACACAGGAACAATTTTTTTTTTTTTGATTTTCGGACACGGCGTATATATGTAAAGAACGAAATCTATAATTTACTCTTATGTATATGAGATGTATATTGTGTCTATGATTGTAAGATTTTATTTTACATGACTAAACCCTAAAACCATCTTCCCGAGATTTTTTAAGGATGGGAGGGGAGGGGAAATGAGGGAAAAGGGAGCAATTTTTGTAGGTATCTTTATCCTCCCAAATTGGAGAGATTAGGAGAGAAAACCCTATCAATTACTAAAATACCCTCCAATCTAATAAATCTCACGTACGGTTATTATAGATCAATTTTGGCGCAAACTTCTTCATCCCCTCTCACTCTCTGACTTCTGGAATCGAACATTTTCTTCACTTCCAGTTACATCAATCTGGTGCGTGGAATCTCCAGGTAATCTCCCTCCTTAGAATAATCGGTATGATATTTGTGTAAGATTAACACCATGATTATTTGATTCTTCTCGAAGCTCTTCAACTGTTAGTTTTCACCTAATTGAGTTTATTGAATTCGATTTTGCCACGTGTCTAGGGTTTAGATTAACTGTTTTTGCACAATCGGATGTTTTAGGTTATGTTAAACTGAGTTTTAGCCTTGTGTTAGTAGAATGGAGATTTAATTTGCACTAATGTGAGATACAGTAGAAAAATCATTTGTTTGTTTGTTTTTTTTTTTTTTTTTTTTGATAGAAATTATGAGTTATTTGAGGTTAAAACATCTTGTGTTGCTCTAGCTTACAAGCAGGGGCGAAGCTTCTTGGGGGCGGGGGGGGGTCGCCCGACCCCCGGGATTTTTCGCTCAGTAGTGTTATATATGTAGTTTTCGTATAGAAATTTTTGGATATATACGTTTTTACCCCCCCGATTCTATAGAAATTTTTGGGTATATATGTTTTAGCCCCCTCCGTTTTCTCCGGCAAGCTTCGCCACTGCTTACAAGTACTAAGTTATTGGTCTTTCTTGATGTCAAAAATAAAATTGTCAAATTATAACAATCTTACCTTTGAAGGATGTAACCTGTAGTATGTTGTGCTTTTAAAGATTGTTCATAGTCTAGTTCGGTTGGTTTTGATGAAAATTATGCACCAAACTGCTAACTACATACGATGAATTAAACTTGTTGATACATATTATATGGACACGTCTCTGCTCGGTTCGACTCGGTTCGGTTCGGTTCGACCCGGTTAGCTTCGGCTCAAGCACGACGTCTCGACATTCCTCCGTCGTGCGTCCCAGAGTTCGACACGCGAAGCACGAAGCGCCGCGAGCCGGTTCCCGCTGCCACATCATCATGACATCATCATGATGATGTCATGATGATGTCACTATGTTGACTAAACATTTGAAATCAACAAATGTGATTTACATAAATCATGTGCTGGGCCAATCAAGTTAGATGATCAGATTGCATGTTTGGGCTTATTCCAACACTTGGGCCGAACACAAGCCAATCGCACAAGTGAAGCCCAAGCCCAATCGCACAACAAATGTAAATCATATATATACCGAAATCACTTTTGATTTCGGTAGAGAGAGACAAGGCAGACACAAGAGAAGGCAGCGCACAAGGGAGAACCCGATAGAATTGATAGAGAGTTTGCAAAGATTGTTTTGTAAACATTGATTTGTAACCGTTTTCAAGTATTAATACATTGGTGTTTATCGTTGAGTCTCGGTCTCCTTCTCTCGATCTCGGTTTGCATCTCCGGTTGGATTCCGCACAACCGGGTGTGTTTGACAACAAGGATTAGGCGACTAGATCCTTCCCTAGCCGGACCTACAAGTGGTATCAGAGCCTTGGCTCTTCTCCTTGTTAAAACCGAGTTGTTTTCGGGTGTTTTTCGAACTTTTGAAGTTTATATTTTTTCTTGAAAAATCTGTCTAAAACTTCAAAATTTCTGGTGTTTTTGTTGTTAGTTCATAGAAAACCTTGGTTAAGACTCTTTTTAGCATGATGTGTTGAGGTTTTTAGTGAAGTTTCAAGCAAAAACGCGTTTCGGAAAGTTGTCGGGACACCGGAAAACTCATTAGTTTGCCGGAAAACTTAAATATTCTGGGTTTGTTCTTGATATCTTCATCAAAACTTCAAAGTGTTCTTGGTATTTTTCAACTTTTTAATCTTTGAGAAAGAAACTTTCAAGTGTTTGTGCATTGAGAAGTGTTAAATGATTAAAATAGTACAAAGACATCATCATGGTTGGTAACTTGGGGCTTGTGTAGCCGAAAGTTTGAGTTGAAAAAGGAAGTGTCTGTTGTGTGACAGGAGGTTAACAATGCAACTTGTATCATTCGCACAACAATTGGATAATCACACAAAGGACTCGCACAAGACTTCCAGCCCAAACGCACAAGAATTGATTAGTGGATCGCACAAATGTTCATTAGTCGCACAAGAATTGGGCCTTTTCAACAAAATCAACTGTGGGCCTAATTCACTTTTGGGCCTTTTAGAAGTTCTGGGCCGAAATCAGTCAACTTGTTGTTGCCGAAATCACTGACTAACTGGGCGAAATCACTTCAGGTTGGAAGAAATTACCTGGGCCGAAATCCATTTGCCGAAAACACCCTTACCTTATTGCCGAAATCTCTTTGGGCCTTCACGTTTTGGTCTAAAAGCATGTACAACATATTCAGTCGCACAAGAATGATTTAAGTCGCACAAGATTGATTTGGCTCGCACAAGAATTATTAGTCGTACAAGGAGTTTGGGCTCGCACAACAAATAATTGGGCTTCTATTTGGGCTTCTATTTGGGCTTCAGAAACAAAGCCGAAATCACATGTGCTGATCCTTGCCGAAATCAGAAACAAAGCCGAAATCCTTTTTCAACGAAATCCTTTTTCATCGAAATCCTTTTTCATCGAAATCAGAACTTGATCCTTGCCGAAATCAGAAACAAAGCCGAAATCACATGTGCTGAAATCAACTTCTGGACGAAATCACATACTTGAGTTATTTTCTTTAACAGGAGATCTTTATTTCTTTGTTAACTGTTTGTTTGAGTGATTAAACAGGTTTTTTTTTTCACCTACATACATCAAACATGAGTTGTACGAGCCCTTGGGATTGGAGTACGGATCCACAACCAGATCTAAAACAGATGTCGATGGCCGAATATATGAGGCGTACCATACCTCAACAACAACAGTCAATAAGTGCAAGTCAATGGGCAATGGTGTCGAATCAAAATCAGAGCATTCAAAATATTTTGCTTAGTGAGAATGAAACGGGTAGCAACAATCGCCCTCCAAAGTTAAATTACATGAACGACTATCCATCATGGAAGGGTCGTTTCCATAACTACGTTCAAGGGCAAAACACCGAATTATGGACGTGTTTCATCTCTCCATTTAGTGAAGCTCTTGAAGAAGCAGGATCAAATGCGACAACTTTCAATAATATGCAAGAAGCCGACAAAAAGGCATATGATCTGGAGAAGAAGGCGTATGCTATTCTCACTCAAGCACTTCACAGAGACATCTTTCATCAATTCTCATATTGTAAGACCACGAAAGGTTTATGGGATGCATTGGTAGCGAGAGGAGAAGGAAATGCAGCTACTAGAAAGATACGCCATGATTTATTGAAGAAAGAGTTTGAATCATTTCAGTTCTTGGAGAATGAAACTCTAAATGATATGACTTCTCGTTTTTATCATTTGATTAGTGAAATGACTTCCTATAGTGTTGCTGCAACTCATCCGGAAATGGTTGCACGATTTGCTGATGCTCTACCTCCTAAGTGGAGTCCATTCATTGAACTTCTAAAGCATACGGGCACTCTGGATGCAGCCAATGTCAGTCTTTATGAATTCATTCAGAAGTTGGAGAACAAGAACGAAGAGGAAATTCGGAAAGCTAAAAGGATTGCAACTGCACCTCCTCAAAACACAGAAATGTATTTGCCTGGTTTTGGTCCTTCAGCTAGTTCTAGTTCAGTTCAGCAACCGAAGCTTCAAACGGCGTTTGTATCCAATACAAACTCTTCTCCGTTTCCATCGCAACCACAGTGGAATCAAAGTGCTTACATGTCACAATCTATACCTCAACCTCCATCTCAAGCCCAACCACAACAACAACAAGCGCATTATACCAATAATCCTTCACCCCAAAACACCAACACTGTCAGAGTTGATACTTCCAATCTTTCAAAAGTCAGTGTAGAAGTTGCAAAGGAACATTTGGAACTTCTCAACACAATGTTCAGTTCATACTGTGGGTTGGTAGCAGGTCAAATTGGAAACATCAATATGACCAATGAAGATTATCAGCAGATAGACCGTGATGAAATGGAGTTAATGGATATCAAGTGGGCGTTTGCAAGTGCAGTTAGAAGGGCAAAGGATTTCATGACTCGAACTGGAAGAACTTCGTTGGAAGGCAAAAATGATACGAAGTACGGGTTCAATAAAGATGCGGTTACATGTTACAATTGTGGCGAAAAGGGTCACTTCAAACGTGAGTGCACCCGACCAAGCAAGCAAGGCAATCAGAATCCATTCAGAAATCAGACGATTACTTCTAATGTAAATCAAGACAATCCTGAACGAAGGATAGTAGCGGTGAACAACAATCAGAACCAGAACCAGTCTGGACCTTCAAACTCCAATCAAGCATTGATCGTTCAAGCTGATGAAGGGTGCGATTGGTCTGTACAATTGGGAGACAATGATCAAGGAGGTGGAACTGCATGCTATGCAAAAATTATCAATCACATCAAGCATGTTCACAAGGAAGAGTTTTCTGAAAGTGATGATAGCTCGGGTTATAGCGGGAGTTCAGATGAAGAAAGCTCGAATGCGGGAGATTCTAATTCTGAAGATGGATCTTTTTCTTATCAGACTGCCTTTATGGCGAATGTCTCGGCCTCGACAAGTCAGGTAAATTCTGATCCTCCTACTCCTAGTGTTTGTAGTGCTTGTGCTGAATTGAAAGAGGAATCTGAAAAGATTCACAGTCATAATCAAAGTTTAGTGATTGATCTGTCAAAATGCAAAGAGGCAAACATGGCTTTAGCTCGAAATGAAAAGGATTTTAAATCTGTAATTGAAACTTTAAAGAAAAGTGTTTCCGAATTAACAAAAACTGTTTGTAACAAACAAATTGGTATTAATAACTACATTAATATCATCGAGGAAACAAAGAAAGAGCTAGCCGTGGCGAAATGTGAGCATGAAGCGATCAAGCTCAAATTGGAGAGTTACTCAAACTCCCGATATGTGCTTGATCACATCATTGACGTTCAACAACTAAAGGGTAATGTGAAAGGCGTTGGGTATAAGTCATGTCCGCCCCCTTTGAGACACAACTATACCAGAATGCCTGATGAAGAGGATATGCCTCGATTTGAATCCAGTGTACCTCTTGATTATGAGGAGGTTACTACTGGCATAGGGTTCAAATCGGACAGTTCTTCAAGTACATCATCTGAGCAAACAGAAACTTCAACATCTACGAAACAAAGTCCTCCAATCATTGAGGACTATGAGTCGTCTGATGATGAATCAGAATCAGATGTGAATGACCAGGATGAATCACTTGATGAGACGAAAGGAGTAGAAATTCCAATTGAGAATCATATTCTTTGTGATCCTCCTACTCCTGCCGTGCAACCTGTTGCCAAGCAAGTGATAGATCCTGTCAAGGATGTCAAAGATGACAATGAATGTGTGTCTGCTGTTAAGAGCAATAATTTGTTGTATACTTTAGTCGGTGATAACAAAATTTATTCAAACAAAGATTTTCCAATCAAAAACGTCAATCAATCATTGATTGATAAAGTGTTTGAAGATAATACAACGAAGTTTTTGGGAAAAGCGATCCCGAGAGTTTCAGTAACTCAGTGTGATCCTATTCCAAAAGCTGAAGTGAGGAAACAATTTGGAAACCAAAAATTACCGACTAAACAACAACCTGTCGCTTTTAAGGGTAAACAACAACAACGAGCTCCAAAGCCAAAGGCTAAGGTTGAATCAAAAGGAGCTCGTTACAAGAAGAAAGCAAAAGATGTCAAGTTTGTAGCATCAAAAGGTACTGATAAAATTGAGACTTTTGAAAACAAATCCAACATCGATTTTATCCAACAAGTCAAGATTTTAAAACGTAACAGTCAAAACAATTACACTCAACATACAAATGGGTGTGATGAAAGAGCAAGTACCTCAGGTTCTACTGGTTCGACATATGTTAGTCGAACAGGTTCTCCTAAGTTTGTTGAAAGGAGAACTTGTTTCAAATGTGGGAAGGTTGGGCACATCATTAAAGACTGCAAAAACTCGCCCAAACCAATTTTTGTTGAAAGAGCCCCCTCTGAACAAGGTCACTCACAACGTCGTCCTGTTTCTCCAAAACATGATAAAAGAACTGTTAAAGAACAAGAAACAAAACAACGACGTCAAAACGTCAAAGAAGTTGAAAAGGCGTTAAAACCGGAGGTTGTCCACATAAAGTCTGTTAAGTTAGAAATTAAAAATGAAAATCAAAAACAGATTTGGAAACCAAAATCGGTAACTGGTTCAGGGGAAGCTCAATCCATTCCGAATCATCACGAAATCGAAGTCACAATCCTCGATGATGAAGGACGACCCAAGTCTGTTAAGGCTTGGGTCCCTCTCTCCAACTAATCTCTGAGTGAGTGTGCAGGATGTTCCAGGAGGAACTATCGATAGTCATAGGATTGTTGATAGTGGAGTGTCCATAATGGGTCCCATTCTTCTAGCCTTTCCCCGAAGTCTGCTTATCTTAATTGTTATAGGATGCTTATCTTAATTGAGCTTATGTGGACAACAATACCGATAATTGTTATAGGATGCTTATCTTAATGTGAACTAATTGAACAACAAGAGCGTTTTGGCATGACCGTACACTGATATGATTCTCTTACCCTCGAAACTCGCAAAAAGAATGTCTATAAATATTCGTTTACTGCTTTCGTTTCTGCATCTTTGTATATATTTATTTATTGCTTTCCGTCTTTTCATTTGAAAAATGAAAAATTCCAAAAAGATTTTAGGTGTGTTTTAATATAAACTTTATGAAAACCAAAAAGATTTTGCTTCTAGTTTATTTTTGATTGACTGATGTTGGAACTCGGGTCTATCCTACCCAAAATCCTGATTCTAAGCCGGAAAACAATTGCATCTTCATAAACAGTCGAAGTTTACAAGTTTTGAAAGTTAAGAACTAAAATTGAACAAATTTGTTTAAACTTTCAAACTGTTGTCGGTCGGTAGTTGATTGAGATTTGATCTCATATGTGTCATTTGTTTAAATGTTAACTATATTCCAAGCGGTTGTTCTCATTATGCGTTTAGCTTTCTTGCATGTGCAGATGCTAAAGGCGAGGAGAACATGTTCAATGACAAGCTTTGGAATGAAGACACGAAGTGGAGGCACTCAAAGGATAAAATGATCGAGTTGCCGCTAACCCTTCATCAACACTACAAGGATCTGAAGAATTAACGATCGAAAGATTCACGAGCATAACTCAATGGAGAGTTTATTTTAAGGGGGAGTTTATTGACACACTACCTAAATGAAAAGGGAGTTTGTTGATACACTTTCTACTTACGACGCGTGAAGACTTTGAAGATCCTCCGACATGGAAGATATGGAAGTTGAACCTCACGAGTAGTGTCCAAGGGGGAGTTTGTTGATACATATTATGTGGACACGACTCGGCTCGGTTCGACTCGGTTCGGTTCGACCCGGTTAGCTTCGGCTCAAGCACGACGTCTCGACATTCCTCCGTCGTGCGTCCCAGAGTTCGACACGCGAAGCACGAAGCGCCGCGAGCCGGTTGCCGCTGCCACATCATCATGACATCATCATGATGATGTCATGATGATGTCACTATGTTGACTAAGCATTTGAAATCAACAAATGTGATTTACGTAAATCATGTGCTGGGCCAATCAAGTTAGATGATCAGATTGCATGTTTGGGCTTATTCCAACACTTGGGCCGAACACAAGCCAATCGCACAAGTGAAGCCCAAGCCCAATCGCACAACAAATGTAAATCATATATATACCGAAATCACTTTTGATTTCGGTAGAGAGAGACAAGGCAGACACAAGAGAAGGCAGCGCACAAGGGAGAACCCGATAGAATTGATAGAGAGTTTGCAAAGATTGTTTTGTAAACATTTGATTTGTAACCGTTTTCAAGTATTAATACATTGGTGTTAATCGTTGAGTCTCGGTCTCCTTCTCTCGATCTCGGTTTGCATCTCCGGTTGGATTCCGCACAACCGGGTGTGTTTGACAACAAGGATTAGGCGACTAGATCCTCCCCTAGCCGGACCTACAAAACTGGCTAGGTCGGGTGGGTGGGTTGGATTCGCCGAATTGTCGGTCCAAATCAGTTTTTAAATAAATTGACTGTACTAAAATTATACAATGATAGGAGTATATTAAAAGGTTTAACAAGCAGTTTAGTATGGTCAGTTCTAAACTGCGTGTTGAATCGTTAAACCGTCATAAATGAATCAGTTCTAAACTGCGTGTTGAATCGTTGAACTGTCATAAATGAATCAAAAACTTTTCAGATCGACCGATTTGTTTCAGTTTGATTTTATCAGATTCAACTTTCAGCGATTTATGGAATGGATTCAATCTGCACAAGATGGGATGGTAGGATGTAACCTGGGTGTCAAATATGTTTAAACAGATTGTTGTTGGCTGTCAAATAGGTTTAAACAGATTGTTGGTGCAGTTTTGGTTTGGGCTAGTTACTAGCTAGTCACTTGTAATCTTTTTTTTTTTTTTTTAATAAAGTTTCTTCGTTGGACCACCAATTAACTAAGGACCTGGCCATCACGTTTTATGAAGTTTTAATTTACTAGTGTAAATATAAAATTAGAATATAACACCCCGCCTCTAGACCTTCGGTTTTTCTTTGTTTACTGTCACAATTTTGTGACTTTTTGTTTGATTAAAATGTTATATATTTAAAGGGTATAATGGTAAAATTGTTCTCTCTTAATTCATTTTCCTTCCCCTCCCCCTGTTAATTCATTAAACTCGGGAACACAAAAAAAATCACATCTTTTCCCTCATTTTCTCTCTTAATTCATTTTCCTTCCCCTCCCCTTGTTAAATGAGACTTGGGAACAGACCGTAATAGTCATGTTCTATGTTGTCCCACTTTTATCTCACATATGTGATTCACTTTGTACAACCGCCTTATATTCCTTGGATTTTGACGCATGAAGAATCACAAAAAAAAAAAAAAAAAAAAAAACTTACCTTAAAACTTCACATGTAACACCCGATTGGATGCTAACTTTCTAATTTAAGCAAAGTCAACGTTTGGCCCTTTTTAACGTTACGATATTTTACTAATAAAAGACCATAATTGGAAGAAAATGTTCCACAATTTGAAAAAAAAGGCTAAATTTGAATTTTGTAAGGAACAAGTATTTTAGGAAAATGCTGAACAGATAAAAATACACGGTTATGATCAAATGTTGAACTAATGAAAAATACATGGTTTTATGATCGTATATTGTGTCCTTTACTTAATAGAAATTTTGAGAAAAGAATTTTTTACACAACTATGTTCATTTGTAGATAGTTTGTATATAGTTCAAACACAAAACTAGGTGCTATTATAAATACTGGGTAACCTGAAATTTTGAGGAAAAAATATTACATGGCTATGTTTGTTTGTACATAGTTATGTAACTAAAATAGAAATTTCTAGAGTTCAAACACAAAACTTGGTGCTATTGTTCCGCATAGTTGTGTCTTGTTGTGTAAAAGTTAGGAATAATGTATTGAAAGCACTTGATTATGTAAATGATTTGGGTTTATAATACAGTAAGTAGCACACGTATTGTACTTGCATCTACACAATCAATCGTGTGTTTAATTAAATTATGGGTGCATTTATATTTTTCAAATAAAAGATTAAACATTACCTAGTTCCAAACTCATCACACCATTTTATGGCTTTGCCGTATTTAAGCGTGTGTGATGTATGGTTGTGTGTTGCCAACCCAAATTAGATTGTAGTCTGAAGTCCATATAGGATTAATTAGGAGACTAATAACTAGCTTGCTATTATATTGCAAGTTTTTGACAATTAGCTGCTTATATCATGTGTTTTGGGATCAATGTTGTACACCTTTCCTTTTATGAAATTCGCATTTTGACTAAAGCGGAAGGCACACACCTATCACACCATCGCTAAGCTCCCAACCAATCACAGTCTGCTAGGGTTGTGCATAGGTCGGTTTTTGCCCAAAACCATAACTATAACTGAGATGTCAGTTATTGAATAACCATAATAATCATCAATCGGTTATGACGGTTTAGGTTAATCGGTTTTGAAGATTGTAACTGTTGGTTATGGGTCGATTAACCATGAACTAGATTTTGTCATAAAATGTTTGGGCTTAGTTAAAATAGTTTGAAACAACCGGGGTTTTACTACATGATGCTTCTATCTACATTTGTAAATCATGAGCAGAGAAACTAATCGAACATTGACAAAATTTCAAATAATAAATGACAAAGAAACAACCTAATGATATCATTGTCTAAAAACATGTTACATATTTCAAAAGCAAAAAAAAATCAATAACCTATAATAGTCATCAAGGATTGCAAATGTTTTTTTCCACTTAGTAAACCTACATGTGGCATCAGTGTTTACATTCCTAATTAAAAAGAAAGTCAACCCGAGGTTGAATATCAAGAACATACCCAAGTGTCAAAGTCTCAGAGGATTAATTAGGTTATTCGGAATTTGGTTAACCATGTATGCACTAAACTTTGGTTTGGTTTGGTATTGATAGTTATGAAAAATTACATGACTATAACCGATCCACTAATGTAGGTTTTTACATATCCATCAAACCGAACCATCGGTTAATGTTCTGGTTTGGTTTCTTCGGTCAATTTGGTTATAGGTCGGTTAATTTGGTTTCGGCACACCCCTACGATTTGCCATCTCTTTCCACCAAATTCTAATCACACCATCACCAAATCACTTGCAACACCCATTACACCATCACATTTCCAACACTTGATTAAAAAAATAGATTTAAACTAAAATAAACTAAAAACCAACATTGATAAAATACATAAAATGAAATACGAAAGTCCAATTAGTATAAAAAAACAACAACCTAAATATAAAAACTAAAAATTAAAACTAATCATCGTCGGAATCGGGAAAGTTGAGATTTAAAGCACCAATGTGTTTCGTTAGATTATATCATAGTTGAAAGTTGGTTTCTTTATCCCGCAACTTCAAGACAATATCATCGGGAATGACTACTTGGGCTGGAGGGTCCATCTCGTGGTCAGGTGGTATTGTGTTCCCCTCATCCTTTAAGGTCATATTGTGCAATATGATACACACGTACACCAAGCTCCTTATTTTCGATAACTTCATTGCACGTACTGACCGATTAATATACCCGATCTAGCTTTCAAAACGCTCGCTCAACATCTTTTCTCGCCGATTCTTGCAACTTCTGTAACGTTTTCTCTTTGTTACTAGCTGGATATGACTAAGCTTTTACAAAACCATACCAAGTTAGATGAATGCCATCTACAAGATAGTAGATGCGTTTGTAATGCCTCATGTTGACTATAAACAGACACGCCAATGTGGTTCCATGTATATTGTTATTGAATAACGGTGATTAATGTAGAACATTAATGTCGTTGTTTGAACCAGGAACACCAAAGTACCCATGCCAAACCTATATTGGATAACGGTGATTAATGTATACCTTAATAATCGCATTGAAAGTGGTCGCATCGCGGATGTGCCTTTTTGCAACGGTGTGAAACTATTTTTGCATCTGTTGTCAACCTTCTTGAAACTATTCAAATTGAGCTTCTATATATCCCACAATTTTTCAAAACAAGTCTTTCAATAAACAAAATCTTGCTCTAAACGTCTCATCGTTGTACTTTGAGTTTTCGACAAAGTAATCATTCATTAGGTCTTCTTATCCCCTTCTCGATCATGACTAATAGAGCATATATTTAGTAGAGATATTATTCATAATATGGTAGATATTCTGTTAACAATCATCCTAAAAATATGGGATTCTAATTTGTTATATATAGTGAATACATGAATGAGAATGGATCAGCAATTTAGTCAAAAATCTTTGCCATCGTCTAAGTCTAACATGGTATCCCACTTATAACCTAGCCCATCTACCCTCTCTGATGGCTAACCTTCGATCCTGATTTTCCGGCCACTCCTCTTCCCCTCTGAATACTTCTTTTACCTTTAACCTCATGGATTCTAAACTACACCCGGTAGTTATTGTCATAAACATCAAAACATTCATCACTGACACACTCGACATGGAATCAACTAAATACTCGATGTGGTCGGAACTCTTCCGCATCCACTGTCGGGCCTTCCTTGTAAGCGACCGTTTAGCCCCTCGCAAAACACCTGCCGCTGCTTCTGCCTCCAAAGACGATGACAAAGACGCTGCTCCAAAAACTGCCAATTCATGGGAACGGATTGACGCCATAGTCCTCCAATGGATCTATGGAACAATCTCGAGTGACCTTCTTCATACCATCCTCAAGACCAACACCACTGCCTACAATGCATGGCACGCTGTTTAATCATCTTTCAGGATAACAAGGCGACTCGTGTTATTCATCTGAAGAACAAGTTCTCGAACACTTGTCTCGAAAACTATCCTAATGTCTCAGCCTATTGCCAAGAATTAAAGGTGCTTGCGGATCAACTCTCTAATGTTGATGCACTTGTTGATGATAATAGTTTAGTTCTACAAGTCATAGCCGGCCTCATCGAACAGTTTAACGGGATTGGTACAGTTCTCTGACAAACCAAGCCCTTGCCTTCCTTTTACAAGGCTCGGTCTTAGATCTGTCTCGAAGAAACCTGCAAGGTCAACCAAGCCATGAACGTCGCTTTTATAGCCGCTACGACCCTTGCTGCCTCCCAACAGAAACAACCATCGTGCAACCTATCGATGCTGAACCTAGATTACAGGCCCAACTCGTACTCAGGAATCGCGGACGTGAGAACAAGCGGGCCATGGGTCATGGTCGTTCTTCATGTGGTCGCGGTCAACGTTTGTAGCAGACCTACAACTACACTCAGTGGGCCCAAACAGTAACCAATGGGCGGATCCACTTCCATATCAGCCTTGGAAACAGTGGCCATCGCCACCTTGCCAATACCCATCTGCACCTTCAAACAACAGTAACAACGTGGGCAACGAGATCCTCCGGCTGAGACCAAACCAAGCATATGCTGCCTACACTCCTACTAACATTGAGCAGGCGATGTACTCTATGTCTCTCAACCCTCCTAAATTGAACCCCAAAATCTTTGTATCCCAGGAAACGACGCGAAAAACTTGATGTGTGTCGGTGTGCTTATAAAAGATGGTTAATTTTAGGTTGGTTTATGCACTAGTTCAAGTATTAATATTCATAAAACACGATAAAATATAATCATATTACAACTCACATTGGGCAAGTTCACCCATCGTTGGCGTAATTTACTGATGGTAAGATACCGAGGTCGTCAAAAGATACATGAGTTTTAGTACCGAGTTGTCGTTAATGTCTAACTAAATCCAAAAGTTGGGTTTGTTGAAAAAAGAATAAATAAAATTAAAAGAAAAGAAAATAAATGGCTCAAGAGGAAAATAAAAGGGTAGTGATCAATGCTAGACGAAGGGGTGTTTAGGATCAACTTACCTCTTGTTGCCTTGTTAACTAGATTGGACCATGGGGTCGCAAGGGCTCGATTGTCAGACTAGGAGCTATTTGTGTTAATGTGTATTATTCTGTAGTATTTGGGCCAGAATCGTAGCACACTTGAACCTTCCGCTTTGAAATAGCAGGGAAACGCCACTCGAGACCAGGATATAATATTAATTAATATATATATATATATATATATAGGGAGAAGATCATGCGAGAACCAGCTCTTATTGCGAGAACCGCGAGAACCAATGTGAACACAAGCAAAAATGCCTAATAATAGCTAAAAATCACACAAATTTTTTTTTTGATTTTTTTAATATTTTTTATGTTAAAATCGCTACTTTTCGAAGCAAAAAAAAAAAATTTTAATTTTTTTTTTTAAAATTTTTTTGGATTCGAAAAGTAGCGAATTTAACATAAAAAATATTAAAAAAATAAAAAAAAAAATTAGATTTTTTTTGGTTTTTTGGGGGTTTAGTTTTTAGCATTTTAGCTTGGGGGGGGGGGGGGGGGGTTTAGGTTTTTTTTTGGGGGGGGGGGGGGGGGGGGTTAGGTTTTTTTAGGTTTTTTGGGGGTTTTAGTTTTTAGCATTTAGCTTGGGGGGGGGGGGGGGGGGGGTTAGGTTTTTTTTTTTTTGGGGGGGGGGTGGGGGTTAGGTTTTTTTTAGCTATTTTAGGTTGTGTTCACATTGGTTCTCACAATAAATGGAGTTCTCGCATGAGCCCCTCCCTATATATATATATATATATATATATATATATTATATATATATATAGGGTAGGGTTCTAGAGTGAACAATGGTTAACTTGTGAACAAAATGAACAGATCTTGGCCCTTCATTTGTTAGATGATCAAAATTAATGCTAATGGCAAACTTGTAAATATTAAATTAAATATAAGAAAGAAATGGGGCTGATAGGGGCATTCACGTAAATGTGTACTATTGGTAATTTTGGTATCCTATCATAACTGAATATTGTTTTTTTTAAATATAACAAAATCAAATCCCTTTAAACCAGGGATGTCAGTTATTAATTAAAGATATGGGTACACAAGTGTACAGTCCGTTGTTCCTACAATGTACATTGTTGTGTATATGTGTATTGTACTCATGTACACAATTGTATAGGTTGTTGTTCGTACACTGTACACTGTTGTACATCTGTATATTGTACTCATGTACACCTGTGTATATAAACAATAAAACGCTGGAAAACGAAAAATGCATATGTTGTTCATTTTTATTAAAAAAATAGCAATATCAAACTCAAATTAAAGAGAATAAAAAACTAGTTTTTATGGTGTATTTAAATAAAAAAATGTTAACGTATGAAAAATTTATAACTATTCAAAGATCATAATGGGTAGTTAGTTTAATGTTAACAAAAATATACAACTTCCTAGTTTAAACTGATTAATTACCATCATATCCTTTACATCTAAAAAATTGATCAATTGCTCAGATTGCTTCACACGGTTCACAAATAAGGATGTTGTTCACTCATGAACCTCATCATATATATATATATATATATATACATATATATATATATACATATATATATATACATATATATATATATATATATGTCGCAGCCCCCGACCCCTACCCCAGGAGCGGGAGCCGTGAGCCATGAGCCGGTGGTATCAGTGTTTATTAATTTGACTAATTCAGTCATATATCTACATAAAAAGACACCTCTTCATGACTGTTTATAAACGTCTTACTTTGTCCACTTTACTTTAATTTCTATTGACCATTAGTATAGTCTTCCCATGTATTAACTATATTTCTCTTAAGGTAAAATCTTAGGAAAGAGTTCCCATGTGTGACAAGAAATGCTCATTAAGATCATTAACTCATAATGGATCCTTGGATTAAAGTAATCGATCTATACCCATTTAACAAATTAAACTCAACATAAATTATTTTGTACACATGATAAACATACGATTGCTTATCTCAATACCTAGTTTTTTCGGATAACATTCTTTTATTTCCTTGATTTCCCAAAATAATAAAAATTTTCTACATAAATAAAACCTTTCAATTGACATCTAATATATATGTAAAACCAAGATGCAAAGTGACTTTAGAAAAAAGCTAGCCTGTACAACGTGTAGGAACCGTTCACATATAAATAAAATAAAACAATATATTAAATCATTACAATACATAAATTAAAGAAAGCCGGAAATTACAGACCTATTACAACCGAAATAAACAGAAAAAAAAGAATAAAAGATGGAACAAAAATGAAATGAAATGTGGCTGAGGGTTGTGTTTAACACAGAGCCCTTAAAACAAATTACGAGTCTCCCAAGAGAACTCGTTTTGTTTCCCAGGGTACAACAGCTGGAGCAGTGTGTACTGTCGGAGCTGGCTCAAGGACCCGAAGAACACCTTGAGACAAGTAAGAAGAAGATCAGAAATTCACAAAGAGAATTTTTCATATCCTGTTGGCATATCTGGTGTCCTTCTGTAGTGGATGTGATGTTGTATTTATACAGATCTGAGATAAAACAACAAAAATTGAATTAAAGGAGAGAATTAAATTGCATTAAACGTCTTCAATGCACTTTAATTCATCATTTAATTCCCAGTCAAAACCGTTGACTCGTCTGTTTCAAATGCTGAAGTGAAACTGCTCCGTCATTAAAATCTGTGAAGCTTCTGTTACGCGCGTGCGCAAGTCTGCACCACTCATGCACGCGTGCGTCACGTCACTAGTGAACCTATACCATCATGCCACACAGTCGTGCCATATTGGCTTACTTTGGTGTGCCGCGCATGTCACATCAGTGTCTATGCGCCATGTACCCGTGCGCCCGCCTGCCAAGGTTGACCTGCAACCTGGTCCTTGTAGACCCTGTGCTTCACCACATGCGCGCCGTCAAAAATATAAAGGCGACTCTCAAGCGGCTCGCGGCGTTGCGAGCGTGCGAAGTGCAAAGTGCGCCATCAAAACGTCGCATTGCGTCCATCGCACACGCTACACGCACGCGTGTGCGAGTGCAAGTTATACAAATAATAATCCAATTTATTTACGTACTAAATTAGTAGACAATAATATTATTTACGTACATGTTATACAAATATATTATACAAATACAAGTAAATGAAGAACTTATGAGCAACGATCCTCTGACAGTGACATGATATTGTGATGATTATTTATACATCTCCACAATTCCTCACTATTCTTCAATAATTTTCATTTACTTTGGATTTTATTTTCATTATCAATATAACAAATTTTAATGAATAATTTAGTAAATGTAATATTTTTTTTTTTTGTAAATGAATATGAAATTGTTTCATTCCAATTACCAGGGCAAATTACATAAAGATAGTAGGTATACGAGCAACAAACTGCGCCGCCATCCCCATCTGAATAGAAAACCCTAATCTACTAAAAACACAGCCTCGCCTCTGAGGGGTCGAAATGTAGTATGGAAACCAACAGAAGAATAACAACAATATCATATTAGTAGTCTAATAATATAAAGTAAACATACTTCATGTTATACGAATTGTACAAGTCAATTTATATAGGCTCATTCTATACGCACCCCCCTCTATTACTTTCTACACCCCCTTGTGAGAGGAAAACTGTCGGTCTCACGCAGGTCCCACCTGTAAGTATGTGAGAGGAGGGGGGGTGTAGAAAGTAATAGGGGGGGGGGGGGGGGGTGTAGCACCCTTTATATAATCCAAGTAAATGAAGAACTCATTTTCCCAAACCCACACCTACCCAATGATACCCTGATATTGTGATGATAGTGACAGTTGATATTGTAATGATTATTTAACAAAACCTTGGTCAAGAAGAAATTGGCTAAGGTGTAATCTGGTAATTATATATGATGAGAGAATATATATATATCAGTGCATGCAATGCAACACTCTCCCTTGTACTTCCTCCATAAAACATCTCTCTTCCTCTCAATTAATTTGTTCATCAATTACAAAGTGGGTTTTGTTATTGATGATTTGTGGGGTGGGGCGAGGATTGATCTTTTCAACTGGTAGATCTTTTATTTTATGAAAAATAATAGTTATTTTAAACTAGTAACTCAGATCAACAAAGTTTTGTTTTTTTGTTTCAAAGTTGATGGAGGTATTTAATTTACAACAACTTTGATGTTTTTATTAGTGATTTCCCTATCTCCACTATGTTGTCCTTGACTCATTCATCTTTTCTGTCATATGATACAACATTAGTTGTCTAATCGGAGAGTGTGTGTTTGGACTAGAATAGGATAGTAACTCGTAACAAGTCAAATGTTTTGAGTGTTTCTTAAATTTCGATTACTTATGATATAAATTTACATTTACAAAGCATAAAAATTGCACTTTGGTGAACAGTAAAATGACATAGTGCGAAACAGGAGTAAAAGCTTTAAACTGGATTAAGACAAGTGGTGAAACCTTTTCTGGTATTTTATGTATTTATATTTGCAAGGGCTAATGACGCGGTGTTAGAAATTCACGAAGATGAATATTTTTCTACAATATCATAGGAAGACGAAGACGAGGAAACAGCTGCTGCTGGGGATGACACTCAACAACCACGGTAAACAAAACAAAACCAAACGAGCAAGCTACGTATAAGTTCATCGCCCACACCACGCGCGCGGTTCGCGAGTAGACTAGTGTGTGTGCTTTCATGAAACAATAAGGAAGAAGTGTTCCTACTTAAATACCACTTTAAGTTTCATCTCTCCTGGGTGAGACAAGGTGCAACTTTTCTATTATTTCAGCATTCAATGTTTCAAACACCAGACATTGAGCATCGATATTTCTTTCATCTTAGCTCCGTTTTGGACGCGGTTTAGTTCGTCGCGAAGCTCTTCCAACATAGAACACAAACCCACAAATAAATATATAAGATCCCCTCAGTTTCTTATATTTATTTCTAGTCCAAAATTAGAAAAATACATTTCTTATATTTATGAAAATGGCTATTTTCACAAAAGTTCCAACACAACGGTCTCCTAAAGGCCAAATACACATTTTCTAACATTCTTTGCGTTCCAAGGTCTCAAGAGATAGTGCTCTACATTCCACAAGCTCCTTTATATCATGTGGAATATCCATCTGAACATAAAGAAGAACAAATTTTGTCTGATGTTGAAGGGGAAAACATTCCATTTAATGTTGAAGAAGAAGAACTTCTTGAGCAAGTGCAACCTGTTGTGGTTTTTGACACTGTGTAAGTGTTCCTTCTTATTATCAAGTTAAACTTTATAAATACTAATTTACTTAAATCCACATACTTGGGTGTGGTTTATTCATCTTCTGATAACTTTGGATTCTTTACCAGGTTCAAAGGACTTATAAAATTTTTAGCTGAGGCGTATTTAGCCCTGTTGGCCTTGGATGGGCTACTTCATTTATCCACGCTACCTATCTTCTGGGCGTCATTCTCTTTTTTTCGATAGGCTTTACGTTTGCCATTTGGATTATGTTTATTGAGAAATACACTCATGACTGACTTGACCCGGTTACTCTACTATGTTATAAAACCTTGTCCTTTTCAGCTTGTTTTATGGGGATAACGTCTCCTGATGATAAGCATTTCAATATCTCTCTATGAGGCTGATACTAAGAAGTGGAGCTCTAATAAGGTTGGGTGATTAAGTAGTATCTAGTTGGTTCTGTACATATAGTAGAACAATGGACATGATTAGATCATGGGTTGTTTTATTCTACTTAGGATTTTATATATTTGCTGGTAAACCTTTTATGTGTTAATGGAGAAACATTTGGATAGTTTATGATAAATGCCGACTAACACAATTGTTACTTTTGTGTGTTGATATGGTGCATACTTTTTTTTTGGTAACATGAAACACCACTTCTATCAATTTTGAACATTTTAAATACAAATTCATACCATCTTATAAAAAAAAAAGATTAATATATAAAGTATTGACGCCATCATTTTTTAACACAGATTAATATATAAAAAGTATTGACACCATCATTTTTTAACACTTTATAATGTCACTTCAAGAGTTTTTTAATGGCAAACGACCAAAGAGTCATTCTTTAAAAAATGGCAAGTAGACTACTTGCCATTTTTTATAAGAATGACTCGTTGGTCTTTGGCCATTAAAAACTCAAAATGATGATGTCAATACTTGAAGTAGGTATATAATGTGAGTAAATAGGTTGATTCAAGTAAATGCCTAAACTTATCAGGTATATTTAAGTTGATAATCATGTACCAAAATTACATGTTTATAACTGGTCGGGTTGGGACAGTTATCTTTGACCGAAATTCTTAATATAAACAAACATGATTAGGCTATGCGGTATGGTAGAGGCCCATCCTTGGAGGATGATCCTTCACGTAAGCGCCACGTAGATCGGGTGTGAGGATGAGGCTAAGAGGATGGAGGTAAGGAAATGGGGGATGTGCCTAAAATATATATGTATATGTTGTATGTATAGGTGTGTGAGAGAGGAGGTTTTGTCTTTTGTGGGCGCCCTCCCCGTCTAATGTCCGACGATTTGGACGACCCCCACACCCTCCAGCCTTATAACGGGTCGGGTTGAGACAGTTATCTTTGACCAAAATTCTTAATATAAACAAACATGATTATAACTGGTCGGGTTGAGACAGTTATCTCTGACCAAAATTCTTAATATAAACAAGCATATCATGTTTTTAAGAACCAGTTAGTACCGTAGTAATAATAATAATAATAATAATAATAATAATAATAATAATAACAATGATCTGTCTTTTATTACAACTAAATGTAAAACTCGTGTGTAAACACGGGTGGTTTTTAGAAAACCATGCATACCATATTTTATTAAATAATGAATGATTATACATTTTTTAAGGTTTAATAAAAAATGGATTATAAAGAAAAGGAAGCGGCATGTTAATCCAATAACATGTTGTTCTTGCTAAACCAATAACATGTTTACTGGTGGTTTTAGGTTATCACCCGGAATTGCTTCCCGGGCTCGAGCAAGTTATTTTTATTAACTACTACTTATGCTTAATACATACTTAAAACCATATAAAATGATTGACATATTAATGTCTTCGCTAAAAGAAGAGTTATAAATCTTAGTTGGTGGATTATCATCTCAAAGAAGCTAATGGTAAAACCTGACATATATAGGTTGTCTTCTTTTCATGGTTTTATAACCCGTGACTTTTACGGGCGAGAAAATTTCATTTACATTAATAAGAAAATATGTACAAATAAAAGAAATACAAACAAAGTAATATATATTACATAAATTACTAATAAATATGCACAAGTCGCTAGTCGCCACTTCATCCTACTAACACCTTGAACGCACCTTGGGACTAAATACAATATGACAAAATTAAAACTAAAGTACGACAATATTACTAACATACAAATTAACAAAGTATATGTTGTATATTTTTAATACGTTCAAAATTTTAATACTAAAACAAACATAATGTCTTTTTGCAGCCATGAACTTCCATCAGAGTTAAAAGTACCACTAACATTACTGTCATAATACATCAATGGCTTCTTAACACTTTGATCAAACATACATAACAATTATTTCACATTCTCACTTACTTTTAAGCCTCTTTATATCCATAAAAAGTAAAAACAAAATACAACAATGAGTAAATAAGCATACTTTGTATGGAGGCAAAAAGCTTCCCTGATTAAGGTTTGTCCCTCATGTCCATTTGCATTAAAACAAATATATGAATAAACACCAGTATTCAGTTTTTCACTCCTTGATGCATACCATTGTAGTGTCTATACTCCGGGTCATGACCACATACTCCAATCCTTTTATTAAATTATGGAAACATTACAATGTCGTCATATTTTAGTCTTAGCTAAGGACCTCTAGACTAGAATCATTTAATCCATTAGACAAAAGTATAACCTAAGTTCCAACTTTTGTTACATCCTAGTGCATATAAACTACTTGAAACATACCATTGAAACATAAGTGCGTATAAACTACTTCAAACATAATAACCATTGAAACATAATTGGGTATCCTAGAAATTTAGAACCAAAAGTCTGGCTTAACAGAGATATATATATGTGAACTACAGTCTAAAAAAATGGTATGACTGAAAGCAAGCCTCAACCAAATCCACAACGATCTAACAAAATAAAAAGTGAAATAGATTCGCTATATGTTTAAACCGATTACAATGATCAATGCAAATGCTTGAATCACAAATCTTTAACAAAATTTACACAAACGACTGAGGTTAAAGAGCTAATAGTAAGATCAGATCCATAAAGCTTCATAGTCCACCTAAATCAACGCTCGAAGCTAATAATCTCTTGAAATTTTAAGATCCAACATAAGAATCAACTTTTTAACAAAACTAATGCCTTAAATCTAACAAAAACAGTTACAAACCAACACATCAAGGTTCAAAATTTGAAAACCACAGTAATAAATATTCGAATATAACTCTCTGTTTCAAAATTCCGACCTATCGAATATATCTTGTTCTTAGTTAGAGTCCGACCTTAAAATCAACAATATTGATCACAAATTACCATATTCAAACTCAAAATTTCACAAAAACATGAATAAATACGCATATAACGTGTAATTTACCCTAAATCAACGTTTGAGGATAATAATCTCTTGAAATTTTCAGATCCGATGTTTGAATTAGCTTTTCAACCAAACTCGGGACTTATATCTCACAAACACTTTTACTAATCATCATATTTTAGCAAACAAAGTATGACATACGCAAATAACCTATTGATTTCAAACATTCCAGCTATCAAATATCTCAATTCCTTAACCAAACTTAGACCTTAAAATTAACAATATTAATCACAAATCGATAAATTCAAACTCAAACTCAAATTTTCACAAATACATGAGTACATGCATATATAACATGCAATTTACCCTAAATCAACGTTCAAAGCTAAAAATAGAGATATCAGTTGTTTGCAATTATAACCCAAACTTTCAAAATTCCTTATTTCCTAGCAGCATGTATACTTAGTTATGATTTTAGGTTATCAAAACAAATAGCTAAACTGTGAAGAGAGACCTTACAAATAGGCCTCGGTTCCCTTATTCTGACTTTGGATATTTGTTTTTCCTACACCAAGATTAACACCACACAATCCACGCCTAATAATATGAATCACATTAATCAAAACAACATTACCTTGGAACAGTGAATGTTACGGGTCACCTTTTGAACGTTATCATCTTCACATCCCAACAATAACCTCATCAGTAGCAACATAAAACCCTAAAGGATAAAAGAGGAAAAACTTAAATCATTATCACATATTGAAATAAGTATGAAAAGGAAAGAAAATAAAAATATGTTATGGGTAAATAATTAAAAATAATCAAAACATGCTACCAAAAAGGCAAATTTGTTTATGTAATACCATTACTAAAATCTTACCTTTATTCACTCCTTAAAAAATCTTCATAGATTCAAGGTCAGTGCCAGGGTTTTTCTTCCCCTGTCAGGTCTGCTCACAAGTAGAATCAGGGGCGGACCTAGCTCTTTACGAGCCGTAGCACGGGACAGGGCTCAACTTCGTGTCGGTAGTGTATATTTATATATATATTTTTCGGTTTTATAGAAAGGATACCCCTAAACAACTACGAGGACACCCCTAAATGTAGGTGAAAATGAGATGAAAATAAATTTTCCGGTCGCCGGCGGTCCGACCAGATCTTGCTGTTTCTATTAGTTGGAGGTACCTGAGAAAGAGAGTAGGAGGGAGGGAGAGAGATAAGAGGAATTGCAGTTGCACAGTTTCAGCCACTGCCGGTAGTGGTGATCGAAGAAGGAGCTGGAGGCTGGAGATATGGCTGAAGTGTAGGAAGTCGGAAGTCTCATTTGCGTGAACAGAAAAACTGAACTTCAATTTTTTTACTAGAAGAAAGTAAAGCTTTTTTACTAGAAGAAAGTAAAGCATATTGGAAATAGCAAAATAAAAATCCAATTGAAATTTTGGTTCACGTCCACTAAGAACATTGAAAACAGCAAAATGAAAAAAACAAATCAAAGTCAGATTGTTTTTATGTATATTTTATTTACTTTGTTTATTACTCATCTGATTTTTATCTAAATATGATTTTAGTATTTAAGATTATTAATGTTTAAACTTGTATACATGCAATTATATACTTATATTATTTCTGACATCGCCCGGTTATTAAATCCGGTTCAACCGGTCCGACCGGTTCACTGTCCGGTCCGGTTCTGAAAACATTGACGGATGGCCTAAGAAGATGAAGTTTATTGAGATTATGAATGAAAAAGCAAAAAGTTAAAGCAGTGAATATAGTCAAACTTCATTTAAAATGGACGGTGTCGATTAGATCTTGTAGCACATTACATTTCATTAACTAAAATAATGTGTCGTTCATTAATTAAAAGTAATATATATATAATAATGACCCAACCCTTATCTTATTATTAAAGCCTGAATCTATTGTTAGCCCAAAACAGTTTATATGTTAATAATAAGCCCAAAACAGTTTATATGTTAACCCAAAATAAAAAATAAGTTAATAACCTTTTTGAAGTTTCAAAGCGTGGTAGTGGAGTGTTGGAAGGAAACGAAACGTCGACCTGAGTGCAGGGGCCAGACGCTGATCAGTGCTCATCCAAACAAGAACATGCAACATAGTTCTTGTCCTTTAATTTATCGGGTAGTGAAGCCAGCTTTGCTTTTACCAGTTGCAACCGCAACCGTTGCACGGTGAAAAAAAATTCGGGACACCCCTGAGTTAACGTTCTGGTTCCGCCACTGAGTAGAATCTTTCCTGCAGCATAGAGTATGTTAGATCCTATCCAACAAAGATCAAGAAATGGATCAAATAAGAACTTAACATAACCAACAGATCCTCCATATGAACATAACATCGAAAGCCACCAAAATGGAGTACCGGTTAACTAGTTACTGAACTCTGTAAAATCTGAGTAAAGTCAAAGATATTTTTTCAACGTTTTGGATCACGCGACTTATTTTAGATATTGGTGTGTCATGGACACGTATATATTACTGCTTGCAATCAATTTATACAACATAAAATGAATAATAATTTGAAACAATAAATCTTTAAACTCATAAAAATAAGTAAAACTAAAGTGTGACAAGAAAGATTAAGATGATTAAAATTTAAAGTATTAAAACAGTAACAATTACATATGAAAATGAAAACTAATCAGACATTTAAAATCTAATAGCAAGAATTAAGAAATTTTAACTTTAACTCCATCGAGTACAGAACTTCTCGCTGTATATCCTTGAGCTTTGTCATTAACTCCAGGTGTCACACCCCAACCGATGGCGGAAACATTGGGGCGTGGCACTGAGCGAAACAGATTGTTCAAGAGAATCCACAACAACTATTAGTGGCAATATATTTAGCGTTAACGTCCCATACCATTAACATATAAAGCATAAATAGTCATTACAGATAATAGTCTCAAAAACAAATAAGTTGTTCCGACAACTCAGATTTATTTAGTTTGTTTCTAGACCTCATACTTGATTCATCACAGCAAACATTGAATCCTATCAACCTATCACATACGTTAAAATAAAGTCAATACACAGAGTGTAAAGGTGAGTACACAAGTTTGCATAGTATATAGTATAGCGAAAGCGTTTACGCATAACCAGCATGTATCACGTAACGGGCGAAGCAAGTAACTATCAAAACTATGTTCACACTTAATCACGAGACTGCGTTGTAGAGTATGCGCGACACATGTCCAGCGGACACGTGATGTAAAGTAATGTGATCCATAGCAACCCCTGTCCACGACAGGTGCTGAGTCCAAACTATAGTACTATCGTTGCTAGAGGCGATACCGTGTAACACTGTCTAAGCATAGTAACAAGCATTCATAGATCACGTATAACATGCGAGAGCGGTTAGCGTTAAAAGTGTTTGCGTTGTGTGTTGTTGTGTTTTTGATAGCGAATGTATGCAACACCCAAAAACGCATTAAAAGAAAATGGGTTCGAGTATACTCATAGTTCGTGTTTAGCTAGTAAACACAATACTTGGATTGAAGGGAGCACGTGGAGATTAGTAAGAGCATAGAACAGTAGCGTAAGCGTTGAACGGTGCATAACAGATGAGTGTCGAATGAGATATGTGTCGAATGGAGAGTCGATCGGATGATCATCCAGACTGATGGTCATCCGGACGGATGACCATTCGAACGGTTGGTCATTCGATTGGGTGAGTGTGTTTGTAAATCGTTTTGAAACTTTTGAAGTTTTCGTTGTAGTATAAACCAAGTCATCCGTTCGGATGGTCATTCGGACGGATGGCCATTCGATCAGATGGCTATTCGACTGAGAGTTTGATATTCTTTGAAGTTTTGATCAAATCGTTTTAAAAGATTGGGAGTTATAAAAGAGACTGACCACCTGGTCGAATGGTCATTCGATCGGATGGTCATCCGATCGGATGGCCACTCGAGTGGGCGACCAGTTGGTTTGAAATCTCGTAAAATTTTCCAAGTTAAAAAGTTTTGAAGTTTAACAGAGACGGCGTGACGACGTGTCAAACAACGGGAACCACACCAAGTTCAGCTCAGTCGATCGGATGGGAATCACCCCATTTGATCAGACATAACTGTTCATGATGGAGTTGCATGTTCAACCCGTGAATCGGTTGTCTCTCTGGTGGAAATCCATTTTCAGGCCGGTTCTCAACTAGGAAATGAGTAGAGAGCCTGAATGAGTCTAGGTTCCATCGGTTTTGAGTAAAAAGTGGAAGAAAAGTGGAAATCAATTAATAAATGTTGAAAACTTGTTGAGATTCGTGTTGTATAATGTAGAAATCCTTTAGATCTGAACCAAGCTTGATGGGATGACGTCACACAACCGATTGCATAAGCAACCTTGATGATGTCACCTTCAAGAGGTCCAAATCAGGTGATTTCTAGGTGAAAATGAGTGATTTCAGTGGAGAAGATTATGAAGAAGTGTGTAGTGATGATGGAAGTACAAGATTTAAGGTGAAATACTTACGGAATAGCCTTGAATCGAGAGAAAAGTGCTTGAGAGTGAATTGGGAGCGTGTGGTCGGATAGAGCTGTCACATCAGTGAACAGTGATGTGAAAGGCGGGTATTTATAGTGGAAGAGAGAAGTTAAGGCGATGGAGAGGTGCGAGGGTCGGATGGCCAGTCAATCGGATCGGATGGTCATTTGGTCGGATGTCCATTCGATCGGGTGGTCATTCGACCAGCCGAGTTGCGTTTCGTTGGTTTCCGACTTTCGTTTCGTGTGTTAAGCGTTGTGTTGCGTTTAAGCGAGTTGCGAGTGAGCGTTGCGATGACATAACCACACATAACATTTTAAACAAATAATCTCACAATTAATACACATAACACATAAAATGCATAAAGTAAATCCGTGTTTCGAGTATGCGATGCGATTGCGATTGTGATGCGATAGCGTTTAGTATAAACAAGCGATGTGATATGCAATAAAATGCGGTAAATTGTGTTAAGTAGTATGCGTTGTAAACTGCGTTTAAATGCGATAAGTGCATTTTGAAATAGCGTTGTGAATGCGTTGTAAAACATAGTTTAAAATATCGTTTAAAATAGTCGACCCATAGCGATAATCGAAATCCCGAGAGTACAAGGTAGTTAAGCAATAATTAAACAAGAAATGACTGATAAGTAATGACCCGGAAAGTCGCGTTGTTACAGCCTCCCCTACTTTAGGGAATTTCATCCTGAAATTAAGGTGCAGGCGTAACGAAGAGATGTGGATATTTAGCTTTCATATCACTTTCGAGTTCCCAAGTGAACTCGGCGCTGCGTTTGCCTTCCCAGCGAACCTTCACTATAGGAATGCGGGAGCGTTGAAGTTTCTTGGTCTCTTGGTCCATGATTTCTACTGGCTTTTCCACAAAGTGTAGGGTTTTGTTAACTTGCAAATCCTTAAGAGGGACATGCAGGTTTTCTTCGGCTAGGCATTTCTTGAGGTTCGAAACGTGGAAAGTCGGATGTACGTTGTTGAGTTCCTCCGATAATTCGAGTCGGTAGGCCACTTTGCCAATTCTTTCCAGAATCTTAAAGGGTCCAACATATCGAAGCGCTAGCTTTCCTTTCTTGCCGAATCGGATCACCCCCTTCCAAGGCAAAACCTTTAGGAGTACGTGATCACCAACTTCGAACTCAAGGGGCTTGCGGCGTTTATCGGCGTAACTCTTTTGACGACTCCGCGCTTTCAAGAGATTGTCTCGTATCTGGAGGATCTTGTCAATCGTTTCTTGTAATAACTCAGGACCGGTAATTTGCGCGTCTCCGATCTCGTGCCATACAATAGGCGATCGACATTTTCTTCCATACAATGCCTCAAATGGTGCCATTTGAATGCTAGAGTGACAACTGTTGTTGTACGAGAATTCGACTAAAGGTAAATGCGAGTCCCAATTACCACCAAAATCTATAACGCACGAACGAAGCATGTCTTCAAGGGTGCGAATCTTGCGTTCAGTCTGACTGTCGGCCTGTGGATGGAAAGCGGTACTGAGATTAAGAGTAGTACCGAGAGTGGATTGAAAAGTTTCTCGAAGGCGTGAGGTGAATCGACCATCGCGGTCAGAGATGATATCACGAGGTGTCCCATGTTGACAAATGACTTCGTCGATATTGATTCGTGCTAATCGTTCTACCTTAAAGTCTTCTCGTATTGGCAGAAAGTGGGCTGATTTAGTAAGACGATCAACGATTGCCCAAATGCTATCGTGACCTGATGGCGTGCGGGGGAGTTTCGTAATGAAATCCATAGCTATACTCTCCCACTTCCACATCAGGATTTCGGGTTGTTCGAGTAAGCCAGAGGATTGTAGATGTTCAGCCTTGACTTTCGAACAAGTCAGGCATTTTGAAACGTAGAGAGCGATATCCTTCTTCATTCCTGGCCACCAATACCTGGCACGAAGGTCATGGTACATTTTGTCGGCACCGGGATGAATGAAATATTGGGATTTGTGGGCTTCAGTCAGTAAAACCTCTCGGAGATTATTGCGACTAGGAATCCAAATGCGATCGAAGTAGTGAAAAATACCATTCGGTTTATTCACTAGTTGGTTTTCAGTTCCAATAATTCTTTCTTCCTTCAAGGTGCGTTCGGTAAAACAGGCGTGTTGAGCGTCGCGAATGAGAGCTTCGAGGGCGTGTTGGGCTTGAATATTACGAACACTATGCAAATAGCTTCTTCGGCTAAGGGCATCGGCGATGACATTTGCTTTGCCTGGGTGGTAGCGAATCTCACAATCGTAGTCGTTGAGAAGTTCAACCCATCTGCGTTGGCGCATATTCAGTTCTTTTTGATTCAATATGTGTTGTAGGCTCTTGTGGTCGGTGAAGACCGTACACTTGGTACCGCAAAGGTAGTGTCGCCAAATCTTTAACACAAAAACAACTGCACCGAGTTCGAGATCATGGGTTGTGTAGTTTTTCTCATGGACTTTGAGCTGTCGAGACGCGTACGCGATAACCTTGTCTCATTGCATAAGCACGCAACCAAGACCTAGGTTAGAGGCATCGCAATAGACTACGAAGTCGTTGTTTCCATCAAGTAGCGCGAGTACGGGAGCGTCGCAAAGCATACACTTAAGAGTTTGAAAGGTAGTCTCTTGTTCGGTTCCCCAAACAAAAGTCTTGTCTTTATGCGTTAGAGAGGTGAGAGGAACGGCGATTTTAGAGAAATCAGCGATAAATCGACGGTAATAACCCGCCAATCCGAGAAAAGAACGAACTTCAGACAGGGTTTTCGGTGTAATCCAACTCTTAACTGCTTCAATCTTCGCGGGATCGACGTGAATACCTTGACTATTGACGATGTGACTGAGGAATTGAACCTCCTCGAGCCAAAATTCACACTTGGAGAACATGGCATAGAGACGATTCCCTTGGAGTAGTTCGAGTACCAAACGAAGATGTTGTGCGTGTTCAGCTTTCGACTTCGAATACATCAGGATATCATCGATAAGCACGATGACGAAGCGATCGAGAAAGGTTTTACACACGCGATTCATCAAATCCATGAAGACCGCGGGTGCGTTTGTAAGACCAAAAGGCATAACGACGAATTCATAATGGTCGTAGCGAGTGCGAAAAGCGGTTTTAGGGATATCTTCCTCCTGAATTCGTAATTGATGATAACCAGAGCGTAAATCGATCTTAGAAAAACACGTAGCGCCTTGCAATTGATCAAAGAAATCGTCAATTCGGGGTAAGGGATAGCGATTCTTGATAGTAAGCTTGTTGAGTTCCCTATATTCGATGCACATTCGGAACGATCCAACCTTCCTTCTTTTTCACGAAAAAAGACAGGTGCGCCCCATGGAGATGTCCTAGGGCGTATGAAGCCTTTATCAAGTAATTCCTGGAGTTGGCTAGAAAGTTCACGCATTTCAGACGGAGTGAGACGATAAGGGGCTTTAGCGACGGGGTTAGCTCCATGAATGAGGTCGATACGAAAATCAATATCACGACTCGGGGGTAGACCGGGTAAATCGTTAGGAAAGACATTAGGAAAATCACGAACCACAAGTACCTTTTTCCATCGCCTTCTTTTCCTTTTCCTTCTCCGCTACTACGATGTGTGCCAAGAAAGCCATGTATTCCTTTCGGAGATACGTGCTTGCTTGTATTCACGACATGCGTTTCAGTTCCTTCGAAGATACTTCGCCATAGACGCAGAGTTGATCACCGTTTGAAAGAAAGAAACGGATCATCTTTTCGAAACAAACGACTTCAGCACGATTTTCATGAAGAAAATCCATGCCTACTATGATATCGAAACTACCAAGTTGCATCGGAATGAGATCGATCGGGAAGACGTGATTGTAGAGTTCGAGAGTACAATCACGGAGAACAGAACTAACGGTGACGGTTCTTCCGGTGGCAATTTCTACATCGAACGCCGTTGGGAGGTTAGCGCATTTACGGTTTAGGAGCTTTTCGAATTCAGACGACACAAAACAGTTATCGGGTCCAGTAACAAATAAATACGAAGCATAAATACCGTTAACGAGGAATGTACCATTGACAACATTGTTATCAGTTTGAGCCTGGCGGACATTGATGTTGAAGGTTCATCCATGGGCTGCTTGCTGTGGTTGTTGTTGCCATATTTATGCTTCAACATGGATGAACCTTCAACATCAATGTCCGCCAGGCTCAAACTGATAACAATGTTGTCAATGTTGAAGGTTCTAACCTTCAACATCCATGGATGAACCTTCAACATGGCATGCCCGTTGTCCATGGATGAGCCTGGCGGACATTGATGTTGAAGGTTCTAACATAAATACAAGAAAAAGGATAAACATGGCATGCCCGAACCCTCGACAGCATCTTCCCAAGCAAAATAAGAGAACAGAAGGCTGAACACACCCCATGCTCAATGAGCACGGGGGCGTGCCCAAGTGTCTGCAGAAAAGACAAAGCTGTAGAAGCTTCTATCACCCACAATGGGGGTGTGCCAAGCGGACACGGGGCCGTGGTCAACTCTAAGATTCGTAGAATCTGAGGAAATCTTGATAGTACAGATACGCTTCTGCACACGGGGTCGTGCCCAGCGGACACGGGGGCGTGGTCAACTAATGCAGACAAACTGCATTTAATGAAGGAAGAGAAGACGGGTGGACACGGGGCCGTGCCCAATGGACATGGGGCCGTGTCCGAGCTTCTATGCAGGCTATAAATAGGGGTGCTTGGCTCATTTGCAAACCATCCCTTGGCAAACCACCTCTCTCACATTTCACCCACCCACCACCACCATCACAACCCACATCCACCACCATCATCCATCATCCATCATAGAGTGTGTGAGTAGTCTCGGGATCCAAGATTGATCGTAAGAGTTCTTGACAATCAAAGGCCATGTTTGCCTAAGTCTCTTACATCGCTTGGTGAAGACAAGTGTTTAGTGTAATACTTTTTATTTTTAGTCTTTTCACACTTTTTATTTGGTTCTGTATTAATGACTTTAATAACTAGTTTCTTATGTTGAAGGTGAGTCTTCCTTATCGTTTATCCGTGGTGTCTTGGCATTATTTTACTGTCTATATAAAATAAAAGATTTTCACCATTCATATCTCCACGGTCTATATGGAGGTATGTTGGCTACCTGGTCGGGGGTTAAGGGAACAGTTTGGTAAGAGTCTTGCCTTGTTCAGTGTATAGATCCTGCAAGGACCTGGGTCAACTTTAGTAGGACCTCCTTCAATACCCACTGGTATTGGATGGCGGGGGACCAAACTCCTTGATCCCCTCATATGTAAACTACTATTAATACTTTAACCCGGCTACTTAGGACTGTATCCCTGCTGACTCAGACTACTTAGCCGAGGGTAACGTCACCTTCAGAAGAGGGGCCTACCACAATATGCATTAATAATTTAATTAATTATCTTTCAATAATCCAACCCTTTAGGATTGTATCCTTGCTGACTCAAACTACTGGGTTAAGGGTAACGTCACCTTCAGAAGAGGGGCCTACTACAATAACTAAGATAATCTCTTAAAAAGTGCAAAAGTGCGGAAATAATCAAAGGTTACACTAAACACGAGTCGGATCCAAGTGATTCATCTTGTCTATCTGTTTTTATTTTTATTTTACTTTTCAGCATTTTAGTTAGTTTTATTTTTATTAGTTTAAAACCTTTTTCTAAAATTTTGATTTGATTAGACGTTGAGGATAAACCGGTACTAAAAGCTCTTGTGTCCTTGGACGACCTCGGTATCTTACCAACACTATACTACGCTCACGATGGGTGCACTTGCTCATATTTGTGTTTAGTGTTAGTAAATATCGTGTTTTATAAATTTAAAACTTGACTAAAAAGTGTCAAAGGGCTTAAAATATACATTAAAAACCTATCACACCTAACGCACATCAAGTTTTTGGCGCCGCAGCCGGGGACACAAGGATTTTAAGAAAGTTAGGAATCAATGGCCTAATCGTTTTTTCTTATTTTTCTATTTTTTTAGGATTATTTTTAGATTTCTAGCTTCTGCAGAACTCAGCACGGGGCGTGCCCGCTGAACACGCCCCCGTGCCCAATCTTTGGTACTGGCAATCCTGTTTTAAGTCAGACAGTAAGCTGAACACGGGGTCGTGCCCACTCAACACGCCCCGTGCCCAAGATTTAGTTACTGAAAACAGAACCGTAAGATCCCGACGGTTGGTAATTTCTGACACAAACATGAGTGATACTGATATTTTTTACTTTCGGCACTCTTATGGTACGTGGTGTCAAATATGTGGTGGCCCTCATAAAGATTTAGAATGTTATTTTCTAAACTATAAGCCCCATTATATAGACCCATTGTTTTCCTGTAGCCTTAAGAGGGGCGAAAGTAAAAATAATCCTTATCTGTCACTCGAATGCTCTCAATCATCCCTTCTAGGAGAAATGCTTCTCGATGAATTATTTCAATTGGAAGATCTAATTCTTAATTGGGTGAAAGAACTTGAGATGGATTTCATTAATTCACCTCAAGACGAAGCCCAAGAAGAATTATTGAGATCACATTCGGATAAAAACAACTTCGTTGTTCCCGAAATCACCTCTAACTCTAGCGAGGACTTGAGCGATAGTCGTCCCTGTGTCGATTGTGCCGTGAAGGACTACCCATCGACTTCGTTCGGTGCATACATAGACCTGAGCGATTTGGCATACACCTTCTTTAACTAGAGCCCGGGAAAGGGTTGGACTTGTCCACCTACATTTAGCATAGGAATCACCCTCACCGACAACCTCTTGTGTTCTCGTTTTAGTCTAGAGCAATTAAGGTATCTCAGGCACTTTGGGGTTGTTCCATCCAGTAAGGAACCACCCGATCCGGATGAATTCCTTAGGAATAGACGAAACTTCATAAACAGCCTTTCGACACGGGGCCGTGTCCAGGTCAACACGCCCCCGTGTCCACCAAAAGATTCCTTTCTGACTTTTTGTCAGAATACGGACAAATTGTGTCAGGGCTTCGTCTACACACAGGGCCGTGTCCAGCTGACACGGGGCCGTGTGCAGCGTGCTGTCGTTTTCTATAAATGCAGCCAAGAAACCTGCACATTTGGACCATTCCAGGGACAGAGATTTGGTAGGATCTTCACACATACCATCCTAGGTATTTTCTAAAAGAAGGTTCTCAACAACCATCTTGTCCTTTCCTCTCTTATCCATTCCCTTCTTCTTCATTTTTCACCTCAACACCTCCATTAAAGCTTGAGATCACCATGATTCCAAGCTTTATTGTGATATTTGTTAGGTTTTTGTTCAAGGAATCTTGTCATAAATAAGTGTTATAAGATTGTTTTAAGTTATTTCTGCTCAAAAACGCTTCTTAAGTTGGAAAAATAATTTAAAACTCCAAGATTCCTTGTTCCAATAATCTGCAGAAGGGTGAACACGGGGCCGTGCTCATTGAGCAGGGGGGGCGTGTCCGAGGCTACTGTTTCATTAAAATGAACTTTTTTTTCAGTTTATTTTCATCATATGTCGAGCCAAAACAGTGGAACTTCTTCTGCGCATTCCAGAAACAGTAGGAGGGAAAGGAGGTCTTCGATTGAAGCAACTCTCGTACGCTACGTGATGGCATTATGTGAAGCTCTTGATGAGATGACCTCGGTAGAGGAGGTCCTCATAGACCGTATAAATTATCTTACGGTGGGGTTGGAAAACAGTTTTCAAGAAATCAACCTCTTGTCCCAAAGGTTGAACATTCTTGTGACACCTCCCATGGAGCCAATCCTCCCTCAAGAGGATTGGAACCTAGCACTTGGAGTCAATAATCCCACCGGGTGAGATGACATCCCCGCGGAGCCTCCTCTTGAAGATTTGAAAGAAGTCCCGTTGGAGATTGCACCCCTTCAAACTGATGCAAATGAGCCCGCCTTTCTTCTCCCAAGGGAGATAGAGGAATGGCTCGCCGACGTATGAGGAACCCATATCCAGAGGGAGAAGTTCTTCGAGCCACATCAAACCGAAAGAATTATCTTTTCGGAAATTTTGCTAATAGAATAAACTTTAGGCTAGAACTTCTTGGTTTAGACTTCTTGTGCTTCTTTTGAACTATTTATCTAGAATTTTAATTTATTAGGTTTATTATGTAACTTTCTCTATTTGAATGAATGACGGTTTTAGTTAATTTGGTCTTTGGATGATGATGTAATGGAAAAACACACTTGGGATGGTGAAGGATACCAAGGGAAACTTGCACCAGCACCCCATGCACAAAAACAGGACCACCCGACGATTTTTCTTCATTACAGCAAGTTCAGCACGAGGCCGTAATCAGCAAACACGCCCCGTGCTCAACCATCTGCAGAAAAATGCCCAATTTAGGTACCTGGACACGGGGTGTGCTCAGTGAACATGCCCCCGTGTCCAACCTTTTGTTACACTATTTCATTTTCTATTTCTGGCAATCTGAACACGGGGCCGTGTCCAGACACCCAGTAACATAAATTTTGCTTTTTCACATCTTTTTACACATTTAATCAACCTAAAACTTATTTTTGGGATACATTGAGGACAATGTGTAATTTAAATGTGGGGGGATGCTAAAACCTTGAATTTTGCAAGTTCTAATTACAAGCCTTACACAAAACTCTATTGGAACCGCTAAACACCCCAATTTTTTTCAAATTTTTTTTAATTTTTTTTACTTGTCTAGGTTTAATTTGGGAATTTCAAATTCTAAAAGGTTATATTTTTACAAATTTAGAACTGATAGCGTCGTGATAAAAAGAACCAACATAAGAAAATTATGAAACGGCATGACAAATCTAGTTAAAATTTGATTATATATACTTGATCACATAAAAATCCATTCCCACAAAAAGTGCGTTTTGAGCCTTTATTGAGCATACAAATACACATCTATAAACTAAATGCACATTTTTCGTTTTTTGTGTGAATAGCCGCTTGGTTCTTACGATTCTAGAACTTGCCACGACAATACATTCCCGGTCCTTACCTACTTAAACCGGAGTAAGTAAATGACGGAGGCATTAGGACTAACCCTTTTTATTTCTACACCATTATTATTTTTTTTACCACCTACCCAAAATCCCCCTAGTTAGCCCTTTTGAGCCTAAACCTTTTCATTTCTCAACCCAAAACAAACATCCTTTTAACCACCAAAACCCTTTTTCATTTTAAACCCTTTATTTTAGTAACAAAGCTCGGTTTCTCTTATGACTTTCTTAAAAAAAAAAATTGATGATGAAGCCAAAAGAAATAAACAAACAAGTTTATCAAAAAAAAAAAAAACTTTGTTTGAAGAATTGCTTCATCAAAATAAAAAGTCATAAAAATGAAAAGTCTTACGAAAACCGAAGCTTTTTACGCTTTTCGCCCTTTTCTACTAACCACTAGCACAACCACCTACCTTTAACCCAAGCACAACCACCTACCTTTAACCCAAGCCTAACCCTTCCCCAAAAGTCCTCTTGATATTTACAAAGGTTTTTAGTTAAAAAGGAGGAGAATTGATTACTTGGCAAGCTTATGGTAGGAATAAGTTTCATGCCGCTCTCGAGAGTTTTCACTAAAATACACCTTCGACCGAGTGTTGAGTGATTCCCCGTGAGGTATGTGAACTTGTATATAAATGAAATTTTAAAGAGGCATGTTATGCCCTAATAAGTAATTTATCTTATGTAACGTTTTAAATAAATCATGACGAATATGATTGTAAATAAATAAAAATAAAACTTAATAAAGAATCTTGGAAATCCCGACACTCTATGACAAGCCCAAAACCTTCTCTTCTACCCATTCCATTTGGGAGTGTTAGCCACAAAATAAAGAGTTTTGCTTGAGGACAAGCAAAGATTCAAGTGTGGGGGTATTTGATGTGCGCAAAATGCAACATATAAATTACATCAAATGTGGCATTAAACTAACCCTTTTTAGTACTAATGTTGGAAAAAAGTGTGTTTTTGTCTTCCTTTTGTATTTTCAGGATTAAATGAGCTCAAATGAACAAAAGAAGCAAAAAGGCAGCTAAATGTAACATTAATACAAGAAAAGGGATAAACGTGGCATGCTCGACCCCTCGACAGCATCTTCCCAAGCAAAACAAGAGAACAGAAGGCTGAACACGCCCCATGCTCAATGAGCACGGGGGCGTGCCCAAGTGTCTGCAGAAAAGACAAAGCTGTAGAAGCTTCTATCACCCACCACGGGGGCGTGCCCAACGGACACGGGGCCATGGTCAACTCTAAGATTCGCAGAATCTGAGGAAATCTTGATAGTACAGATACACTTCTGCACACGGGGTCGTGCCCAGCGGACACCGGGGCGTGGTCAACTAATGCAAACAAACTGCATTTAATGAAGGAAGAGAAGACAGGTGGACACGGGGCCGTGTCCGGGCTTCTGTGCAGGCTATAAATAGGGGTGCTTAGCTCATTTGCAAACCATCCCTTGGCAAACCACCTCTCTCACATTTCACCCACCCACCACCACCATCACAACCCACATCCACCACCATCATCCATCATAGAGTGTGTGAGTAGTCTCGGGATCCAAGATTGATCGTAAGAGTTCTTGACAATCAAAGGGCATGTTTTCCTAAGTCTCTTACATCACTTGGTGAAGACAAGTGTTTAGTGTAATACTTTTTATTTTTAATCTTTTCGCACTTTTTATTTGGTTCTGTATTAATGACTTTAATAACTAGTTTCTTATGTTGAAGGTGAGTCTTCCTTATCGTTTGTCCGTGGTGTCTTGACATTATTTAACTGTCTATATAAAATAAAATATTTTCACCATTCATATCTCCACGGTCTATATGGAGGTATGTTGGCTACCTGGTCGGGGGTTAAGGGAACAGTATGGTAAGAGTCTTGCGTTGTTCAGTGTATAGATCCTGCAAGGACCTGGGTCAACTTTAGTAGGACCTCCTTCAATACCCACTGATATTGGATGGTGGGGGTCCGAACTCCTTGATCCCCTCATATGTAAACTACTATTAATACTTTAACCTGGCTACTTAGGGCTGTATCCCTGCTGACTCAGACTACTTGGCCGAGGGTAACATCACCTTCAGAAGAGGGGCCTACCACAATATGCATTAATAACTTAATTAATTATCTTTCAATAATCCAACCCTTTAGGATTGTATCCTTGCTGACTCAAACTACTGGGTTGAGAGTAACGTCACCTTCAGAAGAGGGGCCTACTACAATAACTAAGATAATCTCTTAAAAAGTGCAAAAGTGCGGAAATAATCAAAGGTTACACTAAACACGAGTCGGATCCAAGTGATTCATCTTGTCTATCTGTTCTTATTTTTATTTTATTTTTCAGCATTTTAGTTAGTTTTATTTTTATTAGTTTAAAACATTTTTCTAAACTTTTGATTTGATTAGACGTTGAGGATAAACCGGTACTAAAAGCTCTTGTGTCCTTGGATGACCTCGGTATCTTACCAACACTATACTACGCTCACGATGGGTGCACTTGCCCATATGTGTGTTTAGTGTTAGTAAATATCTTGTTTTATAAATTTAAACTTGGCTAAAAAGTGTCAAAGGGCTTAAAATATACATTAAAAACCTATTACACCTAACGCACATCATGCTGCGACTTGACGATTCTGATTCTGATTGGGTTGGGCAGGAACAGCGTTGAGATGAGCGGTGGTAGCAGCACAGTTCTGGTTGTTGTTACCCTTGCGCTTGCGATTCTGGTGTGAAGACTTCAAGACTTGAGGTGCTGCGGTTTCAGTAGCGGGAGTAGCGGTTTCTTGATGAAGATTCTTGGTTGAGGTTTTGAAATAACCAGCTAAAACTCACTTGTCATTGATCTCAGTGGCGAGTTGGAAGGTCTCCTCAATAGTAGCAGGTTTAGCTGCTTGCACAAAGTCAGCTACAGAATCTGGGAGTGCACAGATGTATTTCTTGATCATGATGTCTCGTGTTGACACTTGACCAGGACAGATAATACTGAGCTGCTTGAAGCGAGCGGTGAGACCCGCGTTGTCACCTCCTTCTTGCTTGATACCCCAAAACTCGTTTTCCAGCTTCTGGAGTTCATGTGGGGGACAGAATTCTCTCATCATGACTTCCTTAAGTTCCTCCCAGGAGAGTTCATAGGCTGCATCGCTACCGCGCCTGTTGCGCTCAGCAGTCCACCAGTCAAGAGCCCTGGACTGAAAAGCTCCAGTAGCATAAAAAGTGCGGAGGTTGTCTGGACATCCGCTTTGACGAAGGGTGACTTTGATTGAGTCAAACCACTGGAACATAGCACTGGGTCCATCTTCACCCGTGAAGTTTGCAGGACCGCAGGCCTTGAATTGCTTAAAGCTGAAAGGCTTTTTTGGAGAGTCGCTCTTTGATTCAACAAAGGAGTTGCTCTTCACCTCGTTTATCTCACTGACGATCTGAGGTATGACTTTGGCCATTTCCTTGGCAACCATTGAAGCGATACACTTATCAGCATGGTTGCGTCGAGCTGCGCGTGAGGTGTGCGATCCAAATAACGACATTGTCAGCAACAGACATTGTCATAGGATTCAGACGAGATTCGATTATATCGGGTTTAGCTTTTGAAAAAAACGTATCGTTTAACCATCCTCTTTTATGTAAAGCTCACGAAGACATCAAACACATAGACACATAGTCACGTAGGCACATAAACCACATAGGCACATAAGCACGTAGGAGCACATAATCCACGTAAGTACATATTTTGCACGTATTCACCTATCTTTTAAAGCAGCGATTTGCGTTCGAGAGTTGCGAGTGCGAGTTGTGATAGCGAGTAACATAGCGTGCGAGAGTTCATAGTTTGTCTGCGATTTGTTAGCGTTTTGAGCTAAGAGTGTTGTGCGAGTTGTGCGCGTTTAGTAAAGCGAGGAGCGAAAAGCGAATAAATCTCCAAAATCGAAATATTTAAACATATAAACACATAAAAGCACGTAGAATCGAAGAATCAACGGCTACGTGCTCAGAATCGAAACAGAATGTCTTGCGTGTTAGACATCGACTACCCAGAGTGATTCGACTATTCCCAGCGACCTCGAGTACACGCTTTGGCCTAATAGACTGTGCTCTCGCCAAGATTCGACGAACGGCACGCATCCTTTCGGCTGCCACGTTACTCTCGTCATTGGAATCCATCGAGACTTTGGTGAGAGTTTTGTAAAAATCAAAGTAGGGAACGGAACTAGTCATTAAGATGCGGGTTTCACCCCTAACTTAACAACCTTTTTCCTGATAGTGTGGCAAGACCACGAGATAGAGATGGAGAATTTCGTCGAGATATGGATTTCACTCCTGACTCAACAAAAATTCTCGTGTTAATAGTAAAAATGAGCGAAGAGTGAGTGATCTTATCGAGAGTTCCCGGTTTTCACACCTAATCTCGACCAAATCACTCGGTTGTGTTATGCGAGTGTTTTCGTAAACGTGTGTGTTGTGTCAGCTTTAGGAAAAGCTTTCCTTGCGCGAAGTTGTAGTATGCGGTGTTCGCGTAAAGTTTTAGTTTTAGCGAGTTCGAGCGGGAGTATCAAGTAAGCTCGTACGAAACCCCTACGGGGTTCGCACAAGTCGGTCTGTTGGTACTTAGACTATAGACTAGGTCAATTCAAAGACATCGACCCGGACTAGGTCGTGTCTTTCCTAATTCCCTATAGTTATGGCTCTGATACCAATCTGTCACACCCCAACCGATGGCGGAAACATCGGGGCGTGTCATTGAGCGAAACAGATTGTTCAAGAGAATCCACAACAACTATTAGTGACAATACATTTAGCGTTAATGTCCCATACCACTAACATATAAAGCATAAACAGTCATTACAGATAATAGTCTCAAAAACAAATAAGTTGTTCCGACAACTCAGATTTATTTAGTTTGTTTCTAGACCTCCTACTTGATTCGTTACAGCAAACATAGCATCCTATCAACCTGTCACATATGTTAAAATAAAGTCAATACATAGAGTGTAAATGTGAGTACACAAGTTTGCAGAGTATATAGTGTCACACCCCGAAATTATCAGAGCTGGCGTGACTGGACTGGTATCTTCATTGCACAGCGGAAGCAAAATAAGCTAAGACTTCTAAGAAATTAAACGCCCACTAAGTACTCGACTCCACATGGTTCTCCTATTCCAACCGTGCCATACTTTGAAAAGTAACCTGAGAAAGAAACATGCGAAAAAGTCAACAAAAAGTTGAGCGAGTTCATAGTTTGTTTGTAAAAGATTTGAAATAAATCTTTTGAATAACCGGTTTGTGAAATAATATTGAGAAAACGAATATAGAAATCATTTTCTTGCCAAGTTATATAGAAACTTTGTATTTGTAACGCGTTATGTTCGTAAAACCATGCATTTGTAAACTCTCGTAATTGTAATGTTCGTATAACCGTCAATGCTCACCCTGACTTTGACTCTATGCCCGCATAATCCTATGCTTTGAATTTGTATAAAACATGGTATTTAATTTGTATAAATCAAGTATTTCTGTAAGTATGTATGTCCCTGGTATGTAGCAATAAGGAAAAAGAGATCACCAATGGGTTGCAAAGCCACTGGTATGTGTGAAGTGATACGGGAAAACTCAAACCTAGCGGAGTTGCACCGGGCTTCCGGTTGTAAGACACAGTCACCACTATGGGCCGCCCCGGCCTCATGGGTGTGGGCTCGCTACACCCAAATAGATCTATCACTCATGTCCCTCGGTCCTACGATGAGGATTAATGGCCTTAAGTGTTGTGCCCACCACTCATATGATCTAAGTAGTATACCTTCCTTAAGCTAATCATACCATGTATAAAAATGTCTATATAATTGTAACATGTATTTTACCCCAGCCTCTAAGGCTGAACCTCCCCAGCCTCTAAGGATGAACCTCCCCAGCCTCTAAGGCTAACTCCCCAGTCTCTCTATATTATCACCAGACGATCCATCCCTAGTCATGAAAATCATTCACATTTCGATAATACGCATTTGTTTTGTAAAAACCGGTATATTTAGTATAATCCATTCGTAAACCATTTGAGTTCCTCGAAATCCATTCGTAATACGATTTAGAAATATGAGTTTTCGTTCGTTCAAAAGCTTTGTATGTTCTTGCAAAACGTGCTTTGTCTAAAAATATGCAGTCTTTGTTCATCGAGAACTTTGTGTGTTTTCTGCAAAACGTGCATGTCTTTCCACCCCGAAAACATTTATAAAAATGTAATACTGTAAAAAGATGGGGTTATGAACTCACCTGAATTGCCTTGTGCAAAGCTAGCTAATTACGACTTCGTGATGTCGTTTCCAAGACGAGACTCGCAGTAACTAAACTACGTGTCACCGAGCTTTACCGAATCGTTAACCGAACGATCCGTTGATATGTTTTTAACTTAATAAAAACAATTAAGTTATACTCATTAGGTTTCATTTACTAAGTCTAGAAAGTACTTAGTTTTCGAGGAATTCGAATATATAAATATTTATACAAAATATGAATATATCGATAGGATAGTGTATTGTCCCGTGAAATCGTACGTTGATATCTATAGTACGTCGTTTAGGCTTTTGAAATAAATATATAAAGTTATATTTATTTTTACAGAAGCATCATCAAGTTGTTTGTGTTTGAAAATAAATATATATTTATATTTATTTTTATAAATGAATATGAGTCGCCTGATGTTAAACATAAAACTATGTTTATTTTTATAAAAGAATTCGTTATTGTTGGCTACTAGAAATAAATATATAAAATATACTTATTTTTGAAAAAACGAATTTATACCATTTGACCTTGGGAATAAATATAAAAAAATATATTTATTTTATAAAATGAAATCGTGTCGTTTGATAGTTGAAACAAATATATAAACTATATTTATTTTCATAAAAAGAGTTCGTATTATCGTTGTTTCTTATATGTTATAAAGTGTGTTGGGATTGAACCCGAACAGATAATTAAAGCCAAAACTGGGTCAAAGCAGTGGATCCAGAATAAGCAGATGTTACATACAAGTCTCTCCCCTTGAAAGTGGTTTCAACATCTGCTGACCTCCTATCTACTGGTCGTACAAGCCACTGACCGTCAATCTGCTGCTCTTGTAAAGACTGATAGAAGACTAAAGCTCTGCTGCTCAATCTACTGTCTTGAGTCAAGTACTGCTGATCCGGACAAGCACTGCTGGGTTCACAGCAGTGGAAGGATGCAGCAGCTGTTTAAGTGTCTTTTATATAATGAAATGTAATAGCAGTAGTTAGTATAGCAGTGTTTGTTTAGATCAGAGGTTAGAGTTTGTTAGGAGGTTAGATGTCACTTTCATGGTGACGTCAGCATTAGATGCTCAGTGGTTTGCTAGTACCTATAAATAGAACAGTGCTTTGTACTGTTCTATTAGCTCTTTGCAACACCGTCTTCTTTGCACGAACAAACACTGAGCTCTGGCTGAGGGGGAGTTTGTATTCAAGCATTACTTTGTAATCGTTGTTGAAATTAAATTCAATCATTCGGTTCTTTGTTGAAAATGTCTTGATCAAAGCAATACTCTCGTTTGATTGTATGCAAAGTTTGTTTCCATATTAATTCCACTGCACAACTCATCCATTTCCATTTTAATTCAAACAGAAAATACAATCAAAACCAAACTCAGATCCAACAATTGGTATCAGAGCTTGGACAGTCAAATTTGATTTAACAATCATTTTGACATAAATAGTTCAGCTCAAAATCGTTGATATCGATAGTTTGTTCGTTTTTGTTGAAAAACAGAGCAAGATTTAATCACCATTAAAGTTGATTAATCAGTGTCTGTAAAACAACCAGGATGACGTCACAATCACTAGATGATAAGAATAATGTTGGCTCGCTTTTTAAACCACCTATGCTTAAACGTAATGAATACAACATCTGGGAGAGAAGGATGGGACACGTCCTTGCTCAACAGAACACTGGATGTTGGAGGTCTGTGATTTTTGGTCCCCATGTTCCTACGGTGCCAAGTGCTGAGGATCCAAAGAAGTTCGTACCAAAACCTTATGAAAACTATACTGAAACTGATTTTCAAAAATTCGAACTGGATGCCAAAGCATTTAGCATCATAGCATCTGCATTACCAAATGAGATCTATGCTGGACTCTTACATTGTAACAGCGCCTAAGAGCTATGGGATGCTTTGAAGGAACAGTTTGGGGGAACCGAAGAAGTTATTGAAAACAATAGGGAAATTCTGAATCAGCAGTATGAAACCTTCTGTCACATTAAGGGTGAAACATTGACCCAACAATTTGAATGTTTTAGCTGTCTCATCAGTGAGCTAAGGCTTGTTAAGGTTGAATTTCCAAAATCAACTCAAAATAGCAGGTTTCTTAGATCGCTACCTGATAAATGGGACACAATTGCATTTGTGACTAGAAACTCTGTTGAGTTCAAAGATTTGACCCTAACCCAACTTCACGGTAGACTCCTGACCTATGAAAGGGAGTTGAACCAGAAAAAGAAGTTGCAAGAGTCTGGAAAAGCCACTGATGATTATTCATTCGGTAGCACAGCTCTTCTGGGTCAGGAAGAATCTGGTGGCAGTAGTAAGGAACAGGGTTATGATCATTTCATTGATATAACAGCTGGTGGTAACTTTACTAACCCTGATTCTCACTCTGCAAACTATGCTTTCACTGCAAACACTGAAAACCAGATGTCAGATAATTTGTGCTTTGAACTCAATGATTTACAACATTTTGATCCCACTGACTTAGAGGAAATGGACATCCTGCACCAATTGGCTTTGCTCAGTGTTAGAACTAGCAAATTCTACAAAAGAATAGGGCGAAAATTCCCAGGTTTACATGGGAATCTGAGGGTTGGGTTGGATAAATCGAAAATAAAGTGTTACAAGTGTAATAGGTTGGGACATTTCGCTAGGGAATGCAGGAGTCAAACTACTGGTCCTATAATCACTCACCCTAGCTCAAATCCTAGACCTCAAAATCAAAGCACTGTGCACTATGCCCAATTTACCCCTGCAGCTCATGTTAACGCTGCACATTATGCTGCTGCCCCTGTGCCAGTGCACTATGTCCAAACCACTGTTCCACAGATTCAATATGTTCAAACCCCTGTCCCCCAGGCACAAGTGCAACCTGCACCTCAAACTGCTGCTCCAGCAGTGGTACAACCAGATTAGCAAAGCTTTTTCACTCAAGGCTTTGTTGACTGGAGCAGCATGCCTGATGAGCTTAGTGATGAAAATTTTGCACTCTATGCTTCTAATGAATCTTCTAATGATAAATTTTGTTTGATGGCATTAGAGTCAATACCAGAGGGGATTGAAACTGAAGGTGAACAACTAAGTGATGAAACAGTGGATGAGGTGACTGAAGCAGTTGTTAGTGCAGTTGCTGGTGAATTGCTGCTGGGAGAAAATTTAGAAACCCTGATTGAACCACTGACAGACCCATGGTCCAAAGAGGACAAAGAAGAAGAGAAAATTGAGAAAGCAGGTGAGAAAGAAGAAAGAGCTGATGATGAAGAAAATCATCAATGTGATTGTGCAATGATGGCTGCTGCCAAGGTATCACCTAAAGTTCTTGAAAAACTATGTTCTGACAATTGCATTATTGCTTTTGCTAACATCAAAGAGGTAAATGAAAACCTTCGGAATAAAATCTTAACTGATGAAGTCAAATTTGAAAGGTCTTTAAAAGAACTTAAAAACAAATTAACTGAAAAGGAAAAAGAGATCAGCAGTTTGAAAGAAGAACAAAGCATAACCAAAACTCAACTCCAAACTATGGTAGAAAAATACCAAGTTTGCAAAAAGGAGTTGGAGTCCACCCAGATCACCTGTGAAAGATGGGTGGAATCATGCAAAGGGTATGAGGTTATGCTTGAAAAACAGATAAAAAGCAATGTAAAATTTGGGGTTGGTTATAGAAAACATGATGATGAAAACACTGCTTTTGGAAAATCTATTCAAACCACTGATGTAACCACTGAGGTTATTCCAACAAACAAGAAAGGCCAAGAAGTGAAAATCACTGATAAACTTGGTAACAAAATCACACTTGACAGACCAATGGGATCCTCTACTTTTGAGGAGCTTGAAGATTATCAGTTTAAACCAAAATGGTCTGATGAGTGTGATATTCTTGAAAACTTCAAGCCCATGGACTTTACATCAAATGATGGTGTTAAAGCTCCAAAAGCTAAAGTCATACCTCTCAATGACATCCCAATAGAGGTTAAAACCTCTGCTGCAAAGGAGTCCGAAAAGAGAAAGAAGAAAGAAAAGATCAATAACTTGTTTTGTGAATTCTGTGAGAAAAGGAATCATCTAACAAAAGACTGTTTCCATTTAAAAGCTTATGATTTGAACAAAACAAGTGTCATTGTTTCAGCTGAACGCTGCATTGTTTGTGGAAAAACAAACCACAAAACTCAAGCATGTGTGTATCTCAAAAACTTTGATGTGAAAAAGAATGAGTACACTGCTAAAACATCCTTGAGTCAATCAACATCATCTGTCAAATTCACCAAGAACCAACCACTGTTTGTGCCAGTTCAAACAGCTGTCACAAAACAGCTGAACCAAACATCTGTCAAAAGAGATGTTCAGGTTACTGATGCACCCCCTGCCAATCAGTTCAGAAAAGGCAAGGAAAAACAGTCTTACCAAAGGATTCCACACGTTTATGAGGTCTACAAAAGGCCCTCTAAACCTAAAGTGAACAGGCATCCTTTTGGGTACCAACAGGTGATTGGTCAAGACCCCCAACAGTGGTTAGCAAGAAACAGTACTAAAACTGTCCAAACCCCTGACCTAACCACTGTCCATCAATCTGCATCCATCCCAGACACTGTTGAGACCCCATCCAAAGCCCTGTTGGCTTTGGAGACCCTAATGAACTAATCCTTTTACTTCATGTGAAGGGAGCTTCTGCATGCTTTGATAGTCTTTGGTATGTAGATAGTGGAGGCTCCAGGCACATGACAGGATGTAAAGCCCTCCTCAAAGACTTTAAAATCCATGGAGGGGGTGATATATCCTTTGGGAATAATAGTAAAGGGAAAGTTCTGGGGTCTGGTACAGTGCAGTCTGGAAATGTAAAATTTGAAAATGTCAATCTGATAGACAATCTAAAATTCAACCTTCTGAGTGTGTCCCAAATGAGTGACAAAGGGTTTGGGTCATTCTTCACAAAAGATTGTTGTAGGATTGTTGGACCAGAAATGGTCAAAAAGATTGAAGCAATAATCAAAACTGGTCAAACTAAACTTGTTGCTCAAAGAAGTGGCAATGTTTATGTTGTTGATATGTCTAAAGAATGTCCCAGAGCTGATGCCTGTCTGTTCTCAGCTGCCTCTAACAAAGAGACAGAACTTTGGCACAGAAGGCTGGGACACACAAATCTTAAGACAATCACTGAAATTTCAAAAAATGGTTTGGTAAGAGGCCTACCACAAAAATTGTTTTCATGTTCTGAACATTGCATTTCCTGTTTAAAAGGAAAACAACATAAAAGTTCTTATAAGTCCATTGAAGAGTCCAAAACAACCCAGTGTTTGCAAATGCTACACATGGATTTTTTTGGCCCAGTTCAAGTCATGAGCCTCAAGAAGAAAAGATATTGTTTGGTTATTGTTGATGACTTTTCTAGGTTTACATGGACTTTCTTTTTACACTCAAAAGATGAGACTGCAGGCATTTTGCAAGACTTTGTGATACAGGTTGAAAAGCAATTTGACCTTCCAGTAAAAGTCTTCAGGAGTGACAATGGCACAGAATTCAAAAATAAGGAGTTGGATGCCTTCTGTGTGAAGAAAGGGATTGTAAGGCAGTACAACATCCCTAGAACACCAGAGCGGAATGAGGTAGTGGAAAGGAAGAACAGAACTTTGATTGAGGCTGCCAGAACCATGCTTGCTGATTCAGGTTTGCCATTAACTTTCTGGGCAGAGGCAGTAAACACTGCTTGCTATGTCCAGAACAGAGTTTTAATAAACCCCAGGCACAAAAAGACTGCTTATGAAATTCTGTATAAAATCAAACCACTGATCTCTTACTTCAAAGTGTTTGGCTGCCCATGCTTTATTTTGAACTTAAAATATTCCATTTCAAAATTTGTAGCCAAAATTGATTGTGGTTATCATCTGGGATACTCAACCACTGCCAAGGCCTACAAAGTGTTTAATACACGGACCAAGGCAGTGGAGGAGACTTTGAATGTAAAGTTCAATGAACTTTCATCAATGAAAATCCCAGCAAATCCTGCAGATCTGTTTGATCTTGAAAAATTTACTTTTGAAAATACTGCTGCCAAGACTAACAGTGCAGGTCCATCAGAGGATTCAACACCAGACTATGGGTATGAAATCATCATCCCTCAAAGGTCTGTCAAAATGGGAAGAGCATCAGATGTTCAAAACAGCTGTCAAAGCTCAACCACTACTACCTCAACAGTTGTTGACCAAAGTAGCCCATCAACCACTGCTTCCACATCCTCAATCACTGCTGACAAAAGTCCCCAAACAGTGGATAAAAGTCAGCATGTGTCCACTTCATTACCACCCATTCCACCACCTTTTGAAGCCACTGCTGGATCATCAAAGTCCCCAGCAGTGGTTAGCTCAGATGATACACATTTGCAGCCTTCACCAACAAATGCCATCATCCCATACCAAGGAGATTTAATCTACTTGAGATCTCATCCATCTGATCAAATCATTGGCAACATCAATGAAGGGGTGCTCACAAGAAGCCAAACCCAAAACATTTGTCTTTTTGCTGGTTTTCTATCACTCCATCAGCCAGTCAAGTACCAAGAGGCACTGAAAGACAACAGGTGGATAGAAGCCATGCAAGAGGAGCTCCAACAGTTTAAAAGACAACAAGTATGGGAGCTTGTACCACTGCCAGAAGAGGTTAGTCCCATTGGCACAAAGTGGGTCTTCAAGAACAAAACTGATGAAAGGGGCATTGTTGTCAAGAATAAAGCCAGGCTTGTGGTTCAAGGTTACAGACAGGAAGAGGGGATTGATTATGATGAAACATTCGCCCATGTTGCAAGATTGGAAGCCATTAGACTGTTCCTGGCCTTTGCTGTCAACCACAACATGAAGGTGTTTCAAATGGATATCAAAAGTGCTTTCCTCTATGGTACAATTCAAGAAGAGGTGTATGTTTGTCAACCTCCAGGTTTTGAGGATCCATTTTATCCAGATCATGTCTACAGGCTAAACAAAGCCTTGTATGGCCTGAAACAAGCACCAAGGGCCTGGTATGAAACTCTTTCCAACTTCCTACTCTCAAATGGTTTTAAAAGAGGTACCATTGATAAAACATTTTTTTCTAAAATGGAGAGGGAAGGATTTAATGATTGTCCAGATTTATGTGGATGACATCATTTTTGGAAGCACATGTAACACAATGTGTGAAGAGTTTAGAGAACTCATGACAGCTGAGTTTGAAATGAGTGCAATGGGTGAGCTGCAATGCTTTCTTGGTCTCCAAGTTCAGCAAATGCAAAATGGAACTTTCATTCATCAAAGCAAATATGCTAAAGAACTTTTGACTAAATTTGATATGAATGATTGTAAACCATGCAGCACACCCATGGCAACAAATAAGCTTGTCATGTCTGATGAAAAGGATGAGCTGATTGACCAAACTTTATATAGAAGCATGATTGGGTCTTTATTGTACCTAACTGCATCTAGACCAGACATCATGTTTGCAACATGTGTCTGTGCAAGAAGTCAATCAGCTCCCAGAAAATCAAACCTCATTGCTGTAAAAAGGATCTTCAGATACATAAAAGGTTCTTCCACACTTGGTATCTGGTATCCAGCTAATGGGAATGTCAAGCTTTCAGGCTTTTCAGACAGTGACTTTGCTGGATGTAACACCACAAGGAAGTCCACATCAGGAGGGTGCCAGTTTCTAGGTGATTGCTTAGTTTCATGGCAAAGCAAAAAGCAAGCAGCTGTTTCAACATCCACTGCTGAAGCTGAATACATTGCTGCTGCAAGCTGTACAGCCCAACTCCTGTGGCTTCAAAATCAGTTGCTGGATTTTGGTATCACTGCCTTAAAGACTCCAATCATGTTGGATAGCCAGGCAGCAGAAAATATCATCAAAAATCCAGTTTCCCATTCAACCACCAAACACATCGACATCAGACATCACTTTGTGAGGGATTGCTATGAAAAAGGTTTGATTTCTCTGCATCATGTCCCAACTAAAGACCAGCTGGCAGATGTGCTCACAAAAGCACTAGATACAGCCACTTTTGAAAGCTTGGTCTCTAGGATTGGCATGCTAAACATGGAATAACAAGCAAAATCTTGTTTTTCTATGAATAAAAGCATTAAAATGTTTTCAGAAAATCAAAAATCCATCCTTAAAAATAGCTAAAAATGAAGTTTTCATTAAAATCCTTATAAGTCTACCATAACCACTGTTTGTTCAAAAGTCTGCTCTACTTCAAAGTCTGTCCACTGCTGAAAGCCATCCTCTGTTCTCTCATTTTTTTTATAAACTCTGTTGATCATAAGCAGTGTCTTATCCACTGATATGCTATCCACTGATAGTGAAAATCATCCACTGCTTCCATTTTACCGTTTTAACCACTGCCTTCATCAGTAACTTTCATAAAAGTATTGTCCTTCATTTCTTCAGAGTTTGGCATGTGGGCAGTACATAGTGGTCAGTACTTTTGTAACCGCTGCCACGTCAGCCTTCACTTTTTCCCTTATAAAACCCCCACTTCACACCAAAAACAGGGTTTTACTGTCGAATTGAATTCTCAAAAATTCCTTTCTCAAAGCAGTTTTTCTTCACAAATTTCTTCGATCATCATCTTCAAAATGACAAAATCGAAGCCATCTTCAAAACCCACTTCCAAATCATCGTCGAAAGCGGCCTCTCAAAAGGCCAATACCACTGAAATCCCACACAAACCATCTCACAATCTTCTGGGTCTTCTCACAAAACCCGGCACCACAGATGCTTTCGACTCCATCATTACCCAAATGGCTAAATCAAAGTACAAAACTTTGTTATTAGCCGATGCACCAATTTACTTGACAACCCAAAGGGAGTTTTGGAAGAATGCAACCCTTGAAACACAAGGAGACGCTGTAATAGCCATTAACTCTAATCTAAAGGGAAAACCTGTCAAGATTACACCACAGTCAATTTCAGAGGTCTTTCAACTCGAGGATCAGCAAGGTAAAACTTCTTTCCCTAAAAACGAGTTGAAAATTGACTTCATTGAGAGAGGGTATGCAGACACAATGATGAAGAAAGCTACCTTACAAAAAGGTTTCTTTCCTTCTGCAACAAGATTTTTATTCCATACCCTCCTAATGTGTGTTTCAAACAAAACCACTTCTTTTAATGAAATACCATTAAAGATTCAAAATCTGGGATATGCTATTCTTCAAGAAGAAAATTTTAATTATTCTTGGGAAATCTTTAATGATTTGGTTAATAATGTTGAAACAAAATCATTCCTACTGTTTCCAAGGTTTCTAAGTTATTATTTTGAAAAGAAATTCAGTAAGGATGATATTGCTGTAATAAACCAAGGTGATTATATTCAAATAAACAATTTAACTACTGAAACTTTTTCAAGAATGTTAACACCTTGCAAAACACAAGCAAAGGTGCCTGAGCAGATTTTAGCAGCTACCACTGCTCCTCAGGTATCTGCTGCTGAGCCCACTGCTCAAGGTGATCAAAGTGGCCGCATAACTGCTTTGAAACCCACACCTAAAATCACCAAAAAGCCACAGAAAAAGAAAAATTCAAAACCCCAAAAATCAATCAAAAAGGCAACTCTGGAGGATGAGATACCAGAGCAAATGCCTGTGACAACACAAAAGTCACAAGAAACCACTGCTGCTTCTTCCTCACAGCATTTGGTACAAATATCTCAACCCATAACCAATACTCCTCCTGCTTCTTCACAAAAAGAACAGGTTGTACACATAGGGCCACCACATCATGATGCTCTGAAATCACTTGGTTTCATCATCCACAGGTCAATGCCCGGAGCAAATACAGTTTTTACACCAAACCTCACATCCACAATTCCCTCACCAACTAAACTGCTGTTGGATGCAATTGATTTGAACCAGGCACTAACCAGTCCTTCTCAATCACCTATCAATGAGAACATACCTCAACAAATGACTGGGTCTGATGTATCAATCTTTGCTAACCCACCAACACAACGTGAGGAGGTTACACCCCTTGAGTTACATGTAACTCTTGGTGGTAGTCCAAGTGAAGCAGCCACTACAACTGTTGAACCCACTGGTTTACAGTTGGACAGTGGTTACATTAATAAGACTTCCTTGGAGGCAATTCCTTACATAGCACCTCTGCCAACCACCAGTGGATTTATTTATCCTACTGGCAACATCAAAAGGTTGCCAAGTGTTGAAGGAAGAAGACCCCAGTACCAAGACAAAGGGGCATTAGTGGTTAGTGTTTGGAGTACACTCCCTACCTCAACCACTGATAAAACCACTGATAGTGGGAAATCAGATGATCCCATTAAATTGGGTGATGATTTAAAATATCAGGATTTGACAGAACGAATTGAAAAGTTGGATACATCTGTTGCAGATCTTAAAAATATGCTACAGCAGGTGTTGAAAACACAAAAGATGCAATCCACTGTTGTTCCACCTCAAGCACCTGCTCCACCACAAGCATCTGCTACAAATGAGCTCTGGAATCTCTTCCAACCTTTTCTCCAACAACAAAAAGAAATGGCTGATCAGCAACATGAACTACATGTCCAAAAGCTGAGAAACATAATGGAGTCTAGGTACAAGAACACTCAAGCTGATATTAAGGCAATCAAGGCCCACTTATTGGAAACCACTGGCACTGCTCCTCCAACAGTACTCTTCATCGATCAACTCCCAGAAGATAATGCCAAAAAGGGGGAGAAAATTCAAGAATGGAAGAAGAAGGGAATAGATGATGGTCTTTACATTGAACCTGAAAGGGATGCTATGACCAGAAAAATTCCTGTGCCAAATGGTAGTAAAAAGGTTGATGCTACTCAAGAAGCACTTGATGAAGGAGTAGCAAGTGTTAAAAGAGATAGAATGGCAAAGGTTATTTCAAGATGGAATGAGGAGAAAAGAGGTTTCATGGAACTGTATGCGCAAGGTTGTTCTGGATCAAAGGATACTAAAAATCCTAAGACAAAAAGGAAACCTAAGTCCATCCCATCCAGATTTCCAAAGCCTCCAAAACCACCATCCAAAAGCCATCAGCATCAAACCTCCACCCAAACAGCTGTTATAACTCCTGTTGTATAAACTACTACTGGTACTTCAGTTGTTTCAACATCTGTTATCACTTCAACACACACCACTTCAACACACACCACAACCACTGCCTTACCACCACTGTCATCTCCACCAAAAACAAACTCACCACCTTATCCTGCCAAAAAGCAGAAGACAACTGATGTTACAACATCTGTTGTAATGACAACAGTGGTTGAGACACCAGTTGTATCAACAGCTGTTAGTCAAACAAAAACCACTGCCACACAATCTACCACCACTGATCCACCCAAAACATCATTTGCCTCTTCTAAAACAAAAAGGAGAAGGATTTACATACCAGATGATGATTCACCATCACCACCACCAACATCTTCAACATCCATGTCACTTGTTACTATACCCAAACCTATTCCTCTCTCATCAGCACCAGTACAACAAGCAATCTCTGTCATTATTCCTGTAGGTGTCCAATTTCCTCTAGAACTTGAAGCAGTTAGAGAAGAGATAAAATCCTTCTATTATGAGGAAGACCCTGCAAAAAGGAAGTTGCCATCAGTTAAAGGATATCCAAGGCCAAACAACATTGAAGAATACTTAAAGGTCAAAGCTAAACAGGCAGAAGATATCTCTAAAAGAAATGCACAAGGAAAATCTGACAGAGAAATCCAGCAGAACTACCAATTCTTACTCACACAAGTCAGATCCTTGGAGAAATTTGCAAAAAATGTATGTCAACAAATCTCAGAAAGAGCAGATGAAACTCTAAGAGAAGACTACATTGAAAGCATCATGGCAACAAAGAAATACAAGGGAGATAAGCAGATGTACAAAGAGTGGATCATTCCTGAGCTTGAGCAAGAAGCAGCCAGGATTCAAGAAATGACAAAGAATAAGGTCAAACACACTCCTCCAGATTGGTCAAAGTACAAAAAGAATGTGCCTGACAAATCTCTTGAGCTGAAGAGAATGAAAGAGGAGTTAGTTGCTGCTGACTATGGGTCTAAACATCAAGTGGCAAGATGGAAAGAAGATGTAGTCATGGCCACTTATAGAAGATTGGAGGAACTGAGGAAGAAAGATCCTACAGTACCTAAAAGGCCTGACTATTCTAAAGCAGAGGTCTCAAAAAGACCACCAAAGCTGCAAGTCAAAAGAACCACTGCTCCAGCTGGTGCTGCCATCTACAAAAGAAGGAGCCAAAACCAGTCAAGTGCTGAAACAATTCAAGATCTAAAAGTTGGAAATGCTATTGTAAAAGCAGGCATTAAATTAATGATAAAAGAAGATCTTGAACTGGAACAATCTGCAAGTACTGCTCAGCCAGTCATGAATAGGCCAGCCTCACCCAATACCTCTGCAAATAAACATCTCCCAAGAAACCCACCAGGCTCAAAAATACAAAAGTGGGAAACTGACAAACAGACCTACGTATTGACTTTGCTCAGGTCTGGTGGAGAAGTGAAGAAAATATCAAGGGAACAAGCTCTTGGCCTGAGTCTTGAAGATTTGCAGGATCTCCTTGATCTTCCACTTAGCAGGGATGATGAAGACACAGATGCCCTAGACTTTGAACTACAATTTAAAGGCCAGATAAGGGAACTGCTGATGAGGCAATAAAGAATTCCACAATAATGAAGAGTTTTGGCATTATCTGTTCCAAGGGGAGATTGTTGGGATTTTACCCTACCAGAGGAACAGATAATTAAAGCCAAAACTGGGTCAAAGCAGTGGATCCAGAATAAGCAGATGTTACATACAAGTCTCTCCCCTTGAAAGTGGTTTCAACATCTGCTGACCTCCTATCTACTGATCGTACAAGCCACTGACCGTCAATCTGCTGCTCTTGTAAAGACTGATAGAAGACTAAAGCTCTGTTGCTCAATCTACTGTCTTGAGTCAAGTACTACTGATCCGGACAAGCACTGCTGGGTTCACAGCAGTGGAAGGATGTAGCAGCTGTTTAAGTGTCTTTTATATAATGAAATGTAATAGCAGTAGTTAGTATAGCAGTGTTTGTTTAGATCAGAGGTTAGAGTTTGTTAGGAGGTTAGATGTCACTTTCATGGTGACGTCAGCATTAGATGCTCAGTTGTTTGCTAGTGCCTATAAATAGAACAGTGCTTTGTACTGTTCTATTAGCTCATTGCAACACCGTCTTCTTTGCACGAACAAACACTGAGCTCTGGCTGAGGGGGAGTTTGTATTCAAGCATTACTTTGTAATCGTTGTTGAAATTAAATTCAATCATTCGGTTCTTTGTTGAAAATGTCTTGATCAAAGCAATACTCTCGTTTGATTGTATGCAAAGTTTGTTTCCATATTAATTCCACTGCACAACTCATCCATTTCCATTTTAATTCAAACAGAAAATACAATCAAAACCAAACTCAGATCCAACAAAGTGTCCTTGTAATGAATAGCCATTTGTATCTTGTTTTCTAAAAATCGCTCGATATTAATAATTGTTGTTTTGCAATAAAGTGCGTTTTTTTCGGATTTTTTCTTGAAAAACGAGCAGAGTTTCCTCTGTTTTTGGACGGTCTCGACAATCAAAGTGTCGATATTTTTATCAAAATTCAACCAAATTCAATAATATTCATGTATAACCAATTTATATAAACGAAATACTAAATAATCCGAGTAATTTTAACTAATAATTCGTTCATTTGATCGGTTCAGGGGCTCGATTTCACGTAATAAATAAAGTTATAGAAATATCATAAATAGTCGCGCCGTAAGTCTTTACCGGATCTTTGTGTGATTTTTGTTGACCGAGTTGACTCGGTTTGACTGAGTCAACCGAACCTAGAAATCCGAACCGAGTCAAGCTGCCGTTGACCGTCTTTGACCGAACCAAATCTGAAGTATCTTGAGCCGAGACTCGAACCCGCTGGCCCGAAGCTTGACCCGAACCACAGCTGACCCGAACCGAGCCGTTGAGCCGAGCTGTTGACCGACTGGCCTGTCGACCCGAACCTGCAACTCAAACCGAACCAAAACTTTGAACCAACACACGAACCGGCTGAGCCAAATCCCAAACCCGTTAACATGAGCCCAAAACTGAAATGAGACCGAGCCACTTACCGGAGGTTGAAACCCGTCGCTGGGACTCATCTGCCGCCGCCAGAGCCATCACCGACTCACCAGCATCATCATCATACCATCGCCCTCATCGTCTCATCATCTCCACCGCCGCCGCTGTGAGCGACGGTGCCGCTCCTATCTCTGGCGCTCTCTCTCTCTCTCTTCCCGAGTCTCTCTCTCTCCTCCTTGATTGTAGCCGCCGCACCACCACCGGGCAGTGGTGGTGGTGCTCCGATTGTGAATCGAAGAAGAAAGGGAAGGGGGTGTGCTTGGTAGTTATTGGGTTACAGGGGAACCGAGAAGGGGGAGGGGGTGTCTCGCCCGTCGGAGAGAACCACCGTCAGCCGCCGGTTCCCTGTGGTTATTGCCGGACTGGAATCAGAAGGAGGGAGGGGAGGTGACCGAGAGGGTGGTGGGTAGTGAGGGATTGCTTGTTTGAAGTGTGGGTGGGAATGGTCTGCACAATTGAGGGATATGGGTCTCTTTATAGAGATATGGAGATCTAGTAGAGATTTATTAGGATTTTGTAAATCTAGTGTAGATTTTGTAGGGATTTTAGAAGGATTTTATAAGATACACATGAGATCTTGTGCAGATTTTTATAGAAAAACCTCTAATATTTTATGTGCAGGTTTAGGCGGCCCGTAATTCCTACGAGACCCGTTGTCAAAACCCGAACTCCGTTTATTATCAAAAGATAAAATTTTCGTATTAAAATACATAAAATACGGTCGGTAGTCGTTGTTTGCACGCCCGTTCGTCGATTACGGTAATAATCGCGAAAAATTGTATCGTTGTCGTCTTTAATCCGTTTTTCGATCTGGTTTCGACTGTAGTCACTAGAATTTACTTACGAAGCTAAAATATATCGTAAAAATTTAATATTTGTCGGCGTTGTCAGTATCTTGTATGGTATCAGTTCGTCGTCGCGTAATATTCAGCAGGTTTCTGATGTAGCGCGTGATACGGAAACGAAGATCAAACACGTTGATTCAAAGAATACCCGTGTGTTCTTCCCCAACCCCCAAATTGCAACCCAAAGGCCACAGAATTTGAAGTGAGAAATTCAGTAGTTTCAAAATTCAATTCTGATTGTTCAAATGACTAGAGGGACATATAAATAAGAACAGAAATTCGAAATGGGCCTAAAAAGATAACGGGCCAAACACAAGCCCAAAAACAAAATACCCAAAATACTTAAAAAAACATAAAAATGCAAATAACTAATGGAAATAAGCATTTTTTGGCCCGAACGATGACCCAAACCGCCATAGGCGTTTGAAGCAAGATGGAGCTTGTTCTCACGTTCGTTTCGCCTGGTCGCACGCCCAAAACGGACCCCCGTAGCCCAAGTTAGAGCCATTTTAGTGAAGCCCCTTTTGTTACGCGATCTTGGGCCTCCAAATACAAGATGGCCCGCTCCTCTACACTTGGGCCAAGTTATCCTGCACAACTTTATGAACTTCATGTAACCCAATCACAAAATCTTGCACCTTCTTGGGAACAGAACCTGGGGTAGGAAGTGACATCAAATCAAGAGGACCCCGAGGCTTAGCAGAATAGACCACCTCAAACGGACTAAACCCAGTGCTCCTATTAACAGCATGATTATGAGCAAACTCAGCCTGACAAAGCTTTTGATCCCAAGACTTCACATGATCACCCACAAGACACCGCAAAAGATTACCAAGTGACCGATTAACAACCTCCGTCTGCTCATCAGTTTGTGGGTGGTAAGCACTACTAAATTTGAGCTGAGTGTTCACCATTTTCCATAGACTTCGCCAAAAATGACTCAAGAAACGAGTATCCCGATCAGAAACTATAGAGGATGGCAAACCATGCAAACGATAGATATCTCGAAAGAACAACTGAGCCACATTAACTGCATCTGTTGTCTTCTTGCAAGGAATAAAGTGCACCATTTTAGAAAACCGGTCCACCACTACAAAGATCGAATCATTACCACGCTGAGTACGGGGTAACCCCAACACAAAATCCATGCTAATATCTACCCAAGGTTGCTGAGGAATGGGTAGAGGCATATAAAGCCCTGCATTGGTAGCTGTGCCTTTTGAAACTTGACAGATCCTGCAACGTCTAACAAACCGATCAACATCCCTCCGCATAGTAGGCCAAAAATAAGAAGACTGCACCAATCATAAAGTACGGTCTCTACCCACATGCCCTTCTCCATGCAGTTCTTTAATTATTTGAAGGCGGAGGCTGGAATTAGGAATACATAATTGATTTTCCTTAAAAAGAAAACCGTCATGCACAAGAAAATCTGTCCTCTTCCCAAACTGCACATCCTGCAAAATGACAGAGAAATATGGATCTGTTGCGAGTTGTTCCATGAGATTGTCTAGCCCGGGTACAACAACTCTCATAGAAACAAGCAGGCTACTCCTTCTGCTCAAGGCATCTGCCACACGATTTGAAATTCCAGACTTATGCTTCACAACAAAAGTAAACTTTTCCAAGAAAGCCATCCACCGTGCATGCTTATGTGATACTTTATCTTGACTGCGAATATGCCTCAACGAATCATGGTCTGTAAATAAAACAAACTCCTTGTGAAACAAATAATGACGCCAATGTTTCACAGCCTGGACCACTGCATAAAATTCAAGATCGTAAGTGTTATAACGTAACTTTGGCCCAGTCAACTTCTCACTAAAATAAGAAACTGGACGTCCCCCCTGACTTAGGACTGCCCCAACACCACCCTGCGAGGCATCCGTGTGCAACTCAAAAACCCGAGAAAAATCTGGCAATATTAGAATTGGTGCTGTTGTAAGCTTTTCCTTGATTAACTGAAAAGCTGACTCTGCCTCCTCAGTCCATATAAAAGTCTTCCCCTTCATGCAGTCAGTCACTGGCGCCATAAGGGAACTGAAATTTCGAATGAACCGTCTATAAAATGAAGCAAGACCATGGAAGCTACGTACTTCAGTTATCGTAGTTGGAGTTGGCCACTGCTTAACAGCCGCTACCTTTGATTCATCCACCTGTATTCCGTCACCAGAAACAACATACCCTAAAAACAAGACCTTAGGGACCATAAAGACACACTTCTTTTTGGCTGCATACAAGTTATCCCCTCGGAGCAAGGTCAAAACCTGCCGTACATGCTTCACATGATCATCAAAATTAGGGCTATAAATAAGAACATCATCAAAATAGACCACCACAAATTTACCAATAAAGGGGCTAAACAACTGATTCATCACACGCATAAAAGTACTAGGTGCGTTTGATAAACCAAATGGCATCACCAACCACTCATACAATCCTTCACGAGTCTTGAAGGCAGTCTTCCACTCGTCACCCGGTCTAAGGCGAATCTGGTAATACCCACTCTTCAAATCTAACTTCGTAAAAATAGTAGCACCACTAATCTGATCAAGTAAATCATCAAGTCGGGGAATCGGAAATCTGTACCTCACAGTGATCTTGTTGACCGCACGACTGTCAACACACATACGCCATGTCCCATCCTTCTTAGGAGTCAAAAGAGCAGGAACAACACAAGGACTCATGCTTTCTCGAACGTACCCCTTAGAGATTAGGTCTTCAACCTGCCGACGCAATTCTTCATGTTCTTTTGGGCTCATTCTATAATGGGGCTTGTTGGGTAGTTGGGACCCTGGTTCCAAATCAATGTGATGTTGGATGTCTCATAGGGGTGGTAGCCCGGCAGGTAAATCATCTGGGAAAACATCAACAAACTCCTCAAATAACGGAACCATACATTCAGGAATTTCAACTTCCTCAGGCACTGGCTTCTCTATCAAAATAAACACATTGTCTGTTTCCTCCAGCTCATCTTGAAACTGACTAATGGTCAACAAGGTACCCGAATGTTTTGTGGCTAACTGCTTAGGCTTGCTAGGTACAAGAGTGATCTTCACACCACCAAACAGAAAGCTATAAGTATTTGACCGCCCATTATGCTCTATATTACGCTCATACTCCCAAGGTCTACCCAACAATAAGTGACATGCATCCATAGGGACCACATCACACACAACATCATCTTTATACGTTGACCCAATAGAAATAGAAACAAGTGCCCTTTTAGATACCGTCACTTCACCTCCCTTTTTAAGCCATTGAAGCTTGTAAGGCTTCGGGTGACTCTCTGTCTTCAAGGCCAACTTTTGAACTGCCTCTTCAGAAATCAGATTGTCACAACTCCCCGAATCAATAACAAACGTGCAAACCTTCCCCAAAATGGTACATGTTGAGTGGAAGATGTTGTGCTTCAGCCAGTCATCCCCATCTGCTTTGGTGTATAGCAAGAGCGTCTGACCACCAAGTTCACCCCAACATCACCGGTCACAACCTCCTCTTCATATTCAGTTTCTTCATCGTACACTGGGTTATTCTCATACTCTTCATACTGATCATCCTCAGACTCAACAAACAAGTGTCTCTTACCAGCCTTTTTGCACTCAGCTTGACGATGGCCTGTTTCACCACAACTGAAACATCTCGGACCACTACTGCTAGCCCCCTTAGAAGTAGGCCCGGTATTGCTACCCCCGGCTTCTGCTGACTAGGCCCGCCACGAGGTGCCCCACTGCCTGACCCAACGTTTCCTCCAGCAGGGGTAAATGAACCGCCCACCCGACGGTTTTGTTTCTCAAATGCCAATGCCCGTTGGTGTGCCTCTGGAATGGTTAACGGATCAAAAAGGTTCACGGACTCCATAATTTGAACCCTCAGTCCCCCAATATACCGAGAAACAAGTTGTTCCTCCGATTCTCGAATATCATTCCTAGCAATCAACTGGTAAAACTCCGTGGTATAATCATCAACCGATTTAGCCCCCTGTTTTAAATTTTGCAGACGTTGGTACATCAACCGTTGAAAGTTATGAGGCAAAAAGTTGGACCGCAAGAACTTCCTCATCTTAGTCCATGTCACGATCCTTGACTTTCCGAGCCTGTTTCGTGTTAACTTTAACTGTTGCCACCACGCAGAGGCCCTACCACGTAACCTGGTAGCGATCAAGGCCACCCGCTTATTTTCAGGCACCTCCTTGTACTCAAACACCTCCTCCACGGTAGCCAACCAATCGATGAACCCCTCTGGATTCAAACTAGTCCCATCAAATTCTGGAATATCAACTCTTATCCCAGAATCCCAACGCCTATTACCACCTCCACGTTCACCCCTTGGTCTCCCTCCCTGTTCATATTCAGAAGACGAACCGTCACCAAATGGATTACTAAATTCAGAACCATACCCGTCATTGGTTCCCTGCCTCCTATGATTGATCAAATCGGCCATCCGGTCAGTCAACTGATCGACCACTTGATCCAACCGTTGATCCACTCTCGCCATGAGTCGCTGCTCCAACTCTCGTTCATACACTTCATCGAGAGGCCTGTTGTTGTTTCTCCTCGGAGGCATTTTAAGCCAGGAATTCGGCTCTGATACCAACTGATGTAGCGCGTGATACGGAAACGAAGATCAAACACGTTGATTCAAAGAATACCCGTGTGTTCTTCCCCAACCCCCAAATTGCAACCCAAAGGCTACATAATATGAAGTGAAAATTTCAGTAGTTTCAAAATTCAATTCTGATTGTTCAAATGACTAAAGGGACATATAAATAAGAACAAAAATTCGAAATGGGCCTAAAAAAGATAACGGGCCAAACACAAGCCCAAAAACAAAATGCCCAAAATACTTAAAAAAACATAAAAATGCAAATAACTAATGGAAATAAACGTTTTTTGGCCCGGACGATGACCCAAACCGCCATAGGCGTTTGCAGCAAGATGGAGCTTGTTCTCACGTTCGTTTCGCCTGGTCGCACGCCCAAAACGGACCCCCGTAGCCCAAGTTTGAGCCATTTTAGTGAAGCCCCTTTTGTTACGCGATCTTGGGCCTCCAAATACAAGATGTCCCGCTCCTCTACACTTGGGCCTGCATCAGTTTCTCTGTAAACCACCGTTCGCGCACTGTAAAATCGTATAAACGTTCCTGGGCACTCCAAGGGCCTGATTAAGTTAATTTGCGCTGTAAACACTATTTGTTATCGCGTTAATCATATAGTATAGCGAAAGCGTTTACGCATAACCAGCATGTATTACATAACGGGCGAAGCAAGTAACTATCAAAACTATGTTCACACTTAATCACGAGACTGCATTGTAGAGTATGCGCGACACATGTCCAGCGGACACGTGAAGTAAAGTAATGTGATCCCTAGCAACCCCCGTCTACGACAGGTGCTGAGTCCAAACTATAGTACTATCGTTGCTAGAGGTGATACAGTGTAACGTTGTCTAAGCATAGTAACAAGCATTCATAGATCACGTATAACATGCGGGAGTGGTTAGCGTTAAAAGTGTTTGCGTTGTGTGTTGTTGTGTTTTTGATAGCGAACGTATGCAACACCCAAAAGTGCGTTAAAAGAAAATGGGTTCGAGTATACTCACAGTTCGTGTTTAGCTAGTAAACACAGTACTTGGATTGAAGGGAGCGCATGGAGATTAGCCTGAGCATAGAACGGTAGCGTAAGCGTTGAACGGTGCATAACAGATGAGTGTCGAATGAGCTATGTGTCGAATGGTGAGTCGATCGGATGATCATCTGGACGGATGGTCATCCGGGCGGATGACCATTCGAACGGTTGGTCATTCAATTGGGAGTTATAAAAGAGACTGACCACCTGGTCGAATAGTCATTCGATCAGATGGTCATCCGATCGGATGGCCACTCAAGTGGGCGACCAGTTGGTTTGAAATCTTGTAAAATTTTCCAAGTTAAAAAGTTGTGAAGTTTAACAGAGACGGCATGAGGACGTGTCAAACAACGGGAACCACACCAAGTTCAGCTCAGTCGATCGGATGGGAATCACCCCATTCGATCAGACTTAACTGTTCATGATGGAGTTTCATGTTCAACCCGTGAATCGGTTGTCTCTCTGGTGGAAATCCGTTTTCAGACCGGTTCTCAACTAGGAAATGAGTAGAGAGCCTGAATGAGTCTGGGTTCCATCGGTTCTGAGTGAAATGTGAAAGAAAAGTGAAAATCAATTAATCAATGTTGAAAACTTGTTGAGATTCGTGTTGTATAATGTAGAAATCCTTTAGATCTGAACTACGCTTGACAGGATGACGTCACACAACCGATTGCATAAGCAACCTTGATGATGTTACCTTCAAGAGGTCCAAATCAGGTGATTTCTAGGTGAAAATGAGTTATTTCAGTGGAGAAGATGATGAAGAAGTGTGTAGTGATGATGGAAGTACAAGATTTAGGGTGAAATACTTACGGAATAGCCTTGAATCGAGAGAAAAGTGCTTGAGAGTGAACTGGGAGTGTCTGGTCGGATAGAGCTGTCACATCAGTGAACAGTGATGTGACAGACAACTATTTATAGTGGAAGAGAGAAGTTAAGGCGGTGGAGAGGTGCGTCGGATGGCCGATCGGATGGCCATCCGGTCGGATGTCCATTCGATCGGGTGGTCATTCGACCAGCCGAGTTGCGTTTCGTTGGTTTCCGACTTTTGTTTCGTGTGTTAAGCGTTGCGTTGCGTTGCGTTTAAGCGAGTTGCAAGTGAGCGTTGCGATGAGATAACCACACATAACATTTTAAACAAATAATCACACAATTAACACACATAACACATAAAATGCATAAAGTAAATCCGCGTTTTGAGTTTGCGATGCGATAGCGTTTATTGTAAATAAGCGATGTGATATGCGATAAAATGCGGTAAATTGTGTTAAGTAATATGCGTTGTAAACTGCATTTAAATGCGATAAGTGTGTTTTAAAATAGCGTTGTGAATGCGTTGTAAAACATAGTTTAAAATAGTCGACCCATATCGATAATCAAAATCCTGAGAGTACAAGGTAATTAAGCAATAATTAAGCAAGAAATGACTGATAAGTAATGACCCAGAAAGTCGGGTTGTTACACAAGGTCTCTATCACCACACTCTATATTATTGGCAACACACAAGTCACGAACGAAAGTCATCGGCATCGCCATCAAGTTTTTGCAAACCTGGTCTCTTCTGAGCAATCCAAGTTGCATTCCATCAAAACACCTCTTCAACTCTTGAAGAGTAGCCTTATCTGCATAGACTTGCTCTTCAATTTGTTTAATAAATCGCTGCTTCAAATCATCAGATTGTACAGAAGTTGATGCCATTTTATGTTATTACTGAACTGATAAACTAAATGAATCGGTGTATGATGCAAAACCTTTGAATTGACAATTGTATTATATAGTGAAATAAAAATTAAATATCTAACAGCCCAAAGGTCCGATTTAAATTCAAGCATTAAATAAAAATTTATATTTAAAATCCATGTACATTTAATGATTTAGGAGGGAAATACATGTACATTTAATATAAACATGTATATTTATATTTAAAATTCGTGTGCATTTAATGCAAAACCTTTCAAAAATGAGTTTTCATGGGAAAGCAAAAAAATTAAATATCCAGAAACCCAAAGGTCAAAATTTAAACCTTCAAAAACAGGTTATCATAATTAAGAATCATCTCTCCATTTACCATATCACCCATTGTAAACACTATAAAAGGCTCATGATTAGTTTAATTGAAAACATTAGCAATTCACTTTTAGAAAATTGTTCATCCAAAAACAAACCATCCAAAAACACCAACAATATTCTAAATGACAAACAGAAGTTTCTATCAATGGGCAGATACTAACATTGTTAAAACGCAATTTTTAAGTTGGTCACTCGAAGAACAGAGAACAGATGAAGAACTCAACAGAAAAGTTTATACCGCGAGTAAAAATTATTATAAGCAAACCTGGAGCAGCATTGCGTTACTTGATGAAGTTGTCCATTCTACTCCATCAGAGTTCAAGGATAAGGCAGAAGAATTTATAACGCAACTGTTGAAACAGGATCAGAATATCTATGACATGCTTGTTAATTTGCAAAATAAAAGAAAAAAATGAAATTGCATGGAAAATCAAACCTGCTATTTTACTAGTTAGATTCATCCTTTATGAGTATTGCATCTTTTATAAATGTTTCATAAGTCCTGAGATAATAGGATGGACCATGTTATGGGGTTTGGAGGAATCCCATCCTTTGATAATGGTCCTTCACGTCACCCGCCAAGGAGGATGGTCTTCCAAGGATGAACCAAGGGTGTGGAGGATGAGCATCCTTCCTTTTTTATTCTTTATTTGTTTTATAAAAATTTGACATTTTCTAAAACATTACATAACTTATAAAATATAAACATTACATAACTTAAAAAAATTACATAACTAAAAAAAACCTTAACTTAAAATAATACTAGATTGCTAAAACTTAAAAACCCAAAGAATTCCATTTTTGGAGATCCTTTCTTTCGTTTTACACAAAATGTGATGGTCTTCTTCTGGATACGTGTTGATATCGGTTGTCATTATCTTCCATTCTTTTATTTCTGCCGCCTCTAGCTTCAACCTTACCCGTTCGTCTACTTCACGTTGCTTCACTTTTACATTTTCAACTGTGACCTCGGTGTATGCTTTGAACTGGGCCATCAACTCGTCCATTTTCGAACTGCCCCCATGATGAGACTTTTTTTTGCAGCCGCTGCCCTTTTGGCTTTGTCTCTTCCAGTGGGATGTACCTCCTCTCGAATAGGGATGGCAAAAAAGCCCAAGCCCGAAGGGTATACCCGAAACCCGAAACATACGGGCCGGGTATACCCGAAGCCCAATGGGTATGGGCCGGGTACGGGCTTAAAAATATAAAAAATTAGGGTATGGGTACGGGTATGGGATTTAGTGATACCCGCCCGATACCCGGCCCATTTACCCGAATAATACCCGAAAGTATCATATTATAGATTTCCATATATATAAACTTAGTACATGTGCTTATTACCTTCTTTATAGTCATATGTGGATATGTATTTGGCAAGTGTTTAGGAACATATAACTTATTTTTGAGCATATATATTGGATATGGAAGCTACCACCCTTTATTATGTGAATGTTTTATGCAATTAGATGGTTATGATACAATTACTTAATTAAGTTATCGTTTTAATTTAGTTTAGTATATGTGGTCTGAATATGATAGGTAAGTTATTAATCATATTTTCATTTGTTATAATCATTAAAGTAGTAAATTATATAAGGGTACTACTTTCTACACCCCCTAATTACTTTTTACACCCCCCCCCCCCTCTCACATACTTACAAGTTGGGCCCGCGTGGGACCGGCAGTTTTCCTCTCACAAGGGTGGTATAATCAGGAGGGAGGGGGGTGTGTTTAGAATCAGCCTTATATAAACATCAAAGTACAAATTGCACATTTGTCCCAACGGGTATTTTTAAAAAATTAACGGGTATACCCGATACCCGTGGGTATGCCCGATACCCGACGGGTAATTACCCGAAAAATACCCGACGGGTAACGGGCCGGGTATGGGACAAAGAATTGCAACCGGGTACGGGCCTGGGATTACCAATACCCGGCCCAAGCCCGGCCCATTGCCATTCCTACTCTCGAACTACATTCCCTTTCTCGTCGAATTCAGGCTCGTCGTTTATATTTATCTGACATCGTGCGTCCGAGACCCACACTATAACTTCCGATCTTTTTTCGTCCGTTTAGCGCTTGCAACCTCGTTTGGAACCGACGTCCACTTCTTATTGTTCTTCATAAGTTCCCATGCTCGGACGTGTGGGAAAACCTGTCGATGCTCATCTTCGTATCTACGAATCACCTATTTAAAAACGCTTTCGTCATTCCACCCACTTGGATGATGATTAGTATATAATTTGTTATAATACCCACAAAAAAGGTTGACGACATGATGCATCTTTCGCCAATTGGAAGCGACGTAGGTCTACCACTAATCGAGATCCCGATACGGACCTTATTCCATAATCGCAAGGAATTTTGCTAGTATTTCTTTCCAAAAACCATCGCCGATTTGGTTGTTTCCTATATTTTAAAAATGCAATAAAATTTATATATTAAAAAGTTTAAAGTTTATATATTAAAAAGTTTAAAATTTATGTATTTTTACATACCAACAATTGGGCATTTTGACGTACTAATCCACGCCTTAGCTAATGCCTCATCCTAGAGTTTTGGCCAAGGTTGCGTGTCACAACTCGCGACCACACCCTGGACGGGAGCCGTGAACAGTCAAGTGGTACCGGTGGTTATTTTGAAAATGTTGCAGTGGAAATTTTCATCAAGACCGTGAGTTAGGAAAATAGTAGAGTTTAGAAACACCGGAGTTTTATTTAGAGTAAACTGCCATTTTGGTCCATGAGGTTTGGTTACTTTTGCCACTTTAATCCAAATTTGAAACCTTTTGCATCTGGGTCCTTATGATTTCACTTTTATTGGCATTTTGGTCCAAAAATGAAATCAGGTCATATTTCTCAAATTAAATTATGGTATTTTGTCCTTTTTCTCAGGGGCAAAATGGTCATTTATTTTTTATTTTATTTAAAGCTTTTAATAAAACAATAATCTTTTGTGGGTCCCACCACACCCCCACTTCTTCTTCTACCTCCTTTCTCTTTGTATCTCTCCTGCATAACAACCACCGTCCATCACCACCTCCACCACCATCAATCTCCACCACCGCCACCATCTATCTCCACCTCCACCAGTATAAACGGATGGTGGGGGTGGAGATAGATGGTGGCGGTGGTGGAGATTGACGGTGGTGGAGGTGGTGATGGACGGTGGTTGTTATGCAGGGGATACACAGAGAGAAAGGAGGTAGAAGAAGAAGTGGGGGTGTGGTGGGACCCACAAAAGATTATTGTTTTAATAAAAGCTTTAAATAAAATAAAAAAGAAATGACCATTTTTCCCCTGAGGAAAAGGACGAAATACCAGGATTTAATTTGAGAAATATGACCCGGTCTCATATTTGGACCAAAATGGCAATAAAAGTGAAACCACAGGGACCCAGATGCAAAAGATTTCAAATTTGGACTAAAGTGGCAAAAGTGACCAAACCTCAGGGACCAAAATGGCAGTTTACTCTTTTATTTATTAAACAGATGGGGAAAAAACCCATATTTTACAAAGGTAGCTTTAATAGGGAATAAACCCGAATACGTAAAACAACGTTTCTTAACTTACTTGATAAAATAAGCCACTTCTTTAAGCCTTTCGGTGCCGTATCACAACTCTTATCTTGATTTACTATAATCACCTAAAACACGTTTAAAAACATTTGGTCAGCAGGAAATATTGGTGAGTTCATTCAGTTGTTCAAAAACACGTTTGTTATAATTACAGTATCAAGAGTTTTTACATTTGCTTATATCTATGAATTACTCAAATCAGTATTTGTCATGTTGACAGTTACTATGATTTTGGTCATATCACTGTTGATCATTCTTTCAACTAGTGACGCTGGACTAGTAGTGTATACAAAACCCCACATACTGGCAGTAATTTTAGATTACAAACACTTAATCAGTATAAGTATAACTGAAAACATTTAGGGTTTTGCAAAGCATTTTGACAAAAAAAATGACTCACCTTGTTAGCATATAGTCTTGATTTAACAGGCATCCTGATTCTAAGCCTTCTAATAGTTAAGCATCTATTTATAATTTTGAATCTTCTGGTAATTAAGCATCTATTTTGATTGTAAGATTATAATTCTGAGCTTTGTGATAGTTAAACATTTAGTTTAACAGAGTAGAATACGTATTAGTGTAAAACCAAATCAATCCTGACGATGGTCATGAGATCAGAACCATAACGTAAGTCAACAAAGGTTAATTTTATTCAGACAGCACTTTGGCATTCGTTAGTTGGTTCCCAGATCGATCAGACAGAATATCGTATCGGTGATTATTGGTTAGAACACCAACGTATAGAGATAAGAAGAAAAGGAATGAGCAAAGAAAAATGAATCCTAAGCTTCCTATTTATAGGTAAGGAATATGTCTTACCCCATATAAATCTTCCCCAGGTGTTATCTACCCATTTACACCTTCCTCAGTTGTTATCTACCCATATACACCTTCCCCAGTTGTTATCTACCCATATACACATTCCCCAGTTAAATCTTTCCTTAGATAAACCTTCCTTGGATATTAAGTTATTAAACTTACTTAACCGATTGATTAACTTACTTAGCTAATTAATTAACTTACTTAGGTTACTTAGCTATTAAGTTTTCTTAACCATTAAGTTTACTTAACCACTAAGTTTACTGGTTTAGCAGCCCCTGGTTATGAGTTCTAATTTCTAGATACAATGGAACTCGTATTAGCGTATTAACCCAAGTCAACTTTAACAATAATCACGAGATCAAAACCCACAACGAATGACAAAGTATAACCGTAAACAGGCAACACTTAAACATCCTTTGGCTCGGTTTCAATCAATCGGATAGGGTACCGAACCAGTGATTCGAGTTAGTACTCTAATTACGGGCAGAGTTTCGGGGTTTAGAGGCTACGGGTAAAGAAACAGCAGAACGAGAGAGAAGGAATATCGATTTCAGAGATCGAAATGTGCAATTGAACGAGTCCAAGACCCAACCTTTATGTAGGCCAGGTTAGACTCTTCCGTGCGTCGCGGGAGAGGACATGATATCCTCCACGTGGCGCGGGGAGTGTTGACCTAGCCTAGTACTACCACGTGTCATAGGTAGGTTTGACACGTGTCGCCTCGACATGACACGTGTCCTCGACCGCCTTTTTCGCCCAATCGCGCGTTTTTCTTGATTTTCGTGCTGATACTTATCGAGTATGTTCAGGTGTTGATCTAAATTGGTTCAGTTTATAATTACGGGTTTAGTAAGGGTACTTTTATGCGGGTTGGTTCGTCAACCGTTAAGCTTTCTAGATTGAGTATACAAATTTCATTGCGCGCATTTGGGGTTTTGATTACGGTTTGTCGTCGGGAATATTTTTTAGGGTTGTTACATCGCGCCTTCGGTTTTGAAGGTTGATCAACGGCTAGACTCGCCATTTGCTTCCCTTTTGTTCGTTTGGAGGTTTGGGGTTGCGTTTCCGGCACATATTCTTCAATCTCATCTTCTACGGGTTGAGACGATCCTACCGGTGGCGGTGAAGGTTGTGGTTGCGATTGATATTGCAAGTTAAACGGGTTTCGCATTAATATTTGTTGCATCGATTGCATTTGGTTCATTTGAGTGAAAGCATTGGGGTTTTGTTGGAAACTCGAAAAAGAAAATTACGATGCCGACCAACTTAAATCGATCGTTGGATAATAGCCGGGTACCGAGAAAACGTTTTGGTTCGGGTTTGGGTTGTTTTGATTGTTTGGATCTATGGCTAAAATTTTATAAAAGTTGAAGAATTGTATAAGAGAGAGAGAGAGACAGAGAGAGATTGGGTTCATTTGGTTTGAAAAGTGAGGTAAAAATTTTATTATTTATAAAGAAATTAAATAATTTTTTTTATTGGAAACTAGCCGTTAATAACGGCTATATTTTTGAAGAGAGGCCCGACACTATCGTATTTGGGGTGGCGGAGAAGACGGGGACGCCCCGAGGAGGTGGTGTGCAAGAACGGCGCCACACCTAGCCGGCCCAGGGACGTCCCCACACCGATCAGCCTTATTGGTTGTTTGCACCCATATGCGCATCCCAAATGGTTTAAAATCAAGTATCATTTTTTTATTATATATTACAATTTATAAGGGTATATTGTAGTACATGAGGGCCTTGATGTAAGCTCGTTTGGCCCGGTGGTCCCCTTTTTGAGGGCGTTTAGTGGCTTTTGTCTTTGAATGAAATTTATCTTTCAAAAAAAATATTGTAGTACATGAGATTGCAGTTATTAGGATTGTTGTTTCAACTTTGGATGATCGTGTTTGATAGTGAGAGGGGAACGAGTGTTAGGAAAACGGAGGAGGCAATGGTTACCGTGTGGTCAAAGAAGGAAATGATGGTTGCAAGTAATGTTATGATCTAGCAACTCGTTATGTATAGGAGTAAGTATATAGTAATCAAGTAATGCAAATAGTCATTGTGGCTTTATGAAACTTGTCATTTCTTTTCAAATTACACCGACAGTCTTTACTTTGAAACTTGTAACACAAACAATCCTTTTATTTGTATAGTTGATATAAAGTTCCCTTCAACCATCACATAAAGAAAAATTGTCATTTCAAGTCCAACTATAAAATAGAGTTAAATACAATTTTCGCCCTTATGGTTTGGGCCAATTTGTCAGTTTAGTTCAAAGGTTTCATTTTTCGCATGTAGGTCCAAAAAAGTTTCACCGTTGCCGTTTTAGTCCACTGGGTTAACTTCATCTATTTTTCTGTTAACGAGAAGGGCAATTCGGTCATTTTATATGTAATTCTGTTAAATAGAAGGGCAATTCGGCCATATAAAATGATTGAATTGCCCTTCTCGTTAACAGAAATAATGGATGAAGTTAACCCAGTGGACTAAAATGACAACGGTGAAACCTTTCTGGACCCACAGGTGACAAATGAAACCCTTGGACTAAACTGACAAAATCACCCAAACCACAGGGACTAAAATGGTATTTAACTCTAAAATAAAATAAAATAACATATGAATCCTTCCGTTTTACCCTCCAGATGTGCAACCTATCTATTTTCCTACCATCTATCCCCCTCATAACCATTTAGCATCATCATTCAATTCTTGGAGGATCACTCGACTGGACCTTAACATTACTTGTGACTATCACTGCTTTCCTTGACCACATGGTTACCGTGCCTTGTGATCAAGGAAACAATTATAGTAACTAGAAATCATGTCCTCCTTGAAACTAAAAGTGAATAAAGTTCAAACTAAATGTGGTCCTATCATCGGTTAACGAAGTTTTTTAACAATCACACTTATAAGAAAAGTCGTTTGTGTTTCAAATCTATATAGTTTTTGTAAAGAAATAATAAAAATCCCTATGTTTTCAAAAGAAAAGGTTGTGTAACATACTCCATCAATAATTCGAATGCACAAACCAAGTTCTGAGCCCAAACATGTTCGGGTTCAGTCAAACGCGGTTAATGGCTCACCCCGTTGCAGGTTGAAACCAATTTATAAGGTGAAATGTATCTATTCCGTTTTGAACTGACGGTTTGGTTCGGTTCAGTTGAGGTTTAACCGGTTTCGAACCAATTTCAACAGAGGAGTTCTCAAATCAATTACAACTATACTATCCATAATCCAATTTCAAACAATTTAATAGGAGATTTACGGGTATCTGGAAAGATATCGGTTTGGTTGATAAAGAATTTTCATGCTTAAATCTGTATTTACGGTCTAGTCTTAGACCATGTGTAGTGGGAGGGGAAGACCCTTGGGCATTTTGCGTCATATGGTGGTCCAGTCAGCATGTAGGCATTGTGGGACATTATGTTAAAAGTGGTGTAGTGGGGCAATGGACATTGTGGGGCATTATATTAAATAAAAAATAAAAAACCATCAAAAAAATGCTATTGGCCAAAGAAACAAGTGAAGGCGTTTTAAAAAGGACGTTGCTTGCTTTTTTTTTTTTTTTGAAAAAAACATCCACGAGAGCGGTTGGTAGGCGTGGTTGGGCGTTTTTGTTGGGGAATTTCGATTTCCGGATGATCAGAGAGGCGTGTAATCACTCTCAGATCAAATTATTTCGGTGGTTCACCCGAATAATTCAATCGGATACAACTCTGATTTCGAGAAATTGAACCAGTGTATGATCGTGTGTGTGAAATTTCGAACCAGTGGATTGTAACCAAGAAACTGTCTACGAAAATTGGGAATTTTTGGGGTGTAACTACCTAGTGGCAGTTATCTCGATTTTCAGACAAATTGCCCAAAAAACTGCCAATTTTTGTCATTTCGAAAATGTGACAAAATTCAGAAAATAAAATTTTCTGATGCGATTTCATTAAGGCAGCTCGACCCCAGCCAGGGCCTTGGACCCTGCTCCCAGGGGCGCTGCCCCCTTGGAACCCCCGTAGAGTACGGGCTCCGCCCGTACACTTCGAATTATAATAACTCAAACAAGCGTGCACTCCCGCGCCTCCTAACTTGCTTGATGTGTATTATTATTCGCCTTGATCACCAAGTCAATCCCCGATTACACTAAAATATCTAACAGTTTTTTGGGTAAAAAACGCCAAAAAAACCCATTACTGGTGATCTTATGGGCATGGTGGGTACTCGTGAAAACATTTATTTCAGGCATGATAATTGGCTAGGCAATGGACCGATTAAAGACAATTTTAAGGAGTTGTTTAGGATTGCAAATAACAAGGAAGCAATGGTTAAAGAATGTATGGAGGGGGACTCAAATGTTAAATGGGTGTGGGATTGGGCTGATGTTCTTAATAGTGGGATACAAAGTCAATAATTGAATTTCTTAATGCAAGCTCTTTAACAATGTTAGATGATGCGTAGTCGTTGGAGTGAATAATGTCCCACCTTTGGGCGTTGTGCGCCATGGGACAGCCCAGTCAGCAATGGGGTGTTTTTCTAAAATGGGTGTAGTGAGGATGTGGGCATTGTGGTGTAATAGAATTAAATAAAAGAAAAACCATAAAAAAATGTTATTGGACAAATAAAGCTTGGAAACTGGTGATTGGTCAAAGAATGCCCATATGGCGTGGAATATTGCACGCTCCTCACATTTTTTTCGAAAAAACGCCCATGGGGGCCGAGATGGGGCGTGGATGGCATTAAAAACGCCCCAATACACACAAGTACACATGGTCTTAGAAAGGAGGAAAGGACTTTTGGGTTTAGAAAGGGGCGATAAATGAGGAGCTTTCCATGGCTAGGATTCGTTTTTTAATTCATGAAGCGGTGAAGACAAACGACTGTGAGCAATGTCCATTTTGGAATAACTGAAATTCCTTCAAAAATCAATTTATTTAATTGGAGAGCGTGCTTGAACTGAATTCCTTCTAAAACGAACCTTACTTGTCAGGGTGTTAGCATGAATGACCTCTTATGTTCTCGTTGCGGTCAAGGGAGGAAATGGTGGACCACATTCTATGGGATTGTTGGATTGCTAAGTCGATACAGTGGACGATTTTGACATAGCTAAAAATCCCCTTCCCAAATGGCAACCGTTCTATTTCTCAACTGATAGGAGTAGTTAAAGATCTCAATGGCTCAAAAGACTAAAAGAAAAAGATAAGTACGATGTTGATGGTGACGACTTGGGAAATATGGAAAGCAATGAATGAAAAGACGTTTAACAACAATCACATGCACTCCAATAGAACGGCGGACATAATCAAAGAGAATTCGTTTTTTGTGGATCACGAGGAGGTAGAAATTGTGTAACATTAGTTGGCATAGACAGTATGATTTTAATATTCGTGATGTAAGTCTTTAAACTCTTAGGTTCCACATTCTTACCCGCCCGATTTCTATAATTTTTTATATAAAAGTTTTGCCATTATATATATATATATATATATTAAAGAGTTAACTGCCATTTTCGTCCCTGTGGTTTGGTCACTTTGGCCATTTCAGTCCATTTTTAAAAAATGCGCCATTTTCCTCCCCGACGTTCTGGAAAGGTGCCATTTCAGTCCAAAAATCATAACCCAGTTAAGTCAGTTAGTAAATAAGGACTGATTGTGTAAATTTGTAACATAAATGACTGATTGTGTAAATTTGTAACACCACCACCACTAGCCCTGCCACCACCACCACTCCGCTGCCACCACCACCACCACCGCCACTACAGCCACACCGCCACCACAGCCACACCGCCACCACCGTCACCACAGCCACCACCGCCAACAACGGAAACTGCACGTGAACATCTATTCTTAAACTTGTGGGAAAAGCTTGTGTTCTTTCAACCCCAAATGACTACTCGCAAGTGTTTTGAAGGCCGGAAAATCACATAACGGAAACTGCACGTGAACATCTATTCTTCCAGGCCTTAGAACCGTCGGATCAACTTGTTCTTTATTACTAACCGTGAAAACCATCACGCGTTCTTCACCGCACGATGGAACAAGCCCGTCCATAAAATTTAAAATTCCGGATATTTTAACTTTCTCCACAAGATACCGATCCAGATCTTCAACAACGATCACCGATCGTCTCGTTGTTTGTAACAGAAGCACTTTCAGATCTGAATCGTCTGAAACTTTCGACATGTCGACGTCGTAGATATCGTTACCTGCAACAACACCGACGAACCACCTCCGACGCATTTCAATAACCATCGGTCCGGGCTGCTTTCTAAGTGAATGGTTCGAAACCACGTGCAACACGAGTGTTAATCCTCCCAGAACCCAGATCGTCATCAATAACCACCGTCGACCAACAGTCACTGTTCATCATCGTCATCATCTCCGCTGTGTTCGGAGTTCTCGAGACCACCGTGCCCGATAACCACCTGAACTTAACCTGAACCTCACTCCGGTCATCGTTCACCACCATTGTTCACCTCCGTTCATCGTCGTCATGGAGTTAATGGTCGGAGAAGATGATCTGAAACGGATATGGAATTAATGGTGAAGGTGGTGATCGACGGTGGTTATTGAAATGCGTCGGAGGTGGTTCGTCGGTGTTGTTGCAGGTAACGACGTCGGCGTCGGGGATTGTACGGTGGTCGGAGGACAAAATTGACCAGAGAAGAGGTTTGTTGGCGGTGGTGGCTGTGGTGACGGTGGTGGCGGTGTGGCTGTGGTGGCGGTGTGGCTATGGTGGCGGTGGTGGCAGCGGAGTGGTGGTGGTGGCAGGGCTAGTGGTGGTGGTGTTACAAATTTACACAATCAGTCCTTTATGTTACAAATTTACACAATCAGTCCTTATTTACTAACTGACTTAACTGGGTTATGATTTTTGGACTGAAATGGCACCTTTCCAGAACGCCGGGGAGGAAAATGGCGCATTTTTGAAAAATGGACTGAAATGGCCAAAGAGACCAAACCACAGGGACGAAAATGGCAGTTAACTCTATATTAAATAACAACTTGTTTTCACTGTAGCACTGCTACAACAGTAACTACAGTAACTTTCCCATTTTTTTTTGTCTTTTTTTGGTTTTCTTTGTTTTTACTTTTAACCTTTAACTTTCAGTATTGACTCTTACGACCCCTTAACTTTCTAAATACTTTTAACCGGGTTTTACGTCTTTATTTTGCAGTCATTTTTTTTTTCCTTTTTTGTCTTTTTTTGGTTTTCTTTCTTTTTACTTTTAACCTTTAACTTTCAGTATTGACTCTTACGACCCCTTAACTTTCTAAATACTTTTAACCGAGTTTTACGTTTTTATTTTTATTTACGTGTCGATATAAGCTTAAGTTGATTTACGTTTCGACATAATTTTTTGTTTTGTTTTGTTTTTTTTTACTTTTAACCTTTAGTTTTCAACATTGACTCTTACAACCCCTTAATTTTTTAAATACTTTTTAATCGAATTTTACGTCTTTATTTTTATTTACGTGTGGATATAAACTTAAGTTGATTTACATTTCGACATAATTTTTTTTTTTGTGTTTTCTCAACTTTCGGCATTGACACTGACAACCCTTTAACTTTCTAAATACTTTTGTAATCGAGTTTTATGTGTTTAGCTTTAGTTACATGTGGAACAAAATTTAAGTTACGTTTTGACGTACGCGCAACTTTAAAAAAAGTTATCCCGCCGCGAAGCACGGGTGTAAATTCTAGTTCAAGCAAAAATGGAAATTACCACACACTAAAAAAAATAAAAAACATTGGAACTAGACAACAACTTTTTTTTTTTTGAAGGGTGACTTTCTATGTACGTGACTCAGTGTCACCGGGTTCTTGTCGAAGACAATCCCCCGTCAGCTCCGCCCTCCGGCGCGATGTTCGATTGGGCCCCGGCCGTCTCGTAAGCTGACCTTCGCCCGGAAACCATACTGCCCCCACACGGGTAAAACCGCTGGGGTAACAGCTGGGTGAAAACCGGGTTGCCCTCAAGACCGCACCATGCCTCGGTAGGATACGATCTATCATTGGGACGTCCTGCACCCGTTGCCACAGATGGGATTCGAACCGGCGCCCACAAGGAGACACCGGCCCAACTTTACCACTGGGCCACTAGGTGAGGATAACTAGACAACAACTAGTTCCCAACCCTTGTCTTTACTTGTTTAAGAAAACATGTTAAAAAAAACGTTCTGAAGCTCATTGGAAGTAGCATCCACAGTCACTCAACTCTCAAATGGATTCTCCCAAATCTGTCTCTCTCATTCTCTCCTACATAACCATAATAATCTCTCTTCTTCTTCTTCCCCACTCTACAGAATCCTTATGCACCACCAAACCTCTCATTTTCAACTTCGGTGATTCCAACTCCGACACCGGCGGCCTCGTCGCCGGTCTTGGTTACTCCGTCACATCTCCATATGGCCGCACTTTCTTTGGCCGATCCACTGGTCGCCTCTCCGATGGTCGCCTTATTATCGATTTTCTCTGTAAGTTTGTCTTACTTTTTTACTTATTATAATTACATTTAATCGCAATGTGTTGTTATGTGTTGATCAAGTACACACTTTTAGTAAAGCATATGGAGTTTTGCTACTTTTGTTAGCTAGTTATGGTATCAGATTTGGAAGATAATTCGAATCTTGATCTAAAAATATGTAGCACCGACATTTATTTTGGTTGGATATATTATTATTATAATTATGTAAATTAATATATCTTTTTACAACTACATTTGTTTGATAGTAACTTCATGTGGTAATAGTTTAGATGGAATACATGGTTGACCTTTTGGGAATTTATGTTCCAAATTGTTCATGTGGATCCTCAAAATTTAAACTTTAAAATACCCTAAAAAGTAGTAGGGTCTCTTAATATACCAATATTAGACCATGTGTATGTAGTGTTGAGTGAAACAAATGCCCCACCCTTGGGCATGAAGCGATACGTGACCGCCTAGTCAGCAAAGGGACATTTGTTAAAGGGCTTGGTTATTCACACATCCCCCTTGGTTATTTGCACATTCCTTGAACCCTATAGGAAGCGTATAGGGCAATACGGTTCCTCTGGGTCCAAGCGTATTGAGTAATACACTTCCTATATGTGTACTTGAAGTACAAACTTTTCAGAAGATTGTCAGCTAATGATTAGGGGACCAGAGGAAGCGTATAAGGCAATACGGTTCCTCTGGGTCCAAGCGTATTAAGCAATACACTTCCTATATGTGTACCAAACTTTTCAAAAGATGGTCAGCTAAAAGGAAGCGTATTGCCCAATACGATTCCCATAAGTTTAAAAGGAAGCGTATAGGGCAATACACTTCATATTAGTTTTACTTAAAAATTATAAGCTGTATCAAATTTTTAACTTATTATTGTTATCTTATAATGTTTTTTATAAAAACACTTACTAAACAAAACAATATATATATATATATATATAGGAAATGTATGGGGCAATATGGTTTCGTTGGACCCAAAGTATAGGAAGCGTATGGGGCAATATGGTTCCCCTAGACCCAAAGTATAGGAAGCGTATGGGGCAATATGGTTCCCTTAGAGCCAATGTATAGGAAGTGTATAGGGCAATACGGTTCATCTGGATCAATTGTATTAAGCAATACACTCCCACGGTCATCATCAATACTCGTCAAACTCCTCGTCAGACTCAGCGAGCTCCTCCTCTGTAAAGTTCGGGCCACGCCTAGTCGAGGGTGACGGGCTGTGCCGTGTATAGGACGTGTCTGGAGCCTATAAAAATTCAAACAAAATACTCATTACATAACATTAAAATTGTTCGTAGAAAATGAAATAAAACAAAATAACATACCTGCATGAAAATGTTGGATAGAGGAAAGAGCGGCATGGTCTGGCCGGACCGAGGAAAATGTGGCAAGGAAAGGTCGGGCTGAGTATAGGACGGGTCGTAAGGCTATAAGAATTTAAACAAAATACCCATTACATAACATTAAATTGCTCGTAGATAAATGAAATAAAAATATGACAATATACCTGCATGGACGGGAGGGGCTGGGTAAAGAATGGCATGGACGGGTCGGGCTGCTGCGTAAAGAACGGGCCCTGGTCCGGATAAACTCGTGGTGGTGGACGGGGTGGAACCGATATACCCATGTACTTATACATTTCACCCATGCCAGTCATCAGCCACCCTATGTTATCATGCATCTGATCCATCTGGAGACCGTGGGATGTTATCTCCTGACCATGCAGTGTTAGAAGTCGCATTTGCTCATCTTGGTTACGCAAAATCCTATCGAGAAGACGGTTGGTTGACCGAGGCAACCTAACCGCGCGATAAGCTCTTTGTGGATGCTGATGATCCCCCTGTTCATGCTGAGGCGGGACCTCAACATCATCATGCCCGCCATCCTGCTCAGCCATCTGAGGCATCTGAACCTCCTCGGCCTCCAAACGCGAGTGATGTACCAACAGCTGCCATGCCCAAACCTGACGATTCGTCCCGACAAACCTATTACCAACATTAGGAATGTTTGCCGCCACTTTCATCCCTGTCATCGACCTCATGTCCAAATATTTGCAGGGAGCCGGCGGTGGATACCTATCCTCGACCCAACCAAAGTACCGACTAACACTCTGGGCTATCTGGCCGATAAACGATCCTCCATATATACCTATCCAGGCAATCAACTCATCCTCGGGCATACGATCGATAGCCGTGGTATACACGTCCTGAACCAACTCCTCGTCTGTGTAAAAACCGGTGGCGACGGCAAATTGACGAAGCGACATCTCAAATACCTCGCCGAACAGATGGAATGTGATCTCGGGTGATGGGGCCGGCAAGTTCGGATCATTAAAATCCGAGTTCGACCGGTCATCTGGTCGAGGTCTATAGCGGAATGTGGAGAGAAGCCGATAAGATGGTGCGGCTCCTATTCGAAATAAACGATCCCACGGGCTATCCTGCCCGATAACCTGTCGAACAGTGTCTGCCACCCCACATGGTTATCATAAATATGTTTTGGGTATTACAATAATGTATAAACGTTTTTTTGACACATTTTTATAAAAAAGGATTCAGATTAGGGGACCAGGGGAACCATATTGCCCCATACGCTTCCTATACATTGGCTTTAGGGGAACCATATTGTCCAATACGCTTCCTATACTTTGGGTCTAGGGGAACCATATTGCCCCATACGCTTCCTATACTTTGGGTCCAACGAAACCATATTGCCCCATATATTTCCTATATATATATATATATATATATATATAGGGAGAAGATCATGCGAGAACCACCTCTTATTGTGAGAACCGCGAGAACCAATGTGAACACAACAAAAAATGCCTAAAAATAGCTAAAAATCACACAAAATTTTTTAGGTTAAAATCGCTACTTTTCGAAGCAAAAAAAAAAAAAAAAACTTTTTTTTTTTGGCTTCGAAAAGTAGCGATTTTAACCTAAAAAATATTAAAAAAATCAAAAAAAAAAATTTAGATTTTTTTTTATTTTTTTAGATTTTTTTTTAGATTTTTAAAGGTTTTTTGGGGGTTTAGTTTTTAGCTTGGGGGGGGGGGGGGGGGGGCTTAGGTTTTTGGGGGGTGGGGGAGGGGGGTTTAGGTTTTTGGGTGGGGGGGGGGGGGGTTAGTTTTTTTTTTAGCATTTAGCTTGGGGGGGGGGGGGGTTTAGGTTTTTGGGGGGTGGGGGTTAGGTTTTTTTAGCTATTTTAGGTTTTGTTCACATTGGTTCTCAAGGTTCTCATAATAAGGGTGGTTCTCGCATGAGCCTCCCTATATATATATATATATATAGGGGACCGCTAAAATGAGAACCACCTCGAGTTGTAAGAACCGTGAGAACTACACCGTACGGGGCGAGGTGGACCAATTTTTTTTCATAAACGTAGATGCGTGTATTGTAAACACATTTGTAAAAAAAAATTCAAAAAAAAAATGTCGTGTGTTTAGTTTTGAGCACCACAAGTTTGTGTTTACGGGTACCGTAAATTTTGTTTAAAATTTACGGTACCCGTAAACACAAACTTGTGGTGCTCAAAACTAAACACACGACATTTTTTTTTTGAATTTTTTTTTACAAATGTGTTTACAATACACGCATCTACGTTTATGAAAAAAAAAATTGGTCCACCTCGCCCCGGATCAAAAAGTTCCCACGGTTCTTACAACTCGAGGTGGTTCTCATTTTAGCGGTCCGTAAAGGATCCTGTAAAAAGTGCCTAAAGTGTGAGAAGTGTATTATAACACTATATATAATACTATATAACACCATATAAACACCGTATAACAATATGTAACACCATATAATATCATATAACACTATGTAACACTATATATCATTATATAACAAATATAACACTATAGGTTGTTTGATAGCATGTCTATGATAGATGTATAGTGTTATATTTGTTATATAATGATATATAGTGTTACATAGTGTTATATGGTATTATATGGTGTCACATATTGTTATACGGTGTTTATATGGTGTTATATAGTATTATATATAGTGTTATAATACACTTCTCACACTTTAGGCCCTTTTTACACTATCCTTACCCTATATATATATATTGTTTAATAAGTGTTTTTATAAAAACATTATAAGATAACAATAATAAGTTAAAAATTTGATGCAACTTATAATTTTTAAGTAAAACTAATATGAAGTGTATTGCCCTATACGCTTCCTATTGAGTCACTTTTCAACCTTTATAGTTTTGAACTGCGTGTGCGTCAGAGAATATTGTACCAATAGGAACCGTATTGCCCAATACGCTTCCTATTGGTGTCGCATTTAATGCTTCAAACCCTATGGGAAGCGTATTGGCCTATATGGTTTCTATTGAGGGATGTACAAAAATTTTAGGGGATGTGTAGATACCATCACCCTTGTTAAAAAGGGGTGCAGTGGTATAATGCCCCAACATTGATTACCGGGTTATTATCTTTTTTAGAAAAATAAAAAAAATAAATGAGTTGGAGATTTGTTATTGGTCAAAGTTTGAAATTTTTGAACAATCCGGCGGTTTAATCAAAACGCCCAACAAAAAAAAAGCAAAAAAAGCCCCAGGGGGCAGTGCGCAGGCGTGAAAGGGCGTGGATGGGGAAAAAAACGCCCGAATTGGTACCCACTACGGGTGGTCTTAGCATATAAGAGGGACAGTCAAATTTAAACTTTTTAAAATCAGTATAAACTAGTTGTTATCCACGGATCTATTGCTTATATACCAATACCAATACCAAGGATTTTGAAGTATGGTTAGAGGTGTATGTACACTTTCTACCACTGATGAATATTGTAAGTTATGTAACCACTACCAGTGCCATTTAACATCCACCTAAAGTGTTACATTTTTCTTTTGAGCCATTCTTAACTTCATATTGGATGGTTCATCACTCAACTTTTTTAGTGAATACCAAATACAATCTTTAACAGCGATTAATCGGTAATGGGTAGTTTACTGATTAAATTTCACCTAGTCGGACCTAACATTGGTAATCAGTCAAAGTCAGTCAAAATCGGTCAAAAACTTTGAAGTATTTGTAAAAATTATACTGATTAATTCAATCTGATTAATAAGTACAAAAAATACATATAAAATTCTAATCCGATTAATCGCTGGCCAGTACCCCACCGCCTAACTAGTGCCTAGCAATTTTTACAACCATGATCTTTAATCATGTATCAAAGGCCAGATGGCTTGAATCATGGTACCATAAGATGCCATAATTTTCACATGATGGTTTTGTAAGTTTGTTGTGTGAATGGTTGCAGGTCAAAGTGTGAAATCAAGCTTTTTGCCGCCATACATGGAGTCATTAGGTTCCAAATTTTCAAATGGGGCCAATTTTGCTGTGGTGGGGTCCTCAACGCTCCCTAAGTTTGTACCCTTTGCTTTGAACGTTCAGGTTATGCAGTTCCTTCATTTCAAGTCTAGGTCTAGTGACCTTCTTGCTTCTGGTAATTTACCTTTCAAGTGTTAACCCTTCACAAGTAACTCAATTATGTGCTTTTATCTTGATTATGCCCTCTGTTCCTTGAAAACCGGATAGACTTATTGCTTTCAAATCTGTTGTACTACATATGCACGCATAGGAAGTTAAGAGACTCTTTTAATTGTATTCAGGGTCAAAAACAGTGATTAATGATGACGGGTTTCAACGTGCACTATATATTATTGACATTGGTCAAAATGACCTTGCTGATGCATTTGCTAACAAGTATTCATATGCCAGAGTTATCAAAAGAATACCGTTAGTTCTTGCAGAAATCAAGAACGCCATCAAGGTGAGCTTGGTTATGCAGACTATACATGATAAGTCATTTCTTGATCTTTCAAAAAACTTTTTTTCTCTATGCAGACTATACACGATAATGGTGGCAGAAAGTTTTGGGTTCACAATACTGGCCCGTTCGGTTGCCTGCCTCAGAAACTGTGGTTAGTTCAACCAAGTTCTAGAGATTTGGATTCCCATGGCTGTATTTCGACCTACAACTCTGCTGCAAAAGTGTTTAACGAGGGACTGCGCCATTTATGCACAGAATTAAGGTCGGAATTGAAGGATTCCACAATCGTTTATGTTGATATTTACACGATCAAGTACGACCTCATTGCAAATGCTAGCAAATACGGTATGTCCATCAGCATATATAACTATTAATTAATAACTGTATATTTTGTGCAACGTTGTTGACCTTACATCAACGGTTTGCTTTTGGTAGGTTTCACAAGTCCATTAATGGCATGTTGTGGCTTTGGTGGGCCTCCGTTCAACTATAACATAAACATCACATGCGGTCATGGTGGCGCTCAAGCGTGTAATCAAGAATCTCGATTCATAAACTGGGACGGGACACATTTCACTGAAGCGGCTAATTCCATTATGGCTTCCAAAATTCTGTCTCAACGATATTCCACACCTCGTGTGCCGTTTGATTTCTTCTGTCACTGATGGTAATTTGGTCCTAATTTGTAGACTTTTTTGAGTTTTACCATCTTAATACTGATTTATATCAGATGGGCGCAATTAACAACTCATTTTGTTAGGTGAAGGTTTTCATCTGCTAGAAGTTATGGCTATGAAATATATCGTTTGCGTCTTATATCGAAAGAATGATACGCTTCGTGTTATTTTAGTAACATATATACTTTAATATTTAGTAAATTACAAAAATCGTCCTTTTTGTATTTCACTTATTGCAAACTGTGTTCTTTATTTTCAATAATTATAGAAAACGTACTCGATGTTTGCAAACCCTTGCAAGTTATGTCCTTTAGCCTTAACTCAGTTAATTTTTTGTGGTTAAATCTGACCAAATTGACCCCACATGAGGGTATTTTGGTCATTTTACTCCATGTGAGGTCCATTTGGTCATATTTAACCACAAAAATATCCTCATGTGGGGTCCATTTGGTCAGATTTAACCACAAAAAATAACTGAGTTAGGGCTAAAGGACATAACTTGCAAGGGTTTGCAAACATCGAGTATGTTTTCTGTAATTATTAAAGACAAAGGACACCGTTTGCAATAAGTGACATACATAAAGGACGATTTTTGTGATTTACTCCATTAATATTCTTAGGGGTGATTTGCATGGAATCTTGTTGATAATGTTCTTAGGAGTGATTATCTTTTTGGTTCCTGGTAGACATTAGTTAACGTTGAAGATTATAACCACAAACCTTTGTTTAAAATTATGCGCTGATGAAAACACATTATTGCGGTTGATGCTCTGCGGTTCCATAATGCGCAGGTGATGTGGCTTGATGCGCTGCATGAGGGTGTCGACCAGTATCTAAACAAATTAGACTGCACTGGATCGGGCCTTTTAACGCGTAAGAGCATTTAGCTTCTTTGTACTTAATTGGTTTTCAGTCCTCTTGGTACCTGATTCTTACCGTTAAACTATATTTGCCTCTGGCAGTGAATCATGCTCCTGTTAGGGGGGGGGGGGGGGGGGGGGGGGGTAAACGAATTGAGTCAAGACCCAAAACACTCCCCTTTTGCCCTTTTCTCTTCAATTTCTTTATGAGATAATCTTCTAGCACTTAAGGGTTTAGGCTTAGGAAATGGTGCAGGTGACGGTGGAATATTAGAACCTCCCACAGTCTTATTAGTGTAATAATTGGATTTGGTATTAGAATGATATGAGGTTTTGAAAGGGTCACTATGGTAAGTATATGAAGTATTTTTATCTTCTTAAATCCTGGCTAACATAGATGCCTCAGGTAAGGTTCATGGCCTAATCAACTTCACAGGATTGCCAATCTCAGGCTTAATAGCCCTTAAGAACAAACTTACTTCATACTCATCACAAAAATTGACCCTAGTCAAAGCTAGATCAAATTCTTTGCAAAAATCACTCAAAGAACCAGTTTGCCTCAAATCTACTAGAGCCCCCATTGCATACTGATTAAGGCCTAATCCAAATCTTGCAAGTATAAACCCCTTATAATCATTCCACAACATTCCTTCAATACTACCACCTCGATTTAACAAAAGATTGATGCCAAAGTATAGCTATATCTTCCGGATGAACTATTACAAATTTTACCTTGAGAATCTCAGGAGTAGCATCAATTTCAATGAAATGTTCTACCCTGCATATCCAACCTTCAATATTTTCACCATTGAATTTTGGGAATTCCATCTTCGTGAGCCGATTGTTGCTGTTATGATAAGGAAATTGTGAATTACTAGGACCAACAACCTGTTGCGTTTGGTTACTTTGATTATTGCTCAAAGCCTGAATACTTCGAATGATTTCATTCATCTGACTTTCCATTTGACTTTTCATAGATGCTATATTCTCAGCATTTCTTGGTAGCTATTCTAGACGAACTAAAGTTGCATCATGCTCTTGCAACTTTTGTTGCATTGTTTGATTACGAGTCGACATTTGGAATGAATTGATTATACACTCGTTATTTGTAATGAATCTGAATTAGAAATTGATCGAACAAAGACATCAATTCCGAGAATTGAAGAAATTGGGCATAAATTGATCGAACAAGGATAAATTTCAAAGTTTTGAATCGAAATTTTGAAAAGAAATCGATCGAACAATGATCAATTTTGAAATCGAATGAATCGGAAGCTTGATTGTGTTTGTTTGATTTGAATTGACACACAGAATTACCGAGAATCGGTAGCTCTGATACCAATTTGTTAGCTACAAATTGAGAACATAAGAGAAGAGAAATGGTTCAATTCACAGCTAATCTTCTCATTAACCAACTATCTCAACTAACTGTTACAACTATTACAATTAGACAACTATCCCCCAACTATCACATTATTACAATCTAACCCCTATGATTACAAACTATATCTAACATAATATGCCTCTTTCTACTCTCTAGCATCATGATGCCGACCAATGAATGTGGCTGAATTTGGATAATTAGATTACAGCACTAAAGTCGGATCACACCATTATTAAACGTTTAAAGAATGTATAATAAATGTATAGAGGAACATGCAACCCATACACTCTTCAATGTAAATTATAGTTTAAAACATATTATTAATATTAAAAGACCACTTGAGATTAAAGAAATTATATTAAAAGACTGTTTTCTCTCTTGGTTCTATGTATTTTCATATATCATATATCATATATACGATAAACATGTTTATAAATCTAGTATTTTCTTTTCCCAATTGGGCAGCCAGGTACTCAAGCAAGGACACCAACTTTGACCAACATGACAATATTACACAATATTATAAATTATTTGCATGCAACAAGATTAGTATAAAAGAGCACTAGTCCCATGAATAATTCACAAACACAAACAAACACAACCACAATAACAATACTATGGCATATTCTCAAACCCTCACAACTCTCTTCATCTTTTCACTTCTAACAATCTCATATTCTGCAACAGATCCATTCAAGCTACCCAAAAAAACTAACATTCACTTCTCCATTAGAAAAAACCAAACATCCCTTCAGTACTACATCGCATTTGAGGCTGGAAATCCGCAATCACATGTCACCGCATTAATTGACCTAGGAGCGCAAGCAGTATGGTTTGACTGCACGTCCTACGTCTCGTCTTCTTACAAGCGAGCATCTTGCGGCTCAAACCGATGCAAGAAAGCCTTGGGATCAGTCTGTGTCGGGTGCAACTCGACTCCTAGGCCAGGCTGCTCCAACAACACATGTGGTGTATACGCTTTCAACCCGTTAACCGAATACTTAACCGCTCAAGAGCTTGGTGAAGATACCGTTAGAGTAACATCGTCAAACGGATACGCTATTGGCCTTAATTACGAGGTCCCCAAATTCCAATTCTCATGTGCAGATACTGGCATTGTAGAAGGCTTACCTGGTGACAACACTAAAGGGTTGGCTGGTTTTGCAAGAACAGACGTCTCATTAGTTTCACAAATCTCATCTGTGTTCGGTTTGGCTAAAAAGTTTGCCCTTTGTATACCTGCTTCTACTGATCAAGGATTAGGTGACATATTTATCGGTGGAGGACCATATTACATGCCTCCTAGAGAGGAAGATCTATCTTTGGACCTTTCAAGCACCCCGCTCGTTATCAATCCGGTCAGCACCGCACCGATTTTCTCTGAGGGAGATGCATCAGATGAATACTTTATCAATGTTAAAAGCATTGAAGTCGACAACAAACGTGTTGCTTTTAACTCTTCTTTGCTATCCATTGATAGTAATGGAGTTGGGGGGACAAAGATCAGCACTGTAGTACCATACACCACTTTGCACTCGAGTATATACAAACCTTTGGTTAAGGATTTTGTTAAGGCAGCTGCAGTGGATGGCATCAAAAGGGTGGCATCTGTGGCGCCATTTGGAGCCTGCTTTGATGCCAAGACTGCTCCCAAGACGCTAAATGGGCCTGCGGTTCCAGATATCGATCTGGTTTTAGAGGGGATAAACATATGGTTTAAACTCTATGGTTCTAACACAATGGTGGAAGTTAAGAAGAATGTGATATGTCTTGCATTTGTTGATGGAGGAGCTGAGCCAAGAACATCGATTGTTTTAGGTGGGCATCAGTTGGAGAACCGAGTTCTGGAGTTTGATTTAGCTGCATCAAAACTGGGGTTCAGTCAACCTCTTCAGCTTTGGAACACAAGCTGCTCTCAGAGCAGGTTATTTTAGATTATATCCCTGAGTAACTTATGATTTGGATTTGGTTTTTGATCTTGTATCTTTCCATTGTAATGGTTTAATCCAAATAAATATTATTGCGGTTTCCTCTTCTGGAAGCTTTTGGGTCGTAATAGATAAAATATTAAACAGTGAGCAGGGCACTTGAAATAGAAAAACAATGGCTTTCGGATGTGGGTACTAAAAATATTGCAAGAGATTATTCTTTTCTTTCTTTAAATATTGTAAGAGGCAATAATTATACTAGCTTGGAATTAAGTAGGAATTTGTATTAATCCGTGCATATGGGCTCTATTAAAAGTATTAAACATAAATTTAATACGTGTCACATTATCAATATAATACAATTAGGCAGGGATTAACAGTTGGTTAGACCATGTGTATAGTGGGGCGTTTTTTTTAAAAAAATTTCAAAAAAAACGCCCAAAAACGCCTCCCCTCCCATTACATAGGGCGTTATTTGGCAACTTTTTTGAAAAAATTGGTAACCAGCGTTTTATTTAAAACGCTCAAACAAACAATTGCATGAGTATGACATGTTTGACTGGCCAATGGGAGTGGTCCAAGTGTAAGTTTCTTTTTTTTTTTATCCTTTTTAATGATTGGAAGGGGCATTATTTGGGCATTATTCCCACTACGCCACTTTCGCAATAAAGCCCCATGCTGACTGGACTGCCACGTGTCGAATAATGCCCCATGGTGGGGGCATTATTTTGTTTAACCACTACACATGGTCTTAGGGATGGCATTGGTGTGGTTATGGTAGTTGACAGTTTATTATACCGACTAGTGTGTGAACACACCGGATGCTTATGTATATATAGGTTTGTTTGTGTGTAATAAAAGTAAGGAAATCCCATTGTGATTTTACATGTAAAACTTTCTTGTTTGTTAATCTTGTTCTTCAATTTATTCATATACATTTCATTGTTGTGAGACACCTTCGTTTGGATCTATAATAAGTGGTATCGGAGACATACACAAGGTTCTAAAAATCCTTAAAGATCATACAAACATGAAAGGGAAGTTAAATTCAGAGAAATTAAAAGACTAGACACAGTGGCATCTCTAAGAATTCACGAACCGTATTCGAGCTCGAAAAATGTGCCCATATGCTTTAACGATAAACAATATAATTACAAAAATAACAAAAATTGTAGTATTTGATAAACAATGCAATTATGATAATTGACAAATTTATAGTATTCTAATGAGTTACATACCGTATAGCACCGGCTTGAGACTTCACCAATTCTTCCGCTCGTTTCCTTTTTTGACGTTTTTGCCATCCGAATGCTTGTTTGGAACCATTAACGCCTAAAAACATGAGCGGTTGCTAATACTCCAACGAACCAGGTCGTATGAAACAATATTGTGAAAATATGGAGATCAAAAGGAGGGATTATATTATGCAACAAACAAAGTAATTATATGTTAAAAGTGTTAAACGTTGTTAACACTATCAAGGGTGTATTCATCTAAAGGTTACCATCATATATGCATATAGTATAACCCCAATGTGCAAATATGCTACTTAATTATTTAAAGTATACATTTCTTGTATTAAGCAAAGATTAAAAATTAAAAAAATTAAAATGAAAGAATAAGCTTTGGTCAATTTTCTATCAATGAAAGTGATGACCTATCCGCCATAAATTAAGAAGATTAATGAGTTGTTTTGCCCATTCTAACCATCTAAAAATGGATTAAAAATTTGTTTATTAGAAATAGACCATGGATCTTGTCTTCAGACAAAACATCTTAAGAAAAACCTTGGCATTTATCGTTTAAACCAATCATCAAACGTGATCATCGACTATTTTCATCATACGTTAACATCAAATTGTGAAGCAAGCTCCACGATCAATTCCTTCACACTAAATCAACCAGGCATACACCAGCGTAAGACTCTATTTTATGTTTGCGTAGTCACGGTCCTTACAAAAGAATTCAAACCACTAGCACGAAGGCAAGTATGAGGGTTGCTTGATGAATCTTCGATTATGTAGGCCTTCAAAAGCTCATTTGGAACGTCGAATTTCGGTTGGACAGAACTCAGAGGTGGTTTTGATCCCCCAAGGATCAACACTTGTAATGAGCATATATAGAATTAGGGGACCCGGGGTGGAAACACTTTTCCCCGTGATGGAAATTGTTCACGCGTGATGGGGAGAATAACACCACCGCCACTCAATGAAAACGTGTCAAAATGACAACGCGTTATATATATGACCCGTTAGGCCACAGGGGGCGGAGCGTTTTTCTTCCGTGATGGCCATATATAACGCGTGGTTTTTCCGTGATGACCACCGCCACTGATTAGTTCAACGCGTGATGAACTCAAAATGTCCACCTTCCGTTATTTTTATCACGCGTGGAAAATGGGTGTTGTGAGGGGGTGTGAGGGTTTATTTTTGGGTGTTGTGAGTGATAGGCAATGCCACTAAAAAATGTTATGAGTGATGGAAAAATGGTTGATGACATGACGGAACTTGATTGGTTGCTTGTGAGTGATAGAATTCTATCACTAGTGACCACCCCACCCCCCTTATGGGGTATTGGGTGGTGAGGGAAATTGTTGGTTGTGAGGGAAAATTGTTGGGTGTGGCGAGTGACGGGCATTTCCACTAAAAAAAGTTGTGAGTGATGGAATAATGGTTGATGAGATGGCGGAACTTGATTGGATGTTGTGAGTGATGAGTGTGTAATAAGTGATGACCACCCCTACCCCCTTAACCGTTGGACAGAACCGTTGGTTATTGGTTCTTTGTATTTTTGTGTAATCAGTTCCGGTTATAACCGCCGACTAGATATTGGAATCACAAGAATCGTTTTATAATGATGTGCATAGACTGTATGCGAGAACTTGATGTATGTATGTATGTGATTTGTGTTCTAACATTTTCTTTCTGGTTTCATGTTGTTGTTCCAGGTAATAGCAGCAATCGAATGTGTAGCATTGGCTGCATTCCAAATATGTTTGCGGTGTTGCTGACATCATCACTTCTTGCTGATGGGATGGCAGTTTCAGGACAGGTAGATGTTTGCTTTGTTTGATACTTCAATTAGCAAATGGTTCTACCGGAACCGAATGGGTACCCGAACGAAGGTGCATATCACTATTGGGTTTCAGGCCCTACAATTATCAAAATTCGTTCCCGGTTCCCAGGTCAGGCCGGGCTAGTTCTTAAAGGTTGGGGATCATATTCACCACGAAACACGCTGAGAAGTGAAAAATGGTAGATTAGACTGGCCCGAGGGTGCTACTTTCAGAAAAAAAAAAAAAGGTATCAAATTTGTGTTGAAGCTACCTCGGGTTTCACTTTGCAAAGATGCAATTTCTTTTTTTCATTTATATATTGTTTTGATTTTTTCATTTTGTCAAATGCTGTACGAAATCTGTGATTGTGTAATCCAGAACTTGATTACAAAGACAAACTATTTTTGTTTATTTAGGTAGATAAGATATAGTAAAATCAAAAGGAGTGAAATAAATCTTATGACCTGTTCATTAAGTTGTTACTTCAGTTTAAACAAAACAAAACATTAGACCTATGTTATCAAATGTTTAAAACTGGGAAAGGGAAAGGGATATAAGACTTAAAATCAAGAGGCTAAAGAACAAATAATGCTACCAAAAGTCAAACCTTTTCTTTCAAATGCTCAAAAGTCAAAAACGGGTAGGTCAAGTAAGTCGAATCCAACATATTTGGCAAAAGCAAAAACAAATGTTTTGTGTTGGTATTTTTCCCCCAAACCAGCTAAAAACAAAAGCCTCATATAAAAAACATCAGATTCTTGATGTTCTCATGAATAGGTGGAAGTGGCCTCACTCCCGGGCCTGCGTTAGCTGCAGGCTGCACATAGAAACGACCTCGGTAGGCAGCCAGGTCTGCATAGTAAGCAGGAGGGACTACAAAATGCAAGTTTATATTATGATGCAAGTTTATATTGTGATAGTTAGAATCTCTTATAACTTAGAATGACGAATTACAAAAACAGAACATACCTAGCGCGACTGATCGTGAACACCTTACACATCTGAGGTTTAGATTAAAAGACAGATCGTGTCAGATTTTTTTCAAGGAAGTTAAAATTATTTAAATGGTTAGTTAATATACGTGTGGCAAAGATGGTAAGTGAGCATTTGCAAGTCATCTGGACTAATGTTGTTTTCATCAAACAGCACATGATAATGCATTGGGCGACTGGTCCCCTACAAATTATGTGTCTGTATAGATATATATTGCGTTACAAGCCTGAAGAAACAGCCACCACATTGTATGTATGTGTCTGTATAGATATATATTTAAAGAAAAAAAAGAAAAACACAAAAACCTACCGAGCGAATCCTGGCCATTTCAGTCACCATAACATCATGGAACTGTGACTCACCTACGCCGTCTCTGTTAATTACTCGGAAATATCAATGATTAATGTTTAATACAGGGAAGAAGAACGAAATGAGTCGTCATACCTGTAAAATATAATACGCTCAGGTGCTCTTCCGGTTGACCGATTAAAAGACTGCAAAAGCTCCCTGCAAAAACATGTTAGATGTAAAAACCCCATCTAACTGAAATCCCAACCAATATTCTTTATGAAAGCAACTAAACCTTACATAATCATTCCTCCTGGCTCTCCATCCCTTGTGGTGTACAAATCTTGAATAATCTCTTGCCTATGTCTTTGAGCAGATATAACTGATTTGTATCTTGTTGCTTCGGGCCAATCCATTGAAGCAACCACCTATAAATAACAGATTACTAAAAAAGTTAACTTCTAAAAACTAGATAAAACTTGAATGAACAAATAATAATTAATGGATTGATTATAACCACTAATGTAATAAATAAAGACCGATTAAACCATAAACCCAAGAATGTAACTTTCTAAAGATGGGTGACATTAACTCCAAATATTATTAGTTGGACGATCATGTTATACAATTTTACCCATTAGAGAATATCTACTACGCAAATCAACAAAGTTGTCTAAATATAAGAACAAAAAAAAGGCATTGCCAGTTATATAAGTAACCCCGTTAGAGCAAAATTGTACAAACTTTCACCATTGCAGGCATCATCTTTTTCTGATGTCCAGAGTAACCGGAGGCGGTGGCCGAGGCGGCGGTGAACATCGAGGTTTACCGTCGTCTTCTTCTCACCTTGGTGGTCAACGCCATGGAGGTCGTGGAAGGGGTGGTGGGGGTGGACGACGCGACTGAAAACAACCAGCTTCACCGTTATCGTCGTCTACTTCATCTAACTTTAGTGGTCAACGCCGTGGACGAAGAGGCAACAGGCGTTCACTACCGTCACTTCCTCCCAGTCCTTCCGAACCGGCAACATCGCGTCAACAACCGGTGCTTGATCTACCGACGAGGAATAGGTATGGCAAGGTCAGAGAATCATGTTACATACTAGCTAACCATGTATGTGTGAGCTATGGTGAACAAGATCCACACAAATATCTTCTAAGTTTTCTACCTCCGGTTGAATCTATGAACACCCATAGAGAAATTGTAAGACTTGCTAGCTTTTGATGGGACGAGAGTTGCTTATTCTGCTGGTCCATTGTCTTTCACAAGCAGAAACTTTGATGTTACGAATTGTGTTGGTCTTAGGCTTTGAAAGAGCCAATTCCAGTACTGAATGCCATTACCAAGCTCACCATTGCCAAAACCCGAGCTAAACAATGATGACCCATCGCGTACACAACTACAATACATAAGATATGTTTAGATGCATTAACAAAGCTGTAATTAAAAAAATTCTTGGAGCAATTAAAACAATCAAAAGAACACTTAGTTTTTTGAGAGAACATACTCACTAGTTTTTTTTATTGAAATCAAACCACAAAAATTACAAAACTTAACCCAACTAGCTAGACCATGACACAAGATTATACAATAATATAATCTCTTTTGGGGTGTTCTTTCTAGCCGATAAAACCCATCTCGAAAAACTTGAGAGCTTGGTTTTAAATTGCGTAATGCGCTCTGATGCGTTTTGGTCCAAAAATCTGATGCGTGATGCGCAATGCGTGATGCGCACGCATCACGTATACTGGACGTCTCTTAGTATAAAAGTACCATAAAATAATCATACATATAAAAACTACTTATAACAAACTTATAAAACATACTTAATCTTTAAAATAACAAAACATTAATAAACATACTTGGTCTTTAAAATAACAAAACATTAATAAAACATACTTAGTCTTAGACATAACAAAACACTTAAAAGGTAAACATACTCTTAACTACTAGTTTCTAATCAATTATCATTAAATCATCAGAAGTACCACCCAAACGTCCATCTCTTTCATCATCATACTCCCCTATATCTTCTTCAATCTCATTTTCATCATATAGAGCATGTCGTTAATAGCCATTTTATTACCTAACATAACTCAAAAGTCAAAATTCCAATTTCCAAGGCTTATTTTCCAGAAAAGTATCTTTTTCCAGCTGTGTAAAGCTGTGTAAAATAAAAAAAATAAAAAAGGGTGACTCTTCATTTTCCCTCCAAATCCAAAATAAAAAATCCCTTCATTTTACATGTTGCACGCATCAGACCGCATATTGCAATGCCTCGCATCATGCGATATCACCGCATCACTGCCGCATCACGTAATAGTCTCGCATCGTTACACCTGATGCGCTATTTCCACCGCAACGTGCGCATCACGCATTATGCGCGCATCATGCGCGCATTTTAAAACCAAGCTTGAGAGAACCAAACCCGATAAACATTAATTATAAGAAAATAATGAAATCAAGATTTATCTAATTAAGAACAATACTTAATCAAGATTTACCCCATTAATGATGAAGCTTCCTTTAGAACACATTTAAAGCGTTTATAGCTTCCCGTGGGTTGTGATCTTGTTTGCCTTTCAAAAGCTCGGTCAAGTAGGTCAAGTGGGTTGTGATCTTGTTTGATGGGCCATCATTGTTTAGTTCGGGTTTTGGCAATGGTGAGCTTGGTAATGGCACCCAGTACTGGAATGGCCTCTTTCAAAGCCAAAGACCAACACAATTCGTAACATCAAAGTTTCTGCTTGTGAAAGGCAATGGACCAGCAGAATAAGCAAATCTCGTCCCCTCTAAAGCTAGCAAGTCCTACAATTTCTCTACGGGTGTTCATAGATTCAACCGAAGGTAGAAACCTTAGAAGATATTTGTGAGGATCTTCTTCACCATACCTCACACGCACATGGATAGCTAGTATTTAACATGATTCTCCGACCACGCCATACCCATTTATCGTCGGTAGATCAAGCACCGGTTGTTGACGCGATTTTGCCGGTTCGGAAGGACCGGGAGGAAGTGACGGTAGTGAACACCTGTTGCCCCTTCATCCACGGCGTTGACCACTAAAGTTAGATGAAGTAGACGACGATGACGGTGAAGCTGGTTGTTTTCCGTCGCGCCGTACACCGCCACCACCCCTTCCACGGCCTCCGCGACGTTGACCACCAAGTTGAGAAAAAGACGACGGTAAACCTCGATGTTCACCGCCGCCTCGGCCACCGCCTCCGGTTACTCTGGACATCGGAAAATGATAATGTCGGAGATGGTGAAAGTTTGTACGGTTTTAGACAATATAAGAGTGGCGTTTGCATTGAGAATGAAATTCGAAATACTAGTGTTGTTTTGTCTTTTACATATACAACTATATCCTTTGGCATGATAAAAGACATAAAAGACAAATTACACTTTACTCGAAATATACAGGTAATAAGCAGACCTATAAAAGTCAAAGAACTCAAAATTAGACAGCCAAAAAGACATTGGTGACAGGGACTAAAATGCCAAAGCCATTTCTCGTTTGGTCATGTTGCCTTTAACTAAAAAAAAGGACAATGCCACCACAAATTTCTTCTTCGCTTAGGACGAATTATAAATAATACTTAATACCGTTATTATTATTAATAATTTTAAATTTTTTAGTATTTATGTTCTAAGAAAATGCAACTTTTATTAAGATAATTCAGATGGCTTATAATATAACAATCGATATAAGGCCTTAGTGTATATTTTAATCTCTTTAACCACATCTAAGTGTCGCATTACCCACTTTTTCCCATTTCGTTTCACCTCACTTCAACAAAACGGTTTAATCTTGTTAACTTCATCTAACGCTATTTTTAGTGGTTTTTGTTTTAAAAAAGAAAAGAATAATTAATTCAATCTTTTAACATCCCGTTAATATGTTAACATATAACCTCTTGAACGTCCTTTAACACAAGTAAGGAGTGATATACAATGCCGATTAACTTGTCATGTCAATGTTAACACCTCAAATGTTAGAGTATACCCCATGGTCTAATAAATCCTTAGATCTTAATAAATGTTATTCATATTACCATTTATGCGCATAGCAAGATATTATATAGCAATCTTAATTTTATTTATATTCATTAAACTGGGTCAATTTATTTTATATATACTATCATCATAAATGTGTTGAGAATATACTAACATGATCCAGAATTTATAAATGTAAATTAATATAAATTAGATAAACAGAACATATATACAGCAAAAGATAGATATTCGATAAAAAGGGAGTTAGAAAAACAAAAAAAGTGAAAAATGGGTTAGAAGTTAGAACTATAGAATTTAAATACAAAAATAAATAAAAGAAACAAAATAAAGCTAAATATAAAAATAAGTAAAGAAACAAAATGGTTTATGAAAAATATGAAACAATTTATATTCCAAAAAGATTTTTTTAGAAAAAAACAGCAATATATAGAATTTAAATACAAAAATAAACAAAAGATCAACAAGTTTTATGGAATACAACATATATTATATTTTTTAGAAATGTTTTATATTATGGAATACAAAATATATTACGGAGTATATTTTTTTAGAAATGTTTTATACTGTAACCTTTGACCTGATATTGACTGAAATGGTAAGGACAGACAAGACAAAATAGAGGCAGTATTTTGCAGTTTCCTCATGTGAATAAGCAGTACGGATACACGGAGGGTGTTGTTTGTTTGTTTGTTTTTTTTTTGATGCACAATTCGGGCCCAGTTAATAAATGAAGCCTGGTAAACAACTAAACATGACAAAATAATATTATTCATCGATCCATATATAACCAAATGTGGGCCGTCTGGATAAAATTAAACCACCTTAGGGCGTCCGGTGTGGTGTGGGGTGGTAAGGGTGAGCGGCAAGAGGGTTTGCCGCGCGGGAATACCGTCGCCGACCCTCCTTTACCGCTCGGTTTCAATCTTGATCGGTGAAGGGATGCCGCTGCGGTGAGGGGAGGAAGGAGAGAGAGAGGGTGTGTGTGTGGTGGGGTCCATGCCATCTTTCAACCAATCACACATTTTTTTTTAAAGTTTATCACTTCACCAAGTGTCTAACCATTGCCAACACTTTTCAGCATAGTTTAAACACTTTTCACTGATTGACGTGCCACACTCTGATTGGTTGATTTTTTAGTTTGGCACTCTCAAGTGTCTAACCACTCCTAATACCCTTATTGATATTAAGGTTACACATAAGAATCATCCTGGTTGAACACCGGTATACACTTATAAGTGCACAAAATAACTGGTTATTAATCGAAATTGTAACCGGTTGATAATTTCGATTAGTAGTTATTTTTAATTGTAGATTAGTAATCGGTTAGGGATCTTTTTAGAAATAATCGGTTATCTTTTAACGATGTACCCGTTAATCAGGAAAAATTACCAATAAAATAAAAAAACGGAAAATAACCGGTTATTACCTGAACCGGTTAAAGTAACAACCGGTGAAAGCAAAAATAAGAAAATAACAGGCGGTTAGGTTAACCAAAACGGTTAGAGAAAATAATCGGTTTGTGCACCCCTATATACACGCCAGCTGTGGGGGCGGCCGCCCCCCTGAAAAAAACAATTTCTTTAGTATTATACGTGCGTTAAAATCTCGACCGTCCCCCATAAAATTTTACAATTGCCCCCCTTAAAGAGATAAAGTGAAGATAGAATGATCGGAAATCTTGTCCGGCTGCGGGATGACGGTGATGCAAAACGCTGCATATAAGTTACTGATGCTTATATTTTTAGAAGGAAAGAAGAATAGGAGTCTATACACATGCCAACTATGTGGGAAGAATCACTAAAGTCATAAAGCCTTGATCATTAGGCCTGTTAACGAACCGAAAGTTCATGAACTGTTCGTGAACTTGTTCGGCGGGAAGTTCGTTTATGTTCGTTTATTTAATAAACGAACGAACACAAACAAAAATTTTTGTTCGTTTAATTAAATGAACGAACATGAACACACCTTGTGTTCATTCGTTTATGTTTGTGAACATTCGTTTATGTTCGTTCATTTATGTTCGTTTATGTTAGCTTAAATTTTAGTAAATATATAAATAGTTATATCAATATTAGGTTTTCTAACTAATTATATAAATATAACTAACTAGTAATTGAGTTTTCTAGTAATAAAAAATTGAAATTTTAAAATTGTTCTTATAGCGTAACTAATCACTTAATATTTATATAAAAACTACTTAATTTTAGTATCTATGAACCCTAATTTAGATGTGTTTTCGGATGAACTGTAATGTATTAGACTTGTTTGTTTGTGTTCACTAATTCTAAATTATATTTTTTCAATTACGTTCATTTGTGTTCGTTTATGTTTGTTCAATCATGTTAATTTATGTTTGTTTATGTTTATTCAAATATGTTCATGTAATTTTTTTGTTTATGTTTGTTTATGTTCATGAACTGTTCATTTAGGCTTTAAACGAACGAACATAAACGAACACGAACATGCCTGATTTCTTAATGAACGAACACGAACAAAAAAAAATGTGTTCGATTATATGTTCGTGTTCGTGTTCATGTTCGGTTTTAAAGTTTAATGAACAAACACGAACATGCATATGTTCGTGTTCGTTCGGTTCGTTTACAGGCCTATTGATCATACCCGTGTTTTGGGGGAAGTTCGTTTATGTTCGTTTATTTAATAAACGAACGAACACAAACAAAAATTTTTGTTCGTTTAATTAAATGAATGAACATGAACACACCTTGTGTTCATTCGTTTATGTTTGTGAACATTCGTTTATGTTCGTTCATTTATGTTAGCTTAAATTTTAGTAAATATATAAATAGTTATATCAATATTAGGTTTTTTAACTAATTATATAAATATAACTAACTAGTAATTGAGTTTTCTAGTAATAAAAAATTGAAATTTTAAAATTTTTCTTATAGCGTAACTAATCACTTAATATTTATATAAAAACTACTTAATTTTAGTATCTATGAACCCTAATTTAGATGTGTTTTCGGATGAACTGTAATGTATTAGACTTGTTTGTTTGTGTTAACTAATTCTAAATTATATTTGTTCAATTACGTTCATTTGTGTTCATTTATGTTTGTTCAATCATGTTAATTTATGTTTGTTTATGTTTATTCAAATATGTTCATGTAATTTTTTTGTTTATGTTTGTTTATGTTCATGAACTGTTCATTTAGGCTTTAAACGAACGAACATAAACGAACACGAACATGCCTGATTTCTTAATGAACGAACACGAACAAAAAAAATGTGTTCGATTATATGTTCGTGTTCGTGTTCATATTCGGTTTTAAAGTTTAATGAACAAACACGAACATGCATATGTTCGTGTTCGTTCGGTTCGTTTACAGGCCTATTGATCATACCCGTGTTTTGGGATTGTAAACTATGATCTCTTTAAGCTAAAATGTCTAACAGTAAATCGTCACTGTGTCTCCTGATTGTAAACTGTGGCCCCTTGAAGGTCCAACGTCTAACAGTAAATCGTCATTGGTTGTAAGTTGAAAAATCCTCTCTACTTAATCAAATGAAAATGTATTCAATTTAAAACCAACATACAAAGAAGCTGGTGAACAAATTATGAAAAATACCATAACGAATAACTCAAAGTAGAAAACTTAATAATCAAACATTGTCGTAAAAGCATGTAGATGCCATATTTTGCATTTCAAAATTTCACTTTTTGGGCTTTGCGTTTTTCCTTGCGATCTGCTTTCAACACAAATATACATGCCAACTATGTGCGAAGAAGCACTGAAGTTTGCAAGTTGTGAAAGTACCTCTGACTCCGGATTATAAACTTTGATCCCCCTACCATAAGGGTCTAACAGGAGATCGTCAGTGGCGGTAAGTTGAAAAAATCTATCGACTTGATCACCATATGAAACTGTATTCAGTTTAAAAGCAACTGACCAAAAAAGCAGTAGTGTTATTGTATTCTCTCCTCACCCAAATCATGCAATCATTGTGTCCTACAGATTTTGCAGAAATAACGACTAGAGAACCTTTGATGACTGCCAGTCCACTCGTTTCCCAAGTTGGCTCTGGCAACCCAATCGAAGAACAAACGTCAGAGCTGAAATCAAAAGTCATTATATGATGATCATAATAAATGTATTTATCAAATAAAAGTGTTCGCACATGTGTTTCGACCCAATGCAGTGCTCCATTGAAAAGACACTGGTATGAAGTCACCTGAGAACACTCATTAGGGGAAGCAATCTTACGCCAAGTGCGTGTCTTGATAGTGCAAACAAATAAAGTTGGGTGGGATATCCTCAAAATCTTGTAATCTTGGATGACGGGGTCATAACCAAACCCATAGAAAGGAAATTCACCACGAAAAGTACGAGGATCACGAATAGTTACTTTACGCCTAGTTGAAGGGTTCCACAGAGTCATACCCTTTCCATATGCACGAACACATAGAATCCCATTACACGAACCAAAAGTTGATCTGGCATCTGTGAAAGGATACTCGATTGGTGTTATGCCCATATAGGAATTATAAGGTAATTGGCCTTCAGAATGGAATGTATAGAAGTTTTTAGTCTTATATATTCCTTTATCTTTATATCCATCGTGGTATATGCACATGAACTTTTTCGAAGAACGAAGAGCATGCAAACGGATGAAGGCGGGGCTACCAATACGAGCACATAATGATTTGGAAACTGCTCTAAAACGGAGAAGGGATTTGGTTGGTAGTCTTGAGAAGTGTTAAATTAAATTATGGCAATATGTTAATTCATGTTGCTACATGTTACACATCATAAAGTTGTTTTGAACTGTTATATGTTATTATAACTGAAATTGGGTTATAAGTGTACAGGTTCAGGAGCTCAGGGGTATAAGTTGTACAATCAGAGGACAAAAGTGCAATAAGGGAAAGATGAAGGGCTTATTTGAAATATCGTTTTTATCATGTATATAAGAGATTGATACAATGTTTTTTATCATCTCTCTCGAAGTCTCTATTGGCTCTCTCTTCCAGGGGATTAGGGTTTGTATAGTTTGAATTTGTATTGTTCATAACAGATCAAGTGTGATATGTTAGATCTCGTGTGAGATCTTGTTATCTTGGTTTGTATAGATCAACTGATTATCATCAGTTGATCATCTTTCTTTCTGTATTGTTACAAATATTTTGTGAGATCTAGGGTATTGGGGGTGTTTTTGGTTTGGGTAATTCAATTTAAATTTTGTCGCTGTTTTTTATCGCTATTTCTTTGTGTCTTTTGATCTATCTTGATTATCATACCATTTTTACAAGAAGATTTGAACAGTCATCTCATCACATAGATCTTTATACATTTTGTAACCCAATCCTGCATGAAATGAGAAATTTGTTTTTCTAAACTAACTCCAGTATCTAAATTATAATTATAACTAATTAATCAACACTAGGACACTTTTTATGAATTTTGGATTAGTTCTTTAGAAGAAGAATGTGGCAGGAACCATGCATGATGAAGAATGGAATTTGAGAATAACAAAACGAATAACAGGTGACCCTTAAAAATTGATCAAATATAACAACAAGGATCCGTGATTTACCTAAAAATTTCTTTCGATAATTTGCAGTGCGGTGGTGATTTTACACAGCAGAACACAACTGCCGAATCGGTACGTATTTGTGAGGGAATAGAGAGATGTGGAAACAAGAAGGGTTGCGAGCAAGATGTGAAAAGTTTTAGGATATTCGATGTTTTGCTTGTTGCGGATAAAGGGGACGTCGCTTTAGATTTTGTAAAGACTCATATAATATTGTTTTTTTCCTTATTATGTTAACTAGCTTAGAACTCCGTGTTTTACACGGGTTGCATAAATTTAATTTTATATAAATAAGCAATATAGTTATATCTTTAAAATAATTCGTGTATTGTACCAGCTAAATAAATATAATATAATTGATTAAGAGGAAAAATAAAAGAAATAATAAATAAATTAGAGAGATCCGTGTAGTTTGTGATGTAATATTATTTTCTTATTTTTGTATCATATTAAATATTAAATAACAACAATAATAATATTAGAATATAACTTAACTAAATCTAATTCAAATGAGAATAAAAATTTATATATTTGCGTGGTTCTACAAAAAAAAAAAAAAAAACATTTCTATCTATTACGGAGAAGGAGAAAATACAAATTATATATTTTATTATTAATTCAAAGTTCGATCAAAATGTTATTATCCTTAGCTAAATTATATTTAGTTAAACTATTGTTTAACGGGAAAAAGAAATTGAAAATAAAATAAGGTGATTATTAATTCAGAGTTTGATTAAAAAGTTATTATCTTTATCTAAATTATATTTAATTAAACTATTGTTTAATAGGAAAAGAAAATTATAAAATAAGATAAGGAGTCACCAGATATTGGCACGTGTCAAAAAAAGATTTTCATGTATTAGTATAGAAAGATTATTTTTCAGATATTTCAAAGTTAGTTAATCTCGTAGTTTTTTCAAATTTTCATCATGTGATTCGGACTTATCATTTTTTGTAGCATCTTCTTTCAAAATACTTTCAACGACCTTACCTACCACCTCTGAATCATCAATATAATCAGATTTGGAGTAAGTGACATCAAAGTTATCTGGCAATTGGTCAACCATGTCGAAAGCTTTTGCCACCTTCTCGTCATCATAGAATGTAAAGTTTTTCTCAAATGGTGGTGGAACCTGATGATATTCTGAGCCAATTCCTTTCTTGTTTTTCTCAGAAACATTATCATCCGGTTTGATATTAAATTTGCCTTCAAGAATGTATGAAGAAGCATGATAACTATGAAGTTTATTATTTTCTTGTTCTAAATCAGCCATTTTACATTTAAGCTCAGCAACTTCATCAATATATTGATTTACAACATGTTTTATTTCATATTTGTTTTTAAGTGTTTGCGATGTTTCTGAATATTGTGTAAGTCTAGCTTGAATACATTTCATTTGACTTTTCACATCTTCATATGCTTCTTTTACTGTATGATATGACAATTTTATTCTATAATATTCCTTTTTCATTTTTTGAACAACATTTTCTTTTTGTAAACATTCTTCGCTCATTGTTGAACACTTTTATTTCAAAATCTCATTTTATTTTCCAAGAACCTTACATTTTTTGTGTCAGCTCTTCATCTTTTTGTTTCAAAACATTTTCATTTTCAATCATCTCTTTACATTTTTCTTTGAAAACTCTTTCAATTTTAGTAAATTCGGTATTTCTTGATTTTAAGTTTTCATCTTTTTCAGTACAGGCACTGCATATTTTTCATTTATTTCATCATTTTTATTGTCAGATTTTTCATTTATTTCATCATTTTTATCCATTAATTTATCTTTGTTTGTCGATTCAGAATATCCAGTTTGAGTTTTTTCTGTTATCACACCTTCTTCTGCCATCTCCTTCTGACTCTCATCATTCTTCTGTTGATTTTCATCAATGGTCTCTTCAGCCGTCTTTTTCAACTCCTCAACCATCTTCTCAACATTTTTCTTGAGTTTTTCTTCTTCTTTCTTTTTCAAACTTGGAAGCATTACTTCTCTTATTCTCTTCTCCATGTTTGGGATATAAGTTTTATCTACAAATTTCTTCGAATACAATTATTTAGAAGTAGGAATTACCTCAAGTAGTGCTTTAAAATCTACACTCCTTGATTCTACTATTGGATTTCCTTTATAATCAGTGTAACATTCTCTCTTTTTATCCCACCTACCTGCCTTATTAGCTTCTTCGAAAGCTGCTCGCATTTCATCCAATCTGTAACATGCTATGTTTCTTTCTCTCAAAGTTTTCTCTCGTTTCACTTCCATGATTTTCTCCTGCAAACAAACAATCAAAACACTTTTTGAAACTTGATTTACACAAATGAAGAAGTGGTTGATTCGTGCGGATTGACAATGATCGGATCCGTATGAATGAACAACTTGAGAATACCCTGTAACAATTCAACAAACACTTAAACAAAATTTTGAAACACAAACAACAACAATCACTTAATATGCGCGAATGTGAGGATATTGGTTCGTGCAGATTAACAATTGTTGATCCGTGTGAACTTAATGTTAAAACCAAACAACCCTCAATCTCTTGAAACCTTATATGTGCAGATCCACGCCCAAGTGCGGACGAACAGAAACTTGTGCGGATCAGCTGATAACTACGGATGGAGTTAGATCTGCCGACGGACTATCATGTGCGGATGAGCAATGATTATTGATTCATGAATAATCAACCAATATCAAGTTCTTGCGGATCATCTTAGTTCAAAAAAATCTGATATATGCAAACCTACTAACTCAGATCCGCACTTATATTCCAATACAGATCCGCGCAGACGTGAATTTTGTGGATTCGTGCGGATGAACCTAAATGGATCCGTACGAATGCATAACACACAACACTCAATCAGATTTTACTTAAATTCGTGCGGACGAACTATTTCTGGTGCGAACCTGGAAACAAGATTTCTCTAACTTTTGATCACTTGATCCGTGTATATGACTTTGATCTTGGTCCGTGCGGATCAAGAAACCTAGATCCGTGAATAACATGTGACTATGATTCGTGCGGATCAAGCTTTTCCTTGATCCGTGCGGATGTATTTTGACAAAACTCAGATTTGTTTAAACTATCTAACAACCAGATCCGTGAATACTCTCACTCTAGATTCGTATGAATCTACTCAAAACAGTCATGATCCGTGTAAAACTAGATTCGTACAACAAATAGTAACCTTGATTCGTGCGGATCAAAGGTGTGCAAACCTGTGAACGGATCTGCGCAAACTTTCAGCAACAGTTTCATGGTTTTTCAAAGATTTGATTATGATTATGTTTGAGTTTTGATCTGAAAGTTTGAAGGCTTGTTTAAAAATGATTTTTCACACAATATGTTTGAAAATCAGACGTTTTTTACCGTGGAAACTTTGTGAATCTGAGATTTAAAGATGAAAAGAATGAGTAGAAGAAGAAATTATGAAATTCAGATGAAATCTGCTCTGATGATGCTTGAAATTGCTTGAATCTTGTGTTTTCAATCCTTGCAATCAATCTCCCGCTCTGATACCACTTGTTAGTTCGTGTTAGGATCGATTCCGTTACACCGTTGACTGCATAGATCTCATATGTTGTGCGGAATACAAGTACGAGAGTGGACCAGACAAGAACAAGCTAATTAAATGTTGTTTTCTATTACCGATTGAAAGTTATAGCACCACGAAAACAATTTGGCATAGTTTCATCTCTCAAAACCAAAGTTAAAAATGAACAAGACAACTCCTCTATTTATAGGGCAAGTCCATCCTTAACTACATATACACCCCCTAACTAAGGATGGAAGGATGAACTTGTCGCAACCCCCGCCCCCTAACAACCCGGGAACGGGCGGCCGCGGCCAGTTTCGGTGGTATCGGTGTTTATCATTTTGGCAGCGGAAATTACATCAGGACCATAGTTAGGAAATATTTTATCAGAGTAAAATACCACGCTTTTAATATATTAAACAAATGGGAAAATCCCAAGTTTCAAGTACACACATTTTTCATAGGGATAAACCCTATTTTATTTAAATAAAACATCTCTTTATTTTAGGTAACTTTATAGCCACTTTTCCAAGCCTTCAGTGCTGTCCAGCTGGCTTCTATTTGGCTTTCACATTTTGTTACCTGAAACTTGTTTAAAAATATTTTGTCAGTGGGAAATACTGGTGAGTGAATCCCAGTTTAATCAAGATAAGTAAAACCATTGTACAGTATTGAGGGTGGTCGCGCAATTACATTTGTTTCCATCTACTTTAATTACCAACCACGGTACTGTCAACCCGACTTGTGGTCATGTTACTACTCACAATGTAGTAACAATTTTTTTATAAAAACCCCAACATACTGACGATAATTGTAGAAAACAAATACTCAATCACTGTTTAATATAATGCTAATCGTATTAGGTTTTGTAAAAACAGTTTGCAAAAAGGAGATTACTCACATTGCTTTTTAGGGTTTTCTTTAAGGATTATCTGGTGATTATCTATAAATTACACAAATGCACACGCGTTAGTATAATAATCCAATATTTACATTAGTAATACCCTCCCCGAGACGGCATTCCAACGACTACGTCGGGCAGAACCACGATAGCCATTACGGAACCCTGGATTAATCGGGCAGCGTATCTAATACGTAACCGGGGTTATGATACTTACAACGAGGCAGGGCTTCGTTAATTAGGGGGTATTATGCCCGAAAATCACTTTGACTATATAGAAATTCGAGAGAGAAAGAAACTGTGAGCGAATTCGAATGATCGGCCGATGGCCTCTATTTATAGGGCCTGATTTCAGGTTCCTCGCGGCCCGCGAAGGACGTAGCCAAAGGCTACGCGGCCCGCGACGTAGGTCTGTAGGGCCTAGCTATGACCGATCATCACTTATAAGCTCGACACGCTTGCGAACGTGGCAGCTCCGGGCTGCGCCTCTTGTCCTATCGCTCGTGCCCCGCGTAGACCAAGGAGGGGTCTTACGCGGCCCGTGACAGCCCTAAAAACTTGGTTTTTTAATTAAATTTAATAAAAATAAAGGTATTCGGGGCCTGTTTTTGTATACGGGGTGTATTTTAGGACATATAGGGACACTCTAAATATTTTTAGGGTGTCAGAATTATTTTGGAGGGTTGTTATATCCTCCCCACCTTGTTTTAGAGCTTGTCCTCGAGATCTATTGGAACATGTGTGGATATTTCTTTTGCATTTCTGATTCAAGCTCCCATGTGTACTCTGGTCCTCTTTTGGAGTCCCATTTTACTTTGACCAGAACTAATCTCTTGTGCTTGAGGTTCTTAACTTTCCTGTCTTCAATCTGTAGAGGCTTCTCTACAATTTTAAGTTGTTCATTTACCTCTATATCCTTAAGAGATACTACCAGTGATTCATCAGCTAAGCACTTCTTGAGATTAGATACATGAAATACATCATGTATTCCTGCCATTTCCTCTGGCAGTTGTAGCTGATAGGCTACAGGTCCTATTCTTCTAATAATCTCAAAAGGTCCAACATACCTAGGGCTTACCTTTCCCCTTTTGATGAATCTTACCACTCCTTTCCAAGGAGAGACTTTCAATAACACATTGTCTCCTACCTGAATTTCCAATGGCTTTCGTCTGTTATCAGCATAAATCTTTTGTCGATCACGTGCTGCTTTCAGTCGTTCCTTGACTTGAATGATTTTGTCGGTCGTTTCTTGTACTATTTCTGGTCCAGATAATTGTTTTTCTCCAATTTCTGCCCAACAAACTGGAGTTCGGCACTTTCGCCCATAAAGTGCTTCAAATGGTGCAGCGTTGATACTTGTATGATAACTGTTATTGTAAGAAAATTCTATTAATGGTAAGTGATCGTCCCAATTACCTCCGAAATCAATTACACAAGCTCTAAGCATGTCATCCATTGTCTGAATTGTCCTTTCGCTTTGTTCGTCCGTTTGAGGATGATAGGCTGTGCTTAGATTCAACTTGGTTCCCATTGCTTTTTGGAAACTTGTCCAAAAATGAGAGGTAAAACGGCTATCCCTATCAGAAACAATTGATAAAGGAATTCCATGTAATGAAACTATTTTATTTACATATAGCTTAGCTAATTGTTTCATACTGAAAGTTTCCTTCATGGGTAGGAAATGAGCTGACTTAGTTAGCCTGTCTACAATCACCCAGATTGTATCATTACTTTTCCTAGTTTTGGGTAATTTGGTAACAAAATCCATTGTTATCAATTCCTATTTCCAAACTGGCATTTCTAACTGCTGCAATAAACCTGAAGGTTTCTGATGTTCGGCTTTTACTTGGGAACAGGTTAAACATTTAGAAACATAAACTGCTAAATCCTTTTTCATTCCTATTCACCAGAAGTTCCTTCTTAAATCCTGATACATTTTATCATTTCCAGGATGCATTGTATATTTAGACCTATGGGCTTCTTCTAATATACGGTGGCGTAGGTTTCCTAATTTGGGTATCCACATTCTTTTCTTATGGAATCTCCAGATTCCATCTGTTCCTTGTTCTAATTCCTTAATCATTCCTTTTAATTTTTCAGTATCATTCTTGATTACTGATTCTTGTGCTTTTCTAATCTGTTCATTTAAATCTATCTGTAGATTTAATTTAAGAGAACGCACTCTTTTTGGCTTTTCACGACACTTTCGATTTAAAGCATCAGCCACTACATTTGCCTTTCCTGCATGATACTGGATATTACAATCATAATCACTAAGTAGCTCCATCTAGCGTCTTTGTCTCATATTCAATTCCTTTTTTCCAAAAACATACCTTAAACTCTTATGGTCGGTGAAAATGGTAAACTTACTACCGTAAAGGTAATGTCTCCAAATTTTAAGAGCAAAAATTATAGCTCCTAATTCCAAATCCTGGGTTGAATAATTTTCTTCATGATTCTTAAGTTGTCTAGACGCATAGGCTATAACCTTCTGACGTTGCATCAACACACATCCATAACCTAACTTAGAGGCGTCACAATAGACTACAAAGTCTTCAGTTCCTTCTGGTAACGCTAGTATGGGTGCATTGGTTAGTCTTTGCTTAAGAATTCTAAAGGCTTCGTCTTGTTTTGGTCCCCATTCAAACTTAACAAATTTACAGGTTAGCTTAGTTAAGGGAATGACTATTCTAGAAAAATCTCGAATAAATCTTCTATAATAACCGACCAATCCTAAGAAACTTCTAACCTCGGTTGGTGACTCAGGGGTTTTCCATTTGGTAATTGCCTCGATCTTGGTGGGATCCAAATGAATTCCTTCATGATTGAGAAGTTTGCAAAATGAAGTATTAATAAAACTTTGGTTCGCACCAGAGTCAAATAATACTTTAGCAAAAACATCATTAACTAAAAACGTACCGGCTATCACGTCCGGGATCATCTTAGCTTCTTCCGTAGTCAGAACAAATGCCCTAGCATTCTTAGTAGTCTTGTTGTTCATGGCTGGAACTAGTTTCGGACAGTTCGGCTTGATATGACCTTTTTCTCCACAGTTGAAGCACATTCCATTATTTGGTTTCTTCCTACAATCTTCTTCCTCGTGTCCTGGTATCTTGCAGAAATTACAATAGGTGGAGCATTTTCCTGAATGCTTCTTCTTGCAAGCTTTACAATAAGGTGCAGAGGTAGACCTACATTTTTTCCACGGTTGGAATTTCCATAACGAAATTCTTGGGTAAGCCTTTGAGCCAGGTTCCTTCTCTGGTCCTCCTCTCGTGTACGCACTAACTCATCTGTTAATGTGTTTGCTATTTCTATGGCTTCTTCTATAGTTTGAGGTCTAGCCGCCTTGACTACATGCCTAATCACACTGATTAATTCCCAGATGTAACGGGAGATTAATACTGGTTCTAGTGATGCAAGGGTTGGCACTATTCTAGCATATTCAAAGAATAACGTAGTATAACCCTTACTATCTACTCCAGTCATTCTAAGGTTTAGGAATTTATTTGCTATCTGTTCTTTTTCATTGGGAGGGCAAAATTTTCTTTCCACCATGTTCTTAAATTCCTCCCATTCCATATTGTAAACCCTGTCACTTCCCCTAGACTGGAGGATAATGTTCCACCATTCTAAGGCTGAGTTCTTAAACAGATTGGAAGCAAACATTATCTTATCCTCTTCCGCGCACTTGCTTATTTTTAAGACAGCCTCAGTCTTTTCTATCCAGCGTAGAGCTGCAAGGGCCCCTTCATTGCCCGAGAATTCGATTGGTTTACAAGACCAGAATTCTTTATAAGAACAACCATAAGACATGGTTCTTCTTCTTTTGGGAATGGGCATTTGAAGTATGGGTCCATTGTTTACGCTATGCTCAGGTTCAGTTGGTCGTTAACTGCCATGATCACTTTTGTTTTCTGCTTCCTTAACCGTTTTAATAATATATGGCATCGCATCTATTATTCCTTATGCCACTATGTGTTGAATGTCACTGTTATCCACTGGGTTTCCATTATCATCATTGTTCGTGTTATCATTATTCGGGTTATTTTCATTCTGGTTTTCCTGGTTCACTTCGTTGTCCATCTGAATTTTAAATATTTGCCACATATTAATATCACAAAAGAATATTTAATTAATCACACAACACGCATATTGATCAAAATCGTCGAACATTGCGACTTACTCTTTCTTATACTATGCATCCATATATATTACAGTACAACTGAAATTGAAATTACACTACTATTAGGCATCCATAGCTATTGTCTAGATTTTTTTTCCAACACACACACACACACATATATATATATATATATATATATTATTTTAATATTATTATTATTATTACTATCACCATCACTAATATGGGTTCATCCAGAACTCCATATTACGCTCGTCATACTTGCAGACGAGTCGTTCTCCGATCTGCCTCATCCTGTCACTACCTTCCAAAATCTCCTCACCAAAGTTCGGAGTTCTTGCACATTCTCTGCACTCATTGGGGGTGCAGGGGCTGGTACTGGGTTTGGGAACTGGGGCATGGGTTCTTGGTAAGGATAAGGATTCTCTAAAATTTCCCTGATGTATTCATCGTAATCATAGTAGGGATCTAGAGGGTCCAAATCTGGGTAGGCTGCTAGGTTTGGCATGGGTTCGTCTTCTGGTATTGGGTAGAGTTGCTGGTAATCCCTATGGTCGTCAAACCACGGGTCGTAGTTTGGGTCTAAGGGATTGGGTGTTGGTATTCTAGGTATCTCATCTGGGTTGAAATCAGGCATTGGGATTTCATTTTCTGGATTGTTTTCAATTTCCATTGGCTCGGTGGGAAACAGTGGTAAGGGCTGGGGTGCTATGAGTTGCTCCAGGTTAGGGTCTGCAACTCTGGTTGCTAGGATATGGAAATTTGCTAGACTCCTATTGAGCATATCATGAGTGTGAGCATTTGTTTCTCTCTTGGCGGCTGCTACAGCACGCTGTTGTTGTGATATTTTCATTCTCTTCCTACGTTCATGCGCTCCCCTACTAAACCATCTTCTCTTTTTAGGAGGGAATTACTCTTCAGACTGAGCCTTAAACACGAATATCCCATCTTCATTGTCAGCTGAATACCCTGAGAGGGCAGGCTGTGAAGACGTGTCTTCGCTCCTAGGTGAGCTGGACAACTGACGGTAGGCGTCGGAAGGTCCTTGGTCGCTCATACTATAAACTAACAAATAGTCAAATAACACACAACAATAAAATACAAATATGCATGTAGTTCCGTAGAAAATTTCCTAACATATTGAATAACATCTTGGTGTTAGCAGAACACCTCTGTGGCTGAATCAGTGGCTTAGCTCTGATAACACCTTCTGTCGCAACCCCCGTCCCCTAAAAACCCGGGAACAGGCGGCCGCGGCAAGTTTCTGTAACGCCCAGCGCCCCTAAGCTTTAGGACTTTGTCAAGATTAGTCCCTGAAGTTTGTCTATTTGTCATTCTAAGCCCCTAATCTATGAGAAAGTCTATGTTATATACCTGAAATGCCTAAATCTACGTGTTGAATGTCTATATCTTGGGAATGTCTATAACTATATGCTTGGAATGCCTAATTCTATATCTGGAATGCCTAAACCTATGTTGGAATGTCTAAATATACGATGGAATGCTTAAATCTATGTTTGGAATGTCTAAATCTATTTGGTGCTCGACTCTTTAGACTCGTGAAACTTGATTCTTGGTTGAACGAGAGACTAGAGCCTTGTCACTGGTGGGATCTATTAATTTTGTAAACTTTTGATGTGTATATTGTAATCTAGCTATTCTCTTACTCAAATAATACGTAACGCCTAATCTAACTCGCAAAACGAATCAGAAACGGGAACACAGAAAGGCGGGATTGGCCAGACTGGCAAACCGATCGGATTGCCATCTGATCGGATTACCACCCGGCCAGATTACCACCCGGCCGGATGACCACCCGATTGGATGACCATCCGATCGGACTCCCACCCTACCCGTGTGCACCTTATCCTCTTTACTCACTCTCACACTATAAATAGAGTTGTCACATCACCATTTTCAGTGATGTGACAGCTCTGCCCGACCAGACATGCTTTCTCCTCAATTCTTCCTTTCCTCGTCGATTTCGGTACGTTTCAAGCTAGAATCCTTGTACTTTCTTGATCTACACATCAGTCTCTACGTGATTCACACTTGAAATCACACCTTTCACCTTGAAATCTCTCGGATCTGAGTTCTTGAGGGTGATGTCATCATGGGGGTTTGTACAAACTGCCATGTGATGTCATTCTCAGCAAGATCTAGCCCAGATCTAAGATATTTCATGCATTTTCACACTAAATACAAGCTAAATCTAGACTTTTTCATATAAAACTTGAGTATCTTCATCTTTTCTCAAACTTCTACTTTGAATCGGTGGAAACTGAGTCTAAACGGACTATAGACTTGGTAAATAGTCTAGAGTCGGCTTAGATCTGAGTTAATACCAGTGGAGACGAGCATGGAACGGATTCTGACATTTACTCGTTACGAACAGATGACTGATCGGACAGGGGTGATTCCCACCCGATCAGAACGGTGGTGTGCTAATGAGTTTATTGTTGTCACAGTACGTGCTGTACCATCACCGTTAAATTCGAAAAATGGAAATTTTACAAAATAGTAAACAAGAACAAGAGTCGCCCGATAGGGCAGCAATTTGATCAAACAGTCGTCCGATCGGACAACCACCCTATCAGGTGACACTTGCCTTGAAATATTTCAACACTTAGTAACTTTCCAAAATTTGAAGTCTTGATCGAATGGCAACCTGACATGATGTCGCGGTCACAATCAAATTTAATCCAATTACAACTAAGTAGATAGCAGTAAGTGGGTATCGAACACAGGGAGTTTGTGGAAAATGTGCTATTTCAATTGTTTCTCTAAATTAACTAAATTAGACTAATTGCAAGAAAATAAAATTCAAGAGTTGATTTGAGTGAATTGGTTTAAGAACTAAATTTAACTAAATAAATTGCAAATGAGGAGTGCTGGTTGTAAGTAAATTAGAGACAAATGACCATCCTAGATTTCCGGTTTCAATTGACATTCATGTTATCATTCCACTAGAAAGAACTACATAGACATAGTTCATGTGTGACTACTTGCAGTGATGAAAGGGAACTAAGTACTCAGATTCCTAGAACGTGAGGTTGTTACCCGATGATCAATCAACCCTTACCCAAGCCTAACTATACCCATGATATCTCGATTGCCAACGGCACCAAGAACGTATGGTTTCTAATTAGTTTAACGCAAGAATTAACAAGTTACTAACAAGCAATCACACACCATAACAAACAAACCATTAAGATAAAGATTGTAATTCTAGAAATAATGAAATCAAACATGAAATGTCTAAAGTAAACCTTCAATCCAGGATGATCACAAATGTTTAGCCACTCATGGCTTGAAGCAATATCATAACAAAAGTTCTATTGTTCATCAAGATCAAAAGCAACAAAAACTAGATGAAAAGATAGTGTTTTTCCTTGCCAAAGTCTCCAAGATACTCCCAAAATCGTGTACAAGCAAGTGGTAACCGAAAACCAATGATAAGTCTCCATAAATCCCCTCAAAATGGTCATTAAATGCGTGAGTTACAAGTTTGGATCAGTCGGAGCCGTAACCTACGGCTCCCAGCCGTAGGTTACGCCAAGCAGTGAGTCTTACGGCCAGGAGCTCCTGTCTTACGGCTGGCAATGTTGAAAACTTGTTTTCAGCATAACTTTTTCGTTTCAACTCCGTTTTCTTCACCGTTTTCGCCTACGTTCTCGTAATTTCGTCCTCTATCATGCTATCCTCTTAATTCTTCAATTCCAAAAATTGATTTTTTATTGATGCTCCAAATTCTTTCCCTTTTATGCTCCATTTGCACCTGCACGTCCAAACAACTAGTAGTTACCAAGTTCAAACAATTAAACGTATAAAGCATGGGATTTTAATCTTTTTAAGGCACTTAAGGGTTGTCCTATGGACCACCCGTCACAACCCGATCGGACAGCCGTCCGATCAAGCAACCATCCGATTGAGATGACCCAGGGTACAAATCGTTCGGATCGAGTGGCAACCCGATCGAACAGTCATCCGATCGGGCAGCCACCATATTTTTCCCAATTGCACGTCAAGTGGAAACCCGATCGGATGGCCATCCGATCGGGCAGCCATCCTGTTCCTTCTCCACCAAGTGGCAACCCGATCGGATGGCCATCCGATCGGGCAGCCATCCTATTCCTTCTCCACCAAGTGGCAACCCGATCGGATGGCCATCCGATCGGGCAGTTATCTTTCCTCTCACGCATATATGTCACCCGACCGACTAGCAGTCCGATCGGATTGCCATCCGATCGGACAGCCATCCGATCCAGTGACAGTTTCCAATTCTTTATTCAGTCTCGGCTGTTATCCTATTGTAATCTAATCAGGCTAATCCTAGAAAGAGCTCCCTTTGATCCAATAACAGTTATGTCTATTAAGCAATCACTTATACTCGATCCCCTTTTACTTTAAACTTTTGGGGTGTAACATGTATGCTATTAAACTACATACTTTTGGCAATCTAAACTCTATCCTATGTGTTTGCGAAAACTTGTGCATTCTAGTATTCTATTTGTGCTATGTGACGTTTAATCCAGGGTGTTTAGTTCCTCCTTAACAATAGTAGCGCTATAGGAGAAGCACCTCTCTTATTATTCTCGGGGGGTATTGTTAGGAGGATTCTAGTTTACCTTGAGTCTTGGGTAAACACTAAAGCATCGGGATACTTGGGCTATCACTGCGTGGACTGCGACACTAGCACGGCTAAAACTATTTTTATTACATACATTGTGGATATGAGTTGTTTTAAATCTATTATTCTATTATCAAACTTGTATATTCGCCAATACTTTTGTATTTATATTTTAATACATGTTGCAGGATGATAAGTAGAGATGGAACATGGAAATCAAGCTAGGGGAAATGCTTAGAAACGTCACTCTAGCTAGTTTAATCTTTTGAACAATTTGAACAATTATGATCTGGGTTTTGTAATATGTTATTTGGTGATGTTTGAATTCTAGACAATCATGCATGAAATCTATTTAATTCATATTGTAATAATAGTGTTATGAAAATTCTCATGAGCAATCTGAACGCCTAGTGCTCTCACTCCTATGTTTTCGCCATCGGTTGGGGTGTGACAGATTGGTATCAGAGCCATAACTATAGGGAATTAGGATAAGTAGGAATACTTGCCCTAGTCTATAGTTCTAGGAATTCTGACTCTTATTTTTTGTTTAAGACTTATGCATTCTACCGTGTCTGCTTCCTAGCAGCACATGCCCTATTGAACTTACAGGCCTTTCCTAAGGCTGATACAATGTACACTTTATACTTTGAAAACACTGTTAGCCAGTGTTTGTATTTCGTACGAGATTTGCCCACCAGATAGGAGTGAAATCCAAACCATGATGGGAAATCTCCATATTATTCTAGTAGGTCTTATATGCGGATAAGTACCCACGCTATTTGAGGTACGATGTTGTCAAGATAGAGGTGAAACTCAGACCTTGGTAACTAGTCCCACTCCTTGATGATTTTATGTCTAGCCAAAGTCTCGTGACTACCAATCAATTGAGTACGTGAAATGACTAAAAGGACAAATATAGTAGGCCTAACATCGATGACGTATTTGTCTAAATGAGTCAAGACACGTTACCTCAATTCAAAAGGTGTTCGAATCACCTTGGTTAGTCGCCGTTCCTCTACCCGGAACAATCATGTGTTTTATAAGCCTGTCTTGCTTTTATGTTATCTCGATTTCTTATGAATGTAGTTTTATCTATGAGGTTTTGGACTTGATTCTTCGTTTGTTTTGAAATGCTTTTACACAAATTTGCACGTTGTCCGCAATCTAAAACGTTAATTCTAATCTCAGATCAAACTAAATTTATGAAGCCTCATTTTATGTGTAATCTATGTGGTAATCTTGATTGACTACTGTGTTATGATGTGTTGTTGTGGGTCTGAAACACTAAGATGACATGGAAGTACGAGACAGAAGTGGCATGTCTGAAGCATGGTGGATACGCCGCTGGTACTTCCTATATATAAGTGCTTCCGGCATGTTACCAATTTTCGTACCAAGTGCCATACGAGATTAGTGTTTGCAGACCAGTGTGGAAAGTCTATGTAATCTACGAAAAGTCTATGCAATCTATGGAAAGCCCATGCAATCTATGAGCAGACTATGTAATCTATGGAAATTCTACTCGTGAAACCTATGAAAGTCTATGTAATCTACGTGAACTCTAAAGCTATTCGTGTAGCCTATGGGAAAAAATACGTGTGAACTCTAGCATGTTCTATGATTAATCTATTGTGTTAATAAACTGAGGTAATCTATGTTAATCTATTGAGCTAATCTATGGTGATCTATCAAGTTAATCTATGTAATCTATTTGAGAAATCTTTGCAAAACTATCTGGCAATCTATGGTATATGATGATGATGATGAGTGAATTGTTATTACCCCTGCTGCTAACTCTGCTATTACCCCTGCTGCTAACTCTGCTATTACCCCAAGTGGCAGCAAGAACAAGAAACGGAAACCTCAGGGTTCGGGATGTAATGCTATTACCCCTGCTGCTAACTCTGCTGCTAAGCCTGCTTCTACTCCTGCTACTGCTAACCCTGCTGTCCCTGAAGCGAAGAAGAAATACATTGAGTCTTACCCCAAGTGTGCGACATGCAACTTTCATCATCCTACCACCTCTGCATGCCGATTATGCACCGTTTGTAACCGCTATGGTCACACGGCTCCCTACTGTCGTCAAGCTAATCCTGCTCCTCAAACTCAGCAAACTCCTGCTCCACTAGCTCAAGCATCTCTTCCAGCTCCTCCTCTGCAAAACCCATGGCAGATCAATGCTGTTCGTGTATGTTTTCAGTGTGGAGATACTACTCATCTCCGTAACCGTTGTCACCAGCTGAACCAAGAGCAACAAGCAGCCACTCGTGGACGAGCGTTCAATCTTAATGCTAATCAGGCTCGCAACAACAATGACGTGGTGAATGGTATGTTTCTTGTTAATAATCTCTATGCTTCGATCCTATTTGATACTGGTGTCGATAAGAGTTTTGTGTCTGTGGAATTCGAGTCTTTGATAAATTGTACACGCTCTAAGTTACCCGAGTCGTTCTCTGTTGAGGTCGCCAATGGTAAGTCGATTCTTGTTAATTCTATCGTACGTGATTGTTCATTGACTCTTAACGATCACGTCTTTTCTATTGATCTCATACCCATGCCTTTGGGAAGTTTTGATGTCACTATCGGCATGGATTGTTTGCGTAAGAACCATGCCGAGATTGTTTGTCATGATAAGCTTATTCCTCTTCCTCTACCGTCCGGTGATATGTTAAACGTCTATGGAGACCGACCTTCGAAAGGACTAAGGTTGATGTCATGCATACAAGCGAACATAAGTTTACGTAAACAGAACCCTGCCTTCTTGGCCCACGTGGTGGAACAACAGGGCAAGGGGAAGAACATAAATGATGTTCCAGTTGTGTGTGACTTTCCTGATGTCTTTCCTGAGGATCTACCTGGTCTTCCTCCTCCCAGATCGGTTGATCTCGTGCCTGGCGCGACTCCTGTCGCCAGTGCTCCTTACCGTCTTGCACCTTCCGAGATGCAAGAGTTATCTAGTCAACTACAGGAATTACTCGATAAGGGTTTTATTCGTCCAAGTACCTATCGTGGGGTGCTCCTGTATTATTTGTCAAGAAGAAGGATGGTTCGTTTCGTATGTGTATCGACTACCGTGAACTTAATAAGCTTACCATGAAGAATCGTTACCCTCTACCTCGCATTGATGATTTGTTCGACCAACTACAAGGCGCATCCTGTTTCTCTAAGATTGATCTTCGATATGGATATCATCAGTTGCGTGTTATCGAAGATGATATTCCTAAGACTGCGTTTCGTACTCGATATGGGCACTACGAGTCCGTAATCATGCCTTTTGGCTTGACCAACGCACCTGCAATGTTCATGGACCTTATGAACCATGTCTGTAAGCCCTATTTGGATCGTTTTGTTATAGTCTTTATTGATGATATTCTTATTTATTCTAAGTCTAAAGCTGATCATGCTCGCCATCTACGTCTTATGCTTGAACTCCTATGTGGTGAACGCCTATATGCTAAATTTTCTAAGTGCGAGTTTTGGATTGATGAAGTACAGTTTCTAGGTCATATTGTTAGTAGTCAGGGTATTCATGTTGACCCTTTGAAAATCGAGGCAGTGAAGAATTGGTGTACGCCTAAATCCGTGTCCGAGATTCGTTCTTTTCTAGGATTGGAGGGTTATTACCGCTGGTTCATCGCGGATTTCTCTAAAATCGCTGTTCCTCTTACTACTCTAACCCAAAAGGAGAAACCTTTTGTTTGGGGTCCCGAACAAGAGGAGTCCTTTCAGACTCTTAAGAACCTTTTGTGTAATGCTCCTGTTTTAACTCTACCTGAAGGCAACGATGATTTTGTTGTATATTGTGATGCCTAGAACCATGGATTGGCTTGTGTGCTCATGCAGTGGGACAAGGCTATCGCTTATGCCTCTCGTCAAATCAAAGTGCATGAGAAAAACTATACTACTCATGATCTGGAGCTTGGTGCGGTTGTTTTTGCGTTAAAGATCTGGCGACACTACCTGTATGGTACTAAGTGTGTGGTCTTCACCAACCATAGGATCCTTCAACACATCTTTGACCAGAAAGAACTAAACATGCGACAGAGGCGTTGGGTGGAGTTGCTTAACGACTACGACTGAGAAATTCGCAATCACCCTGGAAAAGCGAACGTAGTGGCCGACGCTCTTAGTCGTAAAACTCATGTGAATGCTATTCGTATCTCTAGTGATCTTCATGCTTGTATACGTGAGGCGCAGTATTCATCAGCCAATGAAGGAAGTCTATCTGTTGAAGTTCTTGGTGCTAATGTCAATCAGCTCGAAACTAAATCCGATGGTCTTCAGTACTATCTAAATCGCATCTGGGTGCCGGATCGCGATAATCTGCGTGAGCTCATTTTGAATGAGGCTCACAAATCCAGTTACTCTATTCATCAAGGTGCTGATAAGATGTACCATGATTTGCGTACGACCTACTGGTGGCCTGGTATGAAGAGGGACATTGCCGTGTATGTTTCTAAATGCCTTACCTGTTTGAAGGTGAAGGCTGAACATCAGCGTCCCTCTGGACTCTTAGAGCAGCCTAAAATCCCCCTTTGGAAGTGGGATAGTCTTGCTATGGACTTTATTACTAAGTTACCTCGTACACCTGCCGGTCATGATAATATTTGGGTGATCATCGACCGTTTGACCAAATCAGCCCACTTTCTTCCTATCCGTGAAGATTATAAAGTGGAGAAACTTGCTAGGATCTATACTGATGAGATTATAGTCCGTCATGGCATCCCCCTTGACATAATCTCTGACCGTGATGGTCGCTTTACTTCACGTCTTTGGCAAACATTTCAGTCCGCTATGGGTTATCACTTGAATCTTAGCACGGCCTTTCATCCTCAGACGGATGGACAGACTGAGCGTACTATTCAAACCCTAGAGGACATGCTCTGTTCTTGTGTCATCGAATTTGGTGGTAACTGGGATGTACATTTACCATTGATAGAATTCTTGTACAACAATAGCTATCATTCCAGTATTCAGATGGCTCCTTTCGAAGCTTTGTATGGATGAAAATGCCGATCTCCTCTTAGCTGACATGAGGTTGGGGAAAAGCAGTTCACTGGCCCTGAGATTATTCAAGAGACAACGGATAAAATTCTTCAGATCTGTGATAACTTGATCAAGGCTAGGAGCAGACAAAAGAGCTATGCCGATAAAAGGCGCAAGCCTCTGGAATTTGTTGTTGGTGACCGAGTCCTACTCAAGGTATCTCCCTGGAAGGGGGTAGTTCATTTTAGTAAGAAGGGAAAGCTCGCTCCTCACTATGTGGGTCCTTTCGTGATACTTGAAAGGATTGGCAAGGTGGCGTACAGACCCGACTTACCACAAGAACTAAACAATGTGCACCCGGTGTTCCACGTGTCCAATCTACGTAAATGCCTAGCCGATGAGGAACTGCAGGTTCCCCTTGAGGACTTACAAATAAATGAAGCTGTTCAATTTGTGGAGAAGCCGGTCGAAATCATGGATCAAGCTGTCAAACATCTAAGGCGCATCAAAATTCCCATTGTTAAGGTTCGATGGGAAGGAAAGCGTGGTGCCGAATTCACTTGGGAGCTGAAAAGTGATATAAAGGCCAAGTATCCGCAGCTCTTCGAGCAATCTTCATCTAAGATTTCGGGGACAAAATATCCTAAAGGAGGGGAGACTGTAACGCCCAGCGCCCCTAAGCTTTAGGACTTTGTCAGGATTAGTCCCTGAAGTTTGTCTATTTGTCATTCTAAGCCCCTAATCTCTGAGAAAGTCTATGTTATATACCTGAAATGCCTAAATCTACGTGTGGAATGTCTATATCTTGGGAATGTCTATAACTATATACTTGGAATGCCTAATTCTATATCTGGAATGCCTAAACCTATGTTGGAATGTCTAAATCTACGATGGAATGCTTAAATCTATGTTTGGAATGTCTAAATCTATTTGGTGCTTGACTCTTTAGACTCGTGAAACTTGATTCTTGGTTGAACGAGATACTAGAGCCTTGTCACTGGCGGGATCTATTAATTTTGTAAACTTTTGATGTGTATATTATAAGCTAGCTATTCTATTACTCAAATAATACGTAACGCCTAATCTAACTCACAAAACGAATCAGAAACGGGAACACGGAAAGGCGGGATTGGCCAGAGTGGCAAACCGATCGGATTGCCATCCGATCGGATTAGCACCCAACCGGATTACCACCCGGCCGGATGACCACCCGATCGGATGACCATCCGATCAGACTGCCACCCTACCCGTGTGCACCTTATCCTCTTTACTCACTCTCACACAATAAATAGACCTGTCACATCACCATTTTCAGTGATGTGACAGCTCTGCCCGACCAGACACGCTTTCTCCTCAATACTTCATTTCCTCGTCGATTTCGGTACGTTTCAAGCTAGAATCCCTGTACTTTCTTGATCTACACATCAGTCTCTACGTGATTCTCACTTGAAATCACACCTTTCACCGTGAAATCTCTCGGATCTGAGTTCTTGAGGGTGATGTCATCATGGGGGTTTGTACAAACTGCTATGTAATGTCATTCTCAGCAAGATCTAGCTCAGATCTAAGATATTTCATGCGTTTTCACACTAAATACAAGCTAAATCTAGACTTTTTCATATAAAACTTGAGTATCTTCATCTTTTCTCAAACTTTTACTTTGAATCGGTGGAAACTGAGTCTAAACGGACTGTAGACTTGGTAAATAGACTAGAGTCGGCTTAGATCTGAATTAATACCAGTGGAGACGAGCATGGAACGGATTCTGACATTTACTCGTTACGAACAGACGACTAATCGGACTGGGGTGATTCCCACCCGATCAGAACGGTGGTATGCTAATGAGTTTATTGTTGTCACAGTACGTGCCGTACCGTCACCGTTAAACTCGAAACCTGGAAATTTTACAAAATAGTAAACAAGAACAAGAGTCGCCCAATAGGGCGGCAATCCGATCGAACAGTCGTCCGATCGGACAGCCACCCTATCAGGTGACACTTGCCTTGAAATATTTCAACACTTAGTAACTTTCCAAAATTTAAAGTCTTGATCGAATGGCAACCCGATCGGACAGTCGTCCAATCGAGCAGCCATCTGATTGAGATGACCCAGGGTACAAATCGTTCGGATCGAGTGGAAACCCAATCGAACAGTCATCCGATCGGGCAGCCACCCTATTTTACCAAATTGCACGTCAAGTGGCAACCCGATCGGATGGCCATCCGATCGGGAAGCCATCCTATTCCTTCTCCACCAAGTGGCAACCCGATAGGATGGACATCTGATCGGGCAGTCATCTGTCCTCTCACGCATATATGTCACCCGACCGACTGGCAGTCTGATCGGATTGCCATCCGATCGGACAACCATCCGATCCAGTGACAGTTTCCAATTCTTTATTCAATCTCGACTCATATCCTATTGTAATCTAATCAGGCTAATCCTAGAAAGAGGTCCCTTTGATCCAATAACAGTTGTGACTATTAAGCAATCACTTTGAGTATACTCGATCCCCTTTTACTTTAAACTTTTGGGGTGTAACATGTATTCTATTATACTACATACTTTTGGAAATCTAAACTCTATCCTTTGTGTTTGCGAAAACTTGTGCATTCTAGTATATCATTTGTGCGATGTGACGTTTAATCCAGGGTGTTTATTTCCGCCTTAACAATAGTAGCGCTATAGGAGATGCACCTCTCCCATTATTCTCGGGGGGTATTGTTAGAAGTATTCTAGTTTACCTTGAGTCTTGGGGTAAACACTAAAGCATCGGGATACTTGGGCTATCACTGCGTGCACTGCGACACTAGCACGGCTGAAACTATTTTTATTACATACATTGTGGATATGAGTTGTTTTAAATCTATTATTCTATTATCAGACTTGTACACTCGCCAATACTTTTGTATTGATATTTTAATACATGTTGCAGGATGATAAGTAGAGATGGAACATGGAAATCAAGCTAGGGGAAATGCCTAGAAACATCACTCTAGCTAGTTTAATCTTTTGAACAATTTGAACAATTATGATCTGGGTTTTGTAATATGTTATTTGGTGATGTTTAAATTCTAGACAATCTTGCATGAAATCTATTTAATTCATAGTGTAACAATAGTGTTATGGAAATTCTCATGCGCAATCTGAACGCCTAGTGCTCGCACCCCGATGTTTCTGCCATCGGTTGGGGTGTGACAGTTTCGGTGGTATCGGTGTTTATCATTTTGGCAGTGGAAATTACATCAGGACCGTAGTTAGGAAATATTTTATCAGAGTAAAATACTACGCTTTTAATATATTAAACACATGGGAAAATCCCAAGTTTCAAGTACACACATTTTTCATAGGGATAAACCCTATTTTATTTAAATAAAACATCTCTTTATTTTAGGTAACTTTATAGCCACTTTTCCAAGCCTTCAGTGCTGACCAACTGGCTTCTTTTTGGCTTTCACATTTTGTTACCTGAAACGCGTTTAAAAATATTTTTTCAGTGGGAAATACTGGTGAGTGAATCCCAGTTTAATCAAGATAAGTAAAACCAGTGTACAATATTGAGGGCGGTCGCACAATTACATTTGTTTCCATCTACTTTAATTACCACCCACGGTACTGTCAACCCGACTTGTGGTCATGTTACTACTCATAATGTAGTAACAAATTTTGTATACAAAACCCCAACATACCGATGATAATTGTAGAATACAAATACTCAATCACTGTTTAATATAATGTTAATCATATTAGGTTTTGTAAAAACAGTTTGCAAAAAGGAGATTACTCACATTGCTGTTTTAGGCTTTTATTTAAGGATTTCCTGGTGATTATCTATAAATTACACAAATGCACACGCGTTAGTATAATAACCCAATATTTACATTACTAATACCCTCCCCGAGACGGCATTCCAACGACTACGTCGGGCAGAACCACGACAGCCGTTACGGAACCCTGGATTAATCGGGCAGCGTATCTAATACATAACCGGGGTTATGATACTTACAACGAGGCAGGGCTTTGCTAATTAGGAGGTATTATGCCTGAAAATCACATTGACTATAAAGAAATTCTAGAAAGAAAGAAACTGTGAGCGAATTCGAATGATCGGCCGGTGGCCTCTATTTATAGGATTTCAGGTTCTTCGCGGCCCGCGAAGGATGTAGCCAAAGGCTACGCGGCCCGCGACGTAGGTCTGTAGGGCCTAGCTATGACCGGTCATCACTTATAGGCTCGACACGCTTGTGACACGTGGCAGCTCCGGGCTGCGCCTCTTGTCCTATCGCTCACGCCTCGCGTAAACCAAGGAGGGGTCTTTCGCGGCCCGCGACAGCCCTAAAAACTTGGGTTTTTAATTAAATTTAATAAAAATAAAGGTATTCGGGGCCTGTTTTTGTATACGGGGTGTATTTTAGGACATATAGGGACACTATAAATATTTTTAGGGTGTCCGAATTATTTTGGAGGGTTTTTATATCATCCCCACCTTGTTTTAGAGCTCGTCCTCGAGATCTATTGGAACAGGTGGGGATATTTCTTTTGCATTTCTGATTCAAGCTTCCATGTGTACTCTGGTCCTCTTTTGGAGTCCCATTTTACTTTGACCAGAACTAATCTCTTGTGCTTGAGGTTCTTAACTTTCATGTCTTCAATCTGTAGAGGCTTCTCTACAATTTTAAGTTGTTCATTTACCTCTATATCCTTAAGAGGTACTACCAGTGATTCATCAGCTAAGCACTTCTTGAGATTAGATACATGAAATACATCATGTATTCCTGCCATTTCCTCTGGCAGTTGTAGCTGATAGGCTACAGGTCCTATTCTTCTAATAATCTCAAAAGGTCCAACATACCTAGCGCTTAGCTTTCCCCTTTTGATGAATCTTATCACTCCTTTCCAAGGAGAGACTTTCAATAACACTTTGTCTCCTACCTGAATTTCCAATGGCTTTTGTCTGTTATCAGCATAACTCTTTTGTCGATCACGTGCTGCTTTCAGTAGTTCCTTGACTTGAATGATTTTGTCGGTCGTTTCTTGTACTATTTCTGGTCCAGATAATTGTTTTTCTCCAATTTTTGCCCAACAAATTGGAGTTCGGCACTTTCGTCCATAAAGTGCTTCAAATGGTGCAGCATTGATACTTGTATGATAACTGTTATTGTAAGAAAATTCTATTAATGGTAAGTGATCGTCCCAATTACCTCCAAAATCAATTACACAAGCTCTAAGCATGTCCTCCATTGTCTGAATTGTCCTTTCGATTTGTCCATCTGTTTGAGGATGATAGGTGACGTACATGTTTACATACATATTTATTTACAGTATTTTCACATGTAACAAAATGTGTTTTATATTTATAAAAATGGTTTATACCTTAACATTAAAACACACACAACAAAGGACAAGTGTATCCCGTCATATATGCAGCAAAGTATTGGTAAGAGCCAGATATCGATCCATGGAACACGGGCGTTATATGTACTAAATCTTTGTCATTATTTTACCAGGTATAAGGAAAAGTGAATGGTTGTTTAACTAGGTTATCTAAATTATAACTAAATAAAAATATACTACTATCTTGTTTCACAAACAACCTAAACATGTTATCTATCAGATATGTTACAAAAGCACTTAATCAATTTTCCAGTTTCGAGACAGCTAGTTACCGGGTCTGGATTTCTAGCATTACGATTCTTCGGAAAGTTAACGCGATGGTCACATGATAACCACCTAAAATCATTCATTAGTGAGCTATTGATATTCATTCATGCGAACCTTTAAAGATATGTTATTTACCGGGCCTGGATTCCTAACCTCACTTATCAAAGAAAGCAATACCGATGGTCACAATACAGCCACAAGGATAAGCAATTATGTAGATCATATAACAAACAATTTCACCTTTACACGTCTTAAACACAAATCTACCATGTCAGCAATTTCAGACCAAAACTACTAAACAAGGATCATAAACCGCATCTAAGAACATGCAATCAACACCATATAATTCGTTAGAACCCTTACGTGCAAGAAAGTATTCCTAATGAAAATAAGATATATCTTGTATAAAACCAATACCCTGGTCTGGTTTCATGGTGTAAACAATGTCTACAAATAAGTGATTAATCAAGAAATAGTTACCATCCCACTAACCACAGATTCGTTATCCAAGATAATCAAACATAATCAGGAACTCAACATCAATGAAACATTCATTATATAATCATGAAGATTCAACAAGAAAAAGTAGTAAGTTTCATATAAACAAGATTACAACATAAATATTTATTCAAGAAACAAGTTCATTACTACTATTACATAAACTACATTAAAACATAAACTAACATCAGCTCAGAACTTGCAAAATGATCAGAATACATGTTCAAGAACAAGGAATCGAACCATAAACAAGCAAGGAATTGACGGGTTGGATCGGTTATGCTTCCACTCGATCTTTAAGCTTCAAATGGGTCTGATCAGGACTGCTTCGTAACCCAGAAATCGCCCAGAAACATGGAGAAAACCCAACATTTGAACCAGTAGCGAATGCTGCTATTTATAGAAGAAATTCTGATCGGCACGGTCGTGCCGATCTGGCACGGTCTTGCGGTCAGGTGTTGTCGGGTGACGTCAGTTTCAGCGATCCCGAGTCAGCCAAGTGGACTAGTGGACAAGTTGCCTGAGTCATCAGATCGGCACGGTCATGCCGTTGGTGGCACGGTAGTGCGATGTCATCAGAAATAGGATCAGAAAGCTTGATTTGGCACTGGCACGGTCATGCGGCGGGTCGCACTACCGTGCGGCCCGAGAAGATGTTGGCACTGGCAGTCGCACTGGTAGTGCTTCCGAGATCGAACGATTGGCACGGTAGTGCCGATGGATGGCGCGGCCGTGCCACACCTGGCAGTCATCAGATTTTTGCCCTTTTCATCAGAAATTCATCAGAATTTATCCGTTTTCATCAGAATTTTCTTTTGTTCTTCGTTTAAGACCTGAAAATTTAAAAGTACCAATTTTAGTACCTAAACGTCGTGGTTTCGGTCAAAAACGCTTAAAACGGAAGTGTTTTGGGGTATAAAAACATGTATAATTTAACGTATATCAAACATCCCCACACTTGAACTTTGCTTGTCCTCAAGCAAACTTAAAATAAAATACGAAAACAACTCTGAATATTTACAAGGTTTACTAATTTGTTTGGTGGTCCAATTTGTTTTCAAAAAGTCATCATCAAAGATTTAAAACAAACAAGCTTTGTTAGATGTTATGAAAGGATAATATTAAAGCAATGATTCTACTTTCGATTGACTTAGCATGCAAATCTTTACATTTCTCACAATGTTCACACACACTCAGTTAAATTTCTGAATCATACATATAATGTGTATGTTAAACACTCGATGCCTAGTCAATGAACCATGCAATATCATAAGCTTGTCAAAAGATCTAATCTCCACCAATTAATATGTGAAAAACATAAATCAAGAGGTCTTTGATGGGTTGTAACGTTAGGCTATGGTTAAGGGTGTGGAATGGATATTTGAAAGTGGCTAAACGGTTAAAACTCGGTGGTTATTTGTAACTAGCATAAATGAATCAACAACTATACATAAATAATGCTTAAAGACGATTTTACACTTTTCGAGCTATACAACATATTTGTACTATTTAGCACTTAAAATTGCTCTAATTTGATCGTCTTTTGATCTGTTTTTCGATCACTATTTTTTTTTCAACATCAAGGAAATAATTATAAACAAGCTAGTTGGAAATAACTTTGACCAAGTTTTACCAAAAAGGTATAAAAATAAAAAGGTTAGATTTGGTTAAGTAGGCTAAGTAGTTGGGTAAAATTAGAAAAAATACGGAAAATAGGCTCAACATGGCGAACTAATGGATAATGTTGGGTGCGGGATATAAACAAAGAAAAATGCCAACACAAAAGGGTATCCTAAGTGCCTCCATCATTTTCATGCAATTTCACATATTCATGATCTTGAAAAGTATACAAATGAGAAGTTCTAAATTACATGAAACATCCGGCTCACTCATTTTCCGCAAAAACAAAGAAGCATTGAAGAAAGCAGTAAAGGCTCAAAAATATGCTCACGTAAACGGAAGGAATGGGTATAAACATAAAGGTAAACATGCTAGTCTTTCTTTTGTTTCGTCACGCTTTTAGTTATCTTTTTCAAAAATCAAATTGGCTTGACGGTTTTGATCAAATATGATGCTTTCTAAAGAACACAACTGACTGCTTTTGTATCTTTAAATTTTTTTTTTTATAAATATATATACAAAAACGAGGACACTCAAGGACAAACAAAGTTAACCTTAACCCCTCCCCACACTTGAACTTCACATTGTCCCCAATGTGAAACACGTATTAGTTAAGCGATTATGAAGAGCTAAACTAATAATGTGAAAAAGGATAGAGGTACTCCCTCAGAGTTGAAGTAGATTTGTATGAATAGACCTAGTGAATTGAAGTCTTCTCAACTCTGTGTGCATTTCTTACAAACCTGCCAAGTACGTCACTACTAAAACAGCAAACACTACTATTGATCAAACCGTTAGATGAGTAAAACCAAATCCATTATTAAACAAAAATAAACACACACTAAAAACAAGTAAGGAATCATACCTTGATTGAAGATTTGAGTTAAATCCTTGCAAAAATTGGTTGTTTTTAGGAGTGGGAGAGCCGAGAACGGGTGTGCGGCCAGTGTTAGTAATTTTGAAAGGTTTTATTTTATTATTATTATTATTATTATTATTATTATTATTATTATTATTATTGTTTTTTTTTAATTTTTTTTTAAAAGTAGTTTTTATACCCTGAAAAATTACTGTTGCTAAAAAGTCGTGCACGGTAGTGCGCATCAACCTGTGCACTGTGGTTCGCAACGTTGTACCGCTGTGCACAGTAGTGCACTCGGTCCACACGGTATTGCGTGTCCGACGACCACCTTATGCACATTGTTCTTGGTCAGATGTGATTATGAAGTGTACGGTCGTGCGGATCAGGTACACGACCGTGCGTCATCTGTACATTCTACAGACAGAAGTAACAGAATGCTCTCAACTCTGTTTTCTCAATAGATTTCACCATTTTTGCAAGGTTTCACATGTTTTAACTCTAAACTAACTTCAAAAGTTATGGCTCGAACTTGTTCGTACCTACGTTAAACAGAAAAATTAAACGAACAAGGAAATAAATGCGATAAATTTAATATTTACAAAAATACCCTTAGCGTGTAAAAACACGCTCGCTAAATTTGTCAGCGAGTCGATAGCTAGACTCCTTCTCTTTCCCACACTTGTTAAACGTGCGGGGCATTGACACGCCCTTTGGGATTCGGCTCTGTGTTTCCTGGAAGACCACCCGGGGGTCTCTCAGACAACATTTTAGCCAACTGTCCCACTTGATTCTCAATGGTCTGTATAGAAGCTTTCTGACTCCGCATCTCCCCTTCTTGGGCCATGAATCGTTCCTCGTGTTGTTGGTAGCGGTTCTCAGCTATCTGATTAGCACAATTGAAGTTTCCTAACAGCTGTGTCATTATCTCCTCTAGCTTAGAGTTACTCTGAGAGGCTTGAGGCTGGGAACTGCTCCCGGAGCCTTGATGATGGTAATGTGGCTGGAAGGACTGACCCTGAGATTGGTAAGGCTGTGCCTGGGGATGCTGTGGCGCAGGAGCACGCTGAACATATCCGAGTGGGTTTTGGTTCCCAGAATTAGATTTCCACCCAAAGTTCGGGTGATTTTTTCACCCTGGATTGTACGTGTTGTTGTAGGGGTTATTTTGGGGCCTGATTTGGTTGCCCAAATAGTCCACTTCTTCGTGGCCAGTAAACATAACACCCTGCTCACAAGTACCTGGCTCGTGTGACACTCCACACTGCTCACATGATGATTGTACCTTCGAAACGTTCTGAGCTTGATCAAACCTTGCAGTCAAAGCTCCGATCTGCGCTGCAAGAGCCGTATATGTATCCACTTGATGAACTCCAGGAATAGATAATGCTTTACTTCGTACTCCACTGTGACGAGAACTCGACTTTAAGGTAGCTTTCTCTATAATTGCGTAGGCTTCCGTTGGCGTTTTTGTTCCAAGATCGCCTCCTGTATATACGTCTATGCGTTCTTGTGAGTCGTAGTTAAGTCCTTGGTAGAAGTTCAACATAAGTTGTCTTTTGGACAACCCATGATGTGGTACATCGATTAGAAGATCTTTGAACCTCTCCCAAGCTGCGTGTAGAGACTCTCCTTCGTCCTGTTTGAATGTCATTATACGGTTCTTTAGCTTAGCTGTCTTTTCCGGAGGGAAGTATTTTTGCATAAAAAGATCTGCCATCTCGTTCCAAGTCGTGATGGACCCTGCTGGAAGTGACAAAAGCCAAGATCGGGCTTTGTCTCGTAAAGAGAATGGAAAGAGCCGCAAACAGATTGCGTCTTCAGAAACGTCTCGAATTTTGAAAGTCGAGCACACCTCGAGAAATGAAGCGATGTGTCGACCCGGATCTTCGTGATCCTTCCCATCAAACTGCACAGAATTTTGCAACATGTTAATAATACTAGATTTAATTTCAAAACTCGGTGCTGCTATCATAGGTCGGGCAATGCTCGGTAGCAAGCCCTCTCCTCCTGGACGGCCAGTCTCATTCAAAGGTTGGTCGTCCTCAGCCATAATGCTTCCTGTGTCGTCCTCTGAACTCTCGCTGTCAGAAAGTATCACTGGTTCGTCGATTGCGGCCGCAATCCTTTGTGCCACGACAAGTGATCTTTCGCAAAGCCGCCTGCTTCTTCTTAGGTTATTTTCTGGTTCGTTGGCTAGCTCAGCAATAGCGGGTACAGGGGTTGTGGACATTAACCTGCAAGTAATAAGGAATGCATTATACGGAAAAATAACAAAATAATATAAGTAATATAAATATTAATAATAATACTATTATATTATAATTATTTACAATTTATTATACAAAACTATAATATATTTACTTACTTATTTACATCCGAATTTTTTTTTTCATATCAGAAAATCTGATAAGATCTGATGAAAATCTGATGAAAATTTTCTTTCCATCAGAATTTCTGATAAATCCATCTGAATTTACCAGAAAATCCGGTAAATTCATCTGAAGTGAAAATTTTTGTCGCAGAAAATCAAATGGGTTTATCAGAATCCATCAGAAAATATAATCTGATAAATTCATCAGAATTTACCAGAAAATCTGATGCTTTTATCAGAAAGTTTTATTTTCGTGGAGTAAATAAATAAACAATTGAGTACAAATAAAAGAATGAAAAAGCAGTTAACTAAATAAACAAATGAACAAGAATGAATAAATGAATAAATGTAACTAAAATAAATGAATGAAATAAATAAATAAATAAATATATAAGCGGTACGAATCCGAACACGGGCATAAATATAAATATAAACAGGAATGAAATAACTGAATTGAAATAAATAAAATACTGAAATAACTGTATTGGAATGAAATAAATAAATAAATGAGTGAAGTATAGAAATGAAATGACTGAATTAAAAATAACTGAAATGAAAGAGTAAAAGAAAATTGGTTCGATTCCGAACACACAACTGAATTAAATAAATAAATAAATGAAAAAAAATGTTAGTCGAACAATAAATAAAAAGTTAGTATGTTAGTCAAAAGTGAGTCCTAGTGGGCGCACCAAGCTAGGTATTCACTAGTTAGTAAAACAGAAAATGAAAAGTTAGTCAAAAGTTAGTCCTAGTGGGCGTGCCAGGCTAGGTATTCACATGTTAGTAAATAAAAGAAAAAAAATACAAAAATGTACAAGTATTAACAGTTTGTACACCGGTAAAATAATGACTCGGATTGTTCCATTAATTTCGCCGTGTCCCCGGCAACGGCGCCAAAAACTTGACGTACATGTTTACATACATATTTATTTAAAGCTTTTTCACATGTAACGAAATGTGTTTTATATTTATAAAAACGGTTTATACCTTAACATTAAAACACACACAACAAAGGACAAGTGTATCCCGTCATATATGCAGCAAAGTATTGGTAAGAGCCAGATATCGATCCATGGAACATGGGCGTTATATGTACTAAATCTTTGTCATTATTTTACCAGATATAAGGAAAAGTGAATGCTTGTTTAACTAGGTTATCTAAATTATAACTAAAATAAAAATATACTATTATCTTGTTTCACAAACAACCTAAACATGTTATCTATCAGATATGTTACAAAAGCACTTAATCAATTTTCCAATTTCGAGACAGCTAGTTACCGGGTCTGGATTTCTAGCATTATGATTCTTCGGAAAGTTAATGCGATGGTCACACGATAACCACCTAAAATCATTCATTAGCGAGCTATTGATATTCATTCATGCGAACCTTTAAAGATATGTTATTTACCGGGTCTGGATTCCTAACCTCACTTATCAAAGAAAGCAATACCGATGGTCACAATACAGCCATGAGGATAAGCAATTATGTAGATCATATAACAAACAATTTCACCTTTACACGTCTTAAACACAAATCTACCATGTCAGCAATTTCAGACCAAAACTACTAAACAAGGATCATAAACCGCATCTAAGAACATGCAATCAACACCATATAATTCGTTAGAACCCTTACGTGCAAGAAAGTATTCCTAATCAAAATAAGATATATCTGGTATAAAACCAATACCCTGGTCTGGTTTCATTGTGTAAACAATGTCTACAAATAAGTAATTAATCAAGAAATAATTACCATCCCACTAACCACAGATTCATTATCCAAGATAATCAAACATAATCAGGAACTCAACATCAATGAAACATTCATTATATAATCATGAAGATTCAACAAGAAAAAGTACTAAATTTCATATAAACAAGATTACAACATAAAGATTTATTCAAGAAACAAGTTCATTACTACTATTACATAAACTACATTAAAACATAAACTAACATCAGCTCATAACTTGCAAAATGATCAGAATACATGTTCCAGAACAAGGAATCGAACCATAAACAAGCAAGGAATTGACGGGTTGGATCGGTTATGCTTCCACTCGATCTTTAAGCTTCAAATGGGTCTGATCAGGACTGCTTCGTAACCCAGAAATCGCCCAGAAACATGGAGAAAACCCAACACTTGAACCAGTAGCGAATGCTGCTATTTATAGAAGAAATTCTGATCGGCACGGTCGTGCCGATCTGGCACGGTCTTGCGGTAAGGTGTTATCGGGTGACGTCAGTTTCAGCGATCCCGAGTCAGCCAAGTGGACTAGTGGACAAGTTTCCTGAGTCATCAGATCGGCACGGTCATGCCGTTGGTGGCACGGTAGTGCGATGTCATCAGAAATAGGATCAGAAAGCTTGATATGGCACTAGAACGGTCATGCGGCGGGTCGCACTACCGTGCGGCCCGAGAAGATGTTGGCACTGGCAGTCGCACTGGTAGTGCTTCCGAGATCGAACGATCGGCACGGTAGTGCCGATGGATGGCACGGCCGTGCCACACCTGGCAGTCATCAGATTTTTGCCCTTTTCATCAGAAATGCATCAGAATTTGTCCGTTTTCATCAGAATTTTCTTTTGTTCTTCGTTTAAGACCTGAAAATATAAAAGTACCAATTTTGGTACCTGAACGTCGCGGTTTCGGTCAAAAACGCTTAAAACGGAAGTGTTTTGGGGTATAAAAACATGTATAATTTAACGTATATCAATAGGCTGTGCGTAGTTTCAACTTGGTTCCCATTGCTTTTTGGAAACTTGTCCAAAAATGAGAGGTAAAAAAGCTATCCCTATCAGAAACAATTGATAAAGGAATTCCATGTAATGAAACTATTTCATTTACATATAGCTTTGCTAATTGTTCCATACTGAAAGTTTCCTTCACGGGTAGAAAATGAGCTGACTTTGTTAGCCTGTCTACAATCACCCAGATTGTATCATTACCTTTCCTAGTTTTGGGAAATTTGGTAACAAAATCCACTGTTATCAATTCTCATTTCCAAACTGGCATTTCTAACTACTGCAATAAACCTGAAGGTTTCTGATGTTCGGCTTTGACTTGGGTACATGTTAAACATTTAGAAACATAAGCTGCTATATCCTTTTTCATTCCTATCCACCAGAAGTTCCTTCTTAAATCCTGATACATTTTATCATTTCCATGATGCATTGTATATTTAGACTTATGGGCTTCTTCTAATATACGGTGCCGTAGGTTTCCTAATTTGGGTATCCACATTCTTTTCTTATGGAATCTCCAGATTCCATCTATTCCTTGTTCTAATTCCTTAATCATTCCTTTTAAATTTTCAGTATCATTCTTGATTACTGATTCTTGTGCTTTTCTAATCTGTTCATTTAAATCTATCTGTAGATTTAATTTAAGAGAACGCACTCTTTTTGGCTTTTCATGACACTTTCGACTTAAAGCATCAGCCACTACATTTGCCTTTCCTACATGATACTGGATATTACAATCATAATCACTAAGTATCTCCATCCAGTGTCTTTGTCTCATATTCAATTCCTTTTGTCCAAAAACATACCTTAAACTCTTATGGTCGGTGAAAATGGTAAACTTACTACCGTAAAGGTAATGTCTCCAAATTTTAAGAGCAAAAATTATAGCTCCTAATTCCAAATCATGGGTTGAATAATTTTCTTCATGATTCTTAAGTTGTCTAGACGCATAGGCTATAACCTTCTGACGTTGCATCAACACACATCCATAACCTAACTTAGAGGCATCACAATAGACTACAAAGTCTTCAGTTCCTTCTGGTAACGCTAGTATGGGTGCATTGGTTAGTCTTTGGTTAAAAATTCTAAAGGCTTCTTCTTGTTTTGGTCCCCATTCAAACTTAACAGATTTACAGGTTAGCTTAGTTAAGAAAATGGCTATTCTAGAAAAATCTCGAATAAATCTTCTATAATAACCGGCCAATCCTAAGAAACTTCTAACCTCGGTTGGTGACTCAGGGTTTTTCCATTTGGTAATTGCCTCGATCTTGGTGGGATCCAAATGAATTCCTTCATGATTGACTAAGTGTCCAAGAAATTGTACCTATTCTAACCAAAACTCGCACTTTGAAAATTTTGCATAAAGCTTTTCTTTTCTCAATAAACTTAGAAGTGCGTGCAAATGCTTTGCATGCTCCTCTTTACTTTTAGAGTAAATGAGAATATCATCAATAAAGACAATTATGAATTTATCCAAATATGGTTTACATATTCGGTTCATCATGTCCATAAATGCGGCTGGGGCATTGGTTAAACCAAATGGCATGACAGTAAATTCGTAATGGCCATACCTGGTTCTAAAATCGGTCTTAGGAATGTCCTCTTCCTGTACCTTTAATTGATGATATCATGACCGTAAATCGATTTTCGAGAAAAATCGAGCTCCTTGCAATTGATCGAACAGATCATTGATCCTCGGTAGTGGGTACCGATTCTTAATCATGACTTTCTTCAATTCACGGTAATCAATGCAGATTCACATCGATCCGTCTTTCTTCTTAACAAATAAAATCGGTGCTCCCCATGGCGATTAACTTGGCTATATGAATCCTTTCTCCAACAATTCGTCTAACTGTTTCTTCAGTTCCTGCATTTTTGCGGATGCCAAACGGTAAGGTGCTTTGGCAATCGGTGCTATTCCTGGTAGTATTTGAATCCTGAATTCAACTTCTCTGTCTGGCGGTAGTCCTGGTAATTCTTCTGGAAACACATCTGGAAACTGAGATACTACAGGAATATCTTTCAGTTCTTTTCCTTTAGTGTTAGTGATTATGGAAATCAAATACACTAATGACCCTTTTCTTATATAACCTTCCGTTTTCATCACAGAGATGAATTTTGTGGATCTAGAGGGCTTATCTCCTTTAATTGTGATCTTTTCACCCCTTGGTGAATTTACCTAGATTGACTTTTGATCACATAAAATAATGGCTTTATTGGCTATTAACCAATCCATTCCTAATACAACATCAAATCCTGCCAGATTCATTGGATAAATGTTTGCAATAAACTTTTGATTTAAAAATTCTATTCTTGCTCCTTGCAAGATTTCAGAAATCTTAATGGTTCCTCCATTTGTTGTTTCTACTAGACATTCTTGTGGGAGTTTAGTTAATGGTTGATTGAGAAGTTTGCAAAATGAAGTATTAATAAAACTTTGGTTCGCACCATAGTCAAATAATACTTTAGCAAAAACATCATTAACTAAAAACGTACCGGCTATCACGTCCGGGATCATCTTAGCTACTTCCGCAGTCAGAACAAATGCCCTAGCATTCTTAGTAGTCTTGTTGTTCATGGCTGGAACTAGTTTTGGACAGTTTGGCTTGATATGACCTTTTTCTCCACAGTTGAAGCACATTCCATTATTTGATTTCTTCCTACAATCTTCTTCCTTGTGTCCTGGTATCTTGCAGAAATTACAATAGGTGGAGCATTTTCCTGAATGCTTCTTCTTGCAAGCTTTACAATAAGGTGCAGAGGTAGAACCTACATTTTTCCCACGGTTGGAATTTCCATAACGAAATTCTTGGGTAAGCCTTTGAGCTAGGTTCCTTCTCTGGTCCTCCTCTAGTGTACGCACTAACTCATCTGTCAAGGTGTTTGCTAGTTCTACGGCTTCTTTTATAGTTTGAGGTCTAGCCGCCTTGACTACATGCCTAATCTCACTGATTAATCCCCAGATGTAAGGGGAGATTAATACTGATTCTGGTGATGCAAGGGTTGGCACTATTCTAGCATATTCAAAGAATAACGTAGTATAACCCTTACTATCTACTCCAGTCATTCTAAGGTTTAGGAATTTATTTGCTATCTGTTCTTTTTTCACTAGGAGGGCAAAATTTCCTTTCCACCATGTTCTTAAATTCCTCCCATTCCATATTGTAAACCCTGTCACTTCCCCTAGACTGGAGGATAGTGTTCCACCATTCTAAGGCTGAGTTCTTAAACAGATTGGAAGCAAACATTATCTTATCCTCTTCCGCGCACTCGCTTATTTTTAAGACAGCCTCAGTCTTTTCTATCCAGCGTAGAGCTGCAACGGCCCCTTCATTGCCCGAGAATCCCATTGGTTTACAAGACCAGAATTCTTTATAAGAACATCTATAAGACATGGTTCTTCTTCTTTTGGGAATGGGCACTTGAAGTATGGGTCCATTGTTTACGCTGTGTTCAGGTTCAATTGGTCGTTTACTGCCATGATCACTTTTGTTTTCTGCTTCCTTAACCGTTTTAATAATATATGGCATCACATCTATTATTCCTTGTGCCACTATGTGTTGAATGGCACTGTTATCCACTGGGTTTCCATTATTATCATTGTTCGGGTTATCATTATTCAGGTTATTGTCATTCTGGTTTTCCTGGTTCACTTCGTTGTCCATCTGAATTTTAAACATTTGCCACATATTAATATCACAAAATAATATTTAATTAATCACACAACACGCATATTGATCAAAATCGTCGAACATTGCGACTTACTCTTTCTTATACTATGCATCCATATATATTATAGTACAACTGAAATTGAAATTACACTACTATTAGGCATCCATAGCTATTGTCTAGATTTTTTTTCCAACATACACACATATTATATATATATATATATATATATATTATTATTATTATTATTATTATTATTATTATTATTATTATTATTATTATTATTATTATTACTATCACCATCACTGATATGGGTTCATCCAGAACTCCATATTACGCTCGTCATACTTCCAGACGAGTTATTCTCCGATCTGCCTCATCCTGTCACTACCTTCCAAAATATCCTCACCAAAAGTTCGGAGTTCTTGCACATTCTTTGCACTCATTGGGGGTGCAGGGGCTGGTACTGGGTTTGGGAACTGGGGCCTAGGTTTTTGGTAAGGATAAGGATTCTCTAAAATTTCCCTGATGTATTCATCATTATCATAGTAGGGATCTAGAGGGTCCAAATCTGGATAGGCTGCTAGGTTTGGCATGGGTTCGTCTTCTGGTATTGGGTAGCGTTGCTTGTAATCCCTATGGTCGTCAAACCACGGGTCGTAGTTTGGGTCTAAGGGATTGGGTGCTGGTATTCTAGGTATCTCATCTAGGTTGAAATCAGGCATTGGGATTTGATTTTCTGGATTGTTTTCAATTTCCATTGGCTGGGTGGGAAACAGTGGTAAGGGCTGGGGTGCTATGAGTTGCTCCAGGTTAGGGTCTTCAGCTGTGGTTGCTAGGATATGGAAATTTGCTAGACTCCTATTGAGCATATCCTGAGTGTGAGCATCTGTTTATCTCTTGGCGGCTGCTACAGCACGCTGTTGTTGTAACTTTTTCATTCTCTTACTACGTTCATGCGCTCCCCTACTGAACCATCCTCTCTTTTTAGGAGGGAATGGCTCTTCAGACTGAGCCTTAAACACGAATATCCCATCTTCATTGTCAGCTGAATACCCTGAGAGGGCAGGCTGTGAAGAGGTGCCTTCGCTCGTAGGTGAGCTGGACAACTGACAATAGGCGTCGGAAGGTCCTTGGTCGCTCATACTGTAAACTAACAAATAGTCAAATAACACACAACAATAAAATATAAATATGCACGTAAATTTCCTAACATATTGAATAATATCTTGGTGTCAGCAGAACACTTCTGTGGCTGAATCAGTGGCTTAGCTCTGATACCACCTTCTGTCGCAACCCCCGTCCCCTAACAACCCGGGAATGGCCGGCCGCGACCAGTTTCGGTGGTATCGATGTTTATCATTTTGGCAGCGGAAATTACATCAGGACCATAGTTAGGAAATATTTTATTAGAGTAAAATACCATGCTTTTAATATATTGAACACATTGGAAAATCCCAAGTTTCAAGTACACACATTTTTCATAGGGATAAACCCTATTTTATTTAAATAAAACATCTCTTTATTTTAGGTAACTTTATAGCCACTTTTCTAAGCCTTCAGTGCTGTCCAGCTGGCTTCTATTTGGCTTTCACATTTTGTTACCTGAAACGCGTTTAAAAATATTTTTTCAGTGGGAAATACTGGTGAGTGAATCCCAGTTTAATCAAGATAAGTAAAACCATTGTACAGTATTGAGGGCGGTCGCGCAATTACATTTGTTTCCATCTACTTTAATTACCACCCACGGTACTGTCAACCCGACTTGTGGTCATGTTACTACTCACAATGTAGTAACAAATTTTGTATACAAAACCCCAACATACCGACGATAATTGTAGAATACAAATACTTAATCACTGTTTAATATAATGTTAATCATATGAGGTTTTGTAAAAACAGTTTGCAAAAAGGAGATTACTCACATTGCTGTTTTAGGGTTTTCTTTAAGGATTTCCTGGTGATTATCTATAAATTACACAAATGCACACGCGTTAGTATAATAACCCAATATTTACATTAGTAATAACCTCCCCGAGACGGCATTCCAACGACTACGTCCGGCAGAACCACGACAGCCGTTACGGAACCCTGGATCAATCGGGCAGCGTATCTAATGCGTAACCGGGGTTATGATACTTACAACGAGGTAGGGCTTCGCTAATTAGGGGGTATTATGCCCGAAAATCACTTTGACTATATAGAAATTCAAGAGAGAAAGAAATTGTGAGTGAATTCGAATGATCGGCCGATGGCCTCTATTTATAGGGCCTGATTTCAGGTTCATCGCGGCCCGCGAAGGATGTAGCCAAAGGCTACGCGGCCCGCGACGTAGGTCTGTAGGGCCTAGCTATGACCGGTCATCAATTATAGGCTCGACACGCTTGCGACACGTGACAGCTCCGGGCTGCGCCTCGTGTCCTATCGCTCGCGCCCCGCGTAGACCAAGGAGGGGTCTTACACGGCCCGCGACATCCCTAAAAACTTGGTTTTTTAATTAAATTTAATAAAAATAAAGGTATTCGAGGCCTGTTTTTGTATATGGGGTGTATTTTAGGACATATAGGGACACTCTAAATATTTTTAGGGTGTCGGAATTATTTTGGAGGGTTGTTTTAGAACTCCTAACTAAGGATGGACTTCTATCTAAGGATGGACATTTGTTTCATATAGTTACACTTCTAAACCTTGTCTTGAACATCTGATAGCTACGATACGTGATTGACGGAAGCGATAGACATATGCACTGTTAGGATCGCCTATTCGCCTTTATAAAGATAACTATTTTACTGATTTAAAGACCGTACGTTTAACACATTCATGAAAACTTTTAAACAAAATTTGGGCATGACCCGTCCATAAAACGAGCATACCCCTGTTTTAAACATAATCAAACTAGATACAATTCTATAATTCATTCGACAAAATACTACTAAGAACCAATACAACAAATTTTGGACCAAAAACATTTGAACAAACTAGCGGAAGCGTTTGGTATGACATAACATGAACACGTGCTCGCTCCGATTCTCCAAGTCGCCTGAATTGAGGATTTACCTACATTCCACAACAAAGCTTTAAAAAGTTAGTCATTATACTTATTTGCTTATAAAGCCGTCACTTTAGTTCCATTCGTGTATATACTTTCATTTCTCTCACGCATTCGATTACCTAATTAAATGGGTATGACATATATTTTCATACAACTAACCCGTTTGTAAATGATGACGACCAAACATAAAATGTTGTGTAAACTAAAACATCCATAGCATATTCTAACCGCATAAGTTACTTCAACACTTCGAAAATCCGACATTCATAAACCTGCACTTTCAACATACTCAATAATAACTTGGTTAGCAAACCTGTAATCTCAACATATTCAAGTACTACATCTTCGTAAAAAGGACGTTAACCATTTAAATGCATCTCATTAACTTACATTCCAAACCCAAGGATATTATTAGTAACGCTAATTCTCAAACGCATCCAAATCATGCATTCGCACATACTTGCACACATACATACTTACAATCATACACATCTACATACGTAATATACATTCAATCATACCTACAATCATGTATTCATACCTACGTGTTCCGTACGCATTCTTGTATACCATTTACATGTAATACATGTCCAACTTCATTACATACATCTATCATACTCTTATATAAAATTACATGAGGCTTAGACATGGGTTTACAACCTATAATCATCAAGGAAACACTCGAAATCACGTTTGGGAGGTCCATCGTAGTCCACGGATAATATACCGAAGCCTACGATGCATAAATCACATAAGTAATATTTTGGACAGAACCTTCACCCGGCCGTGTCAGCTCACCACCCGGCCGGGTCAACTCTGCACTTTTCCTAGACATTAATTCTTACCGAAACGGACATAACTCTCTCATTTTTCATCCGTTTTGCGTCACGTTTCTTCCTACATGATTGTAAATTAATATTCTATCATGTGAACTTGAAATCCAACATCCGAGTTAAGGAATTTCTTAACTTAAACGTGTTCGGCTTGTTATTCATCTACGAACTATTCGACCCGTTCGTGCATTTATCAAAATAATCTATTGATTTGACCTCAACTTCATATGAACTTAATAATTTAAAACATTATATTACTTAAACAAACTAAGAAGTGATTACGGAAATCACTTACCTTGTGCGTCCGAGTTTGTGCATAGCTTCTTTATTTACCCTTGATCCGTTAGCCTTCCATCCTTGAGTCCATGTCAATTGGGATTCTTGGTGTGAAGAACACTTGGGTGATCAAGAATCTTGGTTCATGCATTAGTTTTGAGCCAAATTCCTCCCTCAATTTGAAGATTTTTAGGAACTAGGGTTTTGCCCTTCTCCTTCTTCTCCTGGTCGTGTTACACGACACACACACACCTCATGTGTGTGTGTTGGGTTTTTATTTTATTTTAACTACAAGTTTTCACCTTTTGGCAACCTTGCCCCTCCTAGTTGTAACTTAATCTTGGTTGATTCAAGTTTCATTTCTTATTTGTTTTGCTAGGCATTTAACTGGGTTTAATAACCCAGTTATTGTATTTCTTTCTTACAAACATGGCATCACACTAACAAACTTAAATATTCGAGTTTTGGGGCGTTACATGCACTCACAAGAAAGGTCAAATTTTTTTATATTTTTATATTTTTGAGTTATAAGTGATGCATTCTAAGTTCTAACTTGAGAATAATGTTACTAATATATTTAATATGGTTATCAAAAGTTATAAAGATAAACATTATTATCATATAATTATCATGCTATATAGTGATTGCTAAGAGTTATAAATTTATTAGGTTTCTTGCTCCTATATTTATTAGGTTTCTTGCTCCTATATATAATCCACTATTTAAAAATTATTTCTATAATTATCAGGTTATATATACGTATATCTATGTATATATATTATATAAGACCCTCTGTTTGGTACAGGTAATGGACTAGATTAGGGAATAAAACATGGATTGTAATGGAATTAACTGTGGGGTGGTGGTTGTAGCGGCGACGGTGAAGGTGACAGTGGTTGTTGGCCTTTTTTTCCATTCCATCAAAATGGTATATTCTATTAAGTCACCAAATCTTGCATACTAAACACTACCTAAATGTATTGGTTTAGTTTGTGTAAATAAATTATGAGTTAATTGCATGGTTGAACCATGTTGTTTGTAGAAAGTAAAAAAAATTGGATACTAAGAGGTTAAAGTAACAATATAGGGTATTAACTTTTGATTTTGTATCATCATATTGCACTAAAGCTAACTCAAGTTAATAACTAAGTAAAAAACTTAGGGTAATCTAATAACTTCACATCTTAGTATCCAACGTTGTTACTTTTGAGAAACCACATGGACTAAACACGTAATTAGCTCTTATCGTTTAAAACACATTTATTCTTTTTATTTTATTATCTAACTATTTTTTAACTACTTAAGGAAATAAATTTTCAAATGATGAAAAAAGTTATATATTCTAAAAGATTTTATCGATGTCACAACATATTTTTATCTTCGTTTGTGTGAAACAAACGGAACTCACGACGTATTTTTTATCTACGTTTCAGTTGTGAAAAGTTATATATTCCACAAGATTTTATTTAAGTTAACTAATATCTTTTTTTCTACGTTTCATTATGTAAAACTGTTATGTAAAATCGAGCCAAACTCACTATGTAATTTTTATCTACGTTTCTTTATGTGATATCGGCCTGAACTTAATTACCATTTCAAAAATTATTTAGTTAAATAGTCAAGACAAGTGAAATTAAATTATAAAATAAAAATTGTGTTTTGAATAGTAAGAGTTATATATTTTCTCAAAAGTAACATGGTTAACTCTTAGTAACCAATTGTGTTACTTTTAACAAATCACAGGAACTAATCATTTAATTGTATATAAAATATAGTTCTGCTTGAATAATTTTTATATAAACATGTATATAAAAATATAAAATAATACAACTACCCACACACTACAAGGAATCAGATGTTAATTTAGAACCGACATATGTCACCTCTATTGAGGCAGAAAATCACCTCTAAAGGTTTTAAGGGCGACATGTCGCCCCTAATAAGTCACCCCTATTGGTTTGTCACTATCAATTTTAGGGGCGAAAAACTGCTCTGTTTTCTTGAAGTGACAGCTCATGTAAAGAAAATAATACATCAGTTTTTCCGTATTAAAATATATAAAAAAGAAAAAAACTAAAGTAACTTATTGATGAATCTGGGATTTCCAACAGTTGGCCAAGCTAAAGAATTCAAAGTTCCAATATGGGCTTGTCATTTTACTTGTGTTTTTATCAAGTATTTCAAATTCTAATTATGCATAAATATTCAATCAACACATTTCACAGTTAACAAACAAGTAGCTAGATTAACACATTGAAAAATCACGTAAGTACATACATGTTGCATTCGATCTCCTCCTTATTTTACATATTTTTAGTGCTAGTAAGTGCCATTTGATACAAGACCAAAAGTCACAAAACGAAACTAGAAGTAACATAACTAGTTTCATGCACACCGAATAGTACGACGGTACTCACCAAGAGCCCAAATGGGGAATATATTTCGATATGATGAGTAATTGAGGATACAATTCCCAAAGAAAGCTCCTGTGATTTCCTATAATTCAAATAAGAGATGATTAAGATGCATAAATTGGCATTTCAGTAGTAGGATCGAATGCAGAATGTTTAAAAAATTGAGGAATTAATAAAAAAACCATGATAATAAACCTGCTGTGGGAAGTCTCCGTCTTCCATTTGAGAATTTATGAGGAGCCGTATTCCACGTTTTACTGGTGTACTATCAACTTTAGCCTAACCATAATTTACAAAATTAGTTGTATCTTTAGTTTCCTATGATAAATGAAACATGGAAAAGAAAACATAGGAACACATATATGGTTGGGGAGTAACTATTAATCAATGCTTGTGAGCTGAAGATCTCTTTTGTATTCAGTTTATATTTTTTTTTTTGAAAGGTAAACTTCATTAACCAAAAAACGCTGACCCAAGCCGGGACAACAAAAAGAAAATTACACAATTACATATTTACAAAGGAACTCCAATCCTTCCAATCTAACCCTTTAAACTTCAATCTATTAGAAAACCAGAAAAAACCCAAAGCCTTGATTTCACTAATGATGCTTTCTATTCTAACCGGGGAGTTTGAAAATTTTCCTATAGGATTCAATGATTCATAGATGTATATGATTCAATTGTAAAATTCCAAGTCACACTTGAACCTTTGGTATCAATGCCACTCGGCCACGTATGAAAGTCACTCCACCCAGAGACACTTAGCTACTAGAAAACTTAACAAATGCATTTGATTGGAAAAAGTATTTAACAAATAGGTGTTATTTTAAAATTATGTATCAAATGAAGACCAGGTGAGAAGTTTAGACTTTGGTGATGGTGATGCCCAATTTAAAGATGATTTTTTTTTGGGGGGTGGGGGTGATGGTGATAGGACATCGGCGTGGATCAGGAATCCCAAGAAAGAAAATGGTCTTAATTTCATTGCGATATACGACAACTTAATAATTGGGGGCTCCTCTATAGTTAAACATGATAACTTCTAGGTTAGGTATGCTTTTGTTTTTAATATGTGGATGCTATCTAATCTTCTGGCGATCTGGAGCCTGATATTTCTATCTTAGGGGGGGGGGGGGGGGGGGGGGGGCGAAAACGTATATACCTAAAAATTTCTATACGAAGCTACTGTTCATAACACTATAGCCAACATCTTAGGGGGGGCGTCGAAAAGTTCGGGGGGGGGGGGGGGGGGGCAGCGCCCCCTCTCGCCCCAAGGAAGCTGCGCCCCTGGGCATTCAAGTGACCTGATTATAGCCAACATCTACGCTCCACGGGAGGGAAAAAATATTTATTGAATGATTTGCGTATGCTTAGGAGCTCATTCCTATGTATATTGGTTATGCTGGGAGATTTTAAAGACGTGAGAGTGGGATGACAGATTAAACTCAGAGTTTAACGCTATTGGATCTAGGATTTTCAATGATTTTATTCGAAAAAGCAAATCTCCAGGGGCATAACATGGACATGCAGTGGTTTGTATACATGTCCGGCGATGGGTCAAATCAAGCAAGATTGATAGGTTTTTGGTTTGCCTTGACTTCATAGAATTGTGGCCTTTTGCTACACGTAAACCTTACAGAGGGAATGTTCTGGCCATTCTCCTTAATTTTGTACTTCATATATCAAAAACTGACTTTAATTGCTTGACCTAGACTTATGATGTTGCTACTGAGACTTGGCATGTAGTAGACATCGGTCAACAAGCTGTGCTCCTCTGTTTTCTCTTCTAGCAATACCGACACTTTTACCCGTATGTCAATACAAGATCCATATCTAAACTTTACCTTAAGCGTTACCCATTCATTGAGCTCATAGAAGTAAGTTTGATTACCATCATGTGATTTGGTGCTCCCTTGTCGAGATACAAAGTGTCTTTCTTTATTGGCTCGGTCCCAAAATGCTTTGAAATAACCCATTCTTCATTTAGAAAAAAAATGTTTCTTGTTCACATCTCATCATGAATAAAGCTAAATAAAGATCATCGCATGTATGGTTTTGGTTAGGTGATTTTCTTCATATATAATTAAGCTCGAGACCACACTAAGGAGGGTCGGGGCGCCCCATGATCGGCCCCGATCACGAGGTGAAAAAAAACACTGCCGCCGCTGGTATTTATCACGCGGTGATTTCATAAGGTGTCAAACTAATCACGCGTTTTAAAATTGAAAATTTGAACGTTGCGAGGAATTGACCGTTGCATATTACCATTTTTTTTTTACCAAATATATATACACACACAATATAAATTTTATTTACCAAACCTTCTTTCAATCCCAAAATTCTTTCTTTCAACACATTATTTCAAAAACAAAAAAATACAAAGATGGAAGGTTCAAGCAAAAGAGGTTCGGGTTCGAAGAAAAATCCCGTATGACCGAAGGTTCGAGTGAATCTTGGCGAGCCGGCGCGATTTCGGTTGCAAGACGAACCCGGCCAAATCCCACATTTTCAAACCCAACCTTTTCCACCCTTTCAAACCCAACAATTTACCATTTCAAATACAACCGTATCAAAACCAACAGTTCGTTCCACCATTTCAACCTCACCAATTTCAAACCCAACCGTTTCCACCCATTCAAACCCAATCCCACCATGTCGACCCACTAGAAGATGACACCCTCATCCAAAAATTTGCACGCGCGAACCACAACAAAATCTCAATGACGATGAAGATGATGATAACGTTCAAGAAGTAGAAGAAGAAGAAGACGAAGACGTTCAAAAAGTTGAAGTTGTCCCAACATCCGCTCGGAGAGGATGGAGGAGCGAGGAGGAGGTCTCCTTGGTCAAGGCGTACTTGCACACCTCCAAAAACAAGAAACATTCGAACGAGCAAAGAAAAGACTTGTTTTGGAGACGAGTCATGGCTCATTTTCGCCAACTTCCCGGTTCAACGGACCGAAACATGGATCAAATGACTTCGAAGTGGGGCAATTTGAACCGGAAAATGAGTAAATTTAACGGTTGCTTCATTCAAGTGGTACATTTTTTTTTATAAATTTAAAAGTGTTTTTTAATTAAATTTAAAAACATAAAACTGTTTTTTTTAATTTTAAAACAGAAACTGGTTTTAAAAAAAATACAGAAAACTGGTTTTAAAAGAAAAACAGAAAACCGGTTTAAAAAAACAGAAAAACTGTTTATAAAAACAGAAAAATGGATTTTAAAAAATAAAAATAGTTTTAAAAAACCAGAAAAACTGTTTAATAAGTTTTTTTTATTTTTTTGTAGAACCGAAATCCACAAAGTGGTGCGAGCGAGGCGACTATCATGAAAACCGCCATCGACGACTATTGCTGACTATACAAAAAGAAGAGTTTTCCACACTTGGCGGCATGGGAGGTTGCGAAACATCACCCGAAGTGAGTACCGGTTGATTTGGTTGACATGGGTGGGCCAACGGCTCCAAAGAAAAAGAGGAGGTCCCAAAAGATCAAAGACCTCCGAGTCGGGGAACTACACGACTTCCGAGTTAGGTAACATGCCCCAAATGAATTTGAACGACGACCCCGTTGACGAACCCATTCAAGACGATACACTGACAATGCCGCGCCACAAGAAAAGTGGTGATTCGTCAAGTAAAGGAAAGGAATCTGTGGCGGAGTCGATCTCCGAAATCAAAGAGGCTAAATTGGTGGAAATAACAAAAGCCACTAATAGAAGAGAAAAAGTTGTGGTGGCAAAACTTAAACGCGAGGATGCGTATATTCGACACTTGAACAAAAAAGAAAAAAATAATGATTTAAAAGTCTTGTTAGAACCGCACAACAATTTCGACGAACCGTTTAAGACGATCGTAATTCAACGCAAACGAGAGATATGTGAAAAGTGGGGGTAGGAGATGCCTTAGATTTTTTAGGTTTTTTTTTTTCATTTGCAATGTTTAGTTTTTTTATTTTAGTATGTAATTTAGGTTTTATTTAAATGAAATTTATAACTTATAATTTATAATTTTAGTGTTTTATTGTTAATTTATAATTTAAAAACAAAAAAATAGGTTGTGAGTGATAGAATTCCATCACAAGTGATGGACATTTCCACTAAAATCCATCACTAATGATGAAATAATGCTTGATGACATGGCGAAACTTGATTGGAAGTTGTGAGTGAGTAATGAGTAATGGGCGCCCCTACCCCTAATAAAAAGTGCTCCAATTTATCACAATTATCACAGTGAACCTGTGATTTATCCTTTTACCCCTTTCGTGATCATTGGTTCTCGTCTAGCCCGTTTATTTTGACTCCTGATCTTGACCATCTCGACTTTGACTTCCATTTTGGTCCTCATCATCCCGGTCTTGACCTCTACCTCGGTTTCTACCTTTCCCTTTATAGGAATTAGGGTTCCAATTATTAGTAGAAGACTCGGCTTTGGTAAATATTAGATTACATTGGTTGTTATCTTGAGTCTCCTTGGTTAGCATATTCACGTCCTCATTGATATTCATACCATTTTTATCTCACGAAAGCACTTTTTTCTAGTAGCAAGTAGCTAGTTGAAATGTGACTAGGTCAATTCTTAATCAGCTAGTTTCAATTCCTGCTCTCTGAAAAGTGAAAACCCTAAATTTTTAAACATGAGGAACAAACCTGTCCGGCTTTCATAAGTGAGATTAAAGCCCATGGCCATGAGGTTTGTACCAAATTCGATCGATTTCCATCCAAATTTGTATATTCCTATATCAAACAAAATAAAATACTAAACATTAGGCCAAGTATTTGTCAAGAAAACCCTGCACAGTTTCTAGCATTTTATTCTTACCTTATTTACACTGCTAAGATAACTCTCTCCCCATCCACCATCAGGAAGTTGTTTCGATAGCAGAAATTCACAAGCTTTTCGAAGTGTGGGACTATTATAATAGGTCTTACCACAAGCTACTAGTGCCTCTACTGCGAACCATGTACCATAGGTGTAACATATTCCCCAACAACCATGCCTACACAGATTACAAGCTAACATGTAAGAACCTGTTAAACATGAAAACTCGTACGAATGACGGATACCGTGCTAAAATGCAACTTGTGCTTAGACCGTGCGTAGTGGGGCGTTTTTTTTTTTTAAATTTTGCCCGAAAACGCCCGATAACGCCCAACCCCCCATTACAGGGGGCGTTTTGGGGCGTTATTTTTTGAAAAAATTGTTCTCCGCGTTATAATGAAAACGCCGAATTGCACAAGGAACAAATGAGACCCACCAATCAAATTTAGTCACATGCTCTGACACACCACTACACCAAATTACCCACCAATCAATTGCTTCTTCTTTTTTTTTTTTCATTAAAAAGAATATGGGAGTTATTGGCATAATGCCCCACTACGCCACTTTTGCTATAATGCCCCTTCGCTGACTAGGACGCCACGTGTCGGATAATGCCCCATGGTGGGGGCATTATAACACATTACCACTACACATGGTCTTAGAAAGTGGTCTTCAAAGGGTTTTAAAGAAATAAACTAGTGGAAGTTTCATTCGAACTTTAGACGATCTCAAATGCTTACCACTTCTCCACTCTCTCGATAGTTGAATAATTTAAAATTTACGTACAAAATTAGTGGTTGCCAATCTTATAAATAGAAGTATAACTAAGTTGATGGTTGTCTAATACAACAATAATCACATCATAAGAAAACACGCCTACCATGAACCATCTGGGTTTTGTGTGTCATGAATGTACTTCACAGCTCTTGAAATGCAACTTTGGATCTCCTGTATTCTATGTCCAGGGTGCAACTTCTTGAACAACACCAAACCTTGGATGGCGGACGAGGTGCATTCCACATAGCTCAAAGGATATAAACTTTTCAGTCACTTATTCATGTTATATATATAGAAACAAATAAAACATAATGAACTTTAATGAAAAATGGTTTTTGTTCAAATCTTACTCTCGCTCAATCAACGCATCTTCAAAAAACTCTATTGGATTTAATTTCTGAAATTCATAACCATTATATAACGTAGTTATAATAAAACTTTATGCTAGATTTTTTTCTTTAATGTGTTTAATAAACATATACTTTCAAATAAAGGAAAATCATAAGTACCTCCACCCAAGAATAAGCCCTCCGCGGCTCCCAAGCTGGAAAGCCACCATTTTCACTCTGAATTGAATTTTAGAACATTACGTCAGAGTAATATTCAACAATGCCAATATTACACAACAATTTTGATGGCATACTTGTAATGAAAGAATAACATTGACAGAATCATAGAGACACTCAGATTCAAGTTTTTCACCAACAAGTTCTTGGCTCATTTGGGAATACAGAAGTGCAACCTATAAAAAACATCAATTGTGAAAAAAATACATTTCAGTACTGTTTTATTATTAGTACTTATAAAAATTACACGTCAACCTTCAAGCCTTCCGCTGTACAATCTGAGACTTGCAAACCCTGGTCTTGCATTGAAAACGTCCACCCGCCTTTAGAAGTGTGTCTGTACATTTTACTGAAATCTCCAGGGGGGTTATCGCGAATCTGAAAAGATTTAATATGCATAGACATATTAATTTGTATGTTCCTTTCATATATATATATAGGAATTGGCATGTAATAATCCCAACTAGACTGGCCATTGCCAATCCCATATTTGAATATTCCCCATGCCAGTCCCACCTTTCACCTATTTTTCCTCCAGCGGTCCTCAGTTAAAAAAACTTAACGAAGTTAAGTTTTTTTTTTCCTAATTACAAACTGACGTATTAGGGCTTTTGATCAGAACGAAGATACGAGTCTATTGATGTAAAACTTACATCCAAACGGTGCTCCAAATGACTTGATTTTTGTTATTTGGAAGTTTAAACATCCGAATTGAAGCACCGTTTTCATTGTTTGGAGCACAATTTCAAGGTAAGTTTTACATCATTCGACTCGTATCCTCGTTCTGTCAAAAGCCCTAAAACGTCAGCTTGTAATTCAGAAAAATACTTAACTCCGTTAAGTTTTTTAAACTGAGGACTGGTGGAGGAAAAATAAGTGAAAGGTGGGACTGACATGGGGAATATTCAAAGGCTGGACCGGCAATGGCCAATAACGTTTAGTTAGGATTATTACAAACCAATTCACCTAGATATATATATACACTAGAACTTTCTTGTTGTCAGACCTGTGAGGATTTTACAAAATCATGTGCTTTTTTAAGAGTAGGTCCGTATTCTTCTGCAAGATTACTTGATATGATCGCTTGAATAGCAAAGGCTGCATCCCACATTTGACTGCCAAAACTCTGAAAATCGACATTAAACATTTATGTTCAAAAAAAAAAAATTCAACATGAACACATGACTTGGTAACTAGTGACAAAACCTGCATTTTCATTCCATCTTCAGCAACCCAAAAATAGTCAGGTATTCTTGCAAGATGACGCTTATACGCATCCCCAGTTGGATCATCCACCCAGGTTGCAATCAAGCACATAACCTAGAGAAATTATTTTTCGGGTGTTAGATTTAGGACTGTTGGCCCAGAAAAAAAGATATATGAGCGCACACACATACATATTTTGGGTGTTAGATTTAGGGTTAGTGTGATTCTTACAATTATCAATATACTTTGGTTCTGAAGAGAACAATTCACTACGGAAGCGTTCGTTTTAGAATCAGATGTATTAACACTCAACGTACAAAATACAATATTTCTTAAATACAGACAATGAACTTTTGTTTCTTCGGTGTGTGTGTATGTATATATAAAAAGCTACATAAGATGATTGTACCTATGTTGATGTATCACTACTAGAAAACTGGGTTTTTGCTACAAAATTTTTTGACAAATTTCCCACAACTTAATTTTGGCGACAAGTTTCCCACAAATTTTAGACAAATATTAAAAACCATAAATTTTCCCGCAATTTGAAGAAGAGCGAGAACAAGAAAGGGCCGAACGTGAACGAGAGTGGGCACAAGAACGTGTTGAACGTGAATGAGAGCGGGCCGAACAAGCTCGATGGCAAAAAAACGTGGAAGCAATGTTTAAAAAATTCGGAAAGAAGTAACTTTTTTGTGTATGTTAAAGATCGTGTTAGTTTTGTTACAAAAACGTCCGTTTTGTTATTTTTAGTCTAAGATTGTAAACGTATTTCTTTTTTTGGAATTTTTAAAGATTTTCTGCAATTTATTTAAAATATTTTTTTATTTTTTTATTTTTAAAATTTTATTTATGATTTGTGGCAGTTTTGTCACAATCTAGAAATAATATTTTGTTGCAACATATAAAAATATTAATTTGATTTATAAAATAGTAGGAATTTTGTCGGAAAGTTTAAAGAACTTATTATATTTTTTTAAAACCGTGAGAGTTTTGTCACAAAGTTTTGAAAAAAAAAAATGTTTTATTTTAAAAAAACTGTGGGAATTTTGTCGCAGCATATTTCAAATATGTAGGAATTTTGTCGCCAAATTTAAAAATATTTTTTTAATTATTTTCTTATTACTACAATTAATAACTAAATTAAATATCTAAAATATATGTTTTGTGACAAATTTCTCGTTCAATAGAAGGAAAAAGTTTATTACAAAATTTGTGGGAATTTTGTCGCACATCTTGCGACCAGTATGTTTGTGGAAACATTGCCACAAGTTTTGTAGGAAAATTGTCGCTCATGCATTGCCGACGAAGTTTTTTCACACAAAAATAATTCGTGGGAAATTTGTTGCTACTACCTGTTTCCCACAAATTTGCCACAAAATGCGCCGTGAGAAAAAACTTGATTTTCTATATACATTTGGGTTCCGCTAAAAAGTTAATTTTGCTTAAAAATGTAAAATAATTTCTAGGCATTGTTTATAAAATTTTAGGTATGATGTTTTTTTTTCCAGTGTGTTATACACAGACATCATGCCTACAAAACTATAAACACAATGGAACTTATAACATGATAAAAATTAGCACACTATCCTTACAATACTAGACTCTGAACACCGTCTAATAAGTCATGAATTTTAAGCCGGTGTTCAAACTGAACACCGTCTAAAAAGATATGATTTTAAACCAGTGTAGTTTAAGACGGTGTTCAAAACACCGTCTTAAAACCCATTTCACCCCGTCTTATACTCTATTTTGTAGTAGTGATTGCACCTTTTCGGAAATAATCAGTTATTCATAACTGCCATCTTAAGTGCCTAACCGTCCGGACTAGCTTATACTTGGAATAAAGAGAACTAAAACATGCTATGTTTTTTAATGGAAACATATACCTTTTCCACACATGCAATAGAAAGATATCTACTACTCCTATCTTCATAGTGAAGATGCTCCATTGCAACTTTTAAGGCCTTTTCTCGTAATTTCGAAAAGGATTGACATCTTAAAATAGGTTCAGCAATGTTATGAAGAACGCCCCAAACAATATCCTGAACAAGAGGACGTGGAAAGTAGAGATCTTCCTGAAATACATAATCAATAAATGATATCTTAGTTTGCATATGTCTATATTTTTTTTTTGACTTTGAGATGAGCTTATTTTGCATATGTCTATATTTTTTTGTGACTTTGAGATGAGAAATCTGGACATGTTCAATATAAATTAACTAACCTTTGCACATGTATTCCTTGCTTTATTCCAGTTGATATCCTGATACGGGTCTGTATAAAGCTCTTGCCTTAGTGCTTGAACCAATCCGGTTAATCTTCCCACGAATCTTTTGCCATATAAGTATGACATCGCCATGTAAACTAAGCGACAATAACACATCATTTTGCCTGTGCTTTTACACTAATGACGTTATTAGGTGGACTTTATAACACCAACTACTAAAGCTATCCTAGAATGAGGTCGATCGCTAGGTGTAAATGAAAACTAACCTGGATGAAGTGGGAAAAAATAAGGGAGGAGCAAAAGTTCAGGTGGTGTAGGATTACAACCTGACCACTCGTATATTCCAAGTACCTACAAAAGGACACAAGATAATGAATATATATCTTCTTGTGCGTTTCGGAAGCATACATAAAGCACATATATTAATGTTTGCAAAAATGAAAACAAATGTGTAGTTAACATAAGCCATAAGAAACGGACAGCAAGCCAAAACTTCCCCCACGAAGGAATCCCAACTGCGCCACCGTGGTCAAGGATCCATTTACGACCTTTAACCACTGCCATGTCCTCTGAACCACTATCGGCTTCTTCCCCAAGCAATCTCAAGGTAACATAACTCAATACTGATCCAAACATTGTGCTGTGACCCTCAATATGTGTTCCCCAACCTCCATCTTCATTCTGTGATCATAAAATTAATAACTAGGGGCATGACATATATATTCATAGCATAAACTTGATAACTACCCAAAAATGTTTCAAACACCTGATGATTATAAATGTAGCGTTTGATTTCTAGTTGATGTGTAGGTGTGAGAATTGCATTCATGGCTCCTGTCACATATAGTGCTATCACCTATGTATAGACATATTAGATACTTGGATAATCTAGATGCATACTATTTTTAGGAAAAATCGCCAAAATAAACATGTTGACCCTAAAATGACCAAAATAAGCATTGGATTTTAGCCATTGCAAAAATTGACCTATGAAAAAAAAACTCAATCAGGAGAGGACAATAAAGCACCATCCGCTAAAATGGTAAAGTGTGGACTAAATTTTACCCGGCACAATAAACCCTTAAAAAGTATAACAGGCTGCACGAGAAAATCAATCAAAATAATACATGTTTGAACCATGAGCTAAATTTAGCTAAAGGCAAAGTTTAGCCTCCCTTTTTAGCCAACACCTAAAAAAGCGCACACTAAATTTTAGCCTTTGAAAGATTGCGCGGCTAAATAAGAGCCTTAGGCTGACGCTTTTTTTTTTAAGCCAATAAAAAGAGACAAGTAAAGCGTGGCTAAATTTTCGTTGCTGCCTTCTTTTTTATTTTGATAAAAAAACTAAAATCAAATGTTTCCTTTGATAATTTTTGGATGAACATGTTCATTTTGGTGATTTATTAGTGTGTATGAATAATTGATGATCCTAACGTAATTACCAATGGTGGAAGGAAAAACAAAGGGCCAGCAGATTCAGCAGGCCAGTGGCCATCATGGGCCTGGATAGTGGAGTAGAAGCTAATGGCTCTTCTAAGTGTAGTTGTGACCGCCTCATAGGTCACTTCCTCTGTTTCTTTCAACTTTATTTGGTCTGGTATTTCTTTAACTTGGTTCTCCTTTCTTAGCTTTGTTCAAAAACACATACAAAAGTGTTAAATTAGCATTAAACTGACACAACTTGTATAATAAACGGTATAGCTGCCGAAATTGATTTGTTGGATATAAATTCCTGAGACAAGTAAGATGGCTATTTTTGTTTAATTTTAACTTCACAAATAAGAGATATATAGGGTTGTAAACGAATCGAACGAACACGAACAAGGTATTGTTCATGTTCGTTCGTTAAGGAACAAGCTTGTTCATGAACTGTTCACGAACGCTTACCGAACGAGATTTCTTGTTCGTGTTCGTTCATTAAGGAAAAGAACATGTTTGTGAACTGTTCTTGAACACTTACCATACGCGAATGAACTCTATCAAATATTATATTATATTATATTATAAGTGAAGGAACGAATAGTAACATTATTTTTATAATAATAAATATATAGTTTTTTATTTAATATATTATAATAGTTTATTATTATATTCACTTTTAATAGTATATTTTTTAATTTTTCTCTTTTTTTAAAATTATATATTTTCTTTACCATTTTATTAATAATTTTTTTTATCATGAATAGTAACTTTTTTATAATAATATATAGCTTTTTTATTTAATATATTATAATAATTTATTATTATATTTACTTTTAATAACCTATTTTTCATTTTTTTCATTTTTTAAAATCATATATATCTCCTTTACCATTTTTATTGATAATTCTTTTTTCTTTTTTAAAACATATATCAATTTATCAATTAATTTGATACTTCTTTAATAGTGTACGTTTATAACTTTTTTTTAAAAAAAGCATAAGTATGTAGTTGTGTTTGATTTTTTTTCTCTTAAGTTTTGTTATTATACTCAAAATAAAGTATTTATTTGTTATCATAAAACGGTACGATGATAAAATAAACCGTTCTAATTGTTTGCCTTTCTAAACAACATACTTTTTTTTAAATCACATTTGTTTTACATTATCATTTACTCGCTTTCGTCGCAACGCATGACCAAAAAAAACTAGTTCAAAATAATTTGTGAGTCCTTTCGTAATCTAACCTGTCACTAACAATTGCTACTCTTAGTTGGGTAATTATTCGTAAAACAATATCCTTAATTTATCTGCCATTCCCTAATATGTCATTAGCTATTGCTAGTACTCTTAGCTCGATAATTGTTTTTTGGTAACGAGTACGAAAACTTTATATACATGCCCCAAAAAAATAACAAATACAAAAAGGAGGCCTCCCAAGATATAGCCAAGAAATAAAATCATAAAAAATATTAATCATCTATGGTTTGAATATTTTAATAGTTACTAATGTTCTATCATTGTTAGTTTATCACTATAGTCTTATTATTATTATTTTCATTATAATCTTCCAATCTTCCTATCTATACTATATATATAAAAGAATATTAGAAGGACTTCTTAAGGTCATTGTAATTTCCTTAAAACACCCCTGAAGCATGATGTACAAGTCTTTTAAGCACCAGAAAACATCACTTTCCACTTATACCCTTCTACTAAAAAACACGGGATACATTAGGGTTTCACCATTTCAAAATCGCCCGCTTCCCTGCTTCTCTCTCTCTCTCTCTCTGGCGATTCCAGATCTGGATCTGGATCTAGGGTTTTCCTCCAAGGCAATTCAAGCTGCTACTCAAGGATCTTACATCTGGCCCATTCCCTTCCCTCTCACAACTCACACATCTCACAAAACTTCATAAACCTTCCCTCTCTCTCTCTCTCGACGACTCATAAACAGATCTGTGAGGATTTCACAAGATCTAGGATGTTACTTCCATTCGATTTCAAATCCATGACCCCATCCTGTGACGGTGTGGTGTGCAGATGGTTGAAGATGGATCCCTAGCCATCGCATCTGGTGAAGACGGTGGTGGTTATTTTTTTTTATCTATTTTAAAGATTTGTTGATTTGAACAGGTTTTCACCACATATCTTCTTTGGGTTTTTTTGCACAGGTTTTCCCTAAGATGGTTGAAGATGGATTCCCAAGCCCTAACGATGTCACAATCAGAGCTCATTGATCATGCCGATTTGGACTTTTTATTGGTATTCTTTAAGGTGTTTTTGTTTTGATTTATTAAGTGATTTCAACTATCTGTGATCTTAAAGGCACTTTTGGGTATCTAGATCCAGAGTACTCCATGACCGGGCACTTAACCAGGAAATCAGATGTTTAAACAACTCCAGAAAAAAGCGCCCCACAATGGATGATGTTGTGGTTACTCTTCAGCAATCATTGGCATTGCAGTAGCAATTTGACAGTTCTGCGCATGCTGCAGGTTCAACGGGGTTCACCTTTAAAATGCAGTATCTACTTTTCGGGCCTAGACATAACTCTGGTATAGCCAAATTCCTTCATAAGTGCTGTGTGATATATTTGGTTGGGTTTAGTTATTTGCATATGCTCTTTCATAACTGGTATCTTACAAATATACTTATTTTGCATTAGTAGAATAGTGGTATATGATAGTCCATTTAAGAAGCATAAGAAGTTAACGAAGATGAGCATGAAGTGCAAGACACATTTATCTTACAAAATAACCTTCTCTGTAAGTACATGGATGACAAACAATCATTTATGTGAGTGGCAGTTCAAAGATCAAAACGATTTTTTTTTTCAATTACTAAAAGAATTGCAATCATTGAGATTGAGAAGTCTCCTACTAAATGTTGCAGTTTGCACTGATTGTAACAATGATATGCATAAACATTCATCCAACATTTAAGTCGACTCAAGATTTAAGAGTACTATAGTCTCACCTTTTTTGGTTGTTACATCATGTTGAATATGATATATTTTATTGTTTTTCCTATTGTAGGGGACCCTGACACACTGTCATCCACCCATAAAGGGCGTATCGAGCATTCTTTTAGAATGTTTTCATACAGAGATATGGAACATGCCACTAGAAATTTCAGCTGTCACATGTTGTTGGGTCGCGGACATTACGGAGAGGTATATAGAGGTTGGCTTGATAAGAAGACCTTTTCCCCTTCAACTTCTGATAATGGACTATGTTGGAAATTTTAGTGAAAATAAGTTTTTCACTAAAAATTTTGGACATCAATAATATATATATATGTGTTGTATAAATAATTACTTATGGTTTGTGTTCAAACTATGTCCAAATAGAGCTAAGATGAATGAGATATCGAAGCTTGAAGTTGTATGTTTGGAACAAACAAAGATGATTAAAATGGATTAGTTTTGTCAACTTGTCCCACATAGGTGGGATGACAAAACTTAAAGTGGTTTAAAAGGAGGAGCACTCCTTGTATATTGTTTCCTTAAAGGCAAACACTAGTGAGGACCCTAAAGGGTGCGGAGCACCCTTACTCGTGCACATATGCGCGCGTGCCGTGGGCTATAGGCCCTATGTAGTGCACTTTGAACTTCGCACACCGCCTTTGTATTTTTGTCCATGAACGCGTGGTCAGATACATGGCGGGTCCGCTTATGGCGCACCCTTGGGTGGCGTAGGCGGATGCCATGGCATGTCGATGCGGCGCAAGCTTCTTAGGCGCATGGCGCACGTCATTGGCTAGGACGGAGAGTGAAGGTGGAGCACGAGTATGGAATGCGCATGATCAGGTGGCGTCCTGGTATGCGTAGTGGCATCCGTGCGATGCGCGGCTCCATATGGCGTGGCGTAAGGTCCATGTAGCATGATGCGTGGACTAGTAACTCAGTTCAGGCGCGCGCACAGGTTAGCAGCGGAAACAAAACAGCTGGTTGGACTTGGTCAAACTAGCTGTTTCAACTTGTTTAATTCTGTCATGATTGAATATGACAGTTTCGTTGACCACATGAATTCAATTTTAATATAATTAAATCTTGTTTATTACAAGATATATTGCCTCGTTAATTAGAGAATTAAAGGCAAATAATTCGTTAATTAGAGAATTAAAGGCAAATAATGTTTCAACTTTTTGTTAATGTGTATATATATGAACGCTGGGTTCATATTTTGATATACGAAAGATACGAGATGAGAGGATCTCATAAAACTATTAGAAACATTCACAACATATTTTATAGTAGTACTCTAAAATATATACAACTTCTTTTCATTATTTTCCAATAACACCAAATTATACCCGGTGTAATCTCGGGTGCGAGAGCCATCTCCGGCAGTACAACTACTGCTTCAGTTGTTGTATCCTGAAAACAGACCGTCTGAGAAGAGGCGCGGAATCTGTTTTAAGGGCCCCGTGTCTAACACGATCCTCAACCAAAACCGTCAACGACAGTTTGTTCATTCTTGCAGTGGAGGTTCATACAAGATGGTGCGGTTGAAGTTCTTCCAAAGATGTTGGCTTAAATCAAGATTGGTACAATTAAATTGTATTTTATATTGGTTTATTTATTTTTGTAACCGGTATTGTACTAGAAGAATTTCCCACAAATAACGAGAGTCTCGTTATTATTTTGTAATATATTTTATTGAAAACGTGAACCTAGTTTTGGAGTTCATGGGTTTTTGTTCGTGTTTAGATAAATCGAACCATATACAAAATAATATGTATTTCAATAGGTTTTTGAAATACTAAATTTTCTAATGAGCGTATTAGAAAAATTTATTTTGTAACCCCTTCAAATGTGTTTATAACGTTTAATTTCGTAATAATAAGCTTTTAGTAACCATAATTGATATATTAATGTTGGTTATTAAAAATCTTAAATATTAATTTTCTAATGAGCATATTAGAAAGTAATTATTTTAACAAGTTTTAATATTTTCTAACGAGTGTGTTAGAAACGTTGATGCCTGAAGAATAACAAGATTAAAACTTTTTATATCTCTAACGAGCGTGTTAGAATTTTATAGAATAATAAGTTTTAATATCATCTTTTATATCTAATGAGTGTGTTAGATACGATGATTGTGTAGAACTAACTTGTTAAAAGATGATTAGATTTTTTAACGAGCGTGCTAGAAAATATACGTTTAGATTTTCTAACGAGCGTGTTAGAAAATATTATTATTTCAAATAATTACCGACGAGCGTGTTGGAGACAATTATTTTGGATAATAAACCTTGTAACGGTTTCGTCTAAACTATTAAATTTCTAACGAGCGAGTTAGAAACGGATTTTTTCCACATACGTTTAAACGATTTTTATTTGTTTATTTCTAATGAGCGTATTAGAAATAGTTTATATTTTTTTATAAATTTCGAAACAAATTTTGTAATCGATTATTTCTAACGAGCGTGTTAGAAACGATTTAAAGAGTTTGATAATTGTTTATTTTCTAACTAGTGTGTTAGAAACGATTTAACGACTTTGTCAATTGTTTATTTCTAACAAGCGGGTTAGAAAACGTTTATTTTATAAAAACCAAAAACGGTTTATGGCAATAAATAATCGTCTAATTTTCTAATGGGCGTATTAGAATTAGTTTATCTTATAACCAACTATTATAAAGATTTGCAATCGTTAATTTCTAACGAGCGGGTTAGAACCGGGTTAACTATGATAAACTATTTAAGATGATTTGTAATCGTTTATATATATTTTCTAACGAGCGTGTTAGAAAAGGTTTATGTTTATTTCTAAGAGCGTGTTAGAAAACGTTCATTTAAATAAACCAAAAGTAAATAAATGTATTCATTTTATTTCTAATGAGCGCGTTAGAAGCGGTTTACTTTATAAAACCGAATATTTTGAATGTTTGTTAAACATTTAAATTCTAATTAGCATATTAGAATTGGTTATCATACAAACCACTCATTTTAACGATTGGTAATCGTTATTATCTAATAGCGGTTAGAAATGGTTTGAATATGATAAACCAACTATTAAAACGATGTGTATTCGTTTTATTTTTTCAAATGAGCGAGTTTGAAACTGTTTTATTAAATAAACTATTATAAGGTTTATTGTATTGATTTGTAATCAAAACATAAAAATATATAGCTTATTTTTAAAACACTTTCAAAAACGAGAAATGTTTTGAATGAATAAAACACGTCTTTGCGATTTACGAGTGATTCGTTACTTCCACGAGAAGTATAACGTGTTCAACCATATAATAGTCTCGGAAAGACTATTTGGTGAAAAACAACTCGATGTTGTTATAAATATAATAAGTTGCTCAACTACTTGCGAGTAGTTAATTGTAAACAACTTTATACTTTGGACAACTTGTGATTATTCAAGTTTAGAGTTCCAAGATGAGGGAGTACCTCAAAACATGACACCGAACGAAATAATTGCGTTTATTTCGGTAAAAAGTGTTGAAGATAATAACACTTTGGCTTTTAATGTTTAGATATCATTGGTGTATCCGTTATTTTGGACTACTAATAAGTTGTCAAAAGGATACACATTTTGATACAAAGTGTAAAAAGTAATTTACTCAAACACAACGAGCGGGTTGTGATCATGACTTATGTAATAAGTCACAAATCAAACATCAAATGCATAACGGCGTCGTGAGAAACGTGGTGTATGGATGGAATACACGAAAACGAGATATGTCATCTAATGTTGAGAGCATCAACATGGAAATGCACATGTAAGTTTTCAAATAATATAACATATGAAAGAAATATATGTTATTATTGTAAATGTTTTAATAAATTTAGAAAATTTATTAATGGAAATTTACAATAGTGATGGACTTGTAGATGGTTCTACCACCATCAATGTTGTTTAAACTATGTGGAGGCTTGGTCCTCAATTTGGGAGAGTATCCCAATACATGGTATTAATGAAACAACAACGTAAATGTATATATCACTATAGGCATACGTGAATGCTTTGTTGTTGAGAGTCAATTTAATTGGCTATATCTCAAGACTCAAGTGATTTTATACAAAGATCTTTCATCAAAGTGACTTAGATTAAGACTTATGTTTAAGTCTTTAGGAAGTCAATGGTGAAGCCTTGGAGATAAAAAGGCGAACGAGTTATGATCCTAATGGATGAAGTTAACTATGGTTTTGAGGCTTTCCTAAAACCGATGGTTTTGGAATGGTGAAATAAAATTTCATTATTGTGTCTAAACTAATAAACGAATGTTCGGAAGAGATAGTGCGTTATCTCTTAAGGATGTGAAGAATCAGAATGATGCATCTTCTGTTCACATGCTAGAGTATTGTGGTCTAAAGCATGCAAGACTAATACTTGTTAATTTATATGCTCGACGGAGATTAAATTAACTTTAAACATTCAAAATATGTGATGACGCAAGAACGAATTTTGTGCTAAACAAAACTATAAATATAACTTCATTAAAATGCAAGCAATGTGGGGGGGGGGGGGAGGCCATTTAAGAAACAAACCCTATAGGGTATGTGGAAATGGTAGTTGAGAAGTTTTCTCAAACTCGAAATGAAAGGGAGAACCTTTCATCACCCCATTTGGATGTTATCCAATTACACTCAAATGTGGGGGTGACTTGCATTTGAATGTGGAAATGGTAGTTGAGAAGTTTTCTCAAACTCGAAATGAAATGGAGAACCTTTCATCGCCCCATTTCGATGTTATCCAATTACACTTAAATGTGGGGGGTGACTTGCATACATTGCAAACGCATGACCAAGTGGAGTACACAATGGTTATATGGAGTCAATCGAGTAGATTGGACTCGAATGCCAATTGGTTAGATTCAAAACCAAAGGCATGCTGAAAACGTGTCTAGCCATGAATTGAGTTTCATGTCATTCTAAAGACAAGGTACATAACTGGATCCAGGTTGAGATCACGAGTTATAAGTCTTATGAATCGACTAAAAGGCAAAGGTGACTAGCGAGTCAAGAACACGTTAGAACAACTGATCTCAATTTAAATTGTCGTTGGTGACTTAGCGAAGTCAAAGATAATTTTGGATCTAACAACCAATGGGTTGATAAGAGATCAGGTTGTGGAATAGGACTAAAGCCAAGGAAAAAAGAGGGACATGAGGGAAACCTAACCTAGTTGACTGGAGATCCAAAGATCTAGGTTCAATAGGCCAACTTAATCATAAACCGAGTGGTAGTCACTGTGGGGGCATAGCTAATATATATGTTTATATATAAGCTAGTGTATATGTTCATATATCCCCCTAAAACTATAAAAGGGTGTTTAAATACGTCATAGTCATTCCTATAAAATCCAGTGACATTGTTGTGAGGTTAAGCATAATATGTGGTTTAATGATTCGTGTAAATCACAGTAAACCATAATGCTTTTAATGATTTAAAGGGAAATCACCTATGTTGGAGAGAAGTGTGGTCGCTTCGAATGGAATTATGGCATAATTCCTAGAGCTCCCGCAAAACCAGGAAAGTGCTCCATGACCATTATTGGAGACGAAAAAGAGGAGATGGCCCGGCTAGGGAAAGTATTGTGTGAATGTATATTGTCGTTTACACAAATGGGGGGTTGTTCAAGGACATCACGTCTACAAAACCCTAGTAGGCTAAGTATGCTTCACAAAGGAAGGTTCAAAGGCTACGCCTACCTATCCTGCAATACTCGACTGTCGAGCTTTCATCGGGGAATTTTGTGTGTTTTAATCGATCTCCATTCATGTGGGGGATTGTTGGAAAGTTTAGTGAAAATGAGTTTTTCACTAAAAATTTTGGACATCAATAATATTTATATATGTGTTGTATAAATAATTATTTATGGTTTGTGTTCAAACTATGTCCAAATAGAGCTAAGATGAATGAGATATCGAAGCTTGAAGTTGTATGTTTGGAACAAACAAAGATGATTAAAATGGATTAGTTTTGTCAACTTGTCCCACATAGGTGGGATGACAAAACTTAAAGTGGTTTAAAAGGAGGAGCACTCCTTGTATATTGTTTCCTTAAAGACAAACACTAATGGGGACCCTAAAGGGTGCGGAGCACCCTTACTCGTACACATATGCGCGCGTGCCGTGGGCTATAGGCCCTATGTAGTGCACTTTGAACTTCCCACAACGGCTTTGTATTTTTGTCCATGAGCGCGTGGTCAGATACATGGCGGGTCCGCTTATGGCGCACCCTTGGGTGGCGTAGGCGGATGCCATGGCGTGTCGATGCGGCGCAAGCTTCTTAGGCGCATGGCGCACGTCATTGGCTAGGACGGAGAGTGCAGGTGGAGCACGAGTATGGATTGCGCATGATCAGGTGGCGTCCTGGTATGCGTAGTTGCATCCGTGCGATGCGCGGCTCCATATGGCGTGGTGTAAGGTCCATGTAGCATGATGCGTGGACTAGTAACTCAGTTCAGGTAGCAACTCAGTTCAGGTGCGCGCACATGTTCGCAGCGGAAACAAAACAGCTGGTTGGACTTGGTCAAACTACCTGTTTCAACTTGTTTAATTTTGTCATGATTGAATATGGCAGTTTCGTTGACCACATGAATTCCATTTTAATATAATTAAATCTTGTTTATTACAAGATATATTGCCTCGTTAATTAGAGAATTAAAGGCAAATAATGTTTCAACTTTTTGTGAATGTGTATATATATGAACGTTGGGTTCATATTTTGATATACGAAAGATAAGAGATGAGAGGATCTCATAAAACTATTAGAAACATTCACAACATATTTTAAAGGAGTACTCTAAAATATATACAACTTCTTTTCATTATTTTCCAATAACACCAAATTATACCCGGTGTAATCTCGGGCGCGAGAGCTATCTCCGGCAGGACAACTACTGCTTCGGTTGTTGTATCCTGGAAACAGACCGTCTGAGAGGAAACGCGGAATCTGTTTTAAGGGCCCCGTGTCTAACACGATCCTCAACCAAAACCGTCAACGACAGTTTGTTCATTCTTGCAGTAGAGGTTCATACAAGATGGTGCAGTTGAAGTTCTTCCAAAGATGTTGGCTTGAATCATGATTGGTACAATTAAATTGTATTTTATATTGGTTTATTTATTTTTTAACCGGTATTGTACTAGAAGAATTTCCCACAAATAACGAGAGTCTCGTTATTATTTTGTAATATATTTTATTGAAAACGTTAACCTAGTTCCTACAGACTGATCATTACTGTTAAAAGACTTGATACATACAAGTTAAATTAAAATATTCTTTTAATTTAAATAAATTCTTACCGGTATATATTTATATAATTCTTGCCATACATTTTAATATTTTTGTTTTTAAACTTTACTCATACTAGCATATTATCTACTTGACTCGACAACAAGATTATGCAAACGAACTTGGTAACATAAACAAGATCCGTATAACTATTTACCCATGGGTAAATGACATATTACTTTCATTTTAGTGGTACTCAAGTGTGTAGTTATTAATTGTGACTAGTACTTCTTGGCTATTTTTACTTGAAAAGGTGATTATAATTCTTGTAAATGAGTATACTTTGTTAAATTATGTAAAAATCTTATAAGTATTAAACTTGTAGTGTAATCCAATTTTTGTAATCCGATTATTTCTTTCTAAAAGCCAGAAGTTAATTACAAATATCCGGAGAGAGATAAGTATGTCACCTAGAGACATAAGTGAAATGTGTGGGTTTTAAACAAACCACTTCAAACAGTCTACTGTATGCATCACGTTTTGTTTTTGAAATTTCATCTAAATCTGACAGGCCGGGTAACAAAAGATCTAAAGGTGAAAAATGATAAAACCACAGGGACTATTCGAGCCGAAATTTCTACTGTATGCATAGTTAGGTCCATGTTAAATGACTAAATTTCTCTTAATGATATAACAAATCAAATTAAATAATCATTAAATATATATGTGTGTGTGTGGCCACTTATTAAAAAAAATATATTAAACCAACCCCCCACCCAACCTTTCTTCTTCCCCCACAAATTAGCAGACCAATGGCAGCACCCTCCCAACTCTTCTTCTTTGTAACAATCAGTGCCAACATATCACGAATAAGAAAACTAACTTAAGTACTATACAATATATCACGAGACGACTGATAAACTAACGGTAAACGAGTATTCTATTGTAAATCGCCACTCCCGCAGCATCGCGCGGGTAAATGGCTAGTTCTTCCTATACTAATAAATGAAAATCTTTTTGTACACGCGTCACTTCCTGATAAGAATAAATATTTGTTTTTCTATAAATAATTTTAAACAAAAATTTAGATAAGGATAAATGTTTGTTTTTATTATGATCATATTAAATAATAATAATAATTTTAAACAAAAATTTAGATAAAGATAAACATTTGTTTTTATTATGAGTAGATAGATATATATACTTTGGAATTCGATGATTGAAATTATGGTAAATTAGGAATCAAATGTTGCCGTTTGATATATACTTAATAATTGTATTATTGTTTTGTTTCACTAGAATTAAATAATTATTCTAGGTCGGGGCATATGGTTCTATCAAATTGTAAGTATTTTAGACGCATCGCTATAATGGTTTGGACTCGCCATTATAATCGCACAATTCCTTCAAATGTCAAATTTAGACAACTTAGTTTCACCTTTGTAATGTTAGGCGTACTGTTATAATTGGTTTAAACCGATCATTTATCGCACATTGCATTGAGACGAGTGTTTTATGAATGAAATAAACAAATAAGCATGAAGGTGCATAAAACTAACTAAAATAAATGTATCTCATAATTTGAATGTATCAAAAAAACGGGATTCAACCCCATGTAATACATGTGTTTTTAACCTAATAATAAAAAAACAAGTAAAATGTTATAATAAATAAATAGTACATCAAAGTTTATTTTTAAAAGATAAATATTGACGATACGACATTATATTTTATTTAACACGTTCAATATACAAGTTTTATTAAAGATATTTTTTTATTATTTATTATTTAAAATTACATTTATGCAAAATAAAAAAAAAAGTAAAATGTTATAATAAGTAAATAGTACATCAAAGTTCATTTTCAAAAGAGAAACTTGACGACTGTATGTGTTAACATATGACATTATATTATATTTTAGGGTAAATTACAATTTTCGTCCTTTATGTTTGTATTGAATTGCAGTAGATAGCCTTTAACTTCAATAACTACAGTCACAGTCCTTTATTTGAAAAACTCATTACACCTTACGTCCTTTAGCTCTAACCAGGTTAAAATTTTCAGTTAGGTCTGATCAGTCAAGGGCAATTTAGTCTTTCTACAACTTAATCAAAAAAATAAAACCTAATTCATCTCTTACATTTTTCATTCTTTCCCTTTCTTCTTCACCATAACCACCACCACCCATCTCTCTCTCTCTCTAACCAACCGCCACCCCTATCGCCACCACTTCTCTCTTTCTAACCAACGGCCACCCCTATCACCATCACCAGCACCTCCAAATCCGCCAATGGATACTTAATTTAACCTGCGACCACCTCCCTCACGTCGAAATACCCTATTTTCTGGGTTATGCGATTCAAGATGATTCACGTTCTTGCCAGTCATGTGGCTTGCGGCTGCGAATGGATATGCTTAATTTAAGTGATTATACACGCATATCTTTTCTTACAAGGCATCATGTAAATCCAAGCATTTTAACATTATTATTTTATTTGAAGATGCTTAATTTCAGTGATTATGCAGCATATCCTTTCATATAAGGCATCGTGTAAATCCAAGCATTTTAACATTAATTTAAAGGTTAAATATTCAGGTGGCACATACCTGAATACATAAAGACCCTAATCAAGAACTGAGTTATTAGGGCTTTTTTATGTTGATTGTGCAGGTCTAAATCCAACCCAAAATTTGATGCAAGATCCAACAGTGTAGGGCATCTGGTGATTTCTTCAATCACAACCCAAAATTTTTCGGAGAGGGTAAGTAGAGTTTGGCGGAGTCAGCCATGGTTTCTTCATTCGCATCCTAGAAACAACATTTCTGTTGACTCAATTTCTTCTTCGTTTTTTATATATGAGTTTACAGAAAAACACAAAATTGACTATTTGGGGTTTCTTGATCTTGCAAACAGAAGTTGGAACAACCAGTTTAAAGAGCGACACCACCGTGCATCGATTGAGAAAATCCAAATGAATCCTTGACACCACACCACCATGGCTTGTTCATGCGCCGATTTTTGAGAGTATGGAAGAAGAAATTGCAGGTTTTGAGAGTATGGAAGAAGAAAACCCAAATCCGACCACCATACCAAATGAGTTGCAGGTTTTGAGAGCATGGAAGAAGAAATTGGGTGTGTTGTTGGTGGTGATTTTAGGGTTTGGTTTGGTAAAAATGGGTTATGTATTAGAGATTAGATCCAGATCTTATGTTCATCAGATTTGGGAACTGATTTAGATAGAGAGAGAGAGAAGATTGAAGGTTTTCATTTTTCAATTTGATTTGTTTTATTTATAAATTTATTTTAGATAATTGAGTGAAATTACAAAAATACCCTCATGTGCCTTGCACATGACATATTTAACTGGAAATTTTAACAAGGTTATGGGCAAAGGACGTAAGGTGTAATGGTTTTTCTAAAAAAAGGACTGTGGTTGTAATTATGAAAGTTAAAGGCTATCCATTGCAATCTGATATAAACATAAAGGACAAAAAGTGTAATTTTTCCAATATTTTATTAAATACGTGCAATATATGAGTTTTTTTTTTAAATATATATCTTTTTTTATTTTTATATAAAATTACGTTTATGCAACCTGTGTAATACATGTGGTTCTAACATAGGGGCTGTTTGGTAACATCTGAATGGTTATGTGCTGAACCAGTAAGAGGCCTGAACCATTAAGTGCTGAACCAGTAAGAGGTCTGAACCATTAAGAGCCTGTATAATGCTTAACCGTTCAGAGGCAAATGTCTGACCGATTCAGATTAGAGGTCTTAACCATTCAGACTCTGTATAAGTCTTAACCATTCAGAGGCAAATGTCTGAACCACTCAGACATCTGCTCATGAAACAAACAGTCTGAACCATTAAGTGCTGAACCAGTAAGAGGTCTGAACCATTAAGAGCCTCATTAAGAGGTAAACAAACAGCCCCATAGTATAATAATAAATAAAAATCTTTTTTTAACACGTGTCAATCTCTGTTGTCTCCTTATCTTATTTTTCAATTTTTTTTTCTATTAATTAATAATAATATTAAACAATGGTTAACTAATACAATTTATATAAGGATAATAAATTTTTTTATTAAACTTTAAATTAATTAATTAATTATATATATATATATATATATATATATATATATAGATTGAGGTTCCTGTAAAAAAGAACAAAAGTGTGAGAAGGGTAAGAAAGAATCTCAACCATTAGATATTTGATCTAATGGTTGAGATCAATAAGGACCAAATTGTAAAATGTGTTTTATTTTTTGGACTGATTTGAAAATTGTAGCGGTAATAGAGTCTTTTATATCCACTTGAAATAGGAAACTGTAAATCAAATCCTTACGTATTCGATTCTTCTTTCTTCTCCAGATCCTCGAATCCTCTTTCTTCTCTAGATTTTCGAATCCTCATTCTTCTCCAGATTAGTCCATCTCGAATCATCATCATCATCAGTCCATCTCGAATCATCATCATCATCATCATCAGCGGTGGTGCTGGCAGTGGAACGACGGCAAGGTGGTGTCGGGTGGTTGGGTTCGAGCGAGATAAAGAAAAGAGAGACAGTAGAGAGGCGACGCCGGCCACTTCCCCACGACGGCGGACGCCAGTGGTGGTGCTGGCAGTGGAACGACGATTATCATTACCTTTTCTCTTACTTGCACTCACAACCACTATCAAAATATATTAAAAAATTATAAATGATGGACAATGTCCCCTCAAATATATAGATTAAACTGTAACATTTTCTATTTACTCCACTCACAACCACTTTTTATACCTTCTATTAGGGGTGTGCAAAAAACCTAAATAACCGACCCATAACCAAATTAACCGATAAAACTGATCCAAATCAAAAACCGGTGGGTCGGTTAATGAATTTTTTGAAAACCGAAAATAGTGGGTCGGTTATGGTTTTCAATATTTCCATACCCACGATAACCGAACCGAACCAATATGAATCTTGGTGGAACGTTTTTAGTATTTAGGGGTTATTTCATATCATTTTGGTTTTATGTTTATTTGAATTTATATGAATATATCATATCATTTTGTTTGAACATTCGGTATTAATACTATAGATTATATGTATTTTTAATACTATTTAATATACTAATATGTAAAAATATGTAATAACAATTTATTTAATGTTAAAAATGAACTATTTTAGCTAAGCCTAAATTCACGGTTAACCATCCATAGTTAAGTTGAATTGCCCTTTTTTACTCAAGCATCCAATCCAACAAGCTAACTCATCTCGGCATAATTACAGCAAGTTACTCAAGCAAATTACCTTGAGCTATTAACTTATTATCAATCTTTTTTGAAACAAGTTAAGAGCCACGAGTTAATTATATGATTTATATATATCCCATTTATTACCTAGGGGATAGATCATGAAAAAACTAGTTTAAATGAGAAAACCAAAAAGCTAATCCTAAACCTCCAAAAAACCTAACCCTAAAAGCTAAACTAAACTTAAAAGCTAATTTTAAACATTTAATGCCCATGTGTAGTACACACAGAATGCACATATGCAACACAAGTTTTTTTTTTTTTTTTGAATTTTTTATATATAAAAAATAGCATTTTTTTATAAAAAAAATTGTAAAAGAAAAAAACTTTTGATATGTTTTTAGGCTTTTTAGTTAGTTTTTTAATAATCTTATTTATATGTAGTTTTCTCATAATCATCTTCATTATTATCTATATTTACAATTCTACAAATTCAAAAGCGGGAATAGTTTCCCTTTACCATAGGTGGAGGTGGGCATCCGCTTAGTTTTTCTTTTCTTCTTTCACGCATAGGTATATTTTTATTGTTCTATTTAAATTTTGATTTTACCCTGTTTAAATTTACAGTTTTGCTATTATATTGTTTTTTTTTTCTTTCAGCCAAATTACAATTTTGCTCTCAATTCAAATTTACCGTTTTGCCATAGTTTTTTTTCTTGTCAAATTACGATTTTGCCCCCAGTGGAAAATTAAAGTCCTGCAATCGTTTTAGTTTTTTTTTGACAAAACTGTGATAGTGTTTTGTTTTAAGTGCTTGACTCGGTGTAATTTTAATTCCTGTTAGAAAACTTAAAAAACTAGTTTTCTTAAAAAAATGAAGACACATTTTTATTCCTGTCAGAAAACTTACAAAAACTAGTTTTCTTAAAAAAATGAAGACACCCTCTACATTGTTCAAGAAATGAATGCAAACCAACCGGCAAAGAAATTTTAAGTTTAAATACTAAAAAGATATAAATATAAGACATTCCTTTCAGCTAATCACCGCACAATAAGTGCCGTATAATACGTTATTTTTTTGTTTAGAAATAATAATTTAAAATATAATTTGATAAGATTTTTATAATTATTGTTATTTTACATTTATAATTTATAAATTTATAAATAGTTCATCAATGATACACAATATCTCACAAAGTTTTAATTTTATATATAGTTAGGTTTATAGTAATAATCTAAACCATCTTAGTTTCCGTCACCGGAGTCGTCACTCTTGCCACCATGTCATCACAATCATAGCTCCTCTTGCCGTAGTCACAGCTCCTGTCACTGTAGCATAGCATTGTTGTCATGTCTCTTTCCATCACCATGGCCTTAGATATGTCAGCCGCCAATTTCAGTCACTACTTAGACTAAAGGGAGTGGGGCATCCTTTTGAGAGGGCGTCTTGCGACACGTGGCGTCACGTCAGATTAGAGGATTCTAAGCAAAAAAAGGGGAGTGGGGCAACTTTGCTGGGTAGGACGTCTTGCAACACGTGGCTCCCATTTAATTTTGATTTGGTTAAAAAAAAAAAAATAATTGGTCAAAAATCCTATGGACCCATCTTCGCATCACAAGCCAAGCGTCTTGCAGAGGATGCCCAAAGGGGGGACGCCCCATGGTAAGCCGATGGGGGGCGGTGTGCGAGGTGACTAAGGGCGACGTGGGAGGGGGAGACGCCCCACTCCCTTCAGTCTTACGTTTTTATTCTATGGTGCTTTTTCTTATATCAACATATTCATTGTTTTCGCTTCACTCTGAGACCATAAGGTGTGGTTTGGGTAGTTCCTTTGGGAACTATCCGTCACGTAGGCGTCATGTCAAATGGGGTGGAGGACCATCCTCTTGGGGACTATCCAAGCGTGTGGAGGATGGATCATCCCCTTATTTTTTATATATAAAAGTAGATTTGAGGGACCCACTTTTCAAACACTCAAGCTCGTCTTTAACGCCTGTTCTGGGCCGCATGCGACGCGACGAGGGGGAGAGAGGCGGTGTGGGACGAGGGGGACAACCCGGCGCCTGGGGTGTACGATCCCACACCCCTTGGTCTGAGTGTTTTATTTTCTTGCACTGCGGGGCAGTGTAAGAGAGATTATTTTAGTTAGGTTGTAATTTAATAATCTTTAATATAATTGGGATATATGGTTTGATTAGTTATCATTCGTAATTATTACTCCTATCAAATTATCATTAGTTGACAAATAATAAAGAATACTTCATGAGGTTTTTATTATTTTATATCTTTTTGGAACTCCGTAAAAGAGTTACGTTCGATAGATTATAATTGACTTACTTGCATACGCATTACCAAATCGGCACTTTGTTTGAATTTAAACCGATTAACTTTGGAGTTGGTACGGATCTTCTCGATCTCAGCTCGTTCCTCTTCAGTTCCTGCATTAGCGTCGTACTCCCAGTGTTGACGCCCGACATGGTTGTTAGTGGTTGTTAGCCACTCTTCACCAACTCCTGCTGCTATCCTCAATTTCCACATTTTTCTTGCTTCTAAATGCATCAACACTTCGTTAGCATTATGTTACTATGAGCAAAGCAGCAACGATCTGGTTAACCTATTACATACATAAATACACACACAAAAATATATACATACATAGAGACATAGAGTGGGAGAGATAGAGAGAGAGAGGGGGCAATTCTCTTTTGTATACCTAGTACTTGGTGTGCTAAGAAATGAATGGTGAAGAGTAAGGCGGTATGTACCCTTTATATAGAAAGGAAATAAGACCTAGCGGAAGACGCAAATAATGCTTCCATTTTTTGGGCCTTTTTTTTCATGTGACAGCTTAGTCAGTAATGGAGCATTTTGTTAAAAGGGGTGTAGTGGGATAATGTCCTATAATGCCCAAAGCAATCATACACAATTATTTTTTTAAATTAAAACTAATAATATTTTATTAATTAAATAAAAATTACATAAATAATAAAACACAAACACATAATACTACTCGTCTTAATTTTCGTCTTCGCTTTCGCCATTCTCGTCATCTTCGTCTTCCTCGTCATCCGATTCTTCCTCACCCTCATTTGGAATATACCGAACCGACCATGCTTGTTCAACCAAATCAACTGCTAACGCATTATGTGCGGCTTCAGACCGCATTTCATTTCAGACCGCATTTCATGTGCATTCTTCACTCTGTCTTCCATTGTTGCTTAGGGATATTCCTGAACAGCTTCCGATACATAGTTCTGGCATATTGTTTTTCCTTCGTCTTCAAATCATATTATGCATGATTATACAAGCGTACATAGCATCTCTCATTTTTTCTTTGGTCCATGCACGACAAGGATTTCTCAAATAATGCCACCGTTGTTGAAGAACCCCAAAGCATCTCTCAATGTCCTTCCGCGAAGACTCTTGAACCATTTTAAAGTAAGCTCTTTTTTCGTCGTACGGGTCCCTAAACGTCTTAACGATAATCGAATACCTAGGATGAATTCCATCGCGCAAATAGTATCCGTGCGGGTAGTAGTTCCCGTTTCCATAAAAAGATGCTTTCGCAGCTCTACCAGAACTATAGTCTTCTACTAATGGAGATTGTTCGAAAACGTTTATATCATTGCATGACCCTGCCACACCAAAGTAAGCCGACCAAACCCAAAGGTCATGTGAGGCAAACGCTTGAAGAATAACAAATGGCCCGTCTTGGTCACCTCGTGTGTGTTGACCTCGCCATACAGTTGGACAATTATACCACTGCCAATGACGACAATCCAAGCTCCCGATCACGCCCGGTAAACCATGGGGATTAGAATGGACCTCGTAAATTTGTTGAAGGTCGTACCATGTGGGTTTTCTCAGATAACGCGCACCGTACAAATTTATGATACCATTAGCAAACATATATAACTTTAAGCTAACTAAAAAAATATGAATGCATGTAATGTTTATAGTATAGTAATGTACCTTGACAAAAATGCTCCAAGGTCTCTCACGTTGTTTTCTCGACCATTTTTAAATACTCGTCGTTGATGTCCGTTGTGTTTCCATAAGTAAGGACTCGTAGAGCTGAAGTACACTTTTGAATACCGGTGAATCCAAGTGTCCCTCTCGCATTCGGTTTTTGTTTAAAATAATCAAATTTTTTTTCCAAGTATTCAGCAATGCGTAAAAATAAACGTTTACTCATCCGGAAACGACACCTAAAAACTTCGGGGTTTGGGTAAGTAGGCGCTTCATCGAAGTAATCTTTCATCAGCCGATCGTTTGCCGCACGTCGGTCTCGTTCAATATATTCACTTGGTAAAATTTCACGTTGAGGCCGGCTACAATGCTTCATATACTGAGCCGCGAGTTCGCACACACTCGTAACTGCCTCTTACTCGACCTTCTTATCGGTCGAGTCACCCTCATTCGCTAAAAACTCTTTGTAATAAAAATTTGCAATGGACGACGAGTAGGAGGGGGAATCCATTTTTTTATATAAAATGGAGTGTAAAAGGTTTGTTGTTTGATGTTGTAAGTGAATGTTTTTGGTTTTGATTTGTATAAAATGGGTGTAAAAGGTTGTTACCTTTTTGACTGTTGCCAACGGTTATTGGCCAAATCAACTGAACAAAGGCATGTATAAAAGAACGTTTTTTTGGGGAAAAAACGCAAAAAAAACCCCACTGCAGGTGGTCTAAGCAAGCAATATCTCTATATTCTTTTCTTAAATACTTTTTTTTGCAACTATCTCTATATCTTTTTGTTGTAAAAACTCTTGTTTTTAACAAACTCCAAGTAAGTTTGTTTTAAAAACTCATCTTTATCAGTTATTTCTATGCATCTTAGTTTCAAAAATTCATCTTTTTCTGCAAATTCTGTGCATTTTTGTTTAAAAAATTCTTCCTTTTTAGCACAGAACTCACACGATTCTGTTTTATTTTTCTCATCATTTTCCTTTTCACTTTCAGCTTTTCCACTTTCTTCTTTAACAATTTTCACATTCTTTTCTTGTTCACCAACTGATTCATCTTTCTCTTCTTCTTTACCAAACCGACGCATCATAGTTTTAGCAACTATGTAGGCATGATCTTCTTCATCCCTTCTTCTTGATACTTCAAAGACTTCTTCTATGATTTTTGTGTCTTCTTCTTCTTTCTGTTCTCCACTCAAACCCGAGTTGCTTCCAAAACAACCTGAATACGTAGCATACATTCCAGGCATCATAGATTTCATCATTTCTGCGAATGATGTATAATCTCCATCAGAATTCTCAGGTGTTTCATCAAATTTAATAACTCCTTCATCTTCTATCACTTCTTCATGTGAAGAATGATCATCAAAATTTTCTGGTGAAACATCAAAACAAATTACTTCAGCTGTCATCGTAACATCTTCACCTCTTGAAATATAAGCATTCCAGTTAAACTCTACGTTATCCACCTTTGTTAAAACCTTGAACTTTGTGGAAAATACCTGAAAAGTCAACAACTTTGGTCAAACAAACCTTTCAAACAAAAGGAACACACTACCTTTCGTGCGAGAGGGATTGCCTCTCATGCGGAAGGTTCAGATTTTGAAAAACAATTACAATTTAGTATCTTTCGCGCGAAAGCTATAGCCTTTCGTGTGAGAGGTATTCTGTTTTGAGATTTAAACTAAAATCCTAGTCTTTTCGTGCAAAAGGATGTCTTCTCGTGCGAGAGGATGTCTTCTCTTGTGAAAGGTTCCTGATAGTTTCCTTCCTCTCGAAAATAAAGTTGTGTTTGTTGACATTCTTTCAAGACTTTTCACAGATTTAGATTGAATTAAGGTCTGAAATGTTCAAGGGTTTGATATTAAGTGAATTCGCACAACATATTCAATTTTTAGCAAATTTTGTCCATGAATTCGTTGTCAATTTTAAGTTTTAAGTATAAAGTGTGATTCGTTGTCAATTTTAGGTTTTAAGCAGAAAGTGTAGAAGTAGAAGTGAAATGATGTGAAATAATGTGAAATCGGCTTCAATTCTGCTCAATTCGACTGAAATCTTGTGCTCTCTGTCACTAAAACCGGCCTCCAAGCTCTGATACCACTTGTGAGGACCGTTTAGGTTCTCGAATGCTCCAGCCGGTCAATATTCACCATATCATGTACGGAATCCATGTATGATGATGACAAACACAAGAAGTCTCTAACTAAACTGGTTTCTATTGATAATATGATGATACAAAACCACGAAACCAAACGGGCAGAGCTTCGCTACCAAGGACCAAAAAGTTCTAATATGACAAGTCCCAAGTCCCCTATTTATAGGCAGAGCCTATCGCACGAACACCCTGGGATGAGAGGACTCCTTCCGTGCGGAAGGTGTTTGGGAAGACTGGACCCTGTCGCATAAAAGGTCCTTTCGTGCGAAAGGGACTTGACATTACAAACCCGACTCTTCCAACACGTAATCCTATAAAATCAACTATGACTCGCTACATTGATGGAGGAAACAAACATAATGCACTCACAAGAATCATGACTGATCATATCACCATTGTAAACCCAGACATGGAGCCCTATGTTCCAGTCCTGATCAACCAGACCGAGAATGCTCCTCGTAACCAAACAACGGGTCAACTGGAACATCCGCTTAGGCGGGGAACGTATCGGCGAATCTGCTAAATATTCCCTTGTTAGCATCAATTATACCGGAGGGGGGTGATCCTCACTCCGCGTTCTTAAAACAACAAGCTGCTTGGAAAACAATGTACGCCCAACTCTGCGCCACGACGCAGCAGACTGTACAGCGTACACCTACACCAATCACACCAACGCCTCGTGTTCTTCAATACAAGACACACCCCCACAGCAGCATGCGCCTAGACACATGCACAAAGAACATGGTGACTCGTATAGGTGTCAGCATACGTTATAAGAAGGGGATTCCAGCTATAGATGTTGGGTGAGAGCCTCAACGCACCGTAGGCTGGGGCCACTAAGGCAACTTCAGCGGGAGTCCGACGTATATAGCCGTCTTGGGTGATCCCCCAACGATGATATAGACGACAGGACCGACCCTGAAGATTCCACCTATTATGTGGAGGAGTCGCACAATGTTTTTAGCCGGTTAGATAATGACCGAGACTCGTACAGACCTGCGCGACCGCGCGTAATTTATGATCATGCAGCAAGGCACGATTACAGCTCGATCTACCATTAGAAGTCTGCTTTTAGTAATTCCAAGCTCATAAAAGGAATTTCCCTAGCACCACTAACACGATCAAAACTTCCACCAAGTGTGGGAAAATGCAATGGGTTGACAGACCCGACGACCACACTGGTGTGTTCACCAGTGCAGGCCTCGTTGGTGGCTGGACGCAACCATTGTGGTGCCATCTTTTCTCCCAGACCCTTACTGGCAATGCAAGGGCCTAATTTGATAGTTTACCGGTGGGCTTACTGGTATCGGATGAAGATTTGCAAGAAAAATTTCTTGTTCACTTCAGCCCACAAAGGCGACACGTCCTAGATACGATGGACGTTATGACGATCTGGCGAAGAGACAATGAAGGCTTGAAAGCCTTCATCACCAGATTTAACAAAGAATGCCTCGAGATCAGTGAGGTACCTGGCGCGCTTGCACGCGTACATTTCTGTTATGTCGTCAGGCATAACGAAATGATTAAGACGATTTCTCGTAAGGAAGGCTTACCAAAGAAATGGGACGACGTTATGACGGCAGCCGAAACGTTCGCCCAAACAGAGCGCTCATTACATAAAAAAAAGACAAAGATTGCACTTCGTATGCTGGTCTGCATTCTTCAAGACAGGAGTCATCAAGGAGCAGCAACAACAAGCGCAACAAAAACTCGTGGACGCGCGACTATGAGTCCAGATCATATGATAAGTATGGGTCCCAAGCGGACACCAGATCTACAATCAACAACTAACGAGATCATCGGGTAACGAAGAAAGAGAATTGGGACCGGCAATGAACCGATCTCACCAAATCATCAAAAGACATTCTTCTAACTGAAGAATGTATCTTTAAACAAGCAGCACCGATGAAAAACAAGAAGGGGCAAGACCTCAACTTGTATTGTGACTACCACAAGGATAGTGGTCACACCACCGACAACTGTATCAGTCTCGGACAGGAGATTGAGAAGGCCCTTAAGAGTGGAAAGCTGCAACATCTATTGCAGCATGTGAGAAAAGAAAAAAAGTGCATCAATCGCTAGGATGAGGGTCCTGACAAGAAAATGAAATACATGAACGTCCACATGATAACTGGTGGGCGTATGCAACATAAGAAGGAAGTAAAGAGGGCGTAAGACGATGATTGGTGCCACAAGCAAGTCGTCTTCCCTCAAGTAAGAGGCAGACCGCGCGACAGGCGCGCCGTCGTGGTATCTGGCTGCGTGGCACACTACTGCATAGACTACGTCTTTATAGACCTGGGCAGTACCTGAGACAAAATCTGTGAACAGTACTTCAATTAGTTTGACCAGGAAGACAAGGATAGATTACAGCCGGTAGATTACCTATTGGCCGGTTTCATGGAGGAAACAGTGTTCCCCCTTGGTCAAATAAATTTCCAAGTGACGTTTACCGATGGTAAGAATACACGAATAGATGAGGTAAACTTCATGGTTTTACCACACACCGCCAAGCATGATGTGCTTCTCGGCAGAGAAGCACAAGGAGACTTTAACCTGATAACATCCCCTCCCCACTCAGCAATCTGTTTCCAACCGAAATTGGGATTGCGATATTATATGTTCGCTGAGAAGTAACGTCGATAGACGAGCTCCGTCCGACCAAAACAGCAAGTCTAACACCAAGAACCGAACCAGATGTCACACCCCGACCCGCAGCGGAATGGTACGGGGCATGATGATTGCCCATAGCTCTTGACAACTAATCATTGTTACGATATTTAAAATATATCCATTTAAATTGTCACATAACATTTAATAATCAAAATTTCTCATACATTGTTAAAAAAAACGTATCATAAGATTTCAATTTAATTTTCTAAGGCCCATGATATGTGTCCTCATCACTTCTCATTGACTTTGAAAACATGCACCATGTTAGAAAAATATATTTCTGGGTCAACAAATATGTTGGTGAATAATTTCCTCTTTTTATAGAAAACAGTTTTATATTTATTTAAAAAAAGTATTTTTAACATGCACCTCAAGGTTAGTGTGAAAATGGTCTCATATCATCAACATAGTCAACATATCCATAAATCCAAATATACCAAACAAGAATACACAATCAAATAACAACACAAACAACCAAAATAAATAGACTCCTAACAATAGCGTGCATTAGGCTCAAGCCCCGAGGAGCGAGTCTAATACTGTTGGCGATACTAGGCTACAACCCATGGCCGTGGGGAATCTAGTCAGCCATGGATCCACTAGACACAATAGCATGCAATAGACTTGACATCAGATAGCATATAGAATAATAGAATACACATAAGACGTTCACATAATAACACTTGATCATAGCATGTTAAGTAATAAAAAAGTATAATATGATGCACCCCAAAACTTATAAAATTAAAATGGGGAAAATAGAAGAAATCACTCAGAGGTTGCGAAGAATTGTTCCACGAAAATTACTGCACGAAAAGAAATAGATAGAATCTAGAAATATCAACAATCATAATTGTTTTGGTCAAAAATCACACAAGGATAATTTAACCAAATCTGATTTTTGTGAGGTTGAGTGCATGATTAGATGAACAAATGTATGAACGATTATCAAAAGAAAATGACAATGAACACGAGGATTTATACGAGGAAAAAGCTCTTGATCAATGAATGATCTCCGGCATAAAAAACCTCAGGTGATGGAAACTACCGACCACTAAGTATATTGCACAAACAACAATAATGATCCTTGTACAACTTCGGAAGACAACGAGCTCAATACAATGATTTGCTAAAGTGTGTGTTTTTTTGCGATTGAGTATCAGAGTGTTATGTGTTTTTGTGTGTTGTATTCGACTACTACCTAGAATGAGCTCGTTTTCCCCTTTAAAGATAGAAAATATGAAGTAACTAACTTTCCGAAAAATATGCAAGTCACCCATGTTCTCCAAAACGGTTATTTCTCATCAAGCACGTGCTTTATATGAAGCATATTCTACGAGATTCCAGCAAAGACTAAGTCCATGTCGTCCATTACATGTGTATAAGCATTAAAAACGTGATAATTGTTAGAAATCATAAGTACTGTTAAGGATCCTTGATCCTCCGAGTCCCTGCACCATCCGCTAAGGATAAGTGATCCAGGAAACGCTTCAAGATACAGGATCCATAGTTATAAAAATCTATGCCCTAACAATAATAATCACCCTAAAATAATAAATTAACGAAATCCTAAACGAAACGACAAATCAAAACAAGTGTTTCAGGTTCTTGATTTGGGGACTTTTGTATAAAATATATTTTTGAAAAATATATATATATATATTAGTGTTCCTAACCCAACTTATTTATAAATTAAATTTAATTATATGAACATTAGTAAATGCCTTGATTAGGTTTTAATGTTTCAAAGATTAGTAATCCTAAAATTAATTATAACACATCAAGTCTTGAATTGTTATACTAAAATTCCAATCAAAGTTAATAAACACGTTTTCAATTTTCTAAACCAATAACTTACTAATTGTTTTGGTCAAAAATCAGTTTAAGGATAATGTAACCAAATTTTGTTTGTGAGGTAGAGTGATTATGTGTTGAACAACAATGTAAATGATTGTAAAGTGTAAAAGACAATGAACACCGAGATTTATACAAGGAAAAAGCCCTTGATCTTTAGAAGATCTCCGGCACAAAAAACCTTGGGTGATGGAAACTACCGATCACCAACTATATTGAACAAACAATGAACAATTTGATATAACTTTGGATGATATTGAGCTTGATACAAATGAATTCTAATGTACGCGTTTGAGAGCAGTTTGAATGTTGCGAGAGTGTGCTAGTCTTGTGTGTTCTATCTAAAATGAGCTCAATATCCCCTAATTATAATTGGAAATATCTAATTACTAACTAAACAGGGGATCTCCCACGATCGCCCACAATGGATAATGCCTCATTTGCACGTGCTTAATTCCAAGCATATTCCACGAGATTCCAGCTTGACCAAGTCCATCTAGTAACCTGCATAAAATTACAACAACATATCGAAGACAATTATTAGAAACCATTATATGAACTAAGGATCCCTGATCCTTCTAGTACCCGCTACACATTTAAGGATAACATATCCTGGATACACAAAAGGATCACTGATCCATAAAGAATTAAAATCAGCCCTAACACTAACTATGACTTTAAGTCCATACAAGGAATAAATATAAGTATTGATATATGATCAATACATAACATCATGAATTAATATAAAAATTACCATAATCAGCATAAATGTATTAATTGTATTTTTATGAGTTTCTAACCTTTGATATTGTTAGCTAATCCACCTAAAAATTTATATCAACTAGGATATTGTACATCCTATATGGAATGTCATTTGAGTCCAAATAAATATTTTATAATAATTAAATTAGTCACTTTTATCTAAAAAATATATGCATATCTAGTTTCTACAAATTGTTAAATCACATAATATGAATAATTACTCCATTAACTAAGAAATTTGTCATTTAAACTCTACAAACAATTAAATGATCATACAAACCCATAAACAAATTTAATGGTATTTATAATAATAACATAAGATTACTTCTATTAACATATACATATTTTGTAAAATGATAAATTTAGTTTAACCATCAAATATCCATCTAGAAGGTTTATAAACTCGACAATTATAAAAATAAAATATCATGTCAAGAAAATACAATTTTTATATTATTACATATCAACAACAATTCCATAGATCATGAAGTCTAATACAAATTCCATTATCTATTTATTTTGTAAAAATTCAGAAAATAATGTTCACGAGTTTTATATTTTTATAAACCCATATTTTATTTAATCTTTCCATGTGACATATCATGATAAAAAATTCATAGTAAATTCATTAGACATTCAAAAATCCTCAAAAATTTCCATGAACTAATCTTATGTGATAATAATCTGTATCCTAAAGTCAAATTCATAAAAACATGTCCTTAGGATCAAAAGCCCCAAATAAGAATGTTCAAGAACCCTAGTTTTCTAAGACTTCAATTCGAGTAGATGATGCCCTCTATCACAAAAATTGATAAAGGAGTTTCGTAGAGCTCGGAAAAACAATGAAAATGGGCTTTTGAATTACTTGATTTGGGGCACAAATGAAAGAGATATCACCTAGTAAAGTTTGGAGCTCTATAAACAAGCTTGTTCCAATTCAAGAGTTGTTTGATGATTTGTAGGTTATTGAGAGTAGGGAATGTTGTTTAACAATGTTTAGAATAGTTTAGGACACATTTCTTGAACTATGGTTGTCTAATTAGTAAAAAAATGTTTTGTTTTCCAAGGATGGAAATCAAAAGGTTTATTGATGGCGAGTTATTAGTACATAAATTTCAACTTAATTAGCTAATAACTATTAAAATTTATAAAAAAAACTATTAAAAATTCTTATTTTTATTGAATTGAAAAGAGTTCGGTTTTACAAAGAAAATCCTGGTCGGATTTTTGGAGGTCCGTTTTCTACGGATGTTACAGCTAGAGGTGTGCATGGGTCGGTTTGGGTCGGTTTGGAAATCAAAAGTTTAATGATGGTGAGTTATTAGTACATAAAGAAAATCCAGCTAGATGATTTGTAGGTTCTTGAGAGTAGGGAATGTTGTGTAACAATGTTTAGAATAGTTTAGGATATATTTCTTGTACTATGGTTGTCTAATCAGTAAAAAAATGTTTTGTCTTCCAAGGCCCTTTAATGGTGTTAAATCTTGGCTTAAAGAACTAGTTAAGATGTGATTAAGGATGGGAATCAAAAGGTTTATTGATGGTGAGTTATTAGTACATAAATTTAGATTTAATTAACTAATAACTATTAAAATTTATAAAAAAATATTAAAAGTTCTTATTTTCATTGAATTGAAAAGAGTTTGGTTTTACAAAGAAAATCCGGGTCGGATTTTTGGAGGTCCGTTTTTAAAGGATGTTACAGTCTCCCCAACTTTTGGGAATGCCGTCCTGAAATTAAGAGGAAACTATTCGTACAGGAGGAGGTGTAATGTCTTTTATAGACGTAAACGATATCGGTTCGATTGTGTAGTTGCATTAGAAACTCAAATCCTAAAATTGGATTGTTCATTAGGAATGTCAGGTGACATGTGTTAGACACAAGTCCCAACGTTGCTAAGAACACCTTCGACCTGAGGTATATCGATAAGTGTAAACTTATTGAGGCGGTAGCTTTCCTGATAAGGGTTGCATACCCAATTAGGGAATCGCTTTCCAATGCCATTGGTATAGAAATGAAGAGCGTTAACTGTTATGTACAAGGTAGTCGGTCATATACTCTATAATCATTACAATCACGAAGCCCAAGATTGGCGTATAGAGGGATGATTGCGGCTTAGGAGAGAATCATGTTCCAAGGATGACTTGTAACACGAGAGAGTTTTGAAACTGAGTCGTGAAGCATACTCATGATGCCTAAACTAATCCGTATTATGACTTAGAATCTTGAAGAATTCCTCATGAAATGCTACAATTTGAGTTAAATGAGCAAAATCATAAAATTTGAATTATCCAATCACAAAACCAAAATAACTAACTAAAACTCTCATGATTAGTCTAACGCTGCTTTTGAAAATTTGACAGAGACACTTATATATAGGAAGTACCAGCGGCGTATCCACCATGTCTATATCAAACTTTCATCCACATCGTTATTCAAATCATAAGATTTCAATTTAATTTCCTAAGGCCCATGCTACGTGTCCTCATCACTTGTTCATCGAATTTGAAAACCTGCACCACGTTAGAAAAATATATTTTTGGGTCAACAAACATATTGGTGAATAATTTCCTCCTTTTATAGAAAACAGTTTTATATTTATTTAAAAAAAGTATTTTTAATAGGGGTGTGCACGGTTTGGTTCGGTTTTTGGTTAAAACCAAAACCGTAACCGAAAGTTTGGTTTTTGTTTTTTAAAAACCGTTCGGTTTCGGTTATTTCGGTTTTAGTAACGGTTCAGTTCGGTTTTTCGGTTTTTTCGGTCTTTGAAACAAATTATGTAAGATTCAAAACTTAAAAGTATAATTCAAAGTTTAAGAATCTTTCTTAAATGTTTACATTTAAGTTAATATACTTTAGTCTTTTAAATTAATATTCTTCACATAAACCTAACCTTCTAATCTATTTTAATGTTTCTCCAAATTTTTTGTTAAGACGTTTTCTTTTATAATACTTGAAAACCATTTAATTTTTATATTAAACTTTGTTAGTTCTTGTAAACAATGGATAATTTTGATGATAAATAAACATGGCAATGTTCTTATTATAAATATTTAACAAACAAGAATAAAATTAATAATTCTTAGTAGCATGGGTAAACACTTAAACATAAAAATATATAGATTTGGTATACTATTAAAATTTATCGGTTCGGTTCGGTTATTTTCGGTTATTGAATGATTATCCGAAAACCAAACCAAAATTTTCGGTTATTAAAAATCCGAAAACCGAACCGTCGGTTTTTGTTTCGGTTCGGTTTTTCGGTCCGGATTTTTCGGCTATTTCGGTTACGGTTCGGTTATTTCGGTTTTCTGCTCACCCCTAATTTTTAACATGCACCTCAAGGTTAGTGTGAAAATGGTCTCATATGATCAACATAGTCAACATATCCGTAAATCCAAATTTACCAAATAAGAATACATAATCAAATAACAACACAAACAACCAAAATAAATAGACTCCTGACAACAGCTTGCATTAGGCTCAAGCCCCGAGGAGCGGGTCTAATACTGTCGGTGATACTAGGATACAACCCATGGCCGTGGGGAACCTAGTCAGTCATGGATCCACTAGACACAATAGCATGCAAACTCACATGTTGCGAAGAATTGTTCCACGAAGATTACCGCACAAAAATGAATAGATAGAATCTAGAAGTAGCAACAACAATAATAATCACCGTAAAATAATAAATAAATGAAATCCTAAACGAAACGACAAAATCAGAACAAGTGTTTCGGGTTCTTGATTTTGGGACTTTTGTATAAAATATATTTTTGAAAAATATTTATACTAGTGTTCCAAACCCAACTTATTTATAAACTGAATTAAATTATATATACATAAGTAAATGCCTTGATTAGGTTTTAATGTTTTCAAGAGCAATAATCCTAAAATCAGTTATAACACATTAAGACTTGAATTGTTAAACTAAAATTTCAATCAAAGTTAATAAATACATTTTCAATTTCTAAACCGATAACTTACAGCTACAACTTTATGTCCATACAAGGAATAAATATAAGTTTTGATTAAGGATATGATCAATACATAACATCATGAATTAATATAAAAATTAACATAATCAATATAAATGTATTAATTATATTTTAATGAGTTTCTAGCCTTTGATATTGTTAGCTAAACCTCCTCAAAATTTATATCAACTAAGATATTGTACACTGCAACATAGTCAAAAAGAAAATTGTTAACATGGAAAAAAATGCACTTGCTTTGAACGGGGTTAATATCATTTATCATTAAATGACTTGGACAATTACTAAATTTTGCTTGTGATCTTAAACAAATATAAAATGATTTATCAGTTTTGTGGCCAACTTTATATTTTTCTAAGGCTAATAATATTATCCGGTTTTTATAACTGATATGCAGAAAATTTCCGGTTCAGATATCAACACACTGTTTAGAACAATTCTTAACGCCAGTTTTTGCCTTTAGAGATGTGTGTTTTGGATAACTCAGTATAATCAAATGCAAAAACATATAATTTAACCTTTTTTTGATTGTTTTCGGTGATACGGAATTCCATATTTAATAAAAAAGCACAAGATGTGGCCGAATGTCTGCCATGGTTTGATAGCGCATCGTGTGGATGGTGACTGTGCTAGAGAGTCGAGGGTACTAAACAACTCGAGGCAACTTTTTCTTGATACTTGATGTACATGATATTTTATAATTCATATCGGGCGACTCTATTTCTTATTGTAGGTACAATGTGTTGTCAACAGTCAATACATGATAAGGTTGAGAAGACACACATCTACATTTAGGTGCACCACTTGAATGCATGAACTTTTTCTGCATTAAATAACTGAACAACATTGAAGAGATATGGTACCAAAGATGGGTTTGTGGATCAATCCAGACCCTTCAAGTCAGGATTGTGTCAGGTATAACTACTGTTTTTCTCCTGTGTGGCAAGTTGTGGGGAGCGCATGGAGCATGACCACCAATCGCACACCCGACTGTCACTATCAATGTGGTTGTCCTATTTCTAGGCCCACTACTCCTTGTGTTGAAATATATGCATATTTCCAAGGGTCATGCTATTCTCACACGCATAAAATTATTCACACCTCGAAGCGTCGCGCTATGGCCATAGCGGGGCGCTTAGAACGACAAAAGGTGATTTGATGGTGTGACTGACATAAGTTGCAGAGACATAAAGGTGATACGAGGTTGCAGGTGACCCGTGAACCCTAAGCGCCGCGCTATGGCCAAAGCGCGGCGCTTCGACCCCAAATTTTCACTTTAAAAACCTTCTCAAACACAACATTCAGCATTCGAGTGTTTTGTTGTTTGTCGATTTTCTTTGCTGTATTAGTTACGTGTGTTGAAAAAACGATGTCGTGGTTAAGCAACTATCTTTTCGGTCAATATTCTGACGAGTCAGTTGTTCCTGATTCTTACGAGGGGACCGCTATTTCTGACTCGTATGAGAAACCGGTCTCGTCCAACTTGAGGGAGGCAGAGGTTGTATCTGACATTCGTTATCGTGATAACACGGTGACGCTGGATTTGAATACCCCTGTGGAGGACCCTTACGCACAACAAGGTTATTCGAATTTCGGTTACGGTGGCGAGTACAACTTTGTACAGCAGGAGTGTTATCCAAACGACAGTTACGGTTGTCAACAGAGCTTACAAGGTTATTCGAATTTCGGTTACGGTGGCGAGCACAGCTTTGCACAGCCGGAGTGTTATCCAAACCACAGTTACGGTTGTCAACCGAGCTTTGAACATCAAGTATATTCGGACCTCGGTGACGATGGTGAGCCGGGGGATGTGTCTGTTGACGAGGAAGGTTGTTACCCGGTTACATTTTCGTTTGATACAACGCAGACCTTTTCGTCACGTAAAGAGTTGGTGCGTTGGGTACAAGACACGGCAAAAGACAACGGTTACCTCATTGTGATTAAGAGGTCGAATAAAAGAGGAGAGAATTACAAGATTTGGTTTCAATGTACTTTTGGTGGGGAGCATAAGAGTATAGCTACACAGAGGAAAACGGGTAGCAAGAAAATAGGCTGCCCGTTCGAGATGATCGGGTTTTCGGAATCATCCGGAAGTGTTTGGAGGATCGAGGTGACGAAGGCGAAGCATAACCACACTCCTATTGAAAACTTTGAGGGTCACGCGTATGCGAGAAGGCTTTCTTCAGAGGATAAAAAACTGGTTAAGGAGCTGGCAAAGCAAGATATTCCCAACCAAAGTATCTGGCGAACGCTGACAAAAAACAATCCAGCTAGAAAGCTTATTCCGAAAGATATACACAACGCTGTTCAGAAGATCAACGCCGAAAAAAATGTCGGTAAGTCTCCGATGCAAAAACTTGAAAACATTCTTCTCGAAAAAAATTACACTTATTACATGCGCACGAATGAAATATCGAACGAAGTTGAAGATGTCTTCTTTGTTCACAAAAAATCATTCACTATGTGGTGTGCCTTCCCGCATGTGCTAATGATTGACGCCACCTACAAAACGAACATGTACAACCTGCCATTTGTTCAGGTCGTAGGCATGACGTCGACAAACAAATCGTTTACGGCTGCTTGTGCGGTAATTTCCGCTGAGAAGTCAGAGAACTACCTATGGGTGTTGCAGAGGATCAAGTCTATGCTGGTAGGATGTATGGAACCGCGCGTGATTTTAACAGACAGGGATTTTGCGCTAATGAACGCGTGTGAACAAGTTTTTCCAAAAGCGCATAAGTATCTTTGTCGGTTCCATATTCAACAAAATATTAATAAGAACAGCAAGAAGAAATTCTCTGACAAGGAGTGGAAAGAATTCGTACGTAGATTTTGGTTATTGTGCGAGTCTACGACCGAGGAAATATACAGGTATAACTTGGAAAACCTTGAAGCACAGCTGAAAGAAGATGACCATGAACGTGGGTATTTCTTACATAATTATGTTCAAATTTTATATAATAACAAAAACTAACTATTTACGTTTTTTTAATTTTAGAGGTTTTTGATTATTTGAAGAAATCCTGGTTGGATCCGTACCGTGAAAAGTTTGTATCTTGCTGGATTAACAAAACTATCAACTTTCACCAAACTAGGACCAACAGGGTTGAGGGCATGCATGCAACACTAAAAAGTCACTTTCTAAGTCATCGCAACACACTGGATAAACTTGTACTGTATGTTGATCATGTTGTTGATAGACAATACGTCGAGATTAGTAGTAGCTTTGAAACAAGCCTCCGAAAAGTGATGACGCACCACAAGAATCAGCCCATGCTTGCATATATTCTCAGAAAGGTTTCAATATATGCGATTGAGCTTTTGAGTAGGGAACTAAAACGTAAGGAAGACGGGTTGAGAGCCTACGGTGCAAGCTGTGGTTGCCAACTTTTTACCAGCTGTGGTTTGCCATGTGCCTGTCGTTTGGAAAAGTTGGAAAATAAAGGTAATTAATATCTTTGACCTTTCTCGTTATGATTTTGCCACCTAATTTGTTTTCATCCACAGGTCAGCAACTCCGGATCACACACATAGACGTGTTCTGGAAGAAGCTTGACTTCAAGCCTGCAAAGAAAAACATAGAGGATATCGATGTGGACGCGGAATTTGAAAAATTGAAACAAAAGATCGATCCAACACCCCCTCAAGTGAAAAGGAGCTTCTTTGAAAAGTTTCAGCAAATCCTCAATCCAGGGAACAATAACAAAAAACCTCCTGCTGTTCTGAAGAAAACTCATGGTCGCCCAACATTGAAAACGCAGGAAGAAAGAAAGGTTGAAGCCGCTAGAAAAAGCGCGTACATTCCGTCGGGAGAAACTTGGGTCGAGGCCTCAGACGATCTTCCCCGTCACAGCTCGTACATATCACCCGAAGATTCTAGGAGACAAAAGAATACCAAACCGATCAACCTACACCCTGATTTCCCGATGATCAAGCTCGGTCCTAAGACGGATATAGCGATCCGCAACTACGCATCTCAGATTCCCGAAGTGATCCATCCATACATCGTTAGAATAAAGGACGTGAAACCAGATGGTCATTGTGGGTTTCGATCGGTGGCTGTTGGGTTATGAGTGAAACAAAATTCATATTTGATGATCCGGAAACAACTTATAAAGGATTTACGTACGAACGAATCGCTTTGGAGGCAGGTTTTCGATCCGGAAAACATAGGACATTATGATGCGCTGGTTAGACGGATCGATTTCAAGGGGGTGGGAAGAGCAGATATCGAAAATTACATGACGATGCCTGAGACGGGGTTTCTTATTGCCCAACGATACGGTGTGATTGTTCACACCTTCGACATGCGTGGGAGCGATACAATTTTCCCTCTGCTGGGCGGGCCAAACGAAGCTGAGGAACCTCACCTGGTGGTTGCGGTTGTGTTCATCGACCATGGGCATTTCATACATGTAGAGCTTGGAGGTTGTTATCCAATGCCTCCCCCAAACCTACTCTGGACAGCGAACAGAACAAAGCGCGCAACAGCCTGGCATACATTATACAGGGATCAGATCAACGCGTACGAAATGCTTACGTATCCTGCCCCTGACCTTAATGTAACCCCATATGTTCACGATGTATATTAAATGTGTTTAATAATAATCACGTTTGTGTTTGTTCAATAAATGTGTTTAAAACCGAATGTCACCGACGCGACCCAATCCGATTCAATACGCACTTGTACGACCCAAAATGACAATATACATCATAATACTACAATTAATGAAAAAATACGTCATGTTCATGTACGGTAGGCGGCTGATACACATAACACTACTCATAGGAATCCTTGTGCTTTCAAACCAAAATGATACGATATAATGGAATATGACATCACATGTAACCGATTTGATCCGGAACTTGCAGTATAGTCCATATATATTAAAAAATGATGTATAATGGAAAAATCGTAAAATTTAGACTATTATCGACGCGTTTGTGAATTAAAAACAATTTTAAAAAAAATAAAAAAGGCCCTAAACGCCCCGCTTTGACCTAAACGCCCGCTTTGACCTCAAAGCGCCGCGCTATGGCCATAGCGGGGCGCTTTGATCCCTCGTTTAAACCAAAGCGGGGCAGCTTCTCCCCCATTTCAAACATAAACACAAAAACACACACAAAGGTGCGATTTCACACATTCTGAGCCGGAGATCTTCGTTTTCAAGCTTTCAACCGCTAAAAGGTAAGATCGAACACCCTTAATCGTTTTCGTTTAATGTACATGTTGAAATATGTGTTGATTGGGGCGGGTATTGATGATCTGCTGGGTTCTGTTCTTCAGAATGAAGAACCAAAGCGCCGCGCCGAGGCCATAGCGAGGCGCTTTGGTTCATCTTTATTTATTTTTTATTTATTATTTGTTTAATTATTTAAATTGTTTAAATAATATTATTTATTTATTGTTTTATATTTAATATTATTTGTTTATTATTTAAATTGTTTAAATAATATTATTTGTTTATTATTTTATATTTAATATTATTTTTTTATTATTTAAATTGTTTAATAATATTATTTGTTTATTATTTTATATTTAATAATATTTGTTTATTATTTAAATTGTTTAATAATATTATTTGTTTATTATTTTATATTTAATATTATTTGTTTATTATTTAAATTGTTTAATAATATTATTTGTTTATTATTTTATATTTAATATTATTTGTTTATTATTTAAATTGTTTAATAATATTATTTGTTTATTATTTAAATTGTTTAATAATATTATTTGTTTATTATTTAAATAATATTATTTATTTATTATCTTTTCAACGTGCAGGGATGGATTCCTCCGATGATGAGATTTAGGGAGAGCCGGCATGTCCGTACCTGCAGTTTCTGCAGGGGTCACGGGCGAGGGGGAGATGCGCTAGGTTGCGCACCATAAAGATTGGGGCGCACGTAGGGATAGACTGGGACCTGCTGGAGACCGTGGGAGAGGCCGCGCGGGCGCGTGATATAGTTGGACTAGATACTCCTTGGTCGCGCCTATTTGAGATAGCGATGGAGGACTCGTACCTTGAGCTTACGGTCGAGTTTCTTTCCACGTTTACATACGCGCCGCATCCGGCGGATTACGTGGAGGACCCGGATTTTCCAGTCCACGAGGTTACATTCTGTCTCGCCGGTCAGGAGTTTCAGATGAGTGTGCGGCAGTTTGCTGTCCATACAGGTTTGTACACAGAGCCCGAGCATGATACTGATTTATATACGCAGGCGGTTACGGCGATGGACAGGCAGACGCTTATCAGTTTCTGGAGGGCCATTTCCAGGGTTCCCTTTGGGAAATCCTGGCAAAAGGCCACCACCATTAGAGACCCCTTGTACCGATACCTGCACCATGTTATCGCGGTAACTATCGTGCCGCGGGGTTCCAGCAGGGAGAAGGTCAACCTCAGTGACCTTTTCTTTCTATACTGCCTACTGTGCCGCCAGCCCTGCGATCTAGCAGCTTGCCTGGCAGATTACTTTGCCACAGCATACCACCGGCAGCTCCGCGGGTACGTGCACACTGGCTCATACATCACCGCCATTGCACGCTCGCTAGGGCTCGTGCCCGAGCATGATCCGGAGCTGTCCGATCCGGTCCCGTCTACCAGGTTGGGCCGCGCGTCAGTATCTTCCATGCAGATCACCCGTACCTTTGATGTTGGTCTGAGGTTTAAGGGTGGTGACGAGCTGATTTGGCATCCGGAGGTGGTGCCGGAGGTCATCCCGGTTGTTATTGAGGTGAGGCCTGGAGTGTTAGCCCCTCCTGATGTTCAGGCGGCCGCTCGGCAGGCTCAGCTACAGGCTCTGGGACTCGATCAGTTCCCGGGCCAGCCTCAGGCTGAGGCTCAGCCTCAGGCTCAGGCTCAGGCTCAGGCTCAGCCTGTATTAGAGGATCCGGCTCAGGAGGAGCATGTCGAGGAGATCCCGGTACCACCAGTTCAGCCAGCTCCTGAGCCGCCACAGTACCCGCAGCACGTTTACGCTGACCTGCCTCCGGTAGCGCGTGAGGTGGCTCGGGACTTCGACCGGCGCCTCAGACGCCAGGGCGCACGCATTGACTGGATCGTCGAGACGCTCGTTGCTCTACGAGAGCTCGCTGGGTTGCCTCCACTTCCCCTCCCACCGTCCCCACCGCACGAGGATTAGTACCTTAGTTTGTTTGTATAGTGATTTGTTATGTATTATGTACTCAGTTGTACCTTTTTGTTTTGTATGTACAAACTGATATATATAAATATATATATTGCAGTTAATCTTCTATTTACATCACGTTGGTTTTGGATTGTTTACGTTTAATTCTTATGGCTTTTTGTACATTTTATTTAATGTGTTCGTTTAATTTAACAAAATAAACAAGGTTAACAGTTTATAAAGACGCACTTATATTATATACGTTCTATAAAAATAATGACGTAAAAAAACGTAATTATAAAACAACTATGAATTATATGTAACTAATATTTTATAATAATAATAAAACTCAAATACAATTTTTTCCTCCAAAAAACACTAACAAACTAACCCACATCCCACCTATTTAAAAAAAAACAACACAAACTCCTGCCCACGCTTTTTGTCTTTTTGCACACTCAAAGCGCCCCGCTTTGGCCATAGCGGGGCGCTTTGGCCAAGGTCAACAGACAAGGACTGACTTTGTCAGTCCTTGTCTGTTGACCTTGGCCAAACCGCCCCGCTATGGCCAAAGCGGGGCGCTTTGAGTGTGCAAAAAGACAAAAAGCGTGTGCGAATAGACCAGGCCATTTCCAATTTAATGTCAAAACATATTTTTAATATATATTTTCCAATTGAGCTCGTTACATTACATGATGAAAACGTCTGGGCTGTTGACTAAATCTGGGCAGCTGGTTGGTTTCTAATCACGGGCTGGAAATTGGGCTTGCATAAGGTTGGCTCGCGTAAGGATGAGCTGACACATATGGGCTTGCAGTTGGTTCGGAATTAGGGCTTCTAGAGTTTGTTGATATAAAAGAATGTTGCAGCTCATTTGGATAAAAGAGATTGATTATGTTTTGTGTCTCACAACTTTGGTTCACCTCTTCATCTTCCCAATCTTTCAGTTAAAAGAGATTTTTTAGGGTTCTTTGTTTGATTCATGAGATTTAAGTAACATTTATCATTTTTTTGTGTGCGTGTAACATAATAATCATAACATGTGCACATATATTAACCACTATCACACAGTGCATGCAATCAAAGACAATCATCATTTAGTCATGTATTCACATTATCCTTTATGAAACTCTTCTATCTCAACTAGTCTACCCCATGCAAACTAAACCACCATTGTGACCTTGCAATCGTGTTCCTTGTCTTTCCTTTTGTAAAACGTTTGTTCCATGGATCTTGCCGTTTTGTGTATGCAATGAAAAATATTTGTAAAAATATTTTTCGTGAAAGAGCTCTAATGATTGTAGTCTAAACTCGAGAAGGAATCCTAGTTCGCTACAACCGAAGCTCTGATACCAAATTGTCACACCCTAACTTTTGTGGAAGCGTGTTACGTGTTACTTGCTTAATATCATTTCATTCAACCATAACAAACAACTATATGATAGAAACCTCGATGTTCATCCATTTAGGAGTATCAAAATATTACAACCAACTTTGTTTAACACCAAACTAAGACTTCAAGTTTAAAATACATAACAACCAATTGTTTTAAGTTTCATACTGGACTTTAGCAAAAGACACTAAATAAGACTAGGCTTTGAACCATGTATCCTATCAAAGATAAAATACACGATTCAAACCCCTCAACACTAGATGACATCGTTTATTGAAGACACCACTTGAAAACCTTCAACGCCAGCTAGATCCATAATCAGTTCCCTGAAATACATGTAGTTTGAAAACATCAACAAAAGTTGAGCGAGTTCATGTGTTTGTATGTGTGCACGAATAATCCTTGAAAACAATTGTAAGTATGTATTTGTAAACTGGTATGAAAGCGAATATGAACAGATCAATTAATGATTTGCAAGGTCATTAATGTGTGTGTAACGGTGTAGGAAGGCTCAATCCTTTGCGTATTTCATACCGGGCCTCCCGGCTGGGACGAAATAGTCACCACATGCGGCCAACTCGCGGACCCATTGGTGGGGCTCGCAACACCGAAATAGATCTATCACTCATGCCCCTCGGTCCTTATAAAATGATTAATGGTCTCAAGCTAACGCCTACCTATTCACATGATCTAACAGTTCATTCCTAGGTAATCATACCATTTGTAATCATTGTAACATTTGTAACATTTATTTCACCCCCGAAGTTATAAAACTGTAAACAGTTAAAAGAAAAGGGAGACATGAACTCACAATCTTGCGTCTCGTAACCTGATGTAACTCAAAGCTTCTTCTCGACCGCACGACTACCTATACACGTGCGTTTATTCGACGGATGGGTCGTGCCTTGACTTTTAGTCTTGATTAGTATCTTTGAGTTACATTTCTTGACGTCATTAATATTATTCCAAGTATATAATTATTTGTTAAAATAATAATAGTTTAACTTAAATTATATTTATTAATTTTTGGAATATTAGTTAAAATAATATATTTCTACTTGGTACATCAAGTATTCATACATGTATATTTTCATACTTATACTCGTATTCTTAGACTTGTGTATTTTGCCAAGTATTGGTGGCATATTCCGGTGTATTTTTATACTTATGAGAATACGTATTCTTATTGTATTTATTAAGTATTCATATACTTAATTTTGTATTTAACTTTCCGGAATAACATTTCTAATAAAAATTTCACCAATATATATTCTTAAAATATATATTTTTAAGAAAAACTTTTATAGAAAATTTATCTATAACTTTTCTCTTGGCAAAAATAATTGTATTTTCTTATAACTTCAAAAATAATATATTTTCAAGATCAACTTAGAAAGTATATATAAATCCATTTTTCACCCCAAAACAATATATTCTAAATTTATTTAAGAAAATATATATTTTCTTCAAAAATAATATATTTTCTACTAATTCAAGAAAACATATATATATTTCTTTACTCAAAAGTAATATATTTTCTTCTTGTTAAAAATATGATTTATTTTTGTAATAATTATAAAAATCATATTTTTTGTTTCTTTGTTTTCCAAAATACCGTTTTTCTCACATGTCAAAATATATATGTAAATTTAATCCCGGAATATTTGTGTAGTTCATATTCCTTGTTCGGTTTGTCCAAATTTTTGGGTGTAAATTATATATTTATTTCCTTGGAATTTTGGTAATATTTTGTATTATAATTCTTGGTATCTTGGTGAGTTATATTATTTAAAGTCCTAAAATAATATAACTAATACACATAATATACAAGTAATCACACAAATTGTGACATCTAAATATATATTTTCCTAAATACATATTTAGTCACTTTTATTTATCAAAAACAACATCCAAAATTTGTAATTTTTGTAACAAAAATTATGGCAATTTTTATGTGAAAAAACCATGATTAAAATACACTTGTAAACACTTGTTTAAAAATATTTTTCTTAGTGTTTAAATTCTAGAAAAATTTTGCCATAGTTTCCCCTTAAAAATGGAGGTTTCCATGCTTTCAAAGCATATCATTTTCTTTTAAAATCATCACCAATCAATCAACAAATCAAAAAATTATATGGTGTTAAGTAAGCTTAGTTACCCTTTAAAGTGTGGTTATTTATTTATAAATCACATTCTTGAAGATTTTGGACTTTTACAACTTGTAAATTGATTTTCTAAAAATATTTCTTCTTGGATTTTTATTGTTAATAACATGTTTCTACACTTGATTTAACACCAAAAATGTGATTAATTTCTTTAAAACTCATGTTTATGTACATCTTGTATTTTAACTTAGTTTCTTGAGAAAATCATTTTGAAATCATCCTTCTACAAGACTTACATCATGTTTTAATCATCATCATTCAAGAAAACATCTTCATATTTCATGTCCATGTTTACATAAAGGATGTTCATCTTGGTTTTTCACAAGATCATCCATTCATCTTGCTAGATCACGTGTTTAATCACAATCTAGCAAGTTCCATATGATGTTTAACATCATAAACACAAATAATCAACAATCAAGAAGCATACATACACGTAAACAACATAGATTATTATGATCTTGAGCTTTATGTTATAGATTATGTTCTTGATCTTTGATGTTCTTCATGATTAGTTACTTATATCATCTTTTAACCAACTTAATAAGAAGTAAAATGAGATTAGGAGGGTCTTACTACTAGCACAATGCTAGGGAAGAGATCAAGGTTGAAGATGATGGTAAACTTGGTGGTTAATAGCACTTGAGAAAGGCCCTTCACCTTCCAATGGCTCCTAGCTTCTTAATCAAGCTCCTTACACCTTTGTATCACTTGGAAATTGATGAACAAAGCTTGAAAATGATGGTGATGATGATAGTGGTATCGGCCGTGACCAAGAAAGGGAGAAGAGAGAGTTGTGTTGTTGGTGTGATGATGAAAATGAAAGAATGAAGGTCTAGTAGGTTTATAACAAAACTCTCCAACATTGCATAAACCTTTGTATAATATGTTTCAAAAGAATAAGCATAATCTAATAAACAAATCAAATAAAATCAAGGGTGGGCCACACCCTTTTTAACCGTCACCATGGGGTGGGGGTATAGGGTTGGGTTTCAACTTTAAGTTAGATTGTTTAGTTGGATTTCAAGTGTCTAGTTAGTGATATTAGTTGTTATGTTGTTATATAGTGTGTTATGATGTTCGGGGACCATAACTAGCTCGAAAATGATAAAACAAAGCTTCTAGTAAAAATTTGGTGTTTCGGGTAGTGTCCGGTTGTTCGGTTGGTTACCGGTTCGTTAAGGTGCTAAACTATGCAGTATAGTGTGATTTATGTTACCTTTTGTGACAGTTTTGATTCCCGACACTTAGGAAAATATTTTGGACCATTAAACCATAATTCTGCATAATATTAAGTTGTTTAAATGCTGATTTTTGCTGAATTTTGCTGAATTCTGCAGTTTATGTGAGTTTTAGGCACTTTCCGGCACTTAAACTATCACTAGGAAGGCAGTTTTATGATCCTTACTTTCCTACACACTATACTAGTGTAACTCTTGGTTTCTGGCCCATTCTGTGTCTCAATACCATGTCTGTCTAAGTACTGAACTCCCGTCAGTATTTCGGATTTGTCTGATAACTGTGCTAACTTTGTTTTGGTGCATCATTTGAATCATAAAGTGTTGCATGCAATAATGATATGAAGTCGTGTAATATGTGATGCACTTGTATGTATGTGACAATAATCAGAAAGCATTCATGTCATTAATTTAATTCAGCACAGTCATTAAAGCACTAATTACTGTTTAATTATTGTACGGATACATATGGAAATTTGACAATTGTCACATTCTCCCCCCATTAAGAAAATTTCGTCCCGAAATTTTAAGCTATGCTAATGGTTGCGGGGGAGTTAGGGAACAAATGCGGATACTTCGATTTCATACGATCTTCACGCTCCCAAGTAAACTTTGGGCCGTTACGTGCGTTCCATCGAACCTTGACAAGCTTAACACTACTCCTCCGAGTCTTGTTAACTTTCCAATTTGTAACCTCAACAGGTTCTTCAGTAAAGTGGAGAGTGTCGTCTATATGCACTTCATCTGCAGGGATGATAACTGTTTCTTGAGTTGGACTTTTCTTCAGGTTTGATACATGAAATGTATCATGAACACCGTTTAGTTCCTCTGGTAAATCCAACTTGTACGCTACGGTACCAACCCTTTCCAATATTCTGAATGGCCCGATATAACGTGGGTTTAACTTGCCACATTTCCCAAAACGTGCTACACCTTTCCAAGGTGAGACTTTCAACAAAACCATGTCACCCACTTCGAATTCCAAAGGTTTTCGTTTTCGATCCGCGTAACTCTTATGTCAATCACGAGCAGCCTTGATGCGCTCTCGGATCTGCATGATCTTATCAGTTGTTTCTTGGACTAGTTCGGGACTAACCATCTGTCTATCACCAGCATCTGCCCAACACAACGGTGATGTAACACCCCGAAAACGGGTTTGGTAATCAAACCCCGTTAACGCTAAAAGACGGGTAAAATACCATTAGCGGTAAAAATTAACCCGAAAATATTAGGATTTAAACGAATAATCCTAATATTAAATACAACGTGAATAAAATCTTTTAAGGGAGTAAGTTTATAAGAAGTCCGAGTTAACGGGACTTAAAATAAAACAGGTTATAACTCCCGGAGCCCGCTAAATAACTAGGAATATCAACCTAGTTAGTCTAGTGTTTTAAAATAATGAGGGAACTTGATGTAGTAACCTTTATAAACCTGGGTAAAGTTGAGGGACTAAAATGGTTAAAATGAGAAAATGGGTTTTTATTAATTAAAACTAAAAACACCAAAACACACACCTTTGTGTGTGTTCTGGTCGCCCAAAACACAGAAGCCAAGAAGGGCTCTCATGCTCAAACCCTAACAAGCATAAAATCAACAAATTGAAGGGGTAAATCCAACTCAAATCGAAATTCAAGCACGAATTCGTGATCACCTCGATGAAGGGATCATAAGGTATGCCAAATTTGATTATTTAGTTCCATCTTTAATTCTTGGTGAACATATGAAATCGAAAATTTGGCTTGCATGATTGAAGTTTGGATGAAATTAGGATGAAATCATGTCTAGGAGCAAACACTAGTCAATAATTTGTTGAATTAGTGTTCATAGATATGAAGTTCATAACCATCCATTTATGTGTTAAATGGGTTTTTGTGGAAATATGATGAACACTTGAATTAAGGTGTTAAATGGATGAACATTGAAGTAGTGATGCTAGTTCTAGGTGTAGTTCATGTACACTAGACATAGAGGCATGATTTTGATACTAAAACTTGGTTAAAATGATGACCATAATTAGATAAAATGTGTACAAAATCACGACTACAAGATGTTTGTTAAAATGCCCGAATGAATATTGAAAAGAAGATTTTATGAGAGACATGCGTAATTGGCTAGTTTGACTAATTACGTGAAATATGGGTTAAAACGGATTCTAATCATAACGATGATTTAACTTAATTATGCCTACGGTATGATTAAAGGTAGTTGACTTCTAAAAGTCAAACTAACTAATGATGAAGTCGAATAGTAGTTTTGGCATGAAATCCGTAAAATGAAATAGTCATAAGTAATGATGAATAATCTAATCGTCTTACGGATTATGATAATAGTTGACGCTTGACAAGCTAGATGGAAACTTGGGAAGGAAGCGGGTCAAACGAGTCAAGTATGAAGGAAAACGCATTTAGGATGCGAGGTAAGTTAAAGCTTACACCTTTTATTAATATCCATTGGTTTTAGAAATTATGAATAATCAAAAGTCATATTCGACTTATGATGTTTCGACCCGACATGTGCGGTTCGGAACAAAAGAGAATAATGATAAACCGTGTTGAATGATTAAAAAGAGCTAATAGGATCATTTAGCCGTGCAATGACTAATAAATAACGACTTTCGAATGATTACCTTGTAAAGTAAATCAATACAATTAATAAGGGTAAAACGGTAAGGTGGTCACTAGTTGACGATAACCGTTAGTTTTGAAGGACACTTTATGGCGTAAGATATAAAGGGGTCAAAATAATCAAGAAATAGATTTATAAGTAAATTGACCGTACAGTGTAAACCGGTACAAGTCATGTAGACGAGATGTTAATAAATCCATCTTGCAAAAGTAAACGGTCATTTAGACCAAACGGGTCAAAAGGTGAAAATATCACCCTTTGACAATATCGGCTAACGGTTTGTCGAGTCGTATGATTACAGGAATAAGTATCGATTGAATGTTGACATCGCTATTACTTAGCGGCTACTAAGGCAAGGTATCAAAACAGGTCAATATATTGATTCGAGCAAGGTATGTATAATTGGTCAATTCATCATTAGAACTTGAAGTTCAATGAGGGCTAAACAAGTTAAAATGGACATTAGGTTATCTTTTAAGTAAATCGAATGATTTAAGTTATAGTCATTGTGTTTTGAAAACATAATGGCTATTTACACAAGATCCTAGTTTAAAAGTGGAATTTTGGTCAATTACGACACTAAAAGTCTTTTGTTGTAAAGAAAGGATTAAAGATGACCAAAATGCCCTCATAAGAAAAATCGAGCAAACGAATCTTAAGGGTTGTTTAAAAACAAGTTATATGATCAAGCAAATACTTGGAATAAGTATAAAAAGTGAAAGGGGTAAATCTTGGGTCAAATGACTCTATATGGGTCTTTGCCATAAAATGATAGTCCGAGGGATAAAACTCGGAATATATATAGAGCTCCACATTAAATCCACCACAAATATAGTTGTGGTGGAAGCTTACTTGGTAAGAAATGTGGAAATATAAAGCTAGATACAAACGAAAGCGAATCATGTTTAAAATATACTTAAATACCCTTAACGGGTCAAATTAAGCATACGAGCGAAAACAGGTTTAAATCGTGTAAGAAACCTGTGATTAGAACCTAACATGGTAGATAATATTAAATTGTAGAGGTGCATGTGAAATAAGGATCAAACAAATATGTTTGTTTGATGAATGCATAAACGGGTCAAAATTTGGTGAAAAGGTAATGAGTCGAAGGCTTAGAAGTCTCAAAATTTATTATGCCGAATGTTGGATTTTAACTCCATAAGATGAAGAATTAAATTACGAACGCGTAGGAAAAAGAATCGCGCAAAACGGACATCTAGATCAAAAGTTATGAAGCTTTGAAGTTAAATTTTTGATCAAAAATGGAGCTGGGCAAATGCAGCAATCAATAAAGGAACTTGCTGTCAAAAAAGGGGCTAGGTGTAGCGTCTAGCCCCTAGGTGGGGCGTCTAGCGCCCCCTGAATTCGAAAATTGTTTAATTTTGTTTGTTTGACCCACATAACTTGTTTAAACTTGTTATTTAACTATCAAAACTAACTTTTAAGTTGGTTTTGATCATAGGTGAATGTCAAGAGTGCCCGGATGAAGATCAAGTAGCGAGCAAGAACCGAACACAGGTTAAATGAAGCTTCCGCATCAAAACTTGAGTTGTTTGCTAAAAGTGAATTATGTAAACATTTATAAACATGTTTTTTTGAAGTGTTGTAAACTATGGGAATGTTAGTATGACAAGTTTTTGTAAAGGCACATTTTAGCATGTAAAATGTGTATCTTATTAATATAATCTTGATATATAAGATGGGCGTTACAAGTTGGTAGTCAGAGCTCAAGGTTAAAGAGTGAAATGTGTTCGGTTCGAGGCTTGATCGCAAATCCTGTAAGTACAATGGTTTAGTATGATTAAAGTGTTAAGAACAACACATATGGTTATCGTGCAATACACGTTACACCAATAAAAACGATATAGAGTAGATTTAGTCAACAAGATTACACGCGTTGATGCGTATAGTAGAAAAGCCTTGTATTATAATACGGGCATCCAATAATGTCGAAATTACTAACTGTTGTAAATGTTTTAGTTGAAGGACACTCGCATATTTAGATAACGAGAGTTAAAAAATCACGGATTTGACAAAGGAACGGTCCAAAGAACATGCTCACCAAGGACCTAAATCGCGTAGTGATAGCAAACAAGATTAATGGCAAGAGAAGCCCGTTAAGGCAAGCATTACCAGGTGAACATTTCAAATTTAATTGCACAAATAATAATATGCAACAAATACATAAAGATTGAAAGTTGCTTATGTGGATTAAAAACTTGGAAAAACCCGAATAGAAAATCTATCCGGGATATTGTTTCCAAGAGAAACAATTAGAGACATTACTTACATCCGATGTAGTAAGGACAGGGTGAGTGGGACAAATTAAAAGTACCCAACCGAATCAAATGAGCAAAATACTTGATAATAATGTAAACGCACAGCCGGGTGACGGAAGCGTATTACATTAGGATAATGAGCCCGAGTGAAGGGACAAGCAAACATGTAAAATGATTAAAGCACGCACTGGGAGGGGGTGTACTTACACTCAAACCCGGAGAATGCAAACATGTAAAATGATTAAAGTACGCACTGGGAAGGGGTGTACTTACACTCGAACCCGGAGAATGCAAACATGTAAAATGATTAAAGTACGCACTGGGAGGGGGTGTACTTACACTCGAACCCGGAGAATGCAAACATGTAAAAGGATTAAAGTACGCACTGGGAGGGTGTGTACTTACACTCGAACCCGGAGAATGCAAACATGTAAAACGATTAAAGTACGCACTGGGAGGGGGTGTACTTACACTCGAACCCGGAGAATACAAACATGTAAAATGATTAAAGTACACACTGGGAGGGGGTGTACTCACACTCGAACCCGGAAAATGCAAATATGCCTCTTAACGGGCCGTTTTTGGTAAAACGTCAAACTTGAGGACAAAGTAGGAATATAAAAATGAAGCGAGGTCTTAATGCATACCGGGATGGTGCAATAATAACGTTTTCGGTAAAACACCTGGTTGATGGGTAAGAATTAAACACATGCGTAGACCGAGAAACGGGAACACGGATGGAAAGTTAAAAGACTCGGGTTTTGAGTCATAACTAAAAGACGACAAGATAATGTAAATAGAAATTTTGAATAAATTATGTTCAACTATTTTAAAGTTGAACGTGTTGAATATAATATCATGCCGGACGACATGAGTTAACGCAAGCGGGATAATGGTAGCGTTAAAAGCAAAAGAATAATGAGTCCGGTAATGGGACATAATCAAATACGAATGTATGTAAACTGGATGATGGTGGGCATAAGATAAACCGACGTATAAATGACGTGAGAAGTCATAAAGTCAGAAAATTTGTCCGAAAGGAAACGAATGTAGCCTTAGACTACGGTCAAGGTCAAAGAAAATACCAAGGCGAAAATAAATAATTTTAAACAAAAACAGGATGCCTTGACACCAAACATGTATTTTAAGAATGACATGAGTAAGGAATGATCTACGGGATCAACCTAACCCTTGGGATTCTAAACAATGGAAAGGTCTACGAGACTAAAACGACCCACGAGTCATGACTAGAAGGAAATAGATTATAACGACCTCGCCTTAAAGAGGTGAAGGTCTAATAAAATAACCCATAGGCTAAGTGATAAAACCTACGGGTTAATTAGACAAGGCGAAGGAATAAATTGAAAATCCTCGCATAAAATAAAGACTATAAAAGAATAAATTTTAGACTGTCAATATCCCGGTATGGATAATTGACAAAAAGGTTAAAGAGAAGACGCTACACTAAAATTTCGGTTTTGGTAAGAAATATCGTTTTTACAAATATGAATTCTGATAGACGTATAAATGGTAAACATGAAAGATATAAGTCTTGACACTGACAGGTGTGAGACGATATATTCGAAAAGGGATATATTCGATAATGAAAAGTCGATATAAACTTAAACAAGACGTGATGTGATATGATCACGGTCACAAAAAGTGATACATAATATAACCATGTCGTAACGTGAGTTACGAGATATGAAATCAGAAAACACACAAAAGGCCGGGTTGGCAATAAGATATACCCGAATGACGGGGTATAAAGTGACGGCGACTAATTAGTCTAGCCGGTAAAACCATTCAAGGTCAGAATAGTGTTACTACTTATACAAAGCGCTTGTCGATATAAGATAACTTGAAGTAAACATGTCAGAAATAAATGCAACCGAGTGATCAGAGGACAACTCGGTCAATTAAGTGACTAGAATAAGAAATACAAGATGAAAGTATCGGCCTTTGAGGCCATACACGTAAAAGGCGCATACGCTTTAAAACCAAACACATATAACCATATTAGAGCTGAGTGATGAATATTGCTAAGTAAATTAAACTAGTGGAAATAACGAGATTACGTTATTTCAAGTTGCATTATGTCGTATAAGATATGTAGATGATTAATAACCAAAAAGATATTACCATACTTTTTGGGTAATACTAACAATTGGTTAAAATATGAGCAATGCTCAATTGATTATCGAGAGCAAATGCATGGAGTTAAACTCGATAAATTATGTAAGAAAAGGTTTCGAGGACGAAACCTCCTTAAGGGGGGTAGACTTGTAACACCCCGAAAACGGGTTTGGTAATCAAACCCTGTTAACGCTAAAGGACGGGTAAAATACCGTTAGCGGTAAAAATTAACCCGAAAATATTAGGATTTAAACGAATAATCCTAATATTAAATACAACGTGAATAAAAGCTTTTAAGGGAGTAAGTTTATAAGAATTCCGAGTTAACGAGACTTAAAATAAAACAGGTTATAACTCCCGGAGCCCGCTAAATAACTAGGAATATCAACCTAGTTAGTCTAGTGTTTTAAAATAATGAGGGAACTTGATGTAGTAACCTTTATAAACCTGGGTAAAGTTGAGGGACTAAAATGGTTAAAATGAGAAAATGGGTTTTTATTAATTAAAACTAAAAATACCAAACACACCCCTTTGTGTGTGTTCTGGTCGCACAAAACACAGAAGCCAAGAAGGGCTCTCAAGCTTAAACCCTAACAAGCATAAAATCAACAAATTGAAGGGGTAAATCCAACTCAAATCAAAATCCAAGCACGAATTCTTGATCACCTCGATGAAGGGATCATAAGGTATGCCAAATTTCATTATTTAGTTCCATCTTGAATTCTTGGTGAACATATGAAATCGAAAATTTGGCTTGCATGATTGAAGTTTGGATGAAATTAGGATGAAATCATGTCTAGGAGCAAACCCTAGTCAATAATTTGTTTAATTAGTGTTCATAGATATGAAGTTCATAACCATCCATTTATGTGTTAAATGGGTTTTTGTGGAAATATGATGAACACTTGAATTAAGGTGTTAAATGGATGAACATTGAAGTAGTGATGCTAGTTCTAGGTGTAGTTCATGTACACTAGACATAGAGGCATGATTTTGATACTAAAACTTGGTTAAAATGATGACCATAATTAGATAAAATATGTGTACAAAATCGCGCCTACAAGATGTTTGTTAAAATGCCCGATTGAATATTGAAAAGAAGATTTTATGAGAGACATGCGTAATTGGCTAGTTTGACTAATTACGTGAAATATGGGTTAAAACGGATTCTAATCATAACGATGATTTAACTTAATTATGCCTACGGTATGATTAAAGGTAATTGACTTCTAAAAGTCAAACTAACTAATGATGAAGTCGAATAGTAGTTTAGGCATGAAATCCGTAAAATGAAATAGTCATAAGTAATGATGACTAATCTAATCGTCTTACGGATTATGATAATAGTTTGACGCTTGACAAGCTAGATGGAAGTTTGGGAAGGAAGCGGGTCAAACGAGTCAAGTATGAAGGAAAGCGCATTTAGGATGCGAGGTAAGTTAAAGCTTACACCTTTTATTAATATCCATTGGTTTTATAAATTATGAATAATCAAAAGTCATATTCCACTTATGATGTTTCGACCCGACATGTGCGGTTCGGAACAAAAGAGAATAATGATAAACCGTGTTGAATGATTAAAAAGATCTAATAATATCATTTAGCCATGCAATGACTAATAAATAACGAGTTTCGAATGATTACCTTGTAAGGTAAATCAATACAATTAATAAGGGTTAAACAGTAAGGTGGTCACTAGTTGACGATAACCGTTAGTTTTGAAGGACACTTTATGGCGTAAGATATAAAGGGGTCAAAATAATTAAGAAATAGATTTATAAGTAAATTGACCATACGGTGTAAATCGGTACAAGTCATATAGACGAGATGTTAATAAATCCATCTCGCAAAAGTAAACGGTCATTTAGACCAAACGGGTCAAAAGGTGAAAATATCACCCTTTGACAATATCGGCTAATGGTTTGTCGAGTCGTATGATTACAGGAATAAGTATCGATTGAATGTTGACATCGCTATTACTTAGCGGCTACTAAGGCAAGGTATCAAAACGGGTCAATATGTTGATTCGAGCCAGGTATGTATAATTGGTCAAATCATCATTAGAACTTGAAGTTCAATGAGGGCTAAACAAGTTAAAATGGACATTGGGTAATCTTTTAAGTAAACCGAATGATTTAAGTTATAGTCATTGTGTTTTGAAAACATAATGGCTATTTAAACAAGATCCTTATTTAAAAGTGGAATTTTGGTCAATTACGACACTAAAAGTCTTTTGTTGTAAAGAAAGGATTAAAGATGACCAAAACGCCCTCGTAAGCAAAATCGAGCAAACGAATCTTATGGGTTGTTTAAAAACAAGTTATATGATCAAGAAAATACTTGGAATAAGTATAAAAAGTGAAAGGGGTAAATCTTGGGTCAAATGACTCTATATGGGTCTTTGCCATAAAATGATAGTCCGAGTGATAAAACTCGGAATATATATAAAGCTCCTCATTAAATCCGCCACAAATATAGTTGTGGTGGAAGATTACTTGGTAAGAAATGTGGAAATATAAAGCTAGATACAAACGAAAGCGAATATTTAAAATATACTTAAATACCCTTAACGGGTCAAATTAAGCATACGAGCGAAAACGGGTTTAAATCGTGTAAGAAACCTGTGATTGGAACCTAACATGGTAGATAATATTAAATTGTAGAGGTGCATGTGAAATAAGGATCAAACAGATATGTTTGTTTGATGAATGCATAAACGGGTCAAAATTTGGTGAAAAGGTAATGAGTCGAAGGCTTAGAAGTCTCAAAATTTATTATGCCGAATGTTGGATTTTAACTCCATAAGATGGAGAATTAAATTACGAACGCGTAGGAAAAAGAATCGCGCAAAACGGACATCTAGATCAAAAGTTATGAAGCTTTGAAGTTAAAATTTTGATCAAAAATGGTGCTGGGCAAATGCAGCAATCAATAAAGAAACTTGCTGTCAAAAAGGGGCTAGGTGTAGCGTCTAGCCCCTAGGTGGGGCGTCTAGCCCCCCTGAATTCGAAAATTGTTTAATTTTGTTTGTTTGACCCACATAACTTGTTTAAACTTGTTATTTAACTATCAAAGCTAACTTTTAAGTTGGTTTTGATCACAGGTGAATGTCAAGAGTGTCCGGATGAAGATCGAGTGGCGAGCAAGAACCGAACACACATTAAATGAAGCTTCCGCATCAAAACTTGAGTTGTTTGCTAAAAGTGAATTATGTAAACATTTATAAACATGTTTTTTTGAAGCGTTGTAAACTATGGGAATGTTAGTATGACAAGTTTTTGTAAAGTCACATTTTAGCATGTAAAATGTGTATCTTATTAATATAATCTTGATATATAAGACAGGCGTTATAGGTGAGCGGCATTTACGTCCATAGAGAGCTTTGAATGTAGCGGCTTGAATACTTGTATGGTAGCTGTTGTTATAGGAAAACTCAACCAGATGTAGATGAGTACCCCAACTGCCACCCAAATCCATTACACAAGCGCGAAGCATATCTTCCAGCGTCTGAATAGTTCTTTCGCTCTAACCGTCTGCCTGTGGGTGAAAAGCTGTACTCAGATTCAACTGAGAATCAAAAGCTTCTTGAAAGGACTGCCAAATCTCTGACACAAACTGTCCATCTCTATCTCATATGATCGAGATAGGCACTCCATGACGTGCTACTATATCTCTAAGGTAAAGCTCAGCTAGCTTCCCAGTACTATCCTTTTCTCGGATCGGTAGGAAATGCGCAGACTTGGTCAACCGATCTACTATTACCCAAATCATATCATGTCCTCTAGGGGTCCTGGGTAACTTTGTTATGAAGTCCATCGAAATTTGTTCCCACTTCCTCATGGGTATTTCCGGCTATTGCAAGGGGCCTGAAGGCTTCTGATACTCGGCCTTTACCTTGGCACAGGTTAGGCACTTTCCAACGTAGATGGCAACATCACTCTTGAGTCTAGGCCACCAATAATAATCCTTCAGATCTTGGTACATCTTGTCTGATCCTGGATGGATCGAGTACCTTGACTTATGTGCCTCATAAAAAATAACCCCTCTAATACCACCATAAAGCGGAACCCAAATGCGTCCCATGAAATACAAGGTTCCTTCCTCGTTAGGCTCCAACTTCTTCTCCATTCCTCAAAGATATTCAGCCTTAATGTTTCTTTCTTGAGAGCTTCCTTTTGCGTTGCACGAATACGCAAAGTGAGATCCGTCTAAATAATCATTTCTAAAGCCCGAACCCTTATGGTCTTAATCCTTTCCTTTCTACTTAAGGCGTCTGCAGTTTATGTGAGTTTTAGGCACTTTCCGGCACTTAAACTATAACTAGGAAGGCAGTTTTATGATCCTTACTTTCCTACACACTATACTAGTGTAACTCTTGGTTTCTGGCCCATTCTGTGTCTCAATACCATGTCTGTCTAAGTACTGAACTCCCGTCAGTATTTCTGATTTGTCTGATAACTGTGCTAACTTTGTTTTGGTGCATCATTTGAATCATAAAGTGTTGCATGCAATAATGATATGAAGTCATGCAATATGTGATGCACTTGTATGTATGTGACAATAATCAGAAAGCATTCATGTCATTAATTTAATTCAGTACAGTCATTAAAGCACTAATTACTGTTTAATTATTGTACGGATACATGGAAATTTGACAATTGTCACAGTGAACGACCTGAATCACATGGTATCACCTGTATATGTATATATACTGCATAATGTCGCATGTCGTTGTCAAGGAGTAGTGGGATCCGAAATGGGATACTCGCATTCATAGTGACATTCGGATGTGTGATTGGTAGGTAGGTAACATGCGTCCCACAGAGCTTGCCACATAACTAAACACCATGGGTATTCCAGAGTACCCGACACAATCTATCGTTATGTTAGTGCAAAAACAATATTATGTAGTAATGGTATTGTTTTAATAAAATAATAAGGATATTTTATGCCTCAAACTAAATTTCATTTGGTTTTCACCCATTCAAACTATTTTTATAAACAAAACATACTCCGAATCGTCAACAGGTTAAAAACATTTGGCAAGTATTTATTGAAAGGGTTAGAGATACGTGTTCAACATTGGTATAAGCTGCTTTATTCTATTCCTGGCTTTTGAGTACCTGATCCCACACATAAGACTGACTTGATTCAACTATGTTGGCATCACTATTTTTGTAGTATTATTGCTTTCGAACCATATGCCACGCTGAATGTCGTTTCGTCATTTGGTCTATGTATATAGAGAACATGCGGTAGCTCATGGACCCAGTAACATTCTTGTTTGCCCATGCGAGCCTTGTTTCCTTCAACAACACTATGGTTAGCCCATGCCACCTGACCATATATACTTGTGGCGGATGAGTAACGAACATGAATACATATTATACGCTGGGTTCCTTTCACCAACTTTTGAATGTTTCATTGAGAAAGCGTTTTCCATGAAACTTGCAATATCTTGGGGGATCCATAAAGGACATATCACATATTCCTGGATGAAGTTCTTCAATTGTTGGTCGGTTATTGTTGCTAACGGTTTAGCCTCAATCCATTTAGTGAAATAGTTTATTGTGACTTAGAAATTTGATTCTTCTTGGTGCTTTCTGCAAAGGTCCTATTGTTGCTAACGGTTTAGCCTCAATCCATTTAGTGAAATAGTTTATTGTGACTTAGAAATTTGATTCTTCTTGGTGCTTTCTGCAAAGGTCCTATTATAATTCACTACTAGAAAATTGGGTATTTGTGACCATATTTTTGGTCTCAAAATGATCGCAATTACCCAATTGCGACTTCTTTTCGACCGGAATTGTGATCGGAAAAACACCCGTCGCAATTGCTCTAATGCGACTGAGTTGCGACTTCTACTTCCTTTTGCGACTATAAGACGATTCCCAAATATTGATACTGTGTGGGACCTTGTTTGCGACGATCATGTTGCGACTGTTTTGCGACCGCTAGCCTTTTACAAACTGCGATTATTTGCGACCGTTAACCTTTTAGAAACTGCGACTGTTTGCACCGCTTGCTATGCAACCATTTTTGCGATTGTTCGGTTTTTACAAACTTGCGACTTTTTTGCAGTCGTAAAATGATTTATTTATTTTTTTTAGCTTTTTAACTCATTCTATTTGTACCTGCTTATAATATTATATTTTTAAAAATTTAAGCATTTATAGAATTTTCAAAATTATTTAAAGCATTCCACTTAAAACATCAAATACATGAGTTATCCCAACGAAATACATATCCAAAATAAAGTGCTTTAAACTGACTCGATGATTAGATGTTTTGATACCTAAGTTTTAGCATCGCTTTAACGTTTGTCATCCTTTCGTTCATATCTTCTTTCTCCGCCTTATATTTTTCTTTTACTATCACCAACCTCGCAATTATTCCATTCAACCTTCCTTTCTCTTCTTCTTTTTCTTTCACCGTCTCTTGTATGATCACGTTCAACCTTTCGATCTGAAAAACAACCAATGGAAAGTGATAAGATTTAATAAGACCACACACAACCTTTAAACAAAAGTCAAATTGTTCTTTAGAGATGGATGACCTATTTAATTAAAATTAAATAAATCATAAACCCACACACAACCTTTAAACAAAAGCGTTTTAAAATAAACAAGATTCACTAAATTAAATGCCTTTTATACATTGAATTGAAAAATAGATGACAAGCTGCATAGGCAAAAAATACGTGATGTATAACCAATATAAAACCTTTAAACTACCACACTTAACATTACATCATGACCCAAACCCGTTCTGACCCGAACACAAATCAATTTATCATATTCAACATGAATTAAATTACAATCCAAAACTCTAGTTGTAAGTTTTGTAGACAACAATCCATTCCTAATATCTCAAACTACTATCCCATTGAATTTTATACTGTTCATTCCCATCACTTGGGCCTGCCGTACATTCCCAATAGCCCGCCAATGGCTAGATTTATTTCATTGGGCCTGTTTGTAATCCAATACCTACTATTCGCTAAATTTCATTGGGCCTGTTTGTAATCCAATACCTACTATTCGCTAAACTACACAAATTCGGTCCCTAGGCTTGTCTACACACCCAGATACATGTAGATGGCCACTTTATATTATTTATTAGCTAAACAATAAAAGGTTATTTAACTTTGAAGTTAAACCTTGAAGTGGCAGCTATGAGGGCATCATTTTATGATCTAAAGTTGATTTTCTCAACAACCTGCATGCATAACCAAATATATAATTAATGTCAAACAAGATTAAAAACTAAATATTAATCAAATAATTATCCATGTATGTTTGAACAAAATGTTTTACGAGATTTAATCCATTAGAAATACACTTTGAGCAACTTTTGGTCCGTGACCCGTTTGACCCATTCTGCCCATATCCATTACGGGAAGAGGAGGAAAGGAGGAGATGGGGGGGGGGGGGGGGGGGTTTAATGGTGGGTCCCAACCCCTTTCAACCAATCACAATTTTTTTTAAATTCTTTACCACTTTCCTATAAAACAATAGAAGTTTTGTATTGAATCAAGGATACTTTCTTAATATTTTACAACACAATATACAGTGGTACAAAGATAAATGCAATGATACAAAATAAATACAGGAGCATGATTCTTGGGCATTCTTGTGCGAGAATAATGTCCAGTCAATCATCTTGATTGATTGGCAATCATCTTGATTGATTAATTAAATGGGGAGAATAATATTCAATTAATGGTGACTTAATTTGTGGTGTTGATACGCCCCCGCAAGACGGAGGATCCATTGGAGACTCCAATCTTGGACCAAAAAGACAGGAAAGGTGCCCATAAAAGCGGTTTGGTAAGAACATCCGCAAGTTGGTCCTTTGGGATGACATGAAGAACTTTAAGTTACCCGGAGTTAACTTGTTCCCGTACAAAGTGATAGTCCAGGGCAATGTATTTCATGCGTGAGTGGTAAACAGGATTGGCACATACATAGGTAGCCCTGGTGTTGTCACAGTAAAGCAATGGAGTGCTCACAGTTGGTAAACCCACTTCACCGAGTAAATTTTTAACCCATGAAAGTTCAGCTGCGACATTAGCAAGAGCTTTGTACTCAGCTTCGGTGGATGATCTAGAGACTGTTTTTTGTTTTGCAGATTTCCAAGAGATGATATTGGACCCTAGGTATAAGATGTATGTTGTAGTGGACCATCCCCCATCATTAATACCACCCCAGTCCGAGTCCGAGAAGGCTTGTAAGTTAACGTTGGTATTGCGCTTCAAGAACAACCCGTGATGTACCGTTCCTTTCAAATATCTGAGTACCCGTTTGAGAGCTTGCTTGTGTGATTGTTTGGGTGAATGCATGAATTGAGATAATTTATTGATGGCAAAAGAGATGTTTGGACGGGTGAAGGCTAGGTACTGCAGAGTACCTACCAGTTTTCTGTAAGGTGTGGGATCGACGGGAGGATAGGAATCATTAGAGGAAAGCGGATCAGAAATGCTTAACGGAGTGAGAACCTCTTTTGCACCATCCATTTTAAAGGTGGTGAGGACATCTTGAATATGGCGATGTTGAGAAAGAAATAGACCATGGGGCATAGGAATGACTTCGATTCCTAGGAAGTGATGGAGAGGGCCTAAGTCTTTGATAGAGAATTGTTTGCTTAGGGCTTGAACAAAGGAATCCATGAAGGGATTATGATTTCCCGTAAAGACAATGTCATCAATGTACACAAGGAGATAGCAAGTGATATTATTGAGGTCGTAGACAAAGAGGGAGGGATCAGAAAAACATTTTTTTTAAAACCAAAGCCAATGAGAAATTTGGTTAGTTCAATGTACCAAGCACGCGGTGCTTTCTTAAGGCCGTAGAGAGATTTTTTGAGTTTGCAAATGTGACGAGGGAATTCCGAATTGTGAATCCGGGAGGTTGTATCATAAAAACATCTTCATGGAGGGTCCCATGAAGAAACGCATTGTTTACATCTAGTTGACGTAAAGACCACCCTTTTGAAAGGGCAATGGAGAGAATGGTGCGAATGGTAATGGGTTTTGTAACAGGGCTAAATGTTTCATGATAGTCTTTTCCATATTGTTGGTGAAACCCTTTAGCAACGAGACGTGCTTTGTATTTGTTAATTGTGTCGTCGGGTTTGTGTTTGATTCAGAATACCCATTTGCAACCAATAGGAGTTTGGGTTGTGTGAGGTACAAGTTCCCATGTGTTGTGGTGGATGAGAGCATTGTACTCTAGATCCATGGTGTGGCGCCAATCCGGATCCTTCAAGGCTTGAGTATAAGTGGATGGTTCAAGAGATACGGGTAGAGGATGAATGGTGGTGGAGTTAACGAAGCTTGAGTTGTAGTATGTTGAAATAAAGTAAAAGTGTGAGGTGGCTTGTGCGACTACATTCAAAATCCATTCTCAATTGTTGCAATTGTGCGATCCAACTTTCAATATTGTGCGATCCATTCTCAAACAATAGCCATCTTTATCATTTTCCTTTTACACTTGTGCGATTACTTCAAAATTGTGCGATGCAACATATATTGTGCGACTACGATCTTGTGCGATCCAGCTTGGGCTGGCATATCGGGTCAACCCGATCTGTTAAGACACGGACACGATAAGACACGAACCCGAAACAGGTAGACACGAACACGACACAAAATCTTATCGTGTCAGATTTTCTAAACACGAACACGAACCCAATAATAAACAGGTTACACGAAATGACCTGTTAAGACACGAAAAAATTACCAATGTGTTATACAACCTGTTAAGACACGAATACGACCTGTTAAAGACACGATTCTCCTTACAAAACAAAGACGATAAATCTGATAAAACGAACCACATACAAAACGAACTTACACAGGCGATAAATCTGATAAAACAAACCACAAACAAAATGAACCACGAACAAAACGAACTTTCAAAATATTAAATGGTGACACCTGTGAATCTTGACGCCCTTACGCCGGTGACTGGATCATTGAGACGAGATGTTGACGATGGACTGAATCGTGACACGTTGACAGAGAGAAATAACGGAGACTTTGGATAGAATGGATCGTTGAGACAAGACCTTGACGCTGAACGGCCTGAATCGGTGATGGACGGAGAGAAAGAGCTGGTTACTTTGGATGGAGGACGGAGACTTAAACTTTTGGAGAGATATCGGCTGGATTAATTTGAAAATTTAGGGTTTAGCTTTGAGGTACGCATGAATGGTGTATTTCATAAAGTCCTACATATTTTTTTTATTAAAACTTATTATCATGTCATTAACGGGTCTTAACCGGTTAATGGGTTTTGACTTGTTAAGACCCGGAATTTAAACATGTCTTATCGTGTTGACCTGTTATAGACACGAAACCTGTTAAGGTTAAACATGAAAACTGTTAACTTCGTGTAGGTTCATGTCAGAATTGCCAGCCCTAGATCCAGCAGTCATCATCAACAAACAAACAACAGTCATTCATCATCAGGTTAATCAACCACATCCAACATCAACTCCGGCCACCTGTAATAACACAACCACTGCACCGGTCACCTTCAACCTCTAGCCACCACCTCCGTCTACATCCGAAACACTATCACGTTCACAGCACCATCTAAATCACCTTAGGTCAATCGTCTTCAACCCTCCGACACCGTTCATCCAAAACAATCCGAAATCCGAGAATCATCATCATCCGTGTTTGCGGGTTTGGGTTCGAAACTGTTACACGATTTTACCACAGCCTCACCCGACAATCATCATCTCCGTTAACAACCGTCATCTCCGTCTCCGACATCCTTCATAAACCTACCATCTCCGTTCTCCGATAACCTACTTACGTCTGTTCATCACAGCCACAAACCTCCTCCGTCGCAACTACTTCTTCGGCCACCATCTCAGTTCGAACCATCGTTCATCATCCATCGTTCCGATTCAACCTCCGATCACCTGAACTTCATCTCCAGCCACCGCACATCGTTCTATCTATTCCATCGACATCATCATTGTTGCCGTTCATCATCTTCATCACTTTGGCGGCTAAAATTAGGGTTTGTTTTCGGTTTGTAAACGAAGAAGAGGGTTGGCGGTTAAGTTTTTGAATGTAGGGTTTTCGGCCGTATCGGTTTATACGAAGAAGAAGAACATAACTGGTTTAGGTTATTTAATAATAATAATAATAATAATAATAATAATAATAATAATAATATTAATTAAAATAAATAATCATAACAACATCATTACTTAATCATTATTAATAATAATAATAATTAATATTATTAGGCTTTCTTTTTATTTTAGTTTTAATAGTTTATTTAAAAAATATTAAAATAAATAAAAACAAAGGGGTTTGGTTATTGTTCGGTAATAAGTTTTGACAAGTTTGGAGGCGTGGTACAGGAAGCTGGTTCGTGGGTTTTTTTCAAAGGGCTTGAGTTAGCGAGTACACGGGTTCTCGCTTTGGGCTTGTGTTGTGGAAACAGTTAAAGGCGCACATTTTGGGGGATCATACTTTCGGGGGATCACATATTTGGGGGATCACATCTTCGGGGGATCACTTTTACGGGGGATCAAAGTATAGCAACTTAGAAATGTCTTCTCAGGATGATGTGATTAAGCGACAACTCGAAGGTTTTAGATACATTCCTGGAGAATCTGTAGAAGCATTGACTGACAGATTTGCTGAACTGCTCACTAATATGAAGAAGGCTGAAATTATGGTGCCAAGTCAAGCAACAAAAGGCTTCTAGATGTTCTGAAAAAGATTCCAGATTGTAACACCCCGAAATTTATAAAATTTAAAATCAGGATAATAAAACGTTAAATAAACAAGAACAAACTAACTAGGAAATTATAACCCGGTTAGTTAAGAAGTCTTAAAGTGGCTATCATTAAGGTTCAAATACCTTAAACCATAAGTTAGACAAAAGTAGAGGGGCCAAATTTATAAAAACTGAAACTTACATGATCAAATAAGAAAAATGACCCACCAGACACACACATGCGTGTGCTGGGATCGATCAGAAGTGGAGGGCGACCAGGGGTTTCCTTCAAACCCTAAAATCCTCACTAAACTCACAAATTGAAGGCTCTAATCAGGCCAAATTCGAATTCTGAATGTATATTAGCGATCTCCTCGTCGAAGGGATCGTAAGGTATGTAAAATCTTGATGTTTTGATTCATCTCAAATTCTTGATAAATTGTGAAGAACTGAAATTGAGCTTGATTACATCTTGCATGGGTGAAATTAGAAGTAATATAGTGTCTAGGGATAAACCCTAGATGATTTCTTGACAAAATTTTGCATGATACTTGTAAGGTTTCATAATCACCATTGTAGGTGATTGATGAGCTTGAAAAACTTGATAAATGCTAAAATTAAAACTCTTGCTCTAGCACAATCTGAATTTAAGAAGTAATTTCAGAAATATTGATGTTAAGATATGTGTAAAGTTGACTAATTGAAGTGAAATTAGATGTTAATTACAAGTCATGAACTTAGTAATGATTATGTGAAAATCTGACCCACTAGCTGTTTGTTGAAATGCCTAAGTAGGGATTTAAATGTTAAAAGTAGGATGAAAACGCAGATTTGATAATTGTTATTAATGATGCGTTAATAATCATGTAAAGAGTTCTAAACCAATTGTAAATTGAACTCTCTAGGCAAGGAATCCGGACCGTCAAGCGGACAAGCCGGAGGGAATACGCGTGGGAAAGGTGTGCCCTAAAGGTACAAAATTTACCGTTTCGTTACATTACGTTTATTTATTAGTCTTATGTCATCATATTGAAACATGGTAAACAAGATAAACCAATATGTCACGGAAGTGACTATGTGTCTTAAACAAGTAAAATGGGTCAAAACAAGTGATAGAAATGGATTTTTGGAATATCTTGAATGATGCCTTAATTTCGGCATCTAAACGGGTCAAAACAAATTGAGTAGTGAATTTTGAAGTTAGTTACCATCACTTGATAAATGGTTATAAACAAAGCGTAAGCCGTGTAGCGGACACGCTAAAATTAGTTGAGAAATTTAACCCCTAATAAGGGAGTTAAAGTTCGGAAACTTAAGCATGTCAAGTAGTATAAAAAGCCAAAATGAAACCTTGGAAATAAGCATGTAGATTATTGCGTAGGCAATCCCTCGAAAGGGAAGTGAAACGCCATAGTTGGAAAAATCTCGCTATGAGTAAATAGCCTTAGTCATGTGATAAACGTGTTCGAAATTGAATTACGGCGACGTAGGAATTGAATGGGCAAAAACAGCAAAACAAGAAAGCATGTACAGCAGCTACCGTAAGTTACGGTAGCACCCAGTTATAAACGCTGAATTTTTATATTCTTGGTTAATCGAATTTGTTTTTGAACATAGTTTCGATTATATTAATTTCCAAGGACTTTAATACTAATGTTTATTTAAATTTTCAGTTTCTAGGTAATACAATATGTGGATGATGATCAAGCAAATGCATCCGAACCGAACACACAAATCAACGCTTCCGCACTTGATCTATTTTGTTTTTAAGAATATGTAAACACTTGTAATTCTGTCTTGAATACTTGACTAGTGGGGTTATAACGTGAATATTATGACTAGGTATGGTCTTAAAATCATGAAAGTGCTTTTTGTAAACTCTAAATTTTTGTACTTAATACAAGTTTTATATTATTAAACTAGTTATATTAAGCCGGGTCTTACAAGTTGGTAATCAGAGCTTAAGGTTGTCAATTAAGTGTTCGGTTCAAGCTTGATCGAGCATCCGGTAAGAATTAATTGTTTAAATAGACCTTGAGAATGTAGAAATGAGACATGTATGGATATGCACGAAAAAAGTGTGTAGATTCACTCATACACGGAAATGCATGAAACAAGAACGGTCGAATCAAGTTATGAACTTGATTTAACCAAAACAAGTAAATCATATGTTATAAACGAAATGTTTAACAATTAATGTAAACATTTCATTAATCAAGATGGCGGATGGAGGTAATGATGATGCGGTACCGAGAGTCACCGAGCAAACAAGAGAAGTGATTGCCGAGGAGATCGGAAAGGCAATCGAAAATAGTTTGTCGGGCTTTATTGATAAAATTCAAAACACGGTGAGAGAATCAAGAAATTGGAAGATAGTTCTAATCTAGCAAAGGAAAAGCCCGGAGGACGAAAGCCTTGTTCATACAAGGAATTCATGGCGTGTAAACCACCAACATATAATGGGGAGGTTGACCCAATAGTGTGCCAACGATGGCTGAGCGATATTGAAGGGGTATTCGAGAGGACCCATTGAGATGAAGAGGACTACGTAGCCTATGGTACGGGTCAATTAAGGGGTCAAGCGAAAGATTGGTGGGATAACAAAAAGAGAGAGATTGGTAGTGAAGCGGCTAAGGTCATGACATGGGAGGAGTTTAAGACACCATTTCTTAAACACCATAGCCCCAAGGCGGTCGTTAATAGAATCAAGGAAGAGTTCATGCAACTTAGACACAAGGGCGAGACCACAGACAAGATTATGGCAACGTTTATGGATAAGATGAAGTTTTGCAATGAATTGGTGACGAATGAAGAACAAAAGATATACTACTACTATAACATGTTGAGCGTCGAGTATAGGGAGTTTATGACTCCTTCAAAATACGAGACCCTTACCGAGATCATAAATGTTGCTCGGGAATGGGAGATTGAACTGAAAAAGCAGGTTGAATGGGGTGAACGAAGGGCACATGATGTTAATCCAAGCCCTACCAAGAAAGTACGAACAAACGAAACGGTGAAGAAATCGGATGCAAAAGGCGGGTCGCCAAGCTGCAAAATCTGCCAAAAGGGTCATAAGGGCGAATGCCGCTTCAAGGATAAACCTTGTCCCATATGTCGGAAGACGGGACACATGGCTACATCATGCCCGGAGAAATTGACGGTTTGCTACAATTGTTATCGACCGAGTCACAAGAAGTCGGAATGCCCAGAGCTGGTTGGAAGGAAAGATGGGCAAGGCACGAAAGGTGAAGCCCCAAAAGCAAAGGCAAGATCCTTCCAATTGACTGCGGCTGAAGCAAAAGTTGAAGCTGAAGTGGTCTCAGGTATATTTGCTGTAAACTCGATTCCTGCACGTGTATTATTTGATACGGGTGCGAGTAAATCCTTTATTTCATATGGATTTATTCGACATCCTTCATTTGTTCTAACAAAATTACCTATGCCCTTAGAAGTAGAGATAGGTAATAATAAGAGTTTTATTGTTTGTGACGTATCTGAAAACTGTAAATTGAGCATTGATGACGAAGAATACACAATAGATTTGATCCCGATGTCGATGGGAGAATTCCAAGTGATTGTAGGGATGGATTGGTTGTCCCGATTCCACGCGAAGGTGCTTTGTTTCCGGAAGGAAATAAAACTGACGTCTCCTAGCGGAAAGCACGTTACGATATATGGTGAAAAAGGGGGTAACCCGGTGGTATGGTCAATGTTAGAAGCCCACAAACTTATGAAACATGGATGCAAGGCCTACATGGTATACGCAAGCAAGTCGGAGAACGAATCCCTCAAAATTGGAGACGTGCCGGTGGTACGTGATTATGAAGATGTGTTCCCAGAAGAACTACCGGGAATACCACCAGAACGAGAGGTAGAGTTTGGAATCGAATTGATTCCGGACGCAAAACCTGTGGCCAAGGCGCCGTATCGTCTCGCGCTATCGGAGCTACAAGAATTGATGTCTCAAATCCAAGAATTGCTCGACAAAGGGTTTAGCCGACCAAGTGTATCCCCGTGGGGCGCACCATTTCTATTCGTGAAAAAGAAAGACGGCAGTATGCACATGTGTATCGATTACCGATAGTTAAACAAACTCACGGTAAAGAATCGATACCCACTTCCAAGAATTGATGACTTGTTCGACCAGCTGCAAGGAGCAAGTTGTTTCTCAAAGATTGATCTCAGATCGGGTTATCACCAACTGAAAGTCAAGGAGGAGGATGTACCGAAGACGGCTTTTCCTACGCGGTACGGGCATTATGAGTTCCATGTAATGTCCTTTGGGTTAACTAATGCACCCGCGGCTTTCATGGACCTCATGAACCGGGTTTGCAAACCTATGATGGATAAGTCAGTAATCGTATTTATCGATGACATTTTAGTTTATTCGAAGAATGAAGCCGAGCATGTTTATTATTTGCAAGAAGTGTTAGAGACACTCAAACGAGAAAAACTGTATGCAAAATTTTCAAAGTGCGCTTTCTGGTTATGGGAGGTGCAATTTCTCGGGCATATCATTAGTGCCGACGGGGTACTAGTGGATCCATCAAAAGTAGAAGCCGTGTCAAAATGGAACACTCCAAGGAGCCCCTCGGAAATCCGAAGCTTTTTAGGGCTCGCGGGATATTATCAGAGATTCATACAAGACTTCTCCAAAATTGATTTACCATTGACCAAACTAACTCACAAGGAGGAAAAGTTTGTATGGGGCATCAAACAGGTTTCCAAACGCTCAAGGAAAAGTTAACCAACGCTCCGGTGTTAACATTACCGGAAGGAGTTGACGACATGGTGGTTTACTCGGATGCGTCGCGTTCGGGGCTCGGATGTGTTTTAATGCAACGAGGCAAGGTCATCGCCTATGCCTTGAGGAAATTGAAGATCCATGAAAAGAAATACCCGACTCACGACTTGGAACTGGCGGCAGTGGTGTTTGCCTTAAAAATATGGAGACATTACTTGTATGGGGTAAAATGTATAATCTTTACCGACCATAAAAGTTTGAAATATTTCTTCGATCAGAAGGAATTAAACATGAGACAAAGGCGGTGGTTAGAAACGGTCAAGGATTACGATTGTGAAATACACTACCACCCCGGGAAAGCCAATGTAGTGGCCGATGCGTTGAGCCGAAAGGCGGATTATGCCCCGATACGAGTACAATCATTGCAGCTCATTGTGACCTCGGGCTTACTTGAACGAATCCGAGAAGCACAAGTTGAAGCAGTGAAAGTGGAAAACTGGAGAAAGGAAAGAATTGTTGGCCAAGTTAAGGATCTCGAAGAAGGCAACCACGGTTTGAAAACACGTTTCGATAGAATTTGGGTTCCTAACACATGTGGGGTTAAAAAGCTTCTACTCGATGAAGCACACAAATCCCGTTATTCCATTCATCCAGGAGCGACCAAGATGTATAACGACTTGAAACAAAATTATTGGTGGCCCGGAATAAAGAGAGATGTTGTGAAATATGTGGAGAAATGTTTGACCTGCTTGCAAGTCAAAGCAGAACACCGAAAGCCGTATGCTAAACTACAACAGTTGGATATCCCAATCTGGAAATGGGAACAAATCACAATGGACTTACTAACCAAGCTGCCCAAAACCAGCCGCGGTTTCGATGCCATATGGATAGTTGTGGATAGATTGACAAAAAGCGCTCACTTTATCCCGATTCGTGAGACTTATACGTCAGACAAGATGTCGGAGGTATACACTAATGAGATAGTAGCACGCCACGGAGTACCGGTATCCATCGTGTCCGATAGGGATACCCGGTTCACTTCAAATTTTTGGCGAGATTTCCAAGAGCAAATGGGAACAAAGTTGTCCATTAGCACTGCGTACCATCCTCAGACGGATGGACAGAGCGAAAGAACAATACAAACCTTGGAAGATATGTTGCGGGCATGTATAATCGACTTTGGAGGTAGTTGGGATATCTATTTACCATTGGTCGAGTTTTCATACAATAACAGCTACCATGCTAGCATTGGGATGGCACCGTACGAAATGCTCTATGGTAGGAAATGCCGGACCCCGGTATGTTGGGGTGAAGTGGGTCCACGTGAACTCGCCCACCAGGATATAGTCCGAGCCACTAATGAAAAGATTGATGTGGTTCGGGCACACTTAAAAGCGGCTCAAGATAGACAAAGGTCGTACGCGGACAAAAGAAGGGGACCGATCGAATTCCAGGTTGGCGACAAAGTCATGCTTAAGGTATCCCCATGGAAGGGGGTTATCCGGTTTAGAAAGAGAGGAAAATTAAGCCCGAGATTTATTGGGCCGTTTACAATTGTTGAACGAATAGGGAAGGTAGAATACCACCTGGAACTACTGGAAGAATTAAGCAGAATTCATAGCACATTTCATGTGTCACATCTTCGGAAATGTTTGGCGGATGAAACAACCTATATCCACTACGATGACATCGAGGTGGATGATAGACTTAACTATGTGGTGAAGCCCATTGCGATTTTGGATCGTAAGGTAAAAATCTTAAGAAATAAAGAAATCAATCAAGTAAAGGTCAAATGGGAACACCGGAAGGGTTCGGATACCACATGGGAATCCGAGGAGGAGATGCAATGACTCTACCCTACATTATTCGGTATGTAATCAGGTTTCGGGACGAAACCCTTTTTAAGGGGGGTGGACTTGTAACACCCCGAAATTTATAAAATTTAAAATCAGGATAATAAAACGTTAAATAAACAAGAACAAACTAACTAGGAAATTATAACCCGGTTAGTTAAGAAGTCTTAAAGTGGCTATCATTGAGGTTGAAATACCTTAAACCATAAGTTAGACAAAAGTAGAGGGGCCAAATTTATAAAAACTGAAACTTACATGATCGAATAAGAAAAATGACCCACCAGACACACACATGCGTGTGCTGGGATCGATCAGAAGAGGAGGGCAACCAGGGGTTTCCTTCAAACCCTAAAATCCTCACTAAACTCACAAATTGAAGGCTCAAATCAGGGCAAAATCGAATTCTGAATGTAGATTAGCGATAACCTCGTCGAAGGGATCGTAAGGTATGTAAAATCTTGATGTTTTGATTCATCTCAAATTCTTGATAAATTGTGAAGAACTGAAATTGAGCTTGATTACATCTTGCATGGGTGTAATTAGAAGTAATACAGTGTCTAGGGATAAACCCTAGATGATTTCTTGACAAAATTTTGCATGATACTTGTAAGGTTTCATAATCACCATTGTAGGTGATTGATGAGCTTGAAGAAACTTGATAAATGCTAAAATTAAAACTCTTGCTCTAGCACAATCTGAATTTAAGAAGTAATTTCAGAAATATTGATGTTAAGATATGTGTAAAGTTGACTAATTGAAGTGAAATTAGATGTCAATTACAAGTCATGAACTTAGTAATGATTATGTGAAAATCTGACCCACTAGGTGTTTGTTGAAATGCCTAAGTGGGGATTTAAATGTTAAAAGTAGGATGAAAACGCAGATTTGATTATTGTTTATAATGATGCGTTAATAATCATGTAAAGAGTTCTAAACCAATTGTAAATTGAACTCTCTAGGAAAGGAATCCGGACCGTCAAGCGGACAAGCCGGAGGGAATACGCGTGGGAAAGGTGTGCCCTAAAGGTACGAAACTTACCGTTTCGTTACATTACGTTTATTTATTAGTCTTATGTCGTCATATTGAAACATGGTAAACAAGATAAACCAATATGTCACGGAAGTGACTATGTGTCTTAAACAAGTAAAATGGGTCAAAACAAGTGATAGAAATGGATTTTTGGAATATCTTGAATGATGCCTTAATTTCGGCATCTAAACGGGTCAAAACAAATTGAGTAGTGATTTTTGAAGTTAGTTACCATCACTTGATAAATGGTTATAAACAAAGCGTAAGCCGTGTAGCGGACACGCTAAAATTAGTTGAGAAATTTAACCCCTAATAAGGGAGTTAAAGTTCGGAAACTTAAGCATGTCAAGTAGTATAAAAAGCCAAGTTGAAACCTTGGAAACAAGCATGTAGATTATTGCGTAAGCAATCCCTCGAAAGGGAAGAGAAACGCCATAGTTGGTAAAAATCTAGATATGAGTAAATAGCCTTAGTCATGTGATAAACGTGTTCGAAATTGAATTACGGCGATGTAGGAATTGAATGGGCAAAAACAGCAAAACAAGAAAGCATGTACAGCAGCTACCGTAAGTTACGGTAGCACCCAGTCATAAACGCTGAATTTTTATATTATTGGTTAATCGAATTTGTTTTTGAACATAGTTTCGATTATATTAATTTCCAAGGACTTTAATACTAATGTTTATTCAAATTTTCAGTTTCTAGGTAATACAATATGTGGATGATGATCAAGCAAATGCATCCGAACCGAACACACAAATCAACGCTTCCGCACTTGATCTATTTTGTTTTTCAGAATATGTAAACACTTGTATTTCTGTCTTGAATACTTGACTAGTGGGGTTATAACGTGAATATTATGACTAGGTATGGTCTTAAAATCATGAAAGTGCTTTTTGTAAACTCTAAATTTTTGTACTTAATACAAGTTTTATATTATTAAACTAGTTATATTAAGCCGGGTCTTACACAAATCAGCCCAATAGTAGCTGGTTTTGGAATGTGAATCAGATCATCTTGACAACCAAATATCTTAATATGAAGTCGGATGAGCTGATCTCACTCATCAAATCATATGACAATGCTGACAAGCAGAAGGCTCAATGCAACACATCTGATGCAGTCTTCTCTCGCACTCCTGCTCCCACTGCTCCATTGCCTGCTGCAGTTTGCTCATCCACTTTTACTGATTCATCACAAAATTCAGAATCAGGTCGCTGTTCAGGTATTCAAATTCACGACTTCACTCCCATTCCCACTGAGGTATGTGTAGATGATATCTGCTGTACTCCTAAATGTAGGGAAAAAGTAAAAGGGTTTAAAGAACATGCCAACTCGCTTGTTATGCAACTTCAATATACTAGATCCAGTAGTTATGAAGTCAACAAGAAACTGGATGGGTATAAGGATATGGGGGAGGCGCAAAAGCGTGATATTCAAAAGTTGCATAGCGATCTAAGCGAAGCGAACTGTCGATATATCCACTTCAAAGAGCTATCTGAAAAATTAACTGTTGAATTAAATGACTTAAAATCAACTTTTGAAAATACATAATTCAATTTTAAAAAGTTTGATGTTTCAAGTGAAAAAGTCAAAAAGATGATAAATCAACAGTTAAAATATAACAAAAAGGAAGTTAGGAATAAGGGATTGGGATTTGTATGCATACCTCCACCATACAATCACAATTACACCTCAATTCCCATGACTGATGAGGAGATTGCCGACTTGCATGAAATGGAATATGGGAAGCCTGGGGATAGGAAGGTTGAGCCTGTTAAGCCAAAGAAAGTTAAAATCACAAGGCCTGATAAAACCAAAATTATTCTAGAAAAACAGGCGTTTAATAAAACTTTTGTGAAACCTGCTGAAGTTTCAAACCAAACCGAGACTCTAAATTTTGAGAATAATGCGAACATTGACAAACACTTTCAAGTATTAGATAATAATTTGTCAATTTTTTCTCAAAATTCACCTGAAGTCCAACAACAAGAGAAAGGGTCTAAAACAAAATCTCTCAACTTTGAGTTTGGTATGATGAATGAGTTTGCTGAATGATCTCGCAAACAAACTGAGTCAACTGATCCATTTGATTCGTCATGTGACTCCACAGAGACAGCTAACTGTGAAAAGTCAGAGTTAGTTGATTCCGCCGAGTCTAGTCACGAATCACCTGAAGAAGTTGAATCAGAACAGATATAAGTAGAATCAGAATCCACTTCGGAAGCTTCCATTGAATCTAGTGGTGAGTCAACAACAGAAGCCTCTGCTCAGGCATTAAATACTGATGATTCTGAAACTACTGAACCAACGGTGTCACTCGAAACTACAAGCACTACTACGGCATCGCCTGACACCGTTTGTGAAAAAGTGAACGTTACTGATGCTTCTACTTCATGTGCAGATGAGGTAATAGTAGAGGATTGGGTTGAGGAGGATGATATTGTTTGTCAAAAAGTTGATGATGTTTGTTTAAAAACATCAAATTTGTCTGCTGATGCTCCTCATTATGTGAGAAAGGCAAGTTCTGAGCCAGCTTTGAGAGGCCCTTCTAACAAATATGTGCCTCCAAAGCCAACAGTTAGAAATGAAAATGCTAACTCTAACTGTGAATGTTCTAACTGTTGTAAACACAATCAGATGAGACAGGGGAGAAAGATTGAACAGTTTGCAAACAAATCATCCAACAAATCATATAACTCATACTCAACATCGGTTGGATTGAAAGGATCGGGTTATGCTCCTTATGTAAAGAAGCAAACATGCTACAATTGCGGCATACCCGGTCACATTGCAAGGAATTGCACACATCGTCCCTATGTGCCATGCTATACACAGTATCAGAGGGTTACACCAAGGGACATATCTTATTCTAAGCCAATGAAGGTTGAAAAGCCTAAGGCAATGATGAATAAGCATCCCCAGGTTAAACCATCTGATGGTGATTGGAATGTTGCGAAAAACAAAAGAAAACAAGCTTTGAAACCTAGACAAGTTCTAGAAAACAAAAGGGTTGAAAAGCAAACTGTTTTGCCAAAGGAACCTAAGAAATTAGAGAAGCCAAAACAAGTTTGGAAGGCAAAACACAAAGCAGCAACAGCACCAATCCTTGAAATAAAAGGGGACATGTGTTTGCGGGAAGTGTCATATGTTGATGCTTTAGGAATACCCAGGACCACGATGGCCTGGGTACCAATGTCTTGCTAATCTCCTTACTTTTGAGGGACATCCAAGGAGGAGCTGTTGACAACCTTTGGATGTTGATAGCGGTTGTTCCAGAGACAAAACGGGTAACATTTCACTGTTGCTAAAGCTATATTTCTTTACAGTTGACATGTTTCGTTGGAAGGAGATACAAGAGGTAAGACAAGATCAGCAAAAAGGTACAAATTTGAATTTCAATTTCATATTTCGATATTGATTAGTCTTAAATCTTATGATGGAACGGTTAGACAAAAACAACAAAAATATTTTCATTTTCTTTTGTGTTTCTCTTTGTACATAAGTTTTCATATTTCGATATTGATTAGTCTTAAATCTTATGATGGAACGGTTAGACAATAACAACAAAAATATTTTCATTTTCTTTTGTGTTTCTCTTTGTACATAAGTTTTCATTGTTAGGTAAATTTACGCGTAAGATTTACGCACAAATTTAGGGGGATATCTAGAGATATCTGTAAATAGAGAAAATGAGAAAACACAAAAACATTCGAAAAGTAGAAAAAAATCAAAAATATTTTGTTGCATCTATGGGAAATGAAATGAATTTTCACTATGTGGATTAAGGTTGACTTATGTAAGACCAATATTGAAATGGTCTGACTCTAGAGCGATATGTTGGTAGGCTTTATCCTGATGGCTAGATTCTTTGACTGGTTCTGTGAAGAACATTAAATTAAATTATGGCCTCAGGAAAGAACGTCACTTGGAATTAGGACATGACTATTTGAATACGTGTGTGACGTCCCGATACACACAATTTTGTTCTAGTTCTGAAATCTTTTCTGACCAACTCATGTATCTCCTTTGTTTTGCGTGAGTAAAGACCTAGCTGTATGTTGTCGCGCTATAGATCAATTACACCCGAAAGAGGCCCTCTAGTGCCCAAAAGAAACCCGAAAAACCTATATCAAATTGAAAAATTCATTTGATCTGTATATTATATCCATCTCTGCAAATGATCTATTCTGTTCTCTTCTCAATCCAGTCCCAATCATGGTTTCAGAATCCTAGAACGGGCTTGTGAAATATGTGGTAGGGAAACTGCATGTATGATAGTGTCTTCTGATTAAAATTCCGGAATTTGATTGTGACTGAATTGAGTGTTCATATAAATTAAATTAGAAAAACATGATAAATCAGTTACAGACCGTCGTTTGAAAAAGGCCTAGGGAGATAAGTTTAAATGGATAAACATACTGGCAATTACTCGGATCAACCAAAGTAAATTAGTGTTGATAAGTGTAGTCTGGCCCGAAACATTGTGATTTGATCCCATTGCAAATTATAATTGTATATTAGTTTCTTTGCTTATTTGTGTTTAAAATTTAAAAAAATCAAAAATCCAAAAATAGAGTATTTATTTGTTTTATTAAAAATTTTAACCGTTCTTGAAGATTTGATTGATCGTCATAAGTTGAAGAAATTTGAATTGTGAAATCCGAAGTACAAATACTTGGGTGTACCGAGTGTTCATGTGGTACTTTCCTCTGTTGCACATAAATGTTTGCTAATGAATTTCTGAGCATGTGCAGAATTTAAAATTCAAATCAAGAAACAGGGGTTGTTGAAGATTGAGATGCTGTTGGCTGCTAACAAAGCATGAAGCATCACAACAACAAGATGTGATTGAGTCAGAAGAACCAGATACAAGTCATCTGACAGTGATAGTATATTTGAAGAAGTACATGTGAACCTGCTTAAAAGAGAAGACATTGACAAAGAAAAGAGTTGATAAGAATCCCCCTCTTGCATTCTTTTCAACAAGATTTTCAAGCAAAGCTGATCGTGATGAAGAAGAACACAGAGCCCAAGTTTGAAGATGAAAAGATGAAGTATCTTCCCACAGAGACATGATGAAGACAACAGTTTGATAAAGACAGCATAAACCTAGGGGGATATTGTAAGGCCCTATAATGGTGTAGGTTTACGCTTATCTTTATCAAACGCAATTATAGGCTATTGGGCTTAGCCTTGTAGTGGGTTAGATAATATTAGAATAAGCCATGTGGGTTAATTAGTAATTTGGGCTTATTTAGTTAATATTTGTGCATGTGGGCCTAGCCCAGTCTGTAACTAGGTCACCCTATGTAACTATAAATAGGGTGAGCCTAGGTCATAATTTGGTTGGCTGTTTCTTTCATTGTTCTTCCTACTAATTTTCGAATCCTTTGTTGGTGTACCAGACGATTCTCTAGAAACCGTGTGCACGTTGAGATTCAATCAATAAAATCGTTCTTGTTCTTATCACTTTCATTAGTATTCCGCGCTTTTAATTGTGATTTTGATATCCAATTGGTAGTTTTGGGACTTACATTGTGAAGGGTGGGTGTAGGCAAGCGATTTATGAGATGAGTAGCGGTTTGAAAGGCATGGGACCAAAAATGTTGTGGTAAGTGAGAGTAGTGAAGTGATGCAAGGCCGGTTTCAACAACGTGGCGATGACGTCGTACGGCAATACCGTTTTGTTCCGGTGTGTGAGGCGGTGTCGCGTAATGGGAAATGCATTGAGAGGCAAGGTACGGGGAAAGACCCACATATTCACCCCCATTATCAGTGAATAACGCAACAATGTTGGTTTAGAAAAAAAATTCTACAAGAGATTTGAATTGTGGAAAAATAATTTTGACATCGGATTTGCGTTTAATTGGGTATAACCAAATGTATTTGGAAAAATAGTCAACAAAAATGACATAGTATTTAAAGCCATCGATAGATGTTTTGACAGGACCCCATACATCCGAGTAGATGAGTTGTAGTGGTTGATTTGCAACAAAAGAATTTTTGCCAAAAGGTAGTTTGTGGCTTTTATTCAAAGAACACGAAACACAATGAAACGATTCATGGGTCACATTATTACAATGAAGTCCTAATCTAGAAAATAAAGACTTAAACACTTGAAGCGATGGATGTCCAAGTATGTGGTGCCACATGAGAAGAGAGTTTGTTTACGTGGGATTGACTTGAGGAGATAAGGAGATTGGTCCATTGTAGACATCATTGACGTTCACTCCCCGAATGAGACGCGCCCCCGTGCGTAGATCCTTGACAAAAAAATGATAGGGAAAAAATTCAACGGAAACACGATTAGTACGACAAACTTTGGCAATAGAAAAAAGATTGTTTCGAAGATTAGGAGCAATTAAAATATCATTTAAAATAAGTGGACGAGATTTTGTTGGAATAGTTGTTTGAGCAATATGAGTTATAGGGAGAGTTTTACCATCACCTAGCACGGTCTCATCGGGTCCTCCATATTCGGAAAGAACGAGAAATTGTTGGTTGTTGTTCGCGGTGTTGTTGGAGGCACCGGTGTCCCACATCCAAGATGGGGTTGTAGCCGTTGGGTGAAGGGTGGTGTAGTTAACCACCGGGGTGTTGTTATTTTGAGTCGAGACATTGTGTTCTCATAGGAAGCGACTAAGTTTGCGACAATCTTTGGTGTCATGTCCGGGAATGTTACAATAGTAGCAATTGGTGTTATTGTTGCGAGTCGGGCGAGTGTTGGTATTGGTAGTTCGAGATGGCCATTGGTTTCGGGTTGTGGGTGGATTTGGGTTGCGGGTTGGGCGATTGTCATAAGTAGTGGGTTGACGGTTGTGGTTTGAGCGAGGGGAGCTTCGATACGTGTGGTTCACGGTGGTGAGAATGGGTTCGGTGAGAGTGTCTTTTAGAGTGCGTTCATGGTCTAGGAGTTTTTCAAAGAGGTCGGCAAAGGAAATTGTGGTGTCACGGGTTCGAAAGGAGGCAACCAAGTTGGAGTAATCGTCGCCTAGTTGGTTCACAATATGAACAACAAGATCTTCCCCGGACATAGGACTTTAAGCAATAGCAAGTTCATCAAAAATAGATTTCATTTCATGTAAGTAATCGGAAATAGAACGATTTCCTCTTGGGTTTTTGGCTAACCGGGATTTAAGGGAAATGATGCGGGAACGTGAGTGAATCGCATAGCTTGAGTTTAAGAGTTCCCAAGCTTTGCGGGCTGTTTTGGCAGAGGAAATAATCGGTTGGATTTGGTCGGATCAACTACCAAGGAGAGCACTTATGATCATTTGATCTTGAGGAAACCACCGAAGGTATTCCGGGTTGGGTTTGGTGTTTTGGCCATCGGGAACGGTTTCGGCAGGAACATTTTCAGATCCAATGATGTGGTGATCAAGTTCAAGACCAATAAGAGTAGCGGTAACTTGGGTGCGCCATGAGGGAATGTTTTGTGGAGTGAGTTTGATTGGGAAGTGTGTGGCGGCGGTAATGTGGATGATTGGTTTGGCCATGGTGAATCGAAAAAAAAGGATGCGGACAGAAGGTGTCTGTCGAGCAGTATTTTGGATCGGAGATGGCTCAAAGGAGCTTTTAGGCTCTTGATACCATATAAAACAATAGAAGTTTTTTATTGAATCAAGGATACTTTCTCAATATTTTACAACACAATATATAGTGGTACAAAGATAAATGCAATGATACAAAATAAATACAGGAGCATGATTCTTGGGCATTCTTGTGCGAGAATAATGTCCAGTCAATCATCTTGATTGATTGGCAATCATCTTGATTGACTAATTAAATGAGGAGAATAATATTCAATTAATTGTGACTTAATTTGTGGTGTTGATATCTCCATGTGTTTGACCATTGTCAGTGATTGAGTGCAAAATATGGAGTGGAATGAGAACTTGATATGGCATGATATTATTGGCTAGTACCCTAATAGTGATTGACCACTCCCTCCACATCTTACCTCTCAACTATTGAAAAACGCTACAATATTACCCCCGGTGTTAAAAAACTTAACAGTTCTATTAAATGGGATGGTAAATGCCTATATTACCCTTTCTTATTACCCCCTATGCTTTGTTGTAAGAAAACGTATTACCCCCAGTGTTAAATGACTATATTATCCATTTTTATTACCCCTATGCTTTGTTGTAAGAAAATGTATTACCCCCGGTGTTAAATATTTCTTTGCTTCCTTACCCCTGCAGAAAACGAGTTTCAACATTGACTTCAGCATTCTGTCAACATTGACTTCTCAGGTGATCTCTTTGTTACACTCTCAACTAATAGATGTAATTAGTTTCCTTTTACCGACTTACATTTTCTTTCTCTCTGTATATTTACTGTATAGTCTAGGAGAGAATGATATCCATTTTAGTCAATAATCTTCACAGTAAGTTGAAGAAAGTTATTGAATAGCTGTCTTTCATTTTCAGGCAAATGCTATTTAAAAAAAAAATAAAAAATCTGCTAAAAGGAGAAAGGAAAATTAACATCTAAATAAAAAGTTTTTGTTTTACGTTTTAATATTTGCTTTAGTTTATGGCTTACGTATTTTGTGGGATGAAGTTGGACATTTTATTGAGGTTATTACATCACATTATTATACATTATGAATAATGCTGCTATCATAATTGCAAGCACTTAATGATAAATTAAGATATCATTACAGCTTGCTAATAGCCCTAATCACCACTTGCGAGCAATGGCATTTAATGCTTTGGATCAATCAATTTCTGATGTTTTAGGTTCAAATAAGTTTGAGGAGAATGCACTATCAAGACACCATGGTGTATGTGACAATATATCATTGGTTCACTCTTTTCTTGATACGTCTCCCGTTTTTCGTAGGATAATTATAGTTTCTGTTATAACTCTGTTTTTTGCTAGATCAAACAGAAATGAAGGCACTTGAAAGTTCTATCATATCTCCACACAAACTAAATGGACGGTGAGATGAGTGGCTGTCATGTGGTTGGTTTTCAACAAGTGCTGTTTAGAATTGAGATTGTGTTCGTCCGGTGGTGTGTTCGCCTGAGATGTCGCCGGAGAGAAGATATGGGATTGGGGGAATACTTGGGGGGTAAGGTGGAAATGAAAGTTAATTATATAGGGTGTTGTGTTGAGGAAGCTATCAAAACAAGTGGAAAAGACAATAATACCCTTTGACCGTTAATAAGTGAAGTTGACTTTAAACAGATTTTAACAACGGCGGGTAATATTGGAGCTTTTTTCAATAGTTGAGGGGTAAGACAGCAAAATTTTCCTGGGAGAGGGTAAAAGTACCAATCACATATAGCCCTAGAGGTTAAAATTGCAGTTTACTCAATATTATATTATGAAAAATAAAAATATTTTCAACTAATAAAAATTTAAAAAATCTTCCAATAATAGATCAGTCATATTAATGGTTATGCTATCTCCACATTTCATCGTGGAAGAAGCAATGAAGATATAAATGCACGTCATCTACTTGGTCCATGTTGGCAGGGATGTTGTGTGGTGTGCTGAAACTGGCGATTGCATTTGAAGTCACAATATCAATTTAGAGTGTTTGATTTATAGTTATGATCTTCTGATTATTTAGCCGAGTCGGCCCTGAGAATTTTGGTGACTTGTTCAAGCCTAGAAAAACGTGCCCCTTAGGCCTTACCGAAATAGATAATGTAAAGTATTTTCTGAAAACAATGATTAAAGTTATACCAATAAACATTGTAATTACTAAAGTGATATAAGCATAGTATTCAAATAAGTGAATAATATGCCAAAATAGGCTAATAGCAAACCGATGATTCGTAAAGCTCACATTAAAGAAATTAATTTACCGACTACACTAATATGGGACCATAAGCAATACTCAATTTTTTAGTTACACAATAAAGTGATAAACTGTTAAAAGTAATTTTTTTTAAATTCACCCAACAAACACTTGCTTAATATTTAGTATTTTGATCTTTTGCTTTGTTTGTCACACAAACATATTGGAGGGCCTTTTTTGTGCTAAAGTCTTGCCATGGGATTTTGGTTTATCTTTAAAAGTTCAAGGAGTATGGCTCTCAATTTTCAATGTAGATCAAATTAGCAAAGATCCATATATTTTATATATCCAAAACAAGCATACAGGGTAAATGGGTATAATGGAATGAAAAAAGCCAGACTAATGGAGTCAAACCAGTGATCTAAACATACACACTAAGTGTTGAAACCAGCTGAGCCACATCAATATTTTGATGTACTTTGGGTTTGATTTTTTTATATACATCTACTAGGTTATTGCCCCGTGTAATACACGGGGTGAATCATAATTATAATGTGAAATAAAAAAAATATGTTCATAATATGATCTAAGTATATATAATATAGAGTAATATGTAGACCAAATACGAAATAAATATTGAAGTTTGTATACCCATTCATAATAATATGATCTGTTATTTGTTTTAGGATTTGTCATAGGAACTTAAAATTTTGTACCACTACTAATATTTATTGTGACATTTTCTTGTTCAAAGGTAACATGTCTGATTTTATCTAATAATAGATTATTCTGACGGTTAATATTGGCATAATATTATATTTTCTACCATCTAAATATAGTTTCCTCACTTTCGCTATCATTAACATTAATATAAGGTATGCTCGTATTTAAAGCTATAAACCAATATGAATTGTACGGAATAATTACTTTAATCACAATTAGCAAGGAAACCAATAAAAACTATTGATAATGTAATATGTCCCATACCATTTGAAAGGTCTGAAAAGGGACTTCTAGACAGATAAAAGTAATGTAAATGAATAGACAAAAATTGAATCAATAAAACCAATTAACTATAGTTGAGAAAATACTATGTATAGTGTAATACTTTACATGTATAATTAAACCAATAAAACATATCTATAAGTGAAAAAATAAAAATAAAGACATGAGACACCATACGACAACTAAGTAAATCTAAATTTAAAAAAAAAAGTTATGACATTCCGAATGTGAAGAATTTAAAACACATTTTAGACTTTAGATTTACAATCAAAATAAAATTCTAATATAATATTTAAATCTTTTTAATTTAAAATTTAAAATTTATTAATAAATTATTGATACCCTCATTGAATGACATGTATCCCAAATTAGGTTTCTTTTATTATATAGTATATATAGATAGATAGATAGATAGATAGATTTGATTATTAATTTAGTTATTTAGTTATGTTAATAAATTCTTGGAAAGATATATATGGAACACGAATTATTTTTTTATGGAATAATTATTTTTCTTTTTAGTTGTGGTCTTTAATTTATAAATGGTTAATGTAATAAGATACGTAAATACCGATTATCTACAATATATTTCCGAACCTTCCCTAGTTTTATCATATACAAAATAGATATATTTGAACTTTAAAAAAATATATTTTAAGTTTAAATCATTTATCTAATCTAATATTTAAATCTTTTTAATTTAAAATTTAAAATTTATCAATAAATTATTGATGCCCTCATTGAATGACATGTGTCCCAAATCAGGTTTCTTTTATTATATAGTATAGATATGTAGGAATTCTTTTTAAATGTGCCCCGAGATAAAACGTGTTCTGGCCGGTGGTCCTCTCCGCCCACCTCCAGGGCCGGCCATGCTTTAGGGTCAAATACTCTGGTGCATGGATGGAGGTAAGGAGTTGGTATGAGAAAATTGATTATTGACATGAATGTAAAAGTATGGATGTATCATAGCTCCAAGCACATAATTATATAACATTCATTCTTAATCATTATACACACTATGAAAATGCATATCCATATATAACCATTACTGACAAGTGGGTGTGCAGTATTGTTGTGGTAGTCGTGAACCCCAAAGGAACCACATCCGATATCTCTTGCTCTAACTTCATGACTATAATATTTTAAATTACTTTACCATTTATCAATCCATCTTTTGATGTTAAAATAAAGTCACTATAATTAATGTATGAACTTGGCTATATCAATATCATCCTTGACCCTGTCAATATCCCATGTTCAATCTAAATTTGAGAGCCTAACCAAATAACCAACCCCATATGAGACCGAGCTGTGTACAAGTTTAGTATTAAAAGTAAAATTTGAAGCATGGTCTTAATTGAAGTGACTAAAATTTTGGATTTACTGAAAGGTGAGTGGCCCCTCCATTTTTTTTTTCTATCTTGTGAGAGAGAATGTAAAAATAAAGAACATCAAACAATAGGCTGATATTACTTTTGCGAGCATTACTTCCTTTGATGTACTAGAACCTCGCAGGACTTGATACATGCTTAAAAGAGTAAATCCTTCATGAAGTTGAGCAGATTTTCGGGTTTATAAACACAAAACAAAAATCACAAGCAGACATTAATACACTTGTCATAAAATATCCTTTTTATGCCCAATAGCAAAACTTTCTGCCTTCTACCAGCTCAGTAATTTTAAATAAGTAACTAACACTGTAGCAATTCATGAGAGATTCATGTAGATAGGTGCTTGTCTACAATATATATAATATTATTAGTCATTGGACTAGTCACCTAGCATCAATGTTATTCCACACCTATGGAATTTTCCCCGCCGAAGGAGCCATGCCGTCCTCGACGCTGTGAGTTATGCTAGTGTGTTATGATGGTTATTTAACAATTATTATCACTCTATTAAAAAACAAACTTTGTGAATAGTATACGAGGGCATCATGGTAATTTCATTGTGTGTTCTGATTATTGGCATCTATACGTGTCATGATATCATAACACCAAAACACACATTCGTCACTGTATCATATCTCTCCACCCCAATTCATCTCAAAACCCTTACACCAACCCACCATCACCGCTCCACCATCCATCTCCTGCACTACCAATTCCAACCACCTCTCCACACTCCTTTAACCCTTTCCCCCATAATAATTATGCCAAAAACCCCACTTCCCAACAGAGACAATCATCATCTCCGGTCTTACCGCCATCGCCAAAAGGCGGATTCAACATTTCAAACTGTTTTTAGAGAGAAAGAGAGACACCATGTGGTACGGTACCACCACCAGAAACACCGCCATCATCTCCGATCGCACCACCACCGCTAATATGTGTTTCAAAACTGTCTAGGGTTTTCATTTGATCACGCTAATATGTGTTTCAAAACAGTCTAGGGTTTTCATTTGATCACGGTGTACGATAAAGGAAGTTGAAATCGGCAAGATATGTTATTTAACTTAATATTGTTTTTAAAAGTTACCTTTTTCCTAACTAATTAAATTAGTTTTTATTCTAGATTAATAATAATAAGCGGGTCCTGCTCGTGCGTTATGATGGTTTTTAATGTTTCGTATACAATTTTGTACATTTTGATATACTCGTATTTGCGACTGCTTTAGATGGTTGCAACTTTTGTTTTTTATATATATATTTCTCGTATTTGCGACCCCTTTGCGGTCGCAACTTTTGTTTTTTATTGTCGCAACTTTTGCATTTGTGACTTCTTTAGACGGTCACAACTTTTGCTTTTTTTTTTTATATATTTCCTGTATTTGCGACCGCTTTAACTTTTGCTTTTTTATCTATATCTCGTATTTGCGACCGCTCAGACGGTCGCAACTTTTGTTTTCTTTGTTTTTTCTCGTATTTACGACCGCTTTAGATAGTCGCAACTTTTGCATTTGCAATCTCTTTTGACGGTCACAACTTTTGCTTTTATTTTATATTTCTCGTGTTTGCGACCGCTTTAGACGGTCGCAACTTTTGCTTTTTTTATCTATATCTCGTATTTGTGACCGCTTTAGACGGTCACAACTTTGTTTTTATAATTTCTCTCGTATTGCGACCGCTTTAGACAGTCGCAACTTTTGCATTTGCGACCTCTTTAGACGGTCGCAAATTTTGCTTCTTATTATATATTGCTCGTATTTGCGACCGCTTTAAACAGTTGCAACTTTTTCTTTTTTATATATTTCTTGTATTTGTGATCGCTTTAAAAGGTCGCAACTTTTGTTTGCTTAGTTTTCTTATAATTGCAACTGCTTTAACGGTCGTAATTTTCGTTTTTTCATTTTTTCTAGTATTTGCAACTATTTTCCGACCACCATTCAACTTTTTTGCGACTAAAAAAATGTGGTCGCAAATTTTGAGACAGTTTTGTGACCGAATCTGGGTTTGTCTTTAATTTTGCAATGTTTTTATTTTGGTCGCAAACTGGTCGCTAATTTTCCAACTACCTTAGATAAGGAGCAAACTTTGGTCACAATTGCCTAGTTTTCTAGTAGTGTAATTTCATTAACATCTAGTGACTTGTTATAACCTAACATAAATAATTTGTTAGCAAAGTAAAACATGACATTAACATATGACAAGACCCATTAAGACATAATTAGTAGACATATGTTAGCAAAGTAAAACATGACATTAACATATGACAAGACCCATTAAGACATAATTAGTAGACATATAATCTAACACCTACATGACCGGTTATGATCATACATAAATAAATGCAAGGCCCATTAGCGGTGAAATTGAAGACTTATTGATCGATTCATTTTAGATACACCTTATTTTATAATAATTACAATATAAATGCATAAACTTTAATGGAAAATATATTACTTTAATCGCTTTTATATATTGTAGGTTGTTGAGAATATGAGTTAAAATTATGCAATGCTTTTATGTATTGTAGGTTGTTGAGACTTGTGAATATGAGTTAAAATTATGCAATTAAATATTCGAAAACACTATCAAATGTAGAATAAAGAAAATTATCAAAATCGATTAAAGTTAGTAAATCCATATTTAACGTTACATCCATTAGTCTTAATTACATTAACTTAATCACAATCATCATCATGTACTTTAAATGTTTTCATCTGTTCAAACTTCAAAGCTGTATAATATCTGATTGATTTTTAATTTCACATAATGCAACTAATTTCATGATATTTTATTGTACATAACTTCCATGTAACTTACCTGCGTTGTTAAAAGAAATAAAAGAAAACGAGAATGATTTGATGTGGGCTTTGTTACTTATCTGATCGAAACAACCGAGTATGCATTTAGGTGCAGTATGCATTTTTTTTGTATGCTAGCTCCCCGCTTGTGGTTATCGTTGTGCAGTATGCATTTTTTTTGTATGCTAGCTCCCCGCTTGTGGTTATCGTTTATTTAATAAAATATTTTTTGTTCGTCGTTAAAAAAATTACCTATCTGATAATTGCAGTATGCATTTTTGTTTGTATGCTAGCTCCCTGCTTGTGGTTATCGTTTATTTAATACAATATTTTTTGTTGGTCGTTAAAAAAATTACCTATCTGATAATTTAATTAAGATGGTTTGTTTTGGTTCACCCAATACTATCTATCTATATGAAAGAGGAAGTTTCTCTCTTCTTCTGATTGGTCCACGTTTGTTTTTCTTTTTTATTTTACCTTCTTTATTTATTAAGAAAGGGTGGGATGTACTCGGGTACCCTTGCCTGGCCACCTATACCTAGGACTGTAAACGAACCGAACGTTCAGCGAACAGTTCGTGAACCGTTCGGCGGGAAGTTCGTTTATGTTCGTTCGTTTAATAAACGAACGAACATGAACAAGAAATTCCGTTCGATTAGTTAAATGAACGAACACGAACAAAGGTCTCGTTCGTTCAATTGTGTTCGTGAACGTTCGGTAAGGTTTTCGTGAACATTCGTTCATTTGCGTTCGTTTATGTTTGTATGTTCGTGTGTTAATTAAAGATTTTTATACTTTCATATATTTTATCTATACTTTTTATACTATTAAACTTTTATTTATATCATTACCCTAACAATTAAACTAGGAAACCTTCTTTCACCTTGTTTATGCACCATTTCCTTTTCTTTTCTCATTATTTACATCGACGAATATGATCTACCTCCGTTCCACAATAAGTGATTCAAGTTCTAGTGCTACTCTCTGGGCCATCCACTTTTATCATTTATCGTGTTCGCCAAATTTATTTGTGTTCGCTTGTGTTCGTGAACCGTTCGTGAACACGCTCAGTCTTTAATGAACGAACACGAACATAAAATCTCGTTCGGTGAGTGTTCATGAACCGTTCGTGAACACATTTATTTCCTTAACGAACGAACACGAGCAAGGCCTCGTTCGTGTTCATTCGGTTCGTTTACAGACCTGATCGGGTACACCGTCGTCACCGTTTCGCGTTCTCAAATCGTAGACTAGTTAGCGATGAAAGAATGGCTTGAATTGGTCTAACATGACCATTGGATGGGAGACTAAGGTGTTGTTTGTTTTTTGATAAAAGGTCTGCGCAGACTCTTCTGTCTGCGCGGCGCAGACCACGCGCAGAGATTGCCACGATCAGACTGTTTGTTTTTCCGAAGACGTTTCATTAAAAAAGATCTGCGTGAGGTCTTCTTGGTGCAGACTTGGTCCAACCACTTCTAAGATCTTCTAAGCTCTGCAGAGGGCTAAACACCACCACCGGCCACCACCCACCACCACCCACCACCGTCCACCACCGTCTACCACCACCACCGTCCACCACCACCACCACCGTCCACCACCACCACCCACCACAACCGTCCACCACCCACCACAACCGTCTACCACCACCGTCCACCTACCATCACCACCGCCACCAACACCACCACTGTCCACCACCCACCACCACCACTGTCCACCCACCATCACCACCGCCACCACCACTGTCCACCACCCACCACCACCGTCTACCACCACCACTGTCCACCACCACCACCACCACCGTCCACCCACCATCACCACCGCCACCACCACCGTCCACCACCCACCACCACCGTCTACCACCACCGTCTACCACCACCCACCACCGTCCATCACCACCACCATCCACCACCTACCCCCACCACCGTCCACCACCATCACCGTCCACCACCCACCACCGTCTGTACACCTCCACCAGTTTATTTTAGAAGTCTACATATGTTAAAAAACAAACAGTCTTCTTCTTGCAGACTGCAGACATGTGGTTCGCCTCTTCTTCAACAGATGTCTGCAGATGTGGTCCGCAAACTGCAGATATTTTACCTTTTAAAAAACAAACAGCACCTAAAACTATCGCTAGTTGTAGTTGACCGGTCAGCGTAAAAATCGGCTGTGGCTGGCGCTAGAAAAAAATGGTTCATCGTGGAGGTTGGCAGATGGTGTTGTGTTTCAGATTCGTAGGGGATTCCATCTTCAACTCCACTGGTTGGTTGCCGGAGGTTCTTCGGTTGTGGTCGTTGGTGGTTATGAATTATGATCTCATGATGGTGATAGCAATGGTGGTGTGGTTTGTTGTAGAAGAAGGTTAGATGAGAGGTTGGTGGTGGTTGTGGTGATGGCAGTGTTGAAATAATCGGGATTAGACCGTGATTAATTGCTAGTCGGTCATAATCGGATCTAGTCGACTGAAAATAAGCTATAGTCGGCCCTAAAATAGGCAATTCCGAAGAAATTCTGGCCAAAACCTATAAATTCTTGCATTTAATCTTGTATACATAAAAAATGGATAAAGGAAGAGTTAAAGCAATTCATACTTAAAAAATTACCTATAAAAATGTGTGTATGTGTGAATAAAACTAAATATTACATATAATCAATCATGACTAATTCGGTTAACCGCTAGTCGGTATCCTACCAGCAGACTAGCACCTAATGATTCCTACAACTACTAGTGATGTGCAAATGTTGAAGATGAAGAACATGTGTTGGGGCCTATAATTTGATATCTTATATTATTTTTAACTTTTAGTTTTTTGTTTTCTGTTTTGTTTTTTTTTTTAATAAAAAACAGGAAAAAAAACCGTTCTAGTGTAGTGTATGATTGAATGATTGATGGAATCTCGAGTACTCTCATTAAACACTCTTCCACCCTTAGACCACCCGTAGTTGTACAATTTTTGGGCGTTTTTATGAATTCCATGCCCCTCCACGCCGAAAAACCACCCCTGGGCATTTTTTTCAAAAAAATTGCTTTTGCTGTTCTTTTTTTCAACGCCCTACTTCAATTTTTTTGGCCAATCACATGTTTCCACGCTTTATTTGTCAAATAACATTTTTATGGTTTTTTTATTTAATTATGTTACCCCACAATGCCCACATCCCCACGACACCCATTTGAGAAAAATGCCCCATAATGCCCCAATGCTGACTGGGCTGTCATATGGCGCAAAACGCCCAAGAGTAGAGGCATTACCAGTACACATGGTCTTATAACTGGTTTGTGCAATCTACTTCAAATCATGCTACCTGTATTCGTATCATACATCTGCTAACTTTTTTTTCTTTTATTATTTTGTTCATTGGAACCCAACCGTCCAGTTTTCTTTCATTTAGAATTTTTTACCTTTTATCATTTATATATTATAATTAATATTTTAAATATTGCATTTATGATTTATAAATTTTAAAATATAATATTTTACAAATTTTGTAATACATCGGTGTGACGTGCTTATTCTCATACTATAAATTACAAACATGTTTGTGCTTCTTAAAGTTGTACTATAAGTGTAGGGGTTTTTCAAAAAAAAAAAGTTGGATTTTTTTTTTACTTTTGCAAGTTAACCGCTAATACTTTTTTGTTTTCAACTTTGATCTCCATATTTTTCATTTTTCCAAATTTTTAGTTTTGCGTTTTGTTTTATTCAAAAGTCTGATTAAGGATAAGGTAACCAAACTTTGAATGTGAGGTAGAGTGCTTAATGTGTTGAATAAATGTATGAACAAATATCAAATGGAAATGACAATGAACACAAGGATTTATACGAGGAAAAAGACCTTGATCAATGAATGATCTCCGGTATAAAAAACCTCGGGTGATGGAAACTACCGATCACCAACTATATTGAACAATAGAGGTTACAACTTTGGATGATATTTAGCTTGTTACAATGGAAATTCTAGTGTGTTTGAGAGTTGTGTTCGAGAGAAAATGTATGCGAGTGAATGTGTTGTGTAACTGTTAACTATCAAGCTCAATATCCCATAAAATATCTAGCTAATCTCAAATAACTAACTATCTGAAACTCTTGGTAAAAATCCATGTTCACCATCCTCATGCATGTGCTCGAAATGAAAGTATATTCCCCGAGATTCCAGGTGAGAACAAGTCCACTTCGTAACATACCTGTAAAACAAGGTCAATGATAAAGGAAACAATTGTTAAGGATCCGTGATCCTCAGTCCTTCTGCACCATTTGCTAAGGATCCGTGATCCAGGCCGAATTAAGGATATATGATCCATAAGTATTAAAAATATATCCCTAACAGTTGCCCCCAAATATGACGAATGGGATGTTAACTAAATAAATCATATATTTCGTTTTAATCGGACTAGCCGTTGTAAGTGGATATAGCCGTTACAGTCTCTGACGTCAGCGATGCGATCACTTACATCAATCATCATTATAAATAGGTTAGAGATATGGATGAGATCCTCCATTTAAGTTCAAGATTTCTCTCATTGTTAGGATCGGAGGCTCTCATGATTGTGTTTGTTTGTATAATTTGAACAATGAATGAATATGAAATAATGTAAAGTGCAGCGGAAATGGAGACAAACTTTATAAACACAATCAAAAGGAAGAATAGTTCTGATAAACACATGCTTTTCATTAGGTCGAAAGATTACAAATCAAATCAAAAGATTACAATGCATGCTTACAACAAAACTCCCCCTCAGCCTGATGCTCCCCTGGTTGATCGCACAAGATGAAAGGATTGGACTAGAGGAGAAGAACTCACTCAGTCAATCAAATGTAACAGTACAGGGTACGGTTCCATTTATAGGCAAATCAAACCACTGAAGCATCTAAGCTGACGTCACCATGAAAGTGACATCTAACAACCAATATCCACTGTTCTTATACAAACACTTCTAACATAACCACTGATTCTATATACAATATAAGTGACACAATAAACTACTGCTTTCTCCTTCCATCAGCACAGATGTTTGACTATCAGTGCTTTCCTCAAAGTTGATCAGTCCTTGAGTGGGCAGTCCTTTAGTCAACAACAGTACTTAGATAACATCAGTAGATTGAACCAGCAGTGTTTAATTCTTAACAGTCTTCAGGGCTTCATCAGCAGTTTGAAGGATAGCAGCTGTTGTATACGGACAGTGGATAGAGGACATCGGATGTTATAAACACTTTCAAGGGGAAAGCCAGGTGTAAACTACTGCTTATGATGAATCCACTGTTGTGATCCAGTTTTGGCTTTTATTATCTGTTCCTCTGATAGGGTTCAATCCCAACAATCTCCCCCTGGAACAGATAATGCCAAAACTCTTCATTATTTTGGATCTTTATTGTCTCATCAGAAGTTCCCTAACTTGTCCTTTAAATTGCAACTCAAAGTCCATGGAACTTGTATCATCCTCATCCCTACACAATATAAGCTCAAGGAGATCTTGTAGATCTTCAATACTCAGGCCCAGTGCTTGTTCCCTTGATATGTGCTTTACTTCTCCATTGGATATGAATAGGGTCAATACATGGGTCTTTTGGTCAGACATCCATTTTAGTATTTTTGAACCCAATGGGTTTCTTGGGAGAGATTTATTTACTGATGAGTTGGGAGATTATGGCCTTGTGAAAATTTGTTGAGCAGTACCCTGAGCTTTTGCTAGTTCAGAGTTTTCAACTGACATTTGTTTGAAAGCCTTGTTTATGATATCATTTGCTGTAGCTATATCTTTTGCAGTTTCTTTTTCAATCTGTTCTTGTCTCTTTCTTTGATCTATCTCAATGGCTGATACATCTACTGATGTGAACAGTGGTTCAGAAATATTGATCTGTTTTGGCTCTTTGTATTCAGGCTTCTGTGGTAAACTGGGATCTGTCATCCTTCTTTTCTTTAACCTTTCATAAGCCTCATCTGTGTATTGCCTTGTCCATTTTGCTATGGCTTTGGCAGGTCCAACCTTTGCATCCACCAGCTCTTGTTTCTTCCTCTTGTATTCTATGGTAAGTTCATCAATGGCCTTTTTGTATTTGCTCCAGTTTGGAGCTGTCTTTTTCTGACCTGGATCATTCTTGATCATCCTGATTCTGTTAACTTCATGCTTTAGTGCAATGAGTGGCCATTCACTGAATTGTTTTTCATTAGCTGGATAAAAATTTTCTTTCATAATAAATGCAAGATAATCCTTTCTCATTTCCTTTTGTAGGACGGCTCCAGGTGACAGATTTGACATATCTTTGCTTAGGTCTCTTGCATAATCTTCCAATTGTTTGACCTTAGTGAGTAAAAATTCCATTCTTTCTGAAATGGCTTTGTCACCTTGATCTTTGCATTCAATTCTAGCTCTTATATCTGCTTACCTGGCTTTGAGTTTTAGATATGCATCCATATTTTCTGGGTTCCTAAAGCCCATGAGAGAAGGAAATTTTCTTTTTGAAGGATCGTCTTCTGTATAGAATTGTCTCATCTCATCCTTTACAGCTTCCAATTCCAGTGGATAACTTGCAACAATGGATACAAGTTTAGCAGGGTTTATTGGTTTGACTAGAGTTGGTGGAGTGGATGGTTGTGGTTCGAAAACTTTGTAGGGTGTGGAGGATAATGGAATGGGTGCTGGTATATCATCATTACCCTCATGAGATTTCCTTTTCCTTGTGTAAAGCCTTTTGGGTGAAGGGGGTTTTGGTTGTGATGTGACAATGGGTTGTATGGTGATTGTTGAAATGGTGAGGGCAGTGGTAGATGGCTGGAAAACAGCTGTTGAAACAACTGGTGTTTCAACCTCTGTTGTCAATACAACTACTGATGTGTTAGTAGATGTCTTCTGCTTTTCAGCAGGTGGTGATTTGGTGGGTGGTGAAGTGATTTTAGGTTGTGGTGGTAGGGCAGTGGTTGTGGTGTGTGTTGTAGTGGTGTGTGTTGAAAAGATGGCAGGTGTTTGGCTGGCAGTTGTTGAAACTACTGAGGTATCAGTTGTTGATACAACAGGTGTTACAACAACTGTTTGGGTGGAAGTTTGAGATTTGGTGGTTTGAGGTTTGGAGCCTTTGGGAGGTGGTTTGGAGGCATGCTTTGTGGGTCTGGATGCTGTGGATTTGGGTTGCCTCACTTGTCTATTGGGCTTCTTCTTTTCATCCTTAGGATTTTCATCATCCTTTGGCTCAGAAGTACCCTGTGTGTTTAGCTCCATGTAAGCTCTTTTCTCCTTTTCCCACCTGGCTTTATCCTTAGCCTCTCTATCTCTTTTAACACTTGCTTTTGCTTCTGCAAGTGCATTTGTGGTAACATCAATTTTCTTACTACCCTCTGGCAAAGGGATGTTTTTAGTCATGTTTTCTTTTTCTGGTTCAATATAAAGACCATCATCAATTCCTTTCTTTATCCACTGTTTGATTTTCTCCCCCTTTTTGGCATTATCTGAAGGAAGTTTATCAATGAAGAGAACAGTGGGAGGAGCTTTGCCAGTGGTGTTCAAGATGTGGGCCTTTATAGCCTTGATGTCTGTTTGAGTATTTCTAAACCTTGACTCCATCATGTTTCTCATCTCTTGAACATGTATTGCATGCTGCTGATCAGCCATTTGTCTTTGTTGTTGGAGCAGTGGTTGGAATAAATTCCATAACTCATTTGCAGCAAGTGCAGGTTGTGCAGGTGCTTGATCTGGAACAACAGTGGTTGTGACCTTTTGAGATTTCAACAACTGTTGCATCATATCTTTTATTTCAGCAACAGATGTCTCAAGGTTGTCAATTCTACCAGTCAATTCCTGATATTTTAAATCATCACCCAAGTTAATGGGATCATCTGATTCCCCACCAGCAGTGGTTGTATCAATGTGTGACTTAGGAACTGAATCCCAAAAATCATTCATTGATTCCCCTTGTTCTTGGAACTGGGGTCTTCTTCCTTCAACACTTGATAACCTTTTGATGGTACCAGTGGTCACAACAAACTCACTAGTGGTTATCAGAGGTGTTATAGAAGGAATTGCCTTCAAGGGAGTCTGATTGATTAAACAACTGGCCAAATGTAGATCTGTTGATCCAACACTTGTAGTTGCTGCTCCACTTGAACTACTGACAGGAATTACTTGTAACTCCTGCAGTGTAACCTCCTTGATTGTTGCTGGGATAACAGAGGTATAAGCATCAGACCCAGTCACTTGTGGGAGTGTACTCTCAGTGATAGGTGATTGAGAGGAACTGGTTTGTGTCTGAGCTATAGCAACTGCATGCAACAAGGGTAGTATGGATGGTGGTAATGAGAGGGGTGAAGATATGGGTGTTGAAGGAGACATGTCCTTGGGATCAGGACTGAGGAAGATGGATCCAATTGAATCCAGAGCTTCATAATGTGGGGTCCCTGTGTTTACAACTTGATCCTTTTGTGAGGATGTAGGAGGAGTTTGATGCAAGGGTGGAGATCTTTCTTCCATATGCTGTGAGGAAGTAGCAGTAGTGGTTTTTGGTGACATTTGTGTTGTCACTGGCAGTGGCTCTGGGATCTCATCTTCTAGAGTTGCCTTTTTAGTGGGTTTGGGGGGCTTTTTGGATGATTTCTTTTTAGGCCTTTTGGTGATGGAAGGTGTGGGTTTCATAGCAGTGGGTGTGCTGCCATGATCACCTGGAGCAGTGGGCTCAGCAGCAGATACCTGAGGAGCAGTGGTAGCTGCTAAAGTCTGCCCAGGCACCTCTGCTTGTGTTTTTGCAAGTGTTAACATTCTAGTGAATGTTTCAGATGTTAAACCATGTATTTGAAAAGATTCACCTTGGATGAGCAAATTTTCATTTTCCTTCCCAAATTTTTGTTTAAGATAGTAACTTAAGAACCTTGGGAAAAGTAGAAATGATTTGCTATCAACATTTTTTACCAAATCATCAAAGATCTCCTGGGAATAGTTAAAATTTTCATTGTGTAAGATAGCATAGCCCAGTTTTTGGATCTTTGATGGTATTTCATTAAAAGCAGCTGTTTTATTTGAAACACACATCAAAAGGGTATGGAATAAAAACCTTGGTGCAGAAGGGAAGTAGCCTTTTTGTAAGGTGTCCCTTTTCATTTCCGCACCATACCCTCTTTCCAGAAAATCAGTTTTTAACTCGTTTTTGGGAAAAGAAGTTTTACCTTCCTGATCATCGAGTGCAAAGACATCTGAAATTGATTGTGGAGTGATTTGGATCTTTTTGCCCTTTATGGATGAATTAATGGCTATAACTGTTTCACCTTGACACTCAAGTGTGGCATTTTTCCAGAATTCTCTCTGGGTTTGTTCGTAAATAGGAGCATCAGCAGTCAACAAAGTTTTGTACTTTGAAGCTGCAAGAGTGTCAATGATGGAATCGAAGGTTTTGGTGGTGGTGGGTTTTGTGAGTAGACCCAAGTAGTTGTGAGGTGCTTTGTATGGTATTTCAATGGGCTCAGCGGCCTTTTGAGCGACCTTTTTGGAAGATGAGGATAACTTTGATTTTGATTTTGTCATTTTGATGAAGAAGAACGAAGAATGATATGAGACGGAAGATTGGAAACTGCTTTGAGAAAGAATTTTAGAATTCAATTCAATAGTGTAAAACCCTGTTTGGGGGGTTTTGATCAGGGTTTTATAAGGGAAAAAGTGACTCCTGATGTGGCAGCGGTTTTACAAAGATCTGTTAGCTAATAACTGACCACGTGCCAACCTCTGATGGAAAGATGAATAATGGAGGACAGTTGTTTAGGGAACCACTGATGAAGCAAATATCAGTGGTTGCAACGGTCAAAGTGAAGACAGTGGATGATTTTAACTATCAGTGGATAGCTTTATCAGTGGATAAAACACTGATTTTGAACAACAGTGATTACCGAGAGAATGAAAGAACAGGGGTTGACTTTCAGCAGTGGACATTATTTTAGGAAACAGATGTTTGAACAGAACAGTGATTAGGAGTAAGGTAATGGTAGGGATTTAAGGGCTATTATGTCAGCAACTGTTAGTGCAACAGTGGATAAGCTTTTGTCAACTATTTTGAACATCTGCTGTTCTGATGGAAGAAATGATTTTGTCTTGTGAAACCACAACATCATTTTCAACATCTGTTGATGGTGATTATGAAACATCTGCAAGATTGTTATCTTCAACAAAACACATTTTAGATGCAAATTGTCAAGTTTAATATGTCAGCAGTTTTTACACAAATTTGCATTCAAGGTTTTGCCACATGTCTATTACAAGTTTTGAAGCTTTTATAGATTTCAGACAGTGGTTTAGTACCCCAGATGATGGAAACCTTTTTACTATGGTAGCTCATTTTGTGTCATAATATTTAAATTAGAACATGAGTACCAAGTATTTTAAGGTCTGTTAGCAATCAATCTCTGATCTGTGTTAAAACAGACTTGAGTTTAACATGACCTTGACACTTGTACCATTTCCTTTTGATCTATTTTCAAGGATAATATCACCAAAAAATAAGGGTTCTATATCCTGACAGATGTTTGAAACTTTTGCTATAAAAAACAAGTAAAAGTACAAAATATATCACTCTTAAAAAAATAAAGAATGATATATCCTGTTTTATTTGAGAAAAACTTTTTCAAGAAAAATAATTAAAAGTTTTTCTGAAAACAGCATAAAAAAGGATCTGGTATATTTTCCAATTAAACTCATAATCACATCACTCTCAAGTTTTATGAAAATTGTCAGTGGTTTGATAATACATTATTATAACCACTATTTGAGACCATTTCCTTGTAAATTGATTGCAAAAAATGAGGAGACATGTTTACATAAGTTTTAAAAGTCCTGTTATAGACTTTGTTACCATGTGATGACTCTGAAAAACTTGTCTAGTCCTCTTGTAAATTTAATCACTGGTGATACTATTGTTACCTGAACTTCCCTGAATAAATGAATGCACACAGTTGCTTGATGACCATTTTTCACCGAAATTTTGGACTCTTAAGTGTTTTACATTTATACTCTTTTCTTTTGACTTCAAAAGTTTTGAGATAAACACACTTTCGAGTTTTTGTGATTTTTCTTCTTCCCTTTTTACCCTTCCCATTCATAAGTACTGAAGTACTCACTGGGAGGTTTTTATTGAAGGAAAACTTATTCCAGAATCATTTTGCAGCAATCTTTTGATAGATCTGGCTATATTTGTACATTCTTATATCAGATCTCACATTGCATATGATTTGGACTATTTTAACATCTGATTTTCTTAATGTATTTTTAACAAAGTTGGTTTGGTCCTTTTAGAAGATTCTCAACCTGTTTTTCAATACATAAGATCTAATAACTAAAGTTTTAATTTTCCTCTTTTTATGTTAACAAAAACACTAATGTTTTTACGAACATAGGCTTTTGTTGACCTGAGGTACTTACCTTAGCATCAAACATGATGGAAACAGCACAAAACTTCATAGCACCAATTGAAATCAATTTTGTAAAAAGAATAATTGTACCATAGTTATCAGACATATTTTCAGATCTGAAAACTATAGGTGTTTTATGTATGACATCACTTGTTATGCGAAGTTTGTGTGTTTTATGACATCTTGGTTGTTTTACAGAGTTTTTGAATAGCAATTTTGAACGTGATCACTCGTTACTCTGTTTTTCAACTAAATACGATCAACCTTAGTATCAATGAATTTTGAGCTGACCTGTTATGTCAAATTGATTGTTAGATCGAATTTGACTGTCCTAGATCTGATACCAATTGTTAGGATCGGAGGCTCTCATGATTGTATTTGTTTGTATAATTTGAACAATGAATGAATATGAAATAATGGAAAGTGCAGCGGAAATGGAGACAAACTTTATAAACACAATCAAAAGGAAGAATAGTTCTGATAAACACATGCTTTTCATTAGGTCGAAAGATTACAAATCAAATCAAAAGATTACAATGCATGCTTACAACAAAACTCCCCCTCAGCCTGATGCTCCCCTGGTTGATCGCACAAGATGAAAGGATTGGACTAGAGGAGAAGAACTCACTCAGTCAATCAAATGTAACAGTACAGGGTACGGTTCCATTTATAGGCAAATCAAACCACTGAAGCATCTAAGCTGACGTCACCATGAAAGTGACATCTAACAACCTATATCCACTGTTCTTATACAAACACTGCTAACATAACCACTGATTCTATATAGAATATAAGTGACACAATAAACTACTGCTTTCTCCTTCCATCAGCACAGATGTTTGACTATCAGTGCTTTCCTCAAAGTTGATCAGTCCTTGAGTGGGCAGTCCTTTAGTCAACAACAGTACTTAGATAACATCAGTAGATTGAACCAGCAGTGTTTAATTCTTAACAGTCTTCAGGGCTTCATCAGCAGTTTGAAGGACAACAGCTGTTGTATACGGGCAGTGGATGAGGACATCAGATGTTATAAACACTTTCAAGGGGAAAGCCAGGTGTAAACTACTGCTTATGATGAATCCACTGTTGTGAACCAGTTTTGGCTTTTATTATATGTTCCTCTGATAGGGTTCAATCCCAACACTCATTTATATCCTCATCCGGAGGCTTATCAGGTAACCTCTTTTCCCTTCTCTTTTCAAATTCCATTCTTGATCACCTTCTTCTCACTATTCACCATGAGCAAAGTAATGATCCGATCCTCTCCAAGTAAGGATCAAGAACGAAACAGTCCACCAAAAAGCCAAAATTTATTGAAAGAACCCTCCTAAGAGCCTGCCGTTTCACCGATCCAGAGATCGACCAGGTGCATCCCTATTTCTCGGAGGGTACCATCTTTAGGCCCTTCGATTCTTTAATGAAAAGTGATTGCTTATCCAACACATGGGTGTGTTTTCCTGCTGCCCCCTTTCAAATAGGCTTTTCATATCCTTTTCCAACATTCACCTAAAGTTTCTTTACCTATACCGGCTTGTGCTACAGCCAAGGCATGCCTATGCTATGGAGGGTTCTGTATACCCTTGAGCAGATCATAGCCAAAGAGGGTATAAGCCTTGGTCTCACCGAGCTTCAACACCTGTACAACCTTGTCAGCCATGGATCCCATTGATTCCTCTTCAAAGCCAAGCCTCAACATCCCCATCCGATCCTCAAGACCACTAAAAATGACACCAACTGGAGAAACCATTTCTTTTTTGTCAGGAGAGATTCCATTCCCAATGGGAATAATCTTTCTATAAAGTGGAACTTGAAGGGTAGGATTTAGGATCCTTAGGACGGAGCTGTAGAAAGTTCCTTTCTTTTTTTTTAAAGAGAATAACTGATCCTTAATTTCTTGTCTGTGTAGCTGTCAGCTTAGCTACTTTGACGGACACCCCTGCAACGGCTGAAAGACTTGCTGCTTTCTGGGGCCTGGATTCAACTGTCTGGACATTTCACCCAAAGGTCAAAGATTTAGAAGAAGGCTAGGATTCGAGTTACAGGAACAAGGGCCAAACCAACCACCCAAGAATGGAATCGTCGAGCGAAATGACTTGACAACCTCCTGCAAGCAGCTTTTCTTGCCACCAGACCTTTCTCCATCAACTAGGAATCTGATGCCGTCACTAAACACATTCGTTAAATTGTAGCCATTTTTTAGTGTTTATTTTTTAGTGTCTAATCCGCATATATATAACCATTGCTCTTGATTTTCTTGACTGCATATCTCTTAAAGTCAACATATACACGTGTGATTTAGTTTACGAAGATTTTTCAATGCCGAGAACCTCGATCAGAGAGTAAAAAAGGCGTATGGTTCACAATGGTGTAAAACTAAAATGGGATATATCGGGATAGGATTCGAGTTACAGGAACAAGGGCCAAACCAACCACCCAAGAATGGAATCGTCGAGCGAAAACCCTTGACAACCTCTTGGAAGCAGCTTTTCTTGCCACCAAACCTTTCTCCATTAATTAGGTGTCTGATGCCGTCACTAAACACTTTCCTTAAATTATAGCCATTTTTTGAGTGTTTATTTTTTGGTGTCTAATCCGCATATATATCACCATTGCTCTTGATTTTCTTGATTGTATATCTCTTAAATGTCAATATATACACGTGTGATTTAGTTTACGAAGATTTTTCAATCCCGAGAACCTCGATCAGAGAGTAACAAATGCATAAGGTTCACAATGGTGTAAAACTAAAATGGGATATACCGGGATATACCGGGATAGGATTCGAGCTGCAGGAACAACGGCTAAACCAACCACCAAAGAATGGAATCGTCAAGCGAAAACACTTGACAACCTCCTAGAAGCAGCTTTTCTTTCCACCAGACCTTTCTCAATCAATTAGGAATCTGATGCCGTCACAAAACACATTCCTTAAATTGTACCCACTTTTTGGGTGTTTATTTTTTGGTGTCTAATACGCATATATATCACCATTGCTTTTGATTTTCTTGACTGTATATCTCTTAAATGTCAATATATACACGTGTGATTTAGATTACGAATATTTTTCAATGCCGAGAAGCTCGATCAGAGAGTAAAAAAGGCGTAAGGTTCACAATGGTGTAAAACTAAAATGGGATATATCGGGCTAGGATTCGAGTTACAGGAACAAGGGCCAAACCAACAACCCAAGAATGGAATCGTCGAGTGAAAACACTTGACAACCTTCTAGAAGCATCTTTTCTTGCCACCAGACCTTTCTCCATCAATTAGGAATCTGATGCCGGTATTAAATACATTGCTTAAATTGTAGCCATTTTTGAGTGTTTATTTTTTGGTGTCTAATCTGCATATATATCACCATTGCTCTTGATTTTCTTGACTGTATATCTCTTAAATGTCAACATATACACGTGTGATTTAGTTTACGAAGATTTTCAATGCCGAGAACCTCGATCAGAGAGTAAAAAAGGCGTAAGGTTCACAATGGTCTAAAACTAAAATGGGATATAACAGGCTAGGATTCGAGTTACAGGAACAAGGGCCAAACCAACCACCCAAGAATGGAATCGTCGAGCGAAAACACTTGACAACCTCCTGGAAGCAGCTTACCTTGCCACCAGACCTTTCTTTATCAATTAGGAATCTGATGCTGTCACTAAACACATTCCTTAAATTGTAAACATTTTTTGAGTGTTTATTTTTTGGTGTCTAATCCGCGTATATATCACCATTGCTCTTGATTTTCTTGACTCTATATCTCTTAAAGGTCAACATATACACGTTTGATTTAGTTTAAGAAGATTTTTTAATGCCGAGAAACTCAATCAGAGAGTAAAAAAGGCGTAAGGTTCACAATGGTGTAAAGCTAAAATGGGATATACAGGGCTAGGATTTGAGTTACAGGAATAAGGGCCAAAACAACCACCCAAGAATGGAATCGTCGAGCGAAAACACTTGACAACCTCCTGGAAGCAGCTTTTCTTGCCACCAGACATTTCTCCATCAATTAGGAATCTGATGCCGTCACTAAACACATTCCTTAAATTGTAGCCATTTTTTGAGTGTTTATTTTTTGGTGCCTAATCCGCATATACATCACCATTGCTCTTGATTTTCTTGACTGTATATCTTTTAAATGTCAACATATATAGGTGCGATTTAGTTTACGAAGTTTTTTCAATGCTGATAAACTTGATATGAGAGTAAAAAAGGCGTAAGGTTCACAATGGTGTAAAATTAAAATGGGATATACCGGGCAAGGATTCGAGTTACAGGAACAAGGGCCAAACCAACCACCCAAGAATGGAATCGTCGAGAAAAAACACTTGACAACCTCCTAGAAGGAGCTTTTCTTGCCACCAGACCTTTCTCCATCAATTAGGAATCTGATGCCGTCTTTAAACACATTCCTTAAATTGTAGCCATTTGTTGAGTGTTTTTTTGGGTCTAATCCGCATATATATCACCATTGATTTTGATTATCTTGATTGCATATCTCTTAAATGTCAACATATACACGTGTCATTTAGTTTACGAAGATTTTTCAATGCCGCAAACCTCGATCAGAGAGTAAAAAAGGAGTAAGGTTAACAATGGTGTAAAACTAAAATGGGATATAACGGGCTAGGATTCGAGTTACAGGAACAAGGGCCAAACCAACCACCCAAGAATGGAATCGTCGAGCGAAAACACTTGACAACCTCCTGTAACCAGCTTTTCTTGTCACAGACCTTTCTCCATCAATTAGGAATCTGTTGCCGTCACTAAACACATTCTTTAAATTGTAGCCATATTTTGAGTGTTTATTTTTTGGTCTATAATCCGCATATATATCAGCATTGCTCTTAATTTTCTTGACTGTATATCTCTTAAAAGTCAACATATACATGTGTGATTTTGTTTACGAAGATTTTTCAATGCCGAGAACCTCGATCAGAGAGTAAAAAAGCGTAAGGTTCACAATGGTGTAAAACTAAAATGGAATATACCGAGCTAGGATTCGAGTTACAGGAACAAGGGCTAAACCAACCACCCAAGAATGGAATCGTCGAGCGAAAACACTTGACAACCTCCTGAAAGCAGCTTTTCTTGCCACCAGACCTTTCTCCATCAATTAGGAATATTATGCCGTCACTAAACACATTCCGTAAATTGTAGCCATTTTTTGAGTGTTTATTTTTGGTGTCTAATCCGTATATATATCACCATTGCTCTTGATTTTCTTGACTGTATATCTCTTAAATGTCAACATATACACCTGTGATTTAATTTACGAAGATTTTTCAATGCCGAGAACCACGATCAGAGAGTAAAAAAGGCGTAAGGTTCACAATGGTGTAAAATTAAAATGGGATACACCGGGCTTGGATTCGAGTTACAGGAACAAGGGCCAAACCAACCACCCAAGAATGGAATCGTCGAGCAAAAACACTTGATTACCTCCTGGAAGCGCCTTTTCTTGCCACCAGACCTTTCTCCATCAATTTGTAATCTGATGCCCTTACTAAACACATTCCTTAAATTGTAGCCATATTTTGAGTGTTTATTTTTTGGTGTATAATCCACGTATATATCAGCATTGCTCTTGATTTTCATGACTGTATATCTCTTAAATGTCAACATATACATGTGTATTTGAGTTTACGAAGATTTTTAAATGCCGAGAACCTCGATCAGAGAGTAAAAAAGGCGTAAGGTTCACAATGTTGTAAAACTAGAATGGGATATACCGAGCTAGGATTCGAGTTACATGAACATGGGCCAAACCAACCACCCAAGAATGGAATAGTCGAGCGAAAACACTTGACAACCTCCTGAAAGCAGCTTTTCTTGCCACCAGACCATTCTCCATCAATTAGGAATCTGATGCCGTCACTAAACACATTCCTTAAATTGTTGCCATTTTTTGAGTGTTTATTTTTTTGGTGTCTAATCCGCATATATATCACCATTTCTCTTGATTTTCTTGACTGTATATCTCTTTAATGTCAACATATGCACGTGTGACTTAGTTTACGAAGATTTTTCAATGCCGAGAACCTCGATCAGAGAGTAAAAAAGGCATAAGGTTCACAATGGTGTAAAACTAAAATGGGATATACCGGGTTAGGATTCGAGTTACAAGAACAAGGGCCAAACAAACCACCCAAGAATGGAATCGTCGAGCGAAAACACTTGACAGCCTCATGGAAGCAGCTTTTCTTGCCACCAGACCTTTCTCCATCAATTAGGAATCTGATGTCGTCACTAAGCACATTCCTTAAATTGTAGCCATTTTTTGAGTGTTTTTTTGGAGTCAAATCCACATATATATCACCATTGCTCTTGATTTTCTTGACTGTATATATCTTAGGGTCTGTTTGGTATAGGGTGATGGAATGGACGAAGGAATGGAATGGATGAGGTAATGGAATGGATGAGAGAATGCAATGGATCATTACAATTTCATGTCTTGTTTGGTTACCATGTGTGAATGGAATGAATTATTATTTTGTATTGTTCGGTAGGCAAGAAAAACGGAGTAATAAAATCAGCGGTGAGTGGTGGTGGTGGTGGTGGTCGGTGGTAGTGATTGTGGCTGGCTATAGGTGGCGGTGGTGGGTGTCGGCGGCGAGTGGCGGTGCGGCGGTGACGACGAGTGGTGGTGGTGACGTCGAGTGGCGGTTCGGCGGTGACGACGAGTGGTGGTGGCAGCAGGTGGCCTTTGGTGGTTGGTGGCAACAGATGTGGCGGTTGGTGGTAGCGGCGGCGACGGTTGGTGGTGGTGGTGGTGGAGTCGACGATGGCGGTGGGCGGCGACGGCGAGTAGCGTTGGCGGTTTGTCGCGGCTGTGGGTGATAACGGTGGCGAGTGGGTGGCGACGTCGACGGTGGCTGTCGGGGTGAGGTGGTGGCGGGTAGCGGCAATGGCGTCGGTGGTGGGTGGTGGTGGGTTGTGGTGTTGATGAATGGTGCAAGAAGGGATGGAATGGAAAAAAAACATGGGGCGTGGAAATAATGATTTTGAGGGAATGGAATGCCTTTTGGAATGAGTGATTGCATTCCATTGACCAACCAAAAACCATTTTCTTCATTCCCACGTAATCATACATTCCATTCCACCCCTCATTCCTGCAAACCAAACACTACCTTAAATGTCAACATATACAAGTGTGATTTAGCTTACGTTTATTTTTCAATGCCCGAGAACCTCGATCAGAGAGTAAAAAAGGCATAAGGTTCACAATGGTGTAAAACTAAAATGGGATATACAGAGCTAGGATTCGAGTTACAAGAACAAGGGCCAAACCAACCACCCAAGAATGGAATCGTCGAGCGAAAACACTTGACAACCTCCTGAAAGCAACTTTTCTAGCCATCAGACCTTTCTCAATCAATTAGGAATCTGATGCCCTCACTAAAGACATTCCTTAAATTGTAGCCATTTTTTGAGTGTTTATTTTTTGTGTCTAATCCGCATATATATCACCATTGCTCTTGATTTTCTTGACTGTATATCTCTTAAATGTCAACATACACACATGTGATTTAATTTACGAAGTTTTTTCAATGCCGAGAACCACGATCAGAGAGTAAAAATGGCGTAAGGTTCCCAATGGTGTAAAACTAAAATGGGATATACCGGGCTTGGATTCGAGATACAGGAACAAGGGCCAAACCAACCACCCAAGAATGGAATCCTCGAGGGAAAACACTTGACAACCTCCTGGAAGCGGCTTTTCTTGCCGCCAAACCTTTCTCCATCAATTTGGAATCTGATGCCGTCACTAAACACATTCCTTAAAGTGTAGCCATTTTTTTGACAGTTTATTTTTTGGTGTCTAATCCCCATATATATCACCATTGCTCTTGATTTTCTTGACTGTATATCTCTTAAATGTCAACATATACACGTGTGATTTAGTTTACAAAGATTTTTCAATGCCGAGAACCTCTATCACAGAGTAAAAAAGGTATAAGGTTCACAATGGTGTAAAACTAAAATGGGATATACCAGGCTAGGATTCGAGTTACAGGAACAAGGGCCAAACCAACCATCCAAGAATGGAATCGACGAGCGAAAACACTTGACAACCTCCTGGAAGCGGCTTTTCTTGCCACCAGACCTTTCTCCATCAATTTGTAATCTGATGCCGTCACTAAACACATTCCGTAAATTGTAGCCATATTTTGAGTGTTTATTTTTTGGTGTATAATCCGCATATATATCAGCATTGCTCTTGTTTTTCTTGACTATATATCTCTTAAATGTCAACATATACATGTGTGATTTAGTGTACGAAGATTTTTCAATGCCGAGAACCTCGATCAGAGAGTAAAAAAGGTGTAAGATTCACAATGGTGTAAAACTAAAATGGGATATACCGAGCTAGTATTCGAGTTACAGGAACAAGGGACAAACCAACCACCCAAGAATGGAATCGTCGAGCGAAAACACTTGACAACCTCTTGAAAGCAGCTTTTCTTGCCACCAGACCTTTCTCCATCAATTAGGAATCTTATGCCGTCACTAAACACATTCCTTAAATTGTAGCCATTTTATGAGTGTTATTTTTTGTGTCTAATCCGCCTATATATCACCACTGCTTTTGATTTTCTTGACTGCATATCTCTTTAATGTCAACATATGGACGTGTGACTTAGTTTACGAAGATTTTTCAATGCCGAGAACCTCGATCAGAGTGTAAAAAAGGCGTAAGGTTCATAATTGTGTAAAAATAAAATGGGATATACTGGGCTAGGATTCGTGTTACAAGAACAAAGGCCAAACCAACCACCCAAGAATGGAATCGTCGAGCGAAAACACTTGACAAACTCCTGGAAGCAGCTTTTCTTGCCACCAGACGTTTCTCTATCTATTAGAAATCTGATGCCGTCACTAAGCAGATTCATTAAATTGTAGCCATTTTTTGAGTGTTTATTTTTTGGTGTCTAATCCACATATTTATCACCATTTCTCTTGATTTTCTTGACTCTATATCTCTTAAATGTCCACATATATACGTGTGATTTAGTTTACGAAGATTCTTCAATGCCGCGAACCTCGATCAGAGAGTAAAAAAGGCGTAAGGTTTACAATGGTGTAAAACTAAAATGTGATATACCGGGCTAGGATTCTGTTGGTGCATACGTCTGTCGACTTCGTCTTCGTTCGAGTCGTTGAGAAGAAAGACCTGAAGACCAGACTGAAGACTCCGGCAATATCCAAGGGGGAGTTTGTTGGTGCATAAAGTCTATAGCCTACATCTTAAGTCTAGGTCATGTTTGTATAGGGTTACAGGGGTCTGAAGTGTAATTATGTGTAATTTGATGTAATTCCGCATGAAATGACACTTGGTCATTTCAAGGGAAATCAGAAGTTGTGATTCCGCTCGAAATGACAGCATGTCATTTCAATCGAAATCAGGACTGCTATATATATGTTCGTTTGGGTTTCTCATTTGTAACTTTGCCATCAGACGTGTACCGAACTGCTGCCGGATTTTCAAGTGATATATGAATGAGAAACAAGTGTTAAAGTGATATTCTTCTGTTTTCTACTCCATTCTCTCTGATTCAACACTGTTTGTTTGTTTCCGCCACTCAAACAGTGGTGTATTGACTTTGATTGACTCACTTGATCGTCAAATCGATCCTACAATTGGTATCAGAGCTAGTTATGAGCCTATACACCTGAATCAGTAGCTTTTTTCTACACAAAATTTGATTTCTGGACATTTGAACGGACAAAATGGACTGAGTTTTTGACAGTGTGTGTAAAAGTGTGTTTTAACAAACCCTTGAGTGTATCAGCTTAAAATTCGACCTAAAACTAGCAAAAATGGACTGATAACCTGATTCTGCTTGAACGAGCTAGTTTGAGATTCCGCTTGAATTTCGAGCGAAATCAGGTTTTTCATCTGAAAAGTTCTTATTCCGCTCGAGCATTTGGAGCGAAATCAGAGTTTTAGCTTGAATCTGTGGTTCCGCTCGAGGGACTATTTAATTCCGCTTGAACATCGTATCAATTTGATTCCGCTTGAAAACCGTATCAATCTGATTCCGCTTGCAAACCATTTGAGATATATCTGATTTCACGTGTTCTGTGTCAGTTTGCATGTGAAATTTATTTTTGCACTCTGATCAAGTGAGTGTTGTTTCTATCGAAAATCAGAATTCACGTGATTTTTATTGAAAGATACAATCAGTGATCTTGGAAATTGGTCATATTCAAATTAGTAAACAATTCAACGTTTGGATAAAGGTTGAAATTGAACGGCCCAATCATTGTTTTGTGTAGCCCACTTCATCCTCGGAACAATTGAAAAGTGTTTTGTTTAAACAAGTTGTCGGTTTAGTGAATTTCTTGGCCCAATCAGAATTAGGTAAAAATTTAAAGTTGTTAGCCTATGTAGTGATAAAGATTGCATGTGATCGAGGTCATCGAAAAGACGGATTTATTAAAATTCATCGATATTAGTTTGCATGTGATGTGATCATATAAATCGGTCCAATTATTTTTAAGTAATCCATGTGATCTTTTGGATTAATTAAGAAGTATTAATTGTTGATGGCCCAATAGTTTTTGATTGTTGTCTGCTCATTAAAAGGTGTATTTGAAACAATTGATTAAAGTTTGTTACGTGAATATCTAGGCCAAAGTCTTGCATGTGATCTTATAAAAAATCGGTCCAATAAAATTTGTTTTTCAGTGCTGTGATTGGTTTTTATTGCGGCCCAATAGATTTGTATGGTAAACTGTTGTTGTCGGCCATTTTCAAAAGTGTTGGCATGTGAGAATAACTTGAAAATCAAAGTTTATTCTTGAAGGTGATCAGATCGTTTTTGTCGTTTAGTACTATTAATCAAGTATTGGGTCTTATTCATTGATAATTGACTTTGTTTGACCTACTCGATTGGGTTACAATCTGATTCAAGGCATTTTGTGTGTTCAAGTTTAAACTGCAACAAAACGAGCAGTAATCCAAACAAATTGCCACCCGATTCTAATCAGTTCTACTTGTCTGCATTTCAGGTTGTTTGTCAAGCATCAGATACCCGCCCGAGCGAATCCCCACCTGATCCATTGTCATCGGATTTTTTGTCACTCAATCGGATATTCATCTGATTTAGTGGTTTGATAAAGTGATTGAATTGATCTTAGATTGTGTGAATTTTCGTATTGTTTGAAAATCTGTCTTTGAAAATCTTTCAATAACGAAAAATGGATTGTGAGTCGTATAACTCATATTTCGGATATGGTATGCGTGTTCAGAATCCAGCAGATATTGCACAGAAGAAATTTGATAGTTTTACGGGTATCAAGGGAGAGTCTACAAAAGAATTGATTGAACGATATTGCCATCTAGTTTTGGAGATGAGGAGATTGAAGATAACCAAGGCTAATGTGGTGTGGATTGATAAATTGGCAGATGCATTGCCATACGATGAATGGGGTACATATCTGTTGGTGTTAAAGAACAATACAAATTTTGCTTATTTGAATCTTAGTGGTTTCATAGAGAAGATTGAAGCTCAAGAACTTGAACTCCAAAAGATTAAAAAAATGAAGTCTGTTGATGAAAAATTCAAACCTGAGAAAAATGTTCAAGTGGTAGAGGAGCAGGTTAAAGAAATTTCAGCTATCAAAGCTGAGAAGAAAGATGAAGATGAAAAGATGTCCGAGAAATGCTTAAACTGTGAAAAATCTGAATCAGACAATGTCAAACTCTTGAAGAATGTAGAGAGTTTGACATTGGAAATCAAAAATTTGAATGATGAGAAGAAATCTGATGACAAACAGATTCTTGAACTGCAGGAAAATTATGAAAGATTGAAATCTGAAAATGTCAAACTGTTAAGTGATTTGGACAGTTTGACATTGGAAAACAAAATTTTGAAAGAAAAGGAAAAAGACTTTGAAAATGAAAAATTAAAATTTGAAAAAGATTTTCAAAGTCAAATGAAGATTTTAGAAGATGAAAAATCTGTTATTTTTAAAAATAATCTTGAAAAACAAATTGAAATAAATTCTCATCTTCAGAAAATCATTCGGCTTGAAAATGAAGCTGAAATTGCTCGGAATAAAATTGATGAGCTTGAAAAGAAATTGAAAGGTTTTGAGACTTCGTCATCAACACCAGATTATTCTAAACCAATCAATTCTGTTCCAATAAGTGACAATGTCACAAATTACGACAAAGTCATAATTAAAGATTGTGATGATAAAGGTGATGATGAAGAAGAGAAAAAGAAAATATTTTTGGAATTAAAAGAAAAATTTAAAGAAACTGGTTTACATTCAACTGAAATAGGTGAATGCTCAAAGCAAAAACCTATTAAGAAGAATGTAGAACAAAAACAAAATGTTAAAAATTCGAAAAAATTTCAAAACAACAATAAAAGGTCATCAGTTCAGTCATCCAATCGTTATAAAAAACCACAAAAATTTGAAAATCAAAACTCACAAAAAGTTGGTAATATGTGGTGCATGTTTGACCACAGTGCTTCAGAGATAAATCCAGCTTTCAGGAGGAGTGATGATTACCACAAAGCCAGACAATGTTATGATCTGAGCATTTGGTGTGAAAGTGGTGAATGGTACAATAACAGAGTGTGCTACACTTGTGGTGTTCAAGGACACATTGCTGTTAACTGCCAGAATCAGTGGTTTGAGACGAGGAGATGTTATAACTGCCAAATCAAAGGACATATTGCAAGAGATTGCCCAATGAGATCAATGGAAAGATCGAGGGCTGAATCTCAGAAAAAGATGAAGAAATCAGTCAAGGTCGAAGAAAAGTACAAAGAACAGAAAGTGAAGCTTTCACAAGGGCAGAAAGACCGACTAAGAAAGAAAAGAAAGAAAGTTCGAGAGTATCTTGAAAGGATTTTGTCCTCGGATACAACAAGAAAATCGGATAAAAGTTCTGATAAATCGTCTTGCTCTCCAAAGAATGACAAATCAAGCAAAACGAATTTAACAGATACAAATCTAAGGACAGAATGGTGTGTGAAGAAAGAAAAAATTCCTGGCAATGAATTTGTTTCTTCGGAAGCAAAAGAGCCACGTGTTGGCGATGAATCTGACTTGTCAAAGTCAGATGAGCCACTTTCTGGCAATGAATCTGATTCGTCAAAATCAGAGGAGCCATCTGTTGATCGAAAAGGAGAAAATTCAGTTCCGCCAATGGATGATATCAACTTTCCACCATTGCGGACTGAAAATTTTAAACAAAAAGATGGGAAAGTGAAAATTTCGAATCAGTTCTACTCTGAAAAGAAAGAATTTGATGTTGAAAAGGCTTTTAATAGCAAAGTAAAATATATTTTTGGAAAAATGGTCGAGGGTAAGGTAAAAGGAATTAAAGAATTTTATGAATCAAAAAGGTATGTTCAAAACACCCAAGGACCGTCAGGCTTGGGTGAATCTCTTTAACTGAAAAACCTGACTTGCCGGAACTCCCAGATTGGTAATTGGGGAGTAGGAATCAGCATCTTTCTTGAGAAATTCACAGGTTGGTAACTGTGATATTTCGACTTACAAGTGGTTAATCAAGGACATTAAGTTGTACTTGATTTAACTATCTTACAAGTGATATGATTGTTGGAAATTGTTTTTGTGATAAACCTACAACTGATTGAAAACAATGTGATGAAACCCCATGTTTGTGAAACGACACACAAAACCGCTTTTCCGGAAAAACCATTTTGATTAAAACAAACTTAAGTGTTTTGAAATCTAAATGGGAAAACAGTTTGTTGTCAGGGGGAGTTCTGATTTTTTAAGCCAAGTGAATGGTGATTTGAAGCAAGTCTCATTAGTTTGTCATTTTATTATGTACAGTTTGTTTTCAAATTTTCCTAGAAAATCAAAATTGAAACATATTTTGATTTTAGGGGGAGTAAGAATTTTTTTTTTGAAATTTTGAAATTTTGAAAATTTGAAAAATTCAAAAACATGATAAAATCTAAAATTCAAAAACTTTGAAAAATTCAAAATGAGTTTTGTTGTGAAAAAGAGGAAATGATAGTAAATCAGTTGGACTATCACAACATGCTAAAGAAATGAAATGTCAAATGTGATAAACGGTCTCACTAAAGATGTGACGATAGGCTCAGCTAGACTAGTAGATTTGCGATAACGATACAAACTTAAATGAAAAAGCCTAGTTCTAGTGGGAAACACGGTTGAAAGCATAGTACTTAGTTTTGTCCTTCTTGATTGTGTGCCTACTCAGTAATCGCTGATTGTCGAAAGACATAAAACTGGTTAAGTCTGTGAACTTTCACAACTTTGCTAAAGAGTCGCTGTGATTGTGCATTTTATTTTGCCAAGATTTAAACTTGTTTTATTTCTTTATTTTGTTTAAGCATTGGACATCCTCTGCGTATACGTGAGTATCGACCTGGTTGTTATTGTGTAAACGTTCTGCTTTATTTTCTTTGGTGTTTCGTTTAAGCTTTGGACCTCCTCTGCGTATACGGAAGTATCGACCTGGTGGTTAAAGCCTAAACAACTTCAACTTATTTTATTTTTCTTATTTTGTTTAAACATTGGACTTTCTCTGCATATACGGAAGTATCGACCTGATTGTTAATGTTTAAACATTCTGCTTTGTTTTCGTACAAATCACAGTTGATAAAAGTTTAAAGGCATTACTTGAGTTAGTGTATTGCATGATAAGGGGATATGCTGAGATCGTGGGGTCCATAAGAATTTAGTGCAAAATTAATATACCTTAACGTATCTGTAAGCATTTCGAAAGTTTTTAGATTGAGTTTAAAAGGACAATTATATCGTCAATCAACGTGAATTGTTTAGAACTTAAAATGTCTTAAAGCTTAACGGTGCTTGTGATGTGTCTCAAAAACTGATATGATCCTCTTACACAAACTCACAAAAATATTGTCTGTAAATATTTCTTTACTGCTTTTCTTTAAACACAAAAATCCAAAAAGAATGTGTTTTATCATAAATTTTTGAAAAATCAAAAAGATTTTACTTCATCTTATTTTCGACAACTGGTGTTGAAGAGTTGATTTTCAAAATTCCGAGTGCTAAACATGATGAACCATATTGGATTGGGGAGTTTGTTTAAATGAGAATTTTTTTTTGAGAATGATTGCATGTTTAGTTAATCAAGGTCATTAATTTGAACTTGATATAACTATTAATGTTTGGTGAATGAATGCTCTCTATCAGTAAGTTTTTCAAAGTGATACAAATAAAAAACTTATGATTTGGGTAGAGAATGTGCAGGAAACGTTGAAAAAGCTAGGTTTCAATTCCTGAGGATTAATGCCAAGGTTTCAATCCTAAGCTACAAATTCCAGACTGCAATCCCATAACAACTTAAGGGGGAGTCTGTTAGCAAAAGAGAGTGAAGAGTGAAAGAGCCAAATTCAGATTATGGAAAATAGCTGATAATGGTGAGAGAAGAGAAGATAGAGAAGACCGATCAAGACCGAAGACGTGATATGCCAAAGACTCGATACTTCAAACTCGTCAACATCCGAGGGGGAGTCTGTTGGTGCATACGTCTGTCGACTTCGTCTTCGTTCGAGTCGTTGTGAAGAAAGAACTGAAGACCAGACTGAAGACTCCGACAATATCCAAGGGGGAGTTTGTTGGTGCATAATGTCTATAGCCTACGTCTTAAGTCTATGTCATGTTTGTATAGGGTTACGGGGGTCTAAAGTGTAATTATGTGTAATTTGATGTAATTCCGCTTGAAATGACACTTGGTCATTTCAAGGGAAATCAAAAGTTGTGATTCCGCTCGAAATGACACTTGGTCATTTCAAGGGAAATCAGAAGTTGTGATTCCGCTCGAAATGACAGCATGTCATTTCAAGCGAAATCAGGACTACTATATATATGTGTGTTTGGGTTTCTCATTTGTAACTTTGCCATCAGACATGTACCGAACTGCTGCCGGATTTTCAAGTGATATATGAATGAGAAACAAGTGTTAAAGTGATATTCTTCTGTTTTCTACTCCATTCTCTCTGATTCAACACTGTTTGTTTGTTTCCGCCACTCAAACAGTGGTGTATTGACTTTGATTGACTTACTTGATCGTCAAATCGATCCTACAGATTCAAGTTACAGGAACAAGGGCCAAACCAACCACCCAAGAATGGAATCGTCGAGCGAAAACACTTGACAACCTCCTAGAAGGAGCATTTCTTGCCACCAGACCTTTCTCCATCAATTAGGAATTTGATGCTGTCACTAAACACATTCCTTAAATTGTAGACATTTTTTGAGTGTTTATTTCTTGGTGTCTAATCCACATATATATCACCATTGCTCTTGATTTTCTTGACTGTATATCTCTTAAATGTCAACATATACACGTGTGATATAGTTTACAAAGATTTTTCAATGCCGAGAACCACGATCAGAGAGTAAAAAAGGCGTAAGGTTCACAATGGTGTAAAACTAAAATGGGATATACCGGGCTAGGATTCAAGGTACAGGAACAAGTGCCAAACCAACCACCCAAGAATGGAATCGTGGAGTGAAAACACTTAACAAACTACTGGAAGCAGCTTATCTTGCTACCAGACCTTTCTCCATCAATTAGGAATCTGATACCGTAACTAAACACATTCCTTAAACTGTAGCCATTTTTTGAGTGTTTATTTTTTGGTGTCTAATCCGCACATGATTTTCTTCACTGTATATCTCTTAAATGTCAACATACACACGTGTGATTTAGTTTATGAAGATATTTCAATGCCCGAGAACCTCGATCGGAGAGTAAAAAAGGCGTAAGGTTCACAATGGTGTTAAACTAAAATGGGATATACCGGGCTTTGATTCGAGTTACAGGAACAATGGCCAAACCAACCACCCAAGAATGGAATCGTCTAGCGAAAACACTTGACAACCTCCTAGAAGCCGCTTTTCTTGCCACCAGACCTTTCTCCATCAATTTGGAATCTGATGCCGACACTAAAGACATTCCTTAATTTGTAGCCATTTTTGATTGTTTATTTTTTGGTGTCTAATCCACATATATATCACCATTGCTCTTGATTTTCTTGACTCTATATCTCTTTAATGTCAACATATACACGTGTGATTTAGTTTACGAAGATTTTTCAATGCCTAGAACATCGATCTGAGAGTAAAAAAGGCGTAAGGTTCACAATGGTGTAAAACTAAAATGGGATATAACGGGCTAGGATTCGAGTTACAGGAACAAGGGCCAAACCAACCACCCAAGAATGAAATCGTCGAGCGAAAACACTTGACAACCTCCTAGAAGCAGCTTTTCTTGCCACTAGACCTTTCTCCGTCAAATATGAATCTGATGCCGTCACTAAACCCATTCCTTAAATTGTAGCCATTTTTTGAGTGTTTATTTTTTGGTGTCTAATCCACATATATATCACCATTGCTCTTGATTTTCTTGACTGTATATCTCTTAAATGTCAACATATACACGTGTGATTTAGTTTACGAAGATTTTTCAATGCCTAGAACCTCGATCTGAGAGTAAAAAAGGCGTAAGGTTCACAATGGTGTTAAACTAAAATGGGATATACCGGGCTAGGATTCGAGTTACAAGAACAAGGGTCAAACCAACCACCCAAGAATGGAATCGTCGATCGAAAATACTTGACAACCTCCTAGAAGCAGCTTTTCTTGCCACTAGACCTTTCTCCGTCAAATATGAATCTGATGCCGTCACTAAACCCATTCCTTAAATTGTAGCCATTTTTTGAGTGTTTATTTTTTTGTGTCAAATCTACATATATATCACCATTGCTCTTGATTTTCTTGACTGTATATCTCTTAAATGTCAACATATACACGTGTGATTTAGTTTAAGAAATTGTTCAATGCCGAGAACCTCGATCAGAGAGTAAAAAAGGCGTAAGGTTCACAATGGTGTAAAACTAAAATGGGATATACCGGGCTAGGATTCGAGTTACAAGAACAAGGGCCAAACCAACCACCCAAGAATGGAATCGTCGAGCGAAAATACTTGACAACCTCCTGGAAGCGGTTTTTCTTCCCATCAGATCTTTGTACACCAATTAGGAATCTGATGCCGTCATTAAACACAATCCTTAAATTGTAGCCATATTTTGAGTGTTTATTTTTTGATGTCTAATTAGCATATATATCATAATTGCTCTTGATTTTCTTGACTGTATATCTCTTAAATGTCAACATATATACGTTTGACTTAGTTTATGATGATTTTTTAATGCCGAGAACCTCGATCAGAGATTAAAAAAGGCCTAAGGTTCACAATGGTGTAAAACTAAAATGGGATATACCGGGCTAGGATTCGAGTTACAGGAACAAGGGCTAAACCAACCACCCTAGAATGGAATCATCGAGTGAAAAAACTTGACAACCTCCTGGAAGCAGCTTTTCTTGCCACCAGACCTTTTTCCATCAATTAACAATATGATGCCGTCACTAAACACATTTCTTAAATTGTAGCCATATTTTGAGTGTTTATTTTTTGGTGTCTAATCCGCATATATATCACCATTGCTCTTGATTTTGTTGACTGTATATCTCTTAAATGTCAACAAATACACGTGTGATTTAGTTTACGAAGATTTTTCAATGCCGAGAACCTAGATCAGAAAGTAACAAAGGCGTAAGGTTTACAATGGTGTAAAACTAAAATGGGATATACCGGGCTAGGATTCGAGTTACAGGAACAAGGGTCAAACCAACCACCCAAGAATGCAATCGTCGAGCGAAAACACTAGACAATCTCCGGGAAGCAGCTTTTCTTGCCACCAGACCTTTCTCCCTCAATTAGAAATCTGATGCCGACATTAAAGACATTCCTTAAATTGTAGCCATTTTTTGAGTGTTTATTTTTGGTTTCTAATCCGCATATATATATCACCATTGTTCTTCATTTTCTTGACTGTATATCTCTTAAATGTCAACATATACACGTGTGATTTAGTTTAAGAAGATTTTTTTAATGCCGAGAACCTCGATCAGAGAGTAAAAAAGGCGTAAGATTCACAATAGTGTAAAATTAAAATGGGATATACCGGGCTAGGATTCGAGTTACAGGAACAAGGGCCAAACCAACCACCCAAGAATGGAATTGTCGAGAGAAAACACTTGGCAACCTCTTGGAAGTAGCTTTTCTTTCCACCAGACCTTTCTGCATCAATTAGAAATCTGATGCCGTCACTAAACACATTCCTTAAATTGTAGCCATTTTTTGAGTGTTTATTTTTTGGTGTCTAATCCGCATATATATCACCAGTGCTCTTGATTTTCTTGACTCTATATCTCTTTACTGTCAACATATACACGTGTGATTTAGTTTACGAAGATTTTCAATGCCTAGAACATCGATCTGAGAGTAAAAAATGCGTAAGGTTCACAATGGTGTAAAACTAAAATGGGATATAACAGGCTAGGATTCGAGTTACAGGAACAAGGGCCAAACCAACCACCCAAGAATGAAATCGTCGAGCGAAAACACTTGACAACCTCCTGGAAGCAGCTTTTCTTGCCACCAGACCTTTCTCCGTCAAATATGAATCTGATGCCGTCACTAAACCCATTCCTTAAATTGTAGCCATTTTTTGAGTGTTTTATTTTGGTGTCTAATACACATATATATCACCATTGCCCTTGATTTTCTTGACTGTATATCTCTTAAATGTCAACATATACACGTGTGATTTAGTTTACGAAGATTTTTCAATGCCTAGAACCTCGATCTGAGAGTAAAAAAGGCGTAAGGTTCACAATGGTGTTAAACTAAAATGGGATATACCGGGCTAGGATTCGAGTTACAAGAACAAGGGTCAAACCAACCACCCAAGAATGGAATCGTCGAGCGAAAATACTTGACAACCTCCTAGAAGCAGCTTTTCTTGCCACCAGACCTTTCTCCATCAATTAGGAATCTGATGCTGTCACCAAACACATTCCTTAAATTGTAGCCATTTTTTGACTGTTTATTTTTTGGTGTCAAATCTACATATATATCACCATTGCTCTTGATTTTCTTGACTGTATATCTCTTAAATGTCAACATATACACGTGTGATTTAGTTTACGAAGATTTTTCAATGCCTAGAACATCAATCTGAGAGTAAAAAAGGCGTAAGTTTCACAATGGTGTAAAACTAAAATGGGATATAACGGGCTAGGATTCGAGTTACAGGAACAAGGGCCAAACCAACCACCCAAGAATGAAATCGTCGAGCGAAAACACTTGACAACCTCCTAGAAGGAGCTTTTCTTGCCACCAGACCTTTCTCCATCAATTAGGAATTTGATGCTGTCAATAAACACATTCCTTAAATTGTAGACATTTTTTGAGTGTTTATTTCTTGGTGTCTAATCCACATATATATCACCATTGCTCTTGATTTTCTTGACTGTATATCTCTTAAATGTCAACATATACACGTGTGATTTAGTTTACAAAGATTTTTCAATGTCGAGAACCACGATTAGAGAGTAAAAAAGGCGTAAGGTTCACAATGGTGTAAAACTAAAATGGGATATACCGGGCTAGGATTCGAGTTACAGGAACACGTGCCAAACCAACCACCCAAGAATGGAATCGTCGAGTGCAAACACTTGACAAACTGCTGGAAGTAGCTTATCTTGCTACCAGACCTTTCTGCATCAATTAGGAATCTGATACCGTAACTAAAGACATTCCTTAAACTGTAGCCATTTTTTGAGTGTTTATTTTTTTGTGTCTAATCCGCTTTTATATCACCATTGCTCATGATTTTCTTCACTGTATATCTCTTAAATGTCAACATACACACGTGTGATTTAGTTTATGAAGATATTTCAATGCCCGAGAACCTCGATCGGAGAGTGAAAAAGGCGTAAGGTTCACAATGGTGTAAAACTAAAATGGGATATACCGGGCTAGGATTCGAGTTACCGGAACAAGGGCCAAACCAACCACCCAAGAATGGAATCGTCGAGGAAAAATTTGACAACCTTCTGGAAGCAGCTTTTCTTGCCACCATACCTTTCTTCATCAATTAGGAATCTAATGCCGCCATTCATTAAATTGTAGCCATTTTTTGAGTGTTTATTATTTGGTGTCTAATCCGCATATATATCACCATTGCTCTTGATTTTCTTGACAGTATATCTCTTAAATGTCAATATATACACGTGTGATTTAGTTTACGAAGATTTTTCAATACCGAGAACCTCGATCAGAGGGTAAAAAAGGCATATGGTTCACAATGGTGTAAAGCTAAAATGGGGTATACCAGGATAGGATTCGAGTTACAGGAACAAGAGCCAAACCAACCACCCAAGAATGGAATCGTCGAGCGAAAACACTTAACAACCTCCTGTAAGCAGCTTTTCTTGCCACCACACTTATTACCATCAATTAGGAATCTGATGTCGTCACTAAACACATTCCTTAAATTGTAGCCATATTTTGAGTGTTTATTTTTTGGTGTATAATCCGCATATATATTAGCATTGCTCTTGATTTTCTTGACTGTATATCTATTAAATGTCAACACATACACGTGTGATTTAGTTTATGAAGATTTTTCAATGCCGAGAACCTCGATCAGAGAGTAAAAAAGGCGTAAGGTTCACAATGGTGTAAAGTTAAATAGGATATACCGGGCTAGGATTCGAGTTACAGGAACAAGAGCCAAACGAACCACCCACGAATGGAATCGTCGAGCGAAAACACTTAACAACCTCCTGAAAGCAGCTTTTCTTGCCACCAGACCTTTCTCCATCAATTAGGAATCTTATGCCGTCACTAAACACAATCCTTATATTGTAGCCATTTTTTGAGTGTTTATTTTTGGTGTCTAATCCGCATATATATCACCATTGCTTTTGATTTTCTTGACTGTATATCTCTTAAATGTCAAAATATACACGTGTGATTTAATTTACGTAGATTTTTCAATGCCGAGAACAAGGATCAGAGAGTAACAAAGGCGTAAGGTTTACAATGGTGTAAAACTAAAATGGGATATACCGGGCTAGGATTCGAGTTACAGGAACAAGGGCCAAACCAACCACCCAAGAATGGAATTGTCGAGCGAAAACACTTGACAACCTCCTGGAAGCAGCTTTTCTTTCCACCAGACCTTTCAGCATCAATTAGAAATCTGATGCAGTCACTAAACACATTCCTTAAATTGTAGCCATTTTTTGAGTGTTTATTTTTTGGTGTCTAATCCGCACATATATCACCACTGCTCTTGATTTTCTTGACTGTATATCACTTAAATGTCAACATATACACGTGTGATTTAGTTTACGAAGATTTTTCAATGCCGAGAACCTCGATCAGAGAGTAAAAAAGGCGTAAGGTTCACAATGGTGTAAAACGAAAATGGGATATACCGGGCTAGGATTCGAGTTACAGGAACAAGGGCCAAACCAACCACCCTAGAATGGAATCGTCGATCGAAAACACTTGACAACCTCCTGGAAGCAGCTTTTCTTACCACCAGACCTTTCTCCATCAATTAGGAATCTGATGCCGTCACTAAACACATTCCTTAAATTGTAGCTATTTTTTGAGTGTTTATTTTTTGGTGTCTAATCCGCATATATATAACTATTGCTCTTGATTTTCTTGACTGTATATTTCTTAAATGTCAACCAATACACGTGTGATTTAGTTTAAGAAGATTTTTTAATGCTGAGAACCTCGTTCAGAGAGTAACAAAGGCGTAAGGTTTACAATGGTGTAAAACTAAAATGGGATATACCGGGTTAGGATTCGAGTTACAGGAACAAGGGTCAAACCAACCACCCAAGAATGCAATCGTCGAGCGAAAACACTTGACAACCTCCTAGAAGCAGCTTTTCTTGCCACTAGACCTTTCTCTATCAATTAGGAATCTGATGCCGTCACTAAACACATTCCTTAAATTGTAGCCATTTTTTAGTGTTTATTTTTTGGTGTCTAATCCGCATATATATCACCATTGCTCTTGATTTTCTTGACTGTATATATCTCTTAAATGTCAATAAATACACGTTCGATTTAGTTTACGAAGATTTTTCAATGCCGAGAACCTCGATCAGAGAGTAAAAAAGGAGTATGGTTCACAATGGTGTTAAACTAAAATGGGATATACCGGGCTAGGATTCGAGTTACAGGAACAAGAGTCAAACCAACCACTCAAGAATGGAATCGTCGAGCGAAAATACTTGACAACCTCCTGGAAGCTGCTTTTCTTGCCACCAGACCTTTCTCCATCAATTAGGAATCTGATGTCGTCCCCGAACACATTCCTTAAATTGTATCCATTTTTTGAGTGTTTATTTTTTGGTGTCTAATCTGCATATATATCACCATTGCTCTTGATTTTCTTGACTGTATATCACTTAAATGTCAACATATACACGTGTGATTTTGTTTAAGAAGATTTTTCAATGCCGAGAGCCTCTATCAAAGAGTAGAAAAGGAGTAAGGTTTACAATGGTGAAAAACTAAAATGGGATATATCGGGCTAGGATTCGAGTTACAGGAACACGGGACAAACCAACCACTTAAGAATGCAATCGCCGAGCGAAAACACTTGACAACCGCGTGGAAGCAACTTTTCTTGCCACCAGACCTTTCTCCATCAGTTAGGAGTCTGATGCCGTCACTAAACACATTCCTTAAATTGTAGCCATTTTTTGAGTGTTTATTTTTTGGTGTCTAATCCGCATATATATCACCATTGCTCTTGATTTTCTTGACTATATATCTCTCAAATGTCAACATATACACGTGTGATTTAGTTTATGAAGATTTTTCAATGCCGAGAACCTCGATCAGAGAGTAAAAAAGGCCTAAGGTTCAAAATGGTGTAAAACTAAAATGGGATATACCGGGCTAGGATTCGAGTTACAGGAACAAGGGCCAAACCAACCACCCAAGAATGGAATTATCGAGCGAAAACACTTGACAACCTCCTGGAAGCAGCTTTTCTTGCCACCAGACCTTTCTCCATCAATTAGAAATCTGATGCCGTCACTAAAAACATTCCTTAAAGTGTAGCCATTTTTTGAGTGTTTAATTTTTGGTGTCTAATCCGCATATATATATCACCATTGGTCTTGATTTTCTTGACTGTATATCTCTTAAATGTCAACATATACACGTTCGATTTAGTTTACGAAGATTTTTCAATGCGGAGAACCTTGATCAGAGTGTAAAAAAGGAGTAAGGTTCACAATGGTGCAAAACTAAAATGGGATATACGGGGCTAGGATTCAAGTTACAGGAACAAGGGCCAAACCAACCACCCTAGAATGGAATCGTCGATCGAAAACACTTGACAGCCTCCTGGAAGCGGCTTTTCTTGCCACCAGACCTTTCTCCATCAATTAGGAATCTGATGCCGTCACTAAACACATTCCTTAAATTGTAGCCATTTTTTGGTTGTTTATTTTATGGTGTCTAATCCGCATATATATCACCATTGCTCTTAATTTTCTTGACTTATTTCTCTTAAATGTCAACATATACACGTGTGATTTAGTTTACGAAGATTTTTCATTGCTGAGAACCTCGATCAGAGAGTAAAAAAGGCGTAAGGTTCACAATGGTGTAAAACTAAAATGAGATATACCGGGCTAGGATTCGAGTTACAGGAAGAAGGGCCAAACCATTCACCCAAGAATGGAATCGTCGAGCGAAAAAACTTGACAACCTCCTGGAAGCAGCTTTTCTTGCCACCAGACCTTTCTGCACCAATTAGGAATCTGATGCCGTCACAAAACACAATTCTTAAATTGTAGCCATTTTTTGGGTGTTTATTTTCTGGTGTCTAATCCGCATATATATCACCATTGCTCTTGATTTTCTTAACTGTATATCTCTTAAATGTCAACATATATACGTGTGATTTAGTTTTAGAATATTTTTCAACGCCGAGAACCTCGATCAAAGATTAAAAAAGGTGTAAGGGTCACAATGGTGAAAAACTAAAACGAGATATACCGGGCTAGCATTCGAGTTACAGGAACAAGGGCCAAACCAACCACTCAAGAATGGAATCATCGAGCGAAAACATTTGACAACCGCATGGAAGCAGCTTTTCTTGCCACCAGACCTTTCTCCATCAATTAGGAATCTGATGTCGTCACTAAATACGTTCCTTAAATTGTAGCCAGTGTTTGAGTGTTTATTTTTTGGTAACTAATCCGCATATATATCACCTTTGCTCTTGATTTTCTTGACTGTATATCTCTTAAATGTCAACATATACACGTGTGATTTAGTTTACGAAGATTTTTCAATGCCAAGAACCTCGATCAGAGAGTAAAAAAGGCGTATGGTTCACAATGGTGTAAAATAAAATGGGATATACCGGGCTAGGATTCGAGTTACAGGAACAAGGGCCAAACCAACCACCCAAGAATGGAATTGTTGAGCGAAAACACTTGACAACCTCCTGGAAGCAGCTTTTCTTTCCAACAGACCTTTCTGCATTAATTAGAAATCTGATGCCGTCACTAAACACATTCCTTAAATTGTAGCCATTTTTTGGGTGTTTATTTTTTGGTGTCTAATCCGCATATATATCACCATTGCTCTTAATTTCTTGACTGTATATCTCTTAAATGTCAACATATACATGTGTGATTTAGTTTACGAAGATTTTTCAATGCCGAGAACCTCAATCAGAGAGTAAAAAAGGCGTGAGGTTCACAATGGTGTAAAACGAAAATGGGATATACCGGGCTAGTATTCTAGGTACAGGAACTAGGCCCAAACCAACCACCCAAGAATGGAATCGTCGTGTGTAAACACTTGACAAACTCCTGGAAGCAGCTTTTCTTACCACCAGACCTTTCTCCATCAATTAGGAATCTGACGCCGTCACTAAACATATTCCTTAAATTGTAGCTATTTTTTGAGTGTTTATTTTTTGGTGTCTAATCCGCATATATATCACCATTGCTCTTGATTGGCTGTTTATCTATTAAATGTCAACATATTCACGTGTGATTTAGTTTTCGAAGATTTTCAATGCCGAGAACCTCGATCAGAGAGTAAAAAAGGCGTAAGGTCCACAATGGTGTAAAACAAAAATGGGATATACCGGACAACGATTCGAGTTACAGGAACAAGGGCAAACCAACCACCCAAGAATGGAATCGTCGAACGAAAACACTTGACAACCTCCTGGATGCAGCTTTTCTTGCCACCAGACCTTTCTCCATCAATTAGGAATCTGATGCCGTCACTAAACACATTCCTTAAATTGTAGCCATTTTTCGAGCGTTCATTTTTTGGTGTCTAATCCGCATATATATATCACCATTGCTCTTGATTTTCTTGACTGTATATCTCTTAAATGTCAACATATACACGTGTGATTTAGTTTACGAAGATTTTTCAATGCCGAGAACCTCGATCAGAGAGTAAAAAAGGCGTATGGTTCACAATGGTGTAAAACGAAAATGGGATATAACGGGCTAGGATTATAGTTACAGGAACTAGGGCCAAACCAACCAACCAAGAATGGAATCGTCGAGTGTAAACACTTGACAACCTCCTGGAAGCAGCTTTTCTTACCACCAGACCTTTCTCCATCAATTAGGAATCTGATGCCGTCACTAAACACATTCCTTAAATTGTAGCCATTTTTTGAGTGTTAATTTTTTGGTGTCTAATCCGCATATATATCACCATTGCTCTTGATTTTCTTGACTGTATGTCTCTTAAATGTCAACATATACATGTGTGATTTAGTTTTCGAATATTTTTCAATGCCGAGAACCTCGACCAGAGAGTAAAAAAGGCGTAGGGTTCACAATGGTGTAAAACAAAAATGGGATATACCGGACTAGGATTCGATTTGCAGGAACAAGGGTCAAACCAACCACCCAAGAATGGAATTGTCAAGCGAAAACACTTGACCGCCTCCTGGATGCAGCTTTTCTTGCCACCAGACCTTTCTCCATCTATTAGGAGTCTGATGCCGTCACTAAACACATTCCTTAAATTGTAGCCATTTTTGAGTGTTTATTTTTTGGTGTCTAATCCACATATATATCACCACTGCTCTTGATTTTCTTGACTGTAAATCTCTTAAATATCAACATATGCACGTGTGATTTAGCTTACAAAGATTTTTTAATGCTGGGAACCACGATGAGAGAGTAAAAAAGGCGTATGGTTCACAATGGTGTAAAACTAAAATGGGATATACCGGGCTAGGATTCGAGTTACAGGAACAAGGGCCAAACCAACCACCCAAGAATGGAATTGTTGAGCGAAAACACTTGACAACCTCCTTGAAGTAGCTTTTCTTTCCATCAGACCTTTATCCATCAATTAGGATTCTAATGCTGTCACCAAACACATTCCTTAAATTGTAGCCATTTTTTGTGTGTTTATTTTTGGTGTCTAATCCGCATATATATCACCATTGCTCTTGATTTTCTTGACTGTACATCTCTTAAATGTAAACGTATACACGTGTGATTTAGTTTACAAAGATTTTTCAATGCTGATAACCTCGATCAGAGAGTAAAAAAGGCGTATGGTTCACAATGGTGTAAAATAAAATGGGATATACCGGGCTAGGATTCGAGTTACAGGAACAAGGGCCAAACCAACCACCCAAGAATGGAATTGTTGAGCGAAAACACTTGACAACCTCCTGGAAGCAGCTTTTCTTTCCAACAGACCTTTCTGCATTAATTAGAAATCTGATGCCGTCACTAAACACATTCCTTAAATTGTAGCCATTTTTTGGGTGTTTATTTTTTGGTGTCTAATCCGCATATATATCACCATTGCTCTTAATTTCTTGACTGTATATCTCTTAAATGTCAACATATACATGTGTGATTTAGTTTACGAAGATTTTTCAATGCCGAGAACCTCAATCAGAGAGTAAAAAAGGCGTGAGGTTCACAATGGTGTAAAACGAAAATGGGATATACCGGGCTAGTATTCTAGGTACAGGAACTAGGCCCAAACCAACCACCCAAGAATGGAATCGTCGTGTGTAAACACTTGACAACCTCCTGGAAGCAGCTTTTCTTACCACCAGACCTTTCTCCATCAATTAGGAATCTGACGCCGTCACTAAATATATTCCTTAAATTGTAGCTATTTTTTGAGTGTTTATTTTTTGGTGTCTAATCCGTATATATATCACCATTGCTCTTGATTGGCTGTTTATCTATTAAATGTCAACATATTCACGTGTGATTTAGTTTTCGAAGATTTTCAATGCCGAGAACCTCGATCAGAGAGTAAAAAAGGCGTAAGGTCCACAATGGTGTAAAACAAAAATGGGATATACCGGACAACGATTCGAGTTACAGGAACAAGGGCAAACCAACCACCCAAGAATGGAATCGTCGAACGAAAACACTTGACAACCTCCTGGATGCAGCTTTTCTTGCCACCAGACCTTTCTCCATCAATTAGGAATCTGATGCCGTCACTAAACACATTCCTTAAATTGTTGCCATTTTTCGAGCGTTCATTTTTTGGTGTCTAATCCGCATATATATATCACCATTGCTCTTGATTTTCTTGACTGTATATCTCTTAAATGTCAACATATACACGTGTGATTTAGTTTACGAAGATTTTTCAATGCCGAGAACCTCGATCAGAGAGTAAAAAAGGCGTATGGTTCACAATGGTGTAAAACGAAAATGGGATATAACGGGCTAGGATTATAGTTACAGGAACTAGGGCCAAACCAACCAACCAAGAATGGAATCGTCGAGTGTAAACACTTGACAACCTCCTGGAAGCAGCTTTTCTTACCACCAGACCTTTCTCCATCAATTAGGAATCTGATGCCGTCACTAAACACATTCCTTAAATTGTAGCCATTTTTTGAGTGTTAATTTTTTGGTGTCTAATCCGCATATATATCACCATTGCTCTTGATTTTCTTGACTGTATGTCTCTTAAATGTCAACATATACATGTGTGATTTAGTTTTCGAATATTTTTCAATGCCGAGAACCTCGACCAGAGAGTAAAAAAGGCGTAGGGTTCACAATGGTGTAAAACAAAAATGGGATATACCGGACTAGGATTCGATTTGCAGGAACAAGGGTCAAACCAACCACCCAAGAATGGAATTGTCAAGCGAAAACACTTGACCGCCTCCTGGATGCAGCTTTTCTTGCCACCAGACCTTTCTCCATCTATTAGGAGTCTGATGCCGTCACTAAACACATTCCTTAAATTGTAGCCATTTTTGAGTGTTTATTTTTTGGTGTCTAATCCACATATATATCACCACTGCTCTTGATTTTCTTGACTGTAAATCTCTTAAATATCAACATATGCACGTGTGATTTAGCTTACAAAGATTTTTTAATGCTGGGAACCACGATGAGAGAGTAAAAAAGGCGTATGGTTCACAATGGTGTAAAACTAAAATGGGATATACCGGGCTAGGATTCGAGTTACAGGAACAAGGGCCAAACCAACCACCCAAGAATGGAATTGTTGAGCGAAAACACTTGACAACCTCCTTGAAGTAGCTTTTCTTTCCATCAGACCTTTATCCATCAATTAGGATTCTAATGCTGTCACCAAACACATTCCTTAAATTGTAGCCATTTTTTGTGTGTTTATTTTTGGTGTCTAATCCGCATATATATCACCATTGCTCTTGATTTTCTTGACTGTACATCTCTTAAATGTAAACGTATACACGTGTGATTTAGTTTACAAAGATTTTTCAATGCTGATAACCTCGATCAGAGAGTAAAAAAGGCGTATGGTTCACAATGGTGTAAAACTAAAATGGGAAATACCGGGATTGGATTCAAGTTACAGGAACATGGGCCAAACCAAACACCCAAGAATGGAATCGTCGAGCGAAAACACTTGACAACCTCCTGCAAGCGGCTTTTCTTACCACCAGACCTTTCTCCATCAACTACGAATCTGATGCCTTCACAAAACAGATTCCTTAAATTCTAGCCATTTTTTGAGTGTTTATTTTTTGTTGTCTAATCCGCATATATATCACCATTGATCTTGATTTTCTTAACTGTATATCTCTTAAATGTCAACATGTACACATGTGATTTAGTTTACGAAGATTTTTCAATGCCGAGAACCTCGACCAGAGAGTAAAAAAGGCGTAAGGTTCACAATGGTGTAAAACTAAAATGGGATATACCGGGCTAGGATTCGACTTACAGGAACAAGGGCCAAACCAACCACCCAAGAATGGAATCGTCGAGCGAAAACACTTGACAACCTCCTTCAAGCGGCTTTTCTTGCCACCAGACCATTCTGCATCAATTAGGAATCTGATGCCGTCACTAAACACATTCCTTAAATTGTAGCCATTTTTTGAGTTTATATTTTTTGGTGTCTAATCCGCATATATATCACCATTGCTCATGATTTTCTTGACTGTATATCTCTTAAATGTCAATATATACACGTGTGATTTAGTTTACGAAGATTTTTCAATGCCGAGAACCTCTATCAGAGAGTAAAAAAGGCGTAAGGTTCACAATGGTGTAAAACTAAAATGGGATATACCGGGCTAGGATTCGAGTTACAGTATCAAGGGCCAAACCAACCACCCAAGAATGGAATTGTCGAGCGAAAACACTTGACAACCTCCTGGAAGAAACTTCTCTTGTCACCAGACCTTTCTCCATTAATTAGGAATCTGATGCCATCACTAAACACATTCCTTAAATTGTAGCCAATTTTTAAGAGTTTATTTTTTGGTGTCTAATCCGCATATATATCACCATTGCTTTTGATTTTCTTGACTATATATCTCTTAAGTGTCTACATATACACGTGTGATTTAGTTTACGAAGATTTTTCAATGCCAAGAACCTCGATCAGAGAGTAAAAAAGGCGTAAGGTCCACAATGGTGTAAAACTAAAATGGGATATACCAGGCTAGGATTCAAGTTACAGGAACAAGGGCCAAACCAACCACCCAAGAATGTAATCGTACAGCGAAAACACTTGACGCCCTCCTGGAGGCAGCTTTTCTTGCCATTAGACTTTTCTCCATCAATTAGGAATCTGATGTCGTCACTAAACACATTCCTTAAATTGTAGCCGTTTTTTGAGAGTTTATTTTTTGGTGTCTATTCCGCATATATATCAACATTGCTCTTGATTTTCTGGACTGTATATCTCTTAAATGTCAACATATACACGTGTGATTTAGTTTACGAAGATTTTTCAATGCCAAGAACCTTGATAAGAGAGTAAAAAAGGCGTAAGGTTCACAATGGTGTAAAACTAAAATGCGACATACCGGGCTAGGATTCGAGTTACAGGAACAAGGGCCAAACCAACCACCCAAGAACGGAATCTTCAAGCAAAAACACCTGACAACCTCTTGGAAGCGGCTTTTCTTGCCACCAGACTTTTCTCCATCAATTAGGAATCTGATACCGTGACTAAACACATTCATTAAATTGTATCCATTTTTTGAGTGTTTATTTTTTGTTGTCTAATCCGCATATATATCACCATTGCTCTTGATTTTCTTGACTGTATATATCTCTTAAATGCCAATATATACACGTGTGATTTAGCTTACGAAGATTTTTCAATGCCAAGAAGCTCGATCAGAGAGTAAAAGAGGCGTAAGGTTCACAATGGTGTAAAAGTAAAATGGGATATTTCGGGCTAGGATTCGAGTTACAGGAGCAAGGGTCAAACCAACCACCCAAGAATGGAATCGTTGAGCGAAAACACTTGACAACCTCCTGGAAGCGGCTTTTCTTGCCAACAGACCTTTCTCCATCAATTAGGAATCTGTTGCCATCACTAAACACATTCCTTAAATTGTAGCCTTTTTTTGACTATTTAATTTTTGGTGTCTAATCCGCATATATATTACCATTGCTCTTGATTTTCTTAACTGTATATCTCTTAAATGTCAACATATACACGTGTGATTTAATTTGCGAAGATTTTTCAATGCCGAGAACCTCGATTAGAGAGTAAAAAAGGCGTAAGGTTCACAATGGTGTAAAACTAAAATGGGATATACCGGGATAGGATTCGAGTTACAGGATCAAGGGCCAAACCAACCACCCAAGAATGGAATCGTCGAGCGAAAACAGTTGACAACCTCCTAGAAGAAGCTTTTCTTGCCACCAGACCTTTCTCCATCAATTAGGAATCTGATGCCGTCACTAAACACATTCCTTAAAGTGTAGCCATTTTTTGAGTGTATATTTTTTGGTTTCTAATCCGCACATATATCACCATAGCTCTTGATTTTCTTGACTGTATATCTCTTAAATGTCAACATATACACGTGTGATTTAGTTTAAGAAGATTTTTCAATGCCGAGAACCTCAATCAGATAGTAAAAAAGGCGTAAGGTTCACAATTGTAAGTCCCAAAACCGAGATCATATTGATATCGCACAACTCCTAAGGTGGCGGAATCACACAAACAAGTTGCAAAGAAATAAAGAGATGAAGAAGGATGATTATCTATTCCAAAAGATTCAAATCTTGCATATAAAGCTTTGTCAAATACAAGATCTACCAACAATCACCCACCATGCACCTAATACATCACTTGCTATTTAGAGAAGGGAATAGGGAGGATGCTCCCTAAACCCTAGGCCCATGACTACCCAAATAAGCCCAAAACCAACAATTAACCCAATACTCCTACTAATCCACTAATTTACTTATCCATAAGCCTTTAAGGGCCTAACTATCTCCCCTAGGTTTATTGGATAAGTAAACGTATCAAACCCTTGGATCATGTGGACCTGGTGGAGGATCAGCAAAGAGATAATTCTTCAAGATGTTGGCAGCAACACTTGTCCAAGATTTGGCACATTCCTCACACTTTTCGCTGGTTCGGATTTGATGACTTGTAAGAATCATGATGTCTTCTTCATGAAAACTCATCAGGTCGTAAGAATTAGGGATCTTGATGGACTGTTCTTCAGTAACTACGACAGCTTCGGCCATTTTAGGATCATAGGCCCAGAACTTGAACTTCTTCAGTATTCCTTTCTCAAATTTTCTTGTAAGAGGAATGATCTTCTCTTTATGAGTGGGAGGCCAGATGATTGATTTGACAGTCCTTCTGGTGAAATAATCACGAACACCAGGATTTCTTCTCACTATTGGCTCAGCAGTCTTCATAGTCGCAAAGTTTGTTCTCACTTCCTTTTCAAGACGTAAGTGGAATGCCCAACCTCTGCCTTTCTTGCTTAGATCTGGATCATAGTAAGGAGCACGTAATAGTGTCTTCAAGTCAATCTGAGTCCAAGATTCAAATTGACTTTCTTTGCCATAATATTCCCTATGCCCACTCTTTCGAGTAATCAACCACATCTGTTTGTCTAGTTCATACCTCCAACATGCCACTTCTGTCGGGCCTTGTCGAGGGATCCTTTAGCAGAATGTTTTCATCCAGAGGATTCATATCTTGATTCTTTATCACCAGCAACTATTTTTTACTTTGTTTTTCTTTTTCTTTCTCCTCTCGCCTCTTCTTGGATTTGCTGCTTAACTTCTTTAGTTTAGCAGCCAAATAAGCTTCTAATGCTGCTGCACGCTCAGCTTCAGCTGCTGCTCTTTGCTCTGGAGTTTGTTCGGTTCTGCCCACATAAAACTGTTCATCTTCTTTATCCACAAATTAATTTCCAAATTTCTTCTCAAGTTTTGCCTTTAGATCATAAACAGTTGACATCAACATCCCTACATCACCCTGTAGCTGATCTATGGTGAGATCTCTGTTAGTAAGTTGAGATTATAGTGAAGTGATCTGAGCTTCTTTCAATGTAGCGTCTTGTTGGAGAGAAACAATCTGAGCATTCTTTAGCTATGCATCTTGTTCCAGTACCACTACATGCCTTTTCAATCTCTTAGCATATTCATCTTCATCACTATCGCTGTCGCTCTCCAAGTCTTGTCTCTTTTCGCTTGCATATCGAAATGCTGCTTCATTATGCTCAGCTGTATGAGTGCCACTAGAACTTCCTGCTTCAAAATGAATACCACCACTTGAACTACCTGGCTGTGAGGGGTGGTTTCAAAATCGAAGTTGAAATCATACAAGTCTGGGTCCTCAAGGTTTGTTTTCTTCGATGCATCAGTTGTTGGTGGATCAGGTTTAGGATCAATGATAGGAGTGGACTCAGGGGCAGTCGAAGGCCCAAAAAGAGTGTCTTCAGCTGCGGTGTCGGTTCTTTGTTTCTTTTGAGTTGATTCTTCAGTAACATCAGCAGTTGTTTCTTGAGTGTCAGTAGTGGAGACGGATGGAGGGATTCTATCACCACCCTTTAAGCTTTGAAGTAAAGCTGCTAGATTCTCAGAGGTCATCGGCACAGGCTGACGAACGACATCTTCTTCCTTATCAGACATCACTATTTCCACTTCTCTTTCGGAATCTGTTTCTTCACTCCAGTCTGTCTCTGATCAAAGAATCAACTAAAAGAACTTCATCTTCATCATCATTTGCCTGTTGTACTTGCTGCATGAGCTGTACATCATGCTCTTCTGCTATTTGTGCATTGATTGGAGGCGGAACTAGAGCAACAGGGACGAATGGAGGAGCTGGTGCAGCAGGAGCTCCTTGCACAACATCGGCAAACCTCCCATGCTTCTCAAGTGGAAACCTCGCCTCGAAATTATGATGCTTGGCTCTCTTATTTCTACATGCGTTCTCAAAACATCCTGGCCCCATTGGCTTCAAATTGATGAAATTCGGGCCCTTGACTAACGTTGGGTATCGATCAACAAGAATCATCTGAATGAACCTTGGATATAGCATGAAAATCTTCTTTTTCAGGTCATCGAGAATTTTCTTCATATTATTTAAGATGAAAGCTGAAAAATTGTAATCCCATCCATTCACTAATGCCACAATTGCAAATGTTTGCGTTTTGTTTAGCAGATCCCATCCACCCTTGTTTTCAGCAATACACTGAAGGAAAAAGTGAACTAAAAGCCTCCAATATGGTGGGAATAGTTTCTTTAGGACAGTTGGATAACCACCTTCATAGCTCATCCTTCTTAATGCAGCTTGAACTCTAGCTTGATCATATAATGTAGGATGATGCGGCTGATCTCCCAGTCTTAACACTTCTCGTATTGTTGTCTCAGTCACGACAATCTTCGTCTTTTGCACTGTAGCTTCAATCGATCCTGCTCCTTGCCTGTTTATCTTTGCGGTATTCCAAAACGTATTAATGCAGCTATTGCACATGACAAGATTTGCTCTTAAAGCGTGCGTGAGAGGACAATTGTTCAATCCCCTTATTAGAGATCCAAATAGCTCTATTTGATATGCTGGAGGGTCTGACAAGTATCCCGCTTGATTATGAAACTCGTTTACTTCCAATTGTCGTTGATTTCCTTCTTTCATCATTGCACCAGCCATTTTCTGCACTAAGATGTCGTCGTTAGATCATTTTAACATTAAAGTCAACTTGTATTTAGATTAACGACGAGTCAATAAAATCAACACGTCGAAAATTCGAACATAAGTAGACATGTCATTAAAGCAGTCCAAACAGTCCAAAAGTTCATTTGAAAAGGTTCAAATCAAGGATCAGGTCAAAGGTCAAGTCAGAACTGGTTAAGGTCCGGAATGATGGGGTTCATCTCGGATGAACTTCTTCATCCGGAACGATATTCCGTCCAAAATCATCCGTGATGAAAATCTCCCTATCTGGAATCATCAGTGATGATGATCTCCCAGTCTGGAATCATCCTAGATTATCATCTCTGGTTCGAGATCTTCCGTAATGCTGCTTTGTAATCCGGAATGGTATACCTTCAGTCCGAAATGTATCCGAGATCGTCCGAAATGAGAGAAGTTGAGAGAGAATTTTAGTCCGAGATGATTCGAAATGTGTTTCGGACCTTTGTCCTTTTCACATTAAATACATCCGAAATAGGCTTATGGGTCAGGCCCATTTCGGATGCTTGGTCCGAAATGATGGGCCTGTTCAGGATTGACAAAGTCAATTCTTGATGGGTCCCATCCGAAACAGTGGGCCATCCAGATCCCTTTTTTTATTATTATTTTAATCAACTTTTCAAGATTAGCAAAATATCCCCTTCAAAATCAACGAAACGACCCACCGAGCACCTATTAGAAACTAATATAATAATAAGATAATAATATGAGGAAAATTATACTAACACTGGGGTATTCTAACACAGGTGTAGAATTGGGAGGACTGCCACAGGATCAAACGTTTTCGAGCTGATTAAGGAACACTTTTCAGCCCTTCGCTTACTTGGACTGGTCCATACGATTGTTAATACGCTTGTCCTCTTAAATCCAACGCTCAAACTTCAACTTTTAGCTTTGTGATACGCTTTTATGTAGAATTATACAGTAATATCCTTGTGTCCCATTCCAAGGTATACCCCGCGATCAAGGTAAGCACAACAGTTCATCGTAGTAGGTGAGTATACTGAGATCATCCTTTTTATTTTTCAATGCCAGACTTCCTGGTGAACAGGTCAGTACTTCCGTGCAGCAGAGAGACCAGAGAAGTTCTGACGAGGGTGAGACAAATACCTTTAACGGTACGGATTTGGCTTTAATAGCACACGAAATTCTCTTTTTTAGAGAGATTTCTTTTATTTTCAGGTTTTGGCCCTTTTGTGGCTCTTTTTCGAGATATCCTGACTGTGTCCAGGTCTGCATATAATCTGGATGCAACAGAGGGACAACCCTGATATCCTGGATGATTCATCAGCATAAAGACCCAAAACTTCAGATGTTGGCTATCTATCAACGCAGGATTTAAGACCATGAAATCATACACCGTTGTTCTGTTACCCACGAGATGTCAAGTCCATTATGTTTGTATCACTTTTGCCTCTTTTTTCTTTTCGAGCGTTAGTGTAAGTCCCAAAAACGGATCTAACACTGATATCAAACAATCACCAAGAATGGGCGGAATCCAAACTTGGTGAGATTCAAGTTTAACACGAAAATACAAAACACAAGAAATCAATAACTTGATTATATTGAACAAGAGCACACGGTTTCAGGAACCGTCTGGTACTCAAGGACTCAAAATGATAAGAAAAATAGGAATGTGAACAGCCAACCTAATAATGAACTAGGTTCACCCTATTTATAGTTACATAGGTGACCTAGTTACAGACTAGGCCAAGCCCACATGCACAATATTACTAACCAAACATGCCCAAATCACATAATAGTCCACATGGCTTATCCCAATATTATCTAACCCACTACAAGGCTAACCCCAAAAGCCTATAATTGTGTTTGCTAAACCTACACTATTATATGGCCTTACAATATCCCCCTAGGTTTATGTTGTCTTTATCAAACTGTTGTCTATCTCATGTCTCTATGGGAAGATACTTCATCTTTATATCTTCAAACTTGGGATCTTTGTTATTCAAAATCACGATCAGCTTTGCTTGAAAATCTTGTTGAAAAGAATGCAAGAGGAGGATTCTTATCAACTCTTTTCTTTGTCAATGTCTTCTATTTCAAGCAGGTTCACAGGTACTTCTTCAAATGTACTATCACTGTTAGATGATGACTCGTATCTGGTTCTTCTGACTCAGGCACCTCTTGTTGTTGTGATGCTTCATGCTTTATTAGCAGCCAACAACATCTCAATCTTCAACAACCCCTGTTTCTTGATTTAAATCAAATTCTGCATATGCTCAAAAAATTCACAAGCAACATTTCTAAACAACAGAGGGAAAGTACCATATGAACACTCGGTACATCCATGTATTTATACTCGGATTTCACAATTCAAATTTCATTCAATTTATGATGACCAATCAAATCTTCAAGAACGGTTAAATTTTTTTTAGTAAAACAAATAAACACTCTATTTTTGGATTTTTGATTTTATAAAAACTAACAAGATAAACTAAAACATAAATAAACAAAGAAATTAATTATACAATTACAGTTGCAATGGGATCAAATCACAGTGTTTCAGGCTAGACTACACTTATCAACACTAATTTACTTTGGGTGATCCGAGCGATTGCCAGTATGTTTGTCTACTTAAACTTATCTCCTTAGGCCTTTTTCATATAACAGTCTGCAATTGATTTATCATGTTTTCATTTTGATTTATATGAGCAATCAATTCAATCACAATCAAATCCTGGAATTTTGATCAGAATACGCTGTCATACGTGTAGTTTCCCTACCACATATTTCACAAGCCCGTTCTAGGATTCTGAAACCTTGACTAGGACTGGATTGAGAGAAGGACAGAATAAATCATTTGTAGAGATGGATAAAATATACAGATCAAATGAGTTTTCTCAGTTTGATATAGGTTTTTTCGGGTTTCTTTTGGGCACTAGAGGGCCTCTTTCGGGTGTAATTGATATATAGCGCGACAACGTACAACTAGGTCTTTGCTCACGCAAAACAGAAGCCGATGTTGCCTAGCACCTACAGGTCTTTGCTCACGCAAAACAGAGGAGATACACGAGTTGGTCAGAAAAGATTTCAGAACTAGAATGAAATTGTGTGTATCGAGACATCACACACACATTCAACTAGCCATATCCTAATTCCAAGTGACGTTCTTTCCTGAGGTCATAGAATAATGTTAGTGTTCTACACAGAACTAGTCAAAGAATCTAGCCATCAGGATAAAGCCTACCAACATATCACTCTAGAGTCAAACCATTTCAATATTGGTCTTACATGAGTCAACCTTAATCCACATAGTGAAATTATTTCATTTTCCATATTTGCAACAAAATATTTTTGATTTTTCTGTTTTTCGAAAGTTTTTGTATTTTCTCATTTTCTCGATTTACAGATATCTCAGGATATCCCCCTAAATTTGTGCGTAAATCTTATGCACAAATTTATCTAACAACGAAAACGTATGTACAAAGAGAAACACAAAAGAAAACGAAAATATTTTTGTTGTTTTGATTTAACTGTTCCATCATCAGATTTAAGACTAATCAAATATCAAAATTTAGAACATGAAATTCATATTTGTACCTTTTCGCTAATCTAGTCTTACTTTTCTTATACTCTTCAAACCAAACATATCAACTGTAAAGAAATATATATTTTGCAACAGTGAAATGTTACCCGTTATGTCTCTGGAACAACCGCTATCAACATCCAAGGATTGTCAAGAACTCCTCTTGGTTGTCCCTGAAAAGTAAGGAGATTAGTAAGACATTGGTACCCAGGCCATCGTGGTCCTGGGTATTCCTGAAGCATCAACGTAAGACACTTCTCGTAAACACATGCCCCCTTTTAATTCAAGGACTGGTGATGTTGCTGCTTTATGTTTTGCCTTCCAAACTTGTTTAGGCTTCTCTAATTTCTTAGTTGCCTTTGGCAAAACTGTTTTCTTGTCAACCTTGTTAGTTTTCACAACCTGTTTAGGTTTCAAAGCTTGTTTTCTTTTAGCTTTTGCAACATTCGTATCCCCATCAGATGGTTTAACCTGGGGATGCTTATTCATCATTGCCTTAGGCTTTTCAACCTTCATTGGCTTAGAATAAGATCGATCCCTAGATGTAACCTTCTGATGCTGTGTATAGTATGACACATAGGGACGATGTGTGCAGTTTCTTGCAATGTGACCGAGTATGCCGCAGTTGTAGCATGTTTGCTTCTTTACGTAAGGAGCATATCCCGATCCGTTCGATCCAGCTGATGAAGGATTTGAGTTATAAAACTTGTTGGATGATTTGTTTGCAGACTTTTCAGACCTTCTCCCCTACTTCTTATGTCTCTGTTTACAACAGTTAGTACATTTATTTCGTTTTCTAACTGTTGGCTTTGGAGGCACATATTTGTTTGAAGGGCCACTCAAAGCTGGCTTAGAAACAGCCTTTCTCACATATGGAGGGGCATCGGCAGACAAATTTGATGTTTTTGAACAAACATCGTTAACCTTTTGGCAAACAATATCATCCCCCTCAACCCAATTGTAACACCCCGTCCCGGAACGGGCCGGCGTGTCACTATAACAGTAGTCAGATCCAAAAACATAATTCCATTTATACTTAAATGTATTACAAGGCTTTACAGCTTAATGAACGATATCTAATCCATTACAATTATTTCTACCGTCTTTTCTAAACACTCGAGCACTCTTCCATATTTCGTCCCAGCTTGTCTTGATAACCTGACGTAAAGAAGAAAACAACAACAACAAAAACGTACGTCTGAGCAAAATTTCGAAAGTTTTGCCCAGTGTACGGATAGAGGAAAACAAAAAGCTTATTTTATTTTGATAACCGGATGGAACTTGATGATGCAAATAACTTAATTTCATAATCATATCTTACGGATGTACCCATGAGCAAACTGAAAACGTGACAATACACAGGTAGCTATTCCTGCATGTTTATCACACGAAATGGCAAGTTGGCATACCCGTTATCCATTTCCTGAAAACTTAAATCCTAGGATCTGATCCATACGCCTCCTAATATATGTACCACACTTGTACTTAAGAGACGCCGTGAACTAATCTCTCCGTCACGGATGGAGCACATGATGTCGATGCCGCAACAACATGCTCGTGGGACACTCCACGAGAAGCGATACTCAGGGTATCAGAGTACGAATGGTCTTATTCACATAACTTATAAAACTTATTTTCAGAACAGAACGGAACATATATTGGAACATGCGATAATGAGTACAACTTAACAGAAAAACTATCGCATGACATGAAAACTAAAATCAAGGAATTCAACGGACTGTCAAATGAATCAATAATCAAAGACGTGAGGAGTTTTAAAAACAAGACATAGTAATTTAAAACAATTTGACTTGAGTAACATAATACTTATATATCATATTAAACTTGTAACTTATTTACTTATAACTTATAAGTCTTAAGATATTTAACTTGTAACTTGTAAAATACGAATCTTTGGCGAGATTGAAAATATAAGAGTGGAACCAGTCATCAAGGTATGGTTATCAATCCTATCTTGACAATTTCGTCCCCAAAATGTGGTTTATTAAACGAAACAAGATAAAACCTTGACTTGTTAATAAGGAACCACTAGAGTAGGAAATGAAACTTGTATAAAATAAACCATTTTCTAAATAAATGATGTAAAACAAAACCTTTTCAAAACGTTTGTAACTTTAAACACATGTTTCATAACTTAATCTTAATACGGAATCTATAACTTATTTCATAACTTAGTCTTAATACGGAATCTATAACTTATTTCATAACTTAATCTTAATACGGAATCTATAACTTATTTCATAACTTAATCTTAATACGGAATCTATAACTTATTTCATAACTTAATCTTAATACGGAATCTATAACTTATTTCATAACTTAATCTTAATATGGAATCTATAACTTATTTCATAACTTAATCTTAATATGGAAACTTAATTTCAGGAACGACATCAATCAAAAGAAAGGGATTCTATCCGTACCCAACGGACATAAATCGACAGAAAGGGTTCTTATAAAAACGACATAAATCGAAAGAAAGGATTCTACCCGTACGATATATCAGAATTGACAGAAATCGAAAGAAAGGAATCTACCCGTATGATATATCAGAATTGACAGAAATCGAAAGAAAGGAATCTACCCGTACGATATATCAGAATTGACAGAAATCGAAAGAAAGGAATCTACCCGTACGATATATCAGAATTGACAGAAATCGAAAGAAAGGAATCTACCCGTACGGAACTTATAACTTATACTTAGATCTTAATACGGACTTTAAAATCAGAAATGATATACTTGTATCAAATGAAGTAAATTGAAAGAAAGGAACCTATCCGTACCTTAAAATTTTCCAAATGATGCTACCTTGTTTCCAATTGTAGATTCATACGGACAGAGTTTAGCTTACTGATTATCCTCTTAACCTAATTTGCACACAAACTAGGTAATTAACTAATACAGCTTTTACGATAACTCACGAGATTAAACCTTCACAACAAATGACAAAGTGCGATACTTCATCCATCGAATTAACGATGATCCATCGAATTAACGACGAACGACAAAGTACGATACTTAAACATCCAGCGGATTCACAACTAAGGACGGAGTATAGTCCGTTTTCGGACAGCACTCAAACATCCCGTCGAAATCACGACGAATGACAAAGTATAAGCCCAATTTGAGCAGCACTTAAACATCTATCGGATAGTTCAAATCGATCGGACAATGAATCGTAGCAGCGATTGAGTTAATACCCTGATTGCGGCAGCACTTCGTGAATTAGTGTGTGTTGTGAACTGATTTAACTATAACTCGACGTCAATTTAGAAATTGAGCGTCGTTTGAACAGTAGAAATCGAATGCCAATGTCTGCTATTTATACTCGAAAATTGACATGCCTACCTACTTGCTTGACATGCCTACCTACCTGCTTGATTGACATGCCTACCTACTTGCTTGACATGCCTACCTACCTGCTTGACATGCCTACCTACCTGCTTGATTGACATGCCTACCTACTTGCTTGACATGCCTACCTACCTGCTTGACATGCCTACCTACCTGCTTGACATGCCTACCTACCTGCTTGATTGACATGCCTACCTACTTGCTTGACATGCCTACCTACCTGCTTGACATGCCTACCTACCTGCTTGACATGCCTACCTACCTGCTTGACATGATTACTCTCGCTTAGCTTAATTAATCTTGCTTAACTTAATTAATCTTACTTAACTTACTTAATCTTGCTTAGCTTAATTAATCTTACTTAACTTAATTAATCTTGCTTAGCTTAATTAATCTTGCTTAACTTAATTAATCTTGCTTAGCTTAATTAATCTTGCTTAACTTAGTTAATCTTGCTTAGCTTAATTAATCTTACTTAATTGCTAAATATTCTATTTTAGGATCTCCCTGGTTACGAGTTCTAATTTCTAGATACAACGGAACTCGCATTAGTGTATTAACTCCATTCAACTTTAACGATGATCACTTGGGTGTTTCAATTAGGGTTTCCTATTGGACTATAAATCATAAGGGTTGTTTCCATTTTTGTTTTAAAATTTTCGGGTGTTACAAATCTACCCCTCTTAAAAAAAATTTCGTCCTCGAAATTATTGCATACCTATATATATATTAATAATCATACTTGAACGCGACCCACTATGATCAATAGTCATACTTGAAATAAAGCTAGAGTAAAAACAATGAAGATGACGAAATACTTATGTTCGAGACTACCATGAAGTGAAAAGAAAAGTTACTAACCGATGTATCGACTGATTGGACATCAAAATCCTAACCCAATGTCTACCCATTACCTCACAGGTCTTAACTTATGTTTAAGTTTTCTACAGGAAAGAGCCTTTGCTCTGATACCATAGCTGTAACACCCCGTCCCGGAACGGGCCGGCGTGTCACTATAACAGTAGTCAGATCCAAAAACATAATTCCATTTATACTTAAATGTATTACAAGGCTTTACAGCTTAATGAAGGATATCTAATCCATTACAATTATTTCTACCGTCTTTTCTAAACACTCGAGCACTCTTCCATATTCCGTCCCAGCTTGTCTTGATAACCTGACGTAAAGAAGAAAACAACAACAACAAAAACGTACGTCTGAGCAAAATTTCGAAAGTTTTGCCCAGTGTGCGGATAGAGGAAAACAAAAAGCTTATTTTATTTTGATAACCGGATGGAACTTGATGATGCAAATAACTTAATTTCATAATCATATCTTACAGATGTACCCATGAGCAAACTGAAAACGTGACAATACACAGGTAGCTATTCCTGCATGTTTATCACACGAAATGGCAAGTTGGCATACCCGTTATCCATTTCCTGAAAACTTAAATCCTAGGATCTGATCCATACGCCTCCTAATATATGTACCACACTTGTACTTAAGAGACGCCGTGAACTAATCTCTCCGTCACGGATGGAGCACATGATGTCGATGCCGCAACAACATGCTCGTGGGACACTCCACGAGAAGCGATACTCAGGGTATCAGAGTACGAATGGTCTTATTCACATAACTTATAAAACTTATTTTCAGAACAGAACGGAACATATATTGGAACATGCGATAATGAGTACAACTTAACAGAAAAACTATCGCATGACATGAAAACTAAAATCAAGGAATTCAACGGACTGTCAAATGAATCAATAATCAAAGACGTGAGGAGTTTTAAAAACAAGACATAGTAATTTAAAACAATTTGACTTGAGTAACATAATACTTATATATCATATTAAACTTGTAACTTATTTACTTATAACTTATAAGTCTTAAGATATTTAACTTGTAACTTGTAAAATACGAATCTTTGGCGAGATTGAAAATATAAGAGTGGAACCAGTCATCAAGGTATGGTTATCAATCCTATCTTGACAATTTCGTCCCCAAAATGTGGTTTATTAAACGAAACAAGATAAAACCTTGACTTGTTAATAAGGAACCACTAGAGTAGGAAATGAAACTTGTATAAAATAAACCATTTTCTAAATAAATGATGTAAAACAAAACCTTTTCAAAACGTTTGTAACTTTCAACACATGTTTCATAACTTAATCTTAATACGGAATCTATAACTTATTTCATAACTTAGTCTTAATACGGAATCTATAACTTATTTCATAACTTAATCTTAATACGGAATCTATAACTTATTTCATAACTTAATCTTAATACGGAATCTATAACTTATTTCATAACTTAATCTTAATACGGAATCTATAACTTATTTCATAACTTAATCTTAATATGGAATCTATAACTTATTTCATAACTTAATCTTAATATGGAAACTTAATTTCAGGAACGACATCAATCAAAAGAAAGGGATTCTATCCGTACCCAACGGACATAAATCGACAGAAAGGGTTCTTATAAAAACGACATAAATCGAAAGAAAGGATTCTACCCGTACGATATATCAGAATTGACAGAAATCGAAAGAAAGGAATCTACCCGTATGATATATCAGAATTGACAGAAATCGAAAGAAAGGAATCTACCCGTACGATATATCAGAATTGACAGAAATCGAAAGAAAGGAATCTACCCGTACGATATATCAGAATTGACAGAAATCGAAAGAAAGGAATCTACCCGTACGGAACTTATAACTTATACTTAGATCTTAATACGGACTTTAAAATCAGAAATGATATACTTGTATCAAATGAAGTAAATTGAAAGAAAGGAACCTATCCGTACCTTAAAATTTTCCAAATGATGCTACCTTGTTTCCAATTGTAGATTCATACGGACAGAGTTTAGCTTACTGATTATCCTCTTAACCTAATTTGCACACAAACTAGGTAATTAACTAATACAGCTTTTACGATAACTCACGAGATTAAACCTTCACAACAAATGACAAAGTGCGATACTTCATCCATCGAATTAACGATGATCCATCGAATTAACGACGAACGACAAAGTACGATACTTAAACATCCAGCGGATTCACAACTAAGGACGGAGTATAGTCCGTTTTCGGACAGCACTCAAACATCCCGTCGAAATCACGACGAATGACAAAGTATAAGCCCAATTTGAGCAGCACTTAAACATCTATCGGATAGTTCAAATCGATCGGACAATGAATCGTAGCAGCGATTGAGTTAATACCCTGATTGCGGCAGCACTTCGTGAATTAGTGTGTGTTGTGAACTGATTTAACTATAACTCGACGTCAATTTAGAAATTGAGCGTCGTTTGAACAGTAGAAATCGAATGCCAATGTCTGCTATTTATACTCGAAAATTGACATGCCTACCTACTTGCTTGACATGCCTACCTACCTGCTTGATTGACATGCCTACCTACTTGCTTGACATGCCTACCTACCTGCTTGACATGCCTACCTACCTGCTTGATTGACATGCCTACCTACTTGCTTGACATGCCTACCTACCTGCTTGACATGCCTACCTACCTGCTTGACATGCCTACCTACCTGCTTGATTGACATGCCTACCTACTTGCTTGACATGCCTACCTACCTGCTTGACATGCCTACCTACCTGCTTGACATGCCTACCTACCTGCTTGACATGATTACTCTCGCTTAGCTTAATTAATCTTGCTTAACTTAATTAATCTTACTTAACTTACTTAATCTTGCTTAGCTTAATTAATCTTGCTTAACTTAATTAATCTTGCTTAGCTTAATTAATCTTGCTTAACTTAATTAATCTTGCTTAGCTTAATTAATCTTGCTTAACTTAGTTAATCTTGCTTAGCTTAATTAATCTTACTTAATTGCTAAATATTCTATTTTAGGATCTCCCTGGTTACGAGTTCTAATTTCTAGATACAACGGAACTCGCATTAGTGTATTAACTCCATTCAACTTTAACGATGATCACTTGGGTGTTTCAATTAGGGTTTCCTATTGGACTATAAATCATAAGGGTTGTTTCCATTTTTGTTTTAAAATTTTCGGGTGTTACACCAATCCTCTATTATTACCTCATCTGCACATGAAGTAGACGCATCAGTAACATTCACACACTTAAAATCAGGGACTGGCCTTGTTGTTTCAATTTTGGACGTTGTGGGCTCAGTCACTGTTTCACTGCTTGATTCAGCTGAACCACCTGAGTTACATTCCTTTTGTAGTGGCTCTGCTGAATCCTATGCTGCTGAGTTAGCTGCTTCAGAAGACTCACAGCTGGATTCGCTAGATTCAACTGATTCCAATTTCTCAGAATCAGTTGCTTCAGGTGATTGACATTTGGAGTCAGATGGAGCAGGTGGCTCAGATTCTACTATTGTTGGTTCTGATTCAACTATTTAAGGTGATTCGTTACTAGACTCGGCTGAGTCAACTAACTCTGACTTTTCACAGTTAGCTGTCTCTGAGGAGTCACATGACGAATCAGATGAAGAAGTCGATTCATTTTGCTTGCTAGACCCATACCCTTTGATGAATTCAGCAAACTCATTCATCTTGCCAAACTCGAAGTTATTTGATTTTATTTTAGACTCTTCTTCTTGTTTTTGTGATTCAGGTAAATTTTGAGAAAAAAACTGACTCATTATCATCTAACACTTGAAAATGTTTGTCAATATTCGCATTTTCTCAAAAGTTAGAGTCTCAGTCTGTTTGGAAACCTCAGCAGGTTTGACAAATGTTTTCTTGTAGGGCCTGTTTTTCCAAAATGATTTCTATTTTATCAGGCCTTGTGATCTTTACTTTCCTAGATTTAACAGGCTCCACCTTCCTATCCCCGGGCTTCCCATATTCCATTTCAGGCAGATTATCTATCTCCTCTTCAGTCATGGGAAGTGAGGTGTAATTGTGATTGTATGGTGGAGGTATGCATACAAATCCTAATCCTTTGTTCCTCACTTCCTTTTTTGCTATATTTTAACTGTTGATTAATCATTTTCTCAACTTTCTCACTAGACACGTCAAACTTTTTAAATTTAAACTCTGTGTTTTCAAAAGTTGATTTTAAATTATCAAGTTCAACAGTTAATTTTTCAGATAATTCTTTGAAGTGGAGATATCTACAATTTGCTTCACTCAGGTCGTTATGCAACTTACGGATATCAAGCTTTTGCGCCTCCACCATATCCTTGTACCCGTTCAGTTTCTTTTTAATTTAATAATTATTAGATCTTGTATACTGAAATTGCATAACGAGCGAGTCTGCTTGCTCTTTGAACCCTTTAACCTTTTCCCCACATTTAGGAGCACAGCAGATATCGTCTACACATACCTCTTTGATCGTGGGAGTGAAGTCATGAATTTGAATGCCTGTACAACAACCTGATTCTGAATTTTGTGATGAATCAGCAGAAGTGGATGAGCAAACTGCAGCAGGCACTGGAGCAGTAGGAGTAGGAATGGGTGAGCAAACTGCATCAGATGTGTTGCCTTGAGTAGACTGCTTGTTAGCATTGTCATATGATTTGATGAGTGAGATCAGCTCATCCGATTTCATTTTGTAACAGTAGCATTCTGTTGCTCGTGTGAGTAGACACCACCATCTCTGCCTTCCTCCATTTTAGAGAGCAGTTCAGCAAACCGGCCTGTAAGTGCTTGTATAGATTCACCATATGAGTATCTGAATCTTTGGAGTTCCTGCTCAAGCATCTCTCTCTTAAAAGACATTTTTAAGATGTGATCCCCCGAAAATGTGATCCCCCGAAAATGGGCGTTTTACCGAAACGGAGTGTTAAAACCGTAGCCCCACACTTGTACAAGTCGCACAAAGCGAGAACCCGTGTACTCGCTAACTCAAACCCTTTGCCACACGTACAAACCAGCTTCCTGTACCACGCCTCAAAATCTGTTACAAATCGTTTCACCAAAACAAACTATTTATTTATTTATTATTATTATTACTATTTTTTTAATATACTAAAACCTTTTTTCTTTTTTCTTTTTTTAATAGAAACCCTAAAATCAATATTAATTATTATTATTATTATTATTATTATTATTATTATTATTATTATTATTATTATTATTATTATTATTATTATTATTATTATTATTATTATTATTATTATTATTATTATTATAACTGATGATTTGGTTATGATTATCTAATAATTATCAGTAATGAAATAAATCCTAAACAACTAATACCAAACGTCACAATCAGAAGGTTTGAAAATCAAAACACTGTTGCTGCTTTCTTTCGCGACACCAACTGTCACGAAAAAAATTCTTTCTCCTTTGGTTTTCCTTTCGCGACACAGATGTTGTCTTCTTCGTTCAATATGAACCCAAAGCAAAAGAAGCTTATTGATTCTTGGTGAAGCAGCGATGAAGATGATTAGATTTATCACCGGACAGTAGACAGTAGCGGTGGTACACGAAGCGATACAATGGACGATGGTGGTGTAGTGGTGAACGACCGGTGTTCGGAGGTTGAAGACGATGGACCGGAGGTGATTATGAATGATGTAGGAGATGAACAATGGAGATAACGATAGTATGATCAATGATGTTGCTGGTTGATGAAGGTGGTCGATGATGACGATGGTTGAAGGTGGTCCGACGGTAGGTTGATGTGGAGGAGGGTGTGCGGTGGTGACAGAGATGATGGATGGAGGTGATGACGTGATGGTGTTGTAATGGATCGGTGTTGATCGAAGAAGATAATCGCACAAGCCAAAGATAATCGCACAATATCCCGTAGTCGCACAATTTTGTTAATCGCACAAGAACCAAAGTCGCACAAATTTTGTTGAAGATGATGACAGAATGGAGCTGGATGAATGATATGCAATTTCGAAAGTCAAAGTGAGCAATTTTTTTTTTTTGTTTGTTTTTTTCTTTTTTAATTAATTAGATTTCAAATTTCTAAAAACACTTTGAATATCCGAGATTTTTGGAAAGTGATAATCTTTTCAAATCAAGATAATTATCTCAGGATATTTTTCGGAATATTTGAAAAGGTTTTCAAATCTTTTAAAATATTTAAAATAAAGTATATCTTTCAAACGCCTTTACAAAGAATCAACACACCAAAATATGACTATTTTTCTCACAAAAATAGATGAACACTTTGAATACCGCGAAGAACACGAAAAACACCAACTCAAAAATTCCAGAAAACTTGAATGTTTGATATCAAACCGAGCCTAGAAATAGATTCTAAAGGCTCTGATACCAATTGTAGGTCCTAAAAACGTATCTTACACTGATATCAAACAATCACCAAGAATGGGCGGAATCCAAACTTGGTGAGATTCAAGTTTAACACGAAAATACAAAACACATGAAATCAATAACTCGATTATATTGACCAAGAGCACACGGTTTCAGGAACCGTCTGGTACTCAAGGACTCAAAATGATAAGAAAAACATGAATGTGAACATCCAACCTAATAATGAACTAGGTTCACCCTATTTATAGTTACATAGGGTTAACTAGTTACAGATTGGGCCAAGCCCACATGCACAATATTACTAACCAAACAGGCCTAAATCACTTAATAGCCCACATGGCTTATCCCAATATTATCTAACCCACTACATGGCTAAGCCCAATAGCTTATAATTGTGTTTGATAAAGATAAGCGTAAAGCTACACTGTTATATGGCCTTACAGTTAGACCTATCAACACATCGCAGTGGATCTAAATCTGTTCAGCATTGAAACCTTACATGTGTTAATCAAGCTCTTTATCACGAAAATTCATTTCATTTCCCAGCAACTTTTTCTCCCCCTAAATTTGTGCATAAGTAGAATACTTTATGCCCAAATTTACCAGATGAGACACATAAAAAACCCCTTTATTTATTATATACATTAAAGTGATTTTGATTTTTTTTTTGTTTTTTTGTTGAAGAAGTGCTCAGTCGGTGAAACGAATCATTTTCAAGAGGTCTACAAGCACATTGAACCTAGAGATACTGACAGGTTTTGTAAAAAGATCCGTCGTGTTAGCATCAGTATGGATCTGTTCAAGTTTTATCCCTTTTGTGGCTCTTTTTCGAGATATCCTAACTGTGTCCAGGTCTGCATATAATCCATGACATCACTCAACGGTTCAATCGAACGTGGAAAATAAGATCAAACCGAAAGAACAAAAAGAAATATTTCATTGAATAACTTAGTGTCGCTACTTAGATCGTACACAGTCTCAAGAACTGTCTGGTACGATCTTCAAGAACCTTGCACACAATCTCTAGGATTATGGTTCTCCTTTGGGGATTACATGATTACACAATAGGAGAGCTCTACCACTAATAATCTAGACATGACTATTTATAGGAGCCTCTACCCCATTGGCCCACATGGCCTAGCCCAAGCCCAAGCCCAAATGCTAATCTAAACCAAATAGACATAAATAAACGTAATAAAGATAAGCGTAAAACTCTTGGACCTAACAATCTCCCCCTAGTTTTATGCTCTCTTTATTACGGTTTAGACGATCTCCAATCTTGGGTCTTCTCCTTTAGTGGCCTAGCAGTGAACAAGCCCATCAACGTATCTCAGATGAAAAGGTTATGAATGTCATGTCGGACGAATGACGGAGATCTCGGATGATGACTGATCATCTCGGATGAAATTTATGAAGATGAAAATAACTCGTGATGATGTCTCGCTTGAATCTTGTTAATCTTGGATGATTGCGGATAATTGATGGAGCGAAAAACTTGATCTCGGACGATGTCGGATCAGACGTGTTATCTCGGATGCAAATGTATTGATTCACTAACAAGAACACACGGATTCAAAGTGAATCGTCTGGTATTCAAGTCGCACAAAAACACCTTGTTGGTCCCGAATAAAAATGATTCTAACCCAATGAAAGTTCTTTAATTTCTGTTGTTGTAAATTGTGGACCAAATTTCAACTAAAATGCGAACAGGCTAAGATGCTGAATTCCGCTTCCTTAGGTTCACCCATGTACCCCAAGCCCAACGCTTTCATAATCCATATCAAGATGCTTTGAAGTGGGCCCAAATAAAAATAATCCAAAATGTGGAACCTCATTCGTTGCCCAAAAACAAAATTACCATCTACTCATTTAATGTGGCCCAACCGTCACCCATGATCCGAAATATGAGAATTAATTGTGTGGCCCATAAAACAATGCAACTTTAATTAACTGCCCAAGTTCATAAGTCCAGTTAAACATACCTGGCACTTTGAGAGCAAGACCAGAAATGGCCCAACATACCAAGAGATATATGCGACAACCTTATCAGCAACTTTTTGTCTCCACATTAGGCCCCACAAAAATTCTGCACCAATAACAAATCATTCTCCTCACTTTTTGACCTCTTCATCGCTTCCATTGATCATACACCTCATCTGACGGCTCACAATTACTAGGGATTTTTAATTCCCTGATTTGACATCCTATGGCAGCCGCCTAGGAATGTTCTCAACATTCTTTGCTGATGTCATTATCATTCATCATATTCATTAATTCAAAAACATCAACAAACATCTCCGGCGAACTCGGATAAAACTCATCATCACCGACCAACCTGCATATTACCATAGTCTTCTCCATCGTTTTTCACCGGTGTCGTTCTTCACCATACATCACGTCCAAACCTCCTACTCCGACGACGACTGTTCTCGGATCATCTTTCATCAACTTTCATCATTCACAGTAATCATCAACTCATTATCTTCATATCATTATTCAAAACAAAAACTTTTCGAGTTACTGTTTGTCATCTATTCTCCGTTCATACTCAACACCAATAATCACGACAACCTGCAACCTCTTCAATCACCAACTCCGGCGGCCACCCCCATCATCGTCTGTCTTCCGATCACCGTATCATCCATCTTCACCGGCTACTGTACCATCACCCTTCTCTTCTCCGACATCGCACTTGTTTCATCTCCGTCTCCATTTTACACCATAACAGTCTCCGTCTCCGATCATCTTCAACGTTCTCCAACAACCGTTCGACGAACATCACCATCTGAAACTTAACATCGTTCCACCATTGTTGTCTTTCACCATCGTTCACCATTTTCAACAATTACCAACCACCGTGTGCCACCAGCTCCAGCCGCTACTTCTGTTTTCCTCTCTCTCTTCTCAGCTCTCTTTCTGAAAAACGCACACAACTAGGTGTTTTCTTGACAAACTAAATGAAGAACAAATTCCCAGATCTGAAACAACTCATAACACACAGATCTGGTCTCCGTTTTACGTCTCTGGAAATCCCATAAAAACCTGTTTTGACGAACCGAGATCTCACTTTTGACGAACATTCATCCCCCGACACCGTGCAAAGCTTCTTCTTGTTCATCGAGCGATATCAAAACCGAGCCTTTGAAAGACTTCAATGGCTCTGATACCACTTGTTAGTCCCGAAACCGAGATCACAATGATATCGCACAACTCGTAAGGTGGCAGAATCACACAAACAAGTTACAAAGAAATAAATAGATGAAGAAGGATGATTATCTATTCCAAAATATTCAAATCTTGCATACAAAGCTTTGTCAAATACAAGATCTATCAACAATCACCCACCATGCACCTAATACATCACTTGCTATTTATAGAAGGGAATAGGGAGGATGCTCCCTAAAACCTAGGCCCATGACTACCCAAATGAACCCAAAACCAACCATTAACCCAACACCCCTACTAATCCACAAATTTACTTATCCATAAACCTTTAAGGGCCTAACAACAATAGTGTAAAACTAAAATGGGATATACCGGGCTAGGATTCGAGTTACAGGAACAAGGGCCAAACCAACCACCCAAGAATGGAATCGTCGAGCGAAAACACTTGACAACCTCCTGGAAGCAGATTTTCTTGCCACCAGACCTTTCTCCAACAATTAGGAATTTGATGCCTTCACTAAATCCATTCCTTAAATTGTAGCCATTTTTTGAGTGTTTATTTTTTGGTGTCTAATCCGCATATATATCACCATTGCTCTTGATTTTCTTGACTGCGTATCTCTTAATTTTCAGCATATACACGTGTGATTTAGTTTACGAAGATTTTTCAATGCCGAGAAATTTGATCAGAGAGTAAAAAAGGCGTAAGGTTCACAATGGTGTAAAACTAAAATTGGATATCCCGGGCTAGGATTTGAGTTACATGAACAAGGGCCAAACCAACCACCCAAGAACGGAATCTTCTAGCGAAAACACTTGAAAACCTCCTGGAAGCGGCTTTTCTTGCCACCAGACTTTTCTCCATCAATTAAGAATCTGATGCCGTCACTAAACACATTCATTAAATTGTAGCCATTTTTTGAGTGTTTATTTTTTGGTGTCTAATCCGCATATATATCACCATTGCTCTTGATTTTCTTGACTGTATATCTCTTAAATGTCAACATATACACGTGTGATTTAGTTTACGAAGATTTTTCAAGGCCGAGAACCTCGATCGGAGAGTAAAAAAAGCGTAAGGTACACAATGGTGTAAAACTAAAATGGGATATACCGGGCTAGGATTCAAGTTACAGGAACAAGGGCCAAACCAACCACCCAAGAATGGAATCGTCGAGCGAAAAAACTTGAAAACCTCCTGGAAGCGGCTTTTCTTGCCACCAGACCTTTCTCCATCAATTAGGAATCTGATGCTGTCATTAAACACATTTCTTAAATTGTAGCCATTTTTTGAGTGTCTAATTTTTGGTGTTTAATCCGAATATATATCACCATTGCTCTTTATTTTCTTGACTGTATATCTCTTAAATGTCAACATATACACGTGTGATTTAGTTTACGAAGATTTTTCAATAATGAGAACCTCGATAAGAGAGTAAAAAAGCCGTAAGGTTCACAATGGTGTAAAACTAAAATGGGATATACCGGGCTAGGATTCGAGTTACAGGAACAAGGGCCAAACCAACCACCCAAGAATGGAATCGTCGAGCGAAATCACTTGACAACCTCCTGGAGCAGATTTTCTTGCCACCAGACATTTCTCCAACAATTAGGAATCTAATGCCTTCACTAAATCAATTCCTTAAATTGTATCCATTTTTTGAGTGTTTATTTTTTGGTGTCTAATCCGCATATATATCACCATTGCTCTTGATTTTCTTGACTGTATATCACTTAATTTTCAACATATACACGTGTGATTTAGTTTACGAAGATTTTTCAATGCTGAGAACTTTGATCAGAGAGTAAAAAAGGTGTAAGGTTCACAATGGTGTAAAACTAAAATGGGATATACCGGGCTAGGATTTGAGTTACATGAACAAGGGCCAAACCAACCACCCAAGAACTGAATCTTCTTGCGAAAACACTTGACAACCTCCTGTAAGCGGCTTTTCTTGCCACCAGACTTTTCTCCATCAATTAGGAATCTGATGCCGTCACTAAACACATTCATTAAATTGTAGCCATTTTTTGAGTGTTTATTTTTTGGTGTCTAATCCGCATATATATCACCATTGCTCTTGATTTTCTTGACTGTATATCTCTTAAATGTCAACATATACACGTGTGATTTAGTTTACGAAGATTTTTCAAGGCCAAGAACCTCGATCGGTGTGTAAAAAAAGCGTAAGGTTCACAATGGTGTAAAACTAGAATGGGATATACCGGACTAGGATTCAAGTTACAGGAACAAGGGCCAAACCAACCACCCAAGAATGGAATCGTCGAGCGAAAAAACTTGACAACCTCCTGGAAGCGGCTTTTCTTGCCACCAGACCTTTCTCCATCAATTAGGAATCTGATGCTGTCACTAAACACATTTATTAAATTGTAGCCATTTTTTGAGTGTCTAATTTTTGGTGTTTAATCCGAATATATATCACCATTGCTCTTTATTTTCTTGACTGTATATCTCTTAAATGTCAACATATACACGTGTGATTTAATTTACGAAGATTTTTCAATGCCGAGAACCTCGATAAGAGAGTAAAAAAGTCGTAAGGTTCACAATGGTGTAAAACTAAAATGGGATATACAAGGCTAGGATTCGAGTTACAGGAACAAGGGTCAAACCAACCACCCCAAGAATGGAATCGTCGAGCGAAAACACTTGACAACCTCCTGGATGCAGCTTTTCTTGCCACCAGACCTTTCTCCATCAATTAGGAATCAGATGCCGTCACTAAACACATTCCTTAAATTGTAGCCATTTTTTGAGTGTTTATTTTTTGTTGTCTAATCCGCATATATATCACCGTTGCTCTTGATTTTCTTGACTGTATATCTCTTAAATGTCAAGATATAAACACGTGATTTAGTTTACGAAGATTTTTCATTGCCGAGAACTTTGATCAGAGAGTAAAAAAGACGTAAGGTTCACAATGGTGTAAAACTAAAATGGGATATACCGGGCTAGGATTTGAGTTACAGGAACAAGGGCCAAACCAACCACCCAAGAACGGAATCTTCTAGCGAAAACACTTGACAACCTCCTGGAAGCGGCTTTTCTTGCTACCAGACTTTTCTCCATCAATTAGGAATCTGATGCCGTCACTAAACACATTCATTAAATTGTAGCCATTTTTTGAGTGTTTATTTTTTGGTGTCTAATCCGCATATATATCACCATTGCTCTTGATTTTCTTGACTGTATATCTCTTAAATGTCAACATATACACGTGTGATTTAGTTTACAAATATTTTCAAGGCCGAGAATCTCGATCGGAGAGTAAAAAAAGCGTAAGTTTCACAATGGTGTAAAACTAAAATGGGATATACCGGGCTAGCATTCAAGTTACGGGAACAAGGGCCAAACCAACCACTTAAGAATGGAATCGTCGAGCGAAAACACGTGACAACCTCCTGGAAGCGGCTTTTCTTGTGTAACACCCCAAAACTTGTTTGGTATAATGATAAGTGAAAATAAACAAAGAATTTTACTGAGTTCATGAGATATGGCAATATGGTAGTTAGTTGTGGGAAAGCCTAAAATTAAACACTCTTTCAAAGAGAGGGGGTGTAATGTGTAAATAGTAATTAAAAGATTTTAATAATTAACAAATGCTGAAAAACACCCACATTTGGGGTTCTGGATTTCGATCAGAGCAGGGGGAAGAACAAGCAAACCCTAGTTTGCTAAATTCCATCAATTCACTTGAAATTTCAAGTAGAATCTAATGCATGAGCCCATATTTTCGAATATCTAACCCTAATTAGTGAAGTGGTAAGTTTTATTTTCTGAAGTTATGATTTGTAGCATGAGGGTTACAACCAATCTCGATTTCTTGTATAAAAATGTGGAGAATCTGAGTAAGGATTGCCTCCTAGAACAAGAATCATGTTGATTTTAGGTTGCATGAAAGATTGTAGTGAAAACCTACTTTGTGAAGTTGTGTTATGAATAGAAAGATCATAGGGATTTTAATCATATGTAATCTTGATATATGATCTTGATTGTAATACTTGAATGTTAGATAAAGTGATGTAGAATAAAAGAATTGTAAGTACTATCTTGATTATTGATGACATATAAGATGAACTAGTAAAAGCCATGCTTGAATACTTGTACATTATGTTTATTTAATGTGATGCACACTAAGTGTTTGATGAAATGCTTAAGAGAATAAATGTGTGAAATTCTAAAAGTTTGTGATAATATTTATCACTTGAAAATGAGAAATTTATGTAAATAATGGAACGAAAGTGTTGGACTAAATGAATGAATGCGTTCAATGTAGGCGTGAAAGAAGAAGGTTCCAACACTAGGAAGTCGGAAAGCTCACAAGATCGAGGTACGTTAGTATACGCCATATTTCTATTATGTTGACATATGTATAATAGTTTCGATTGTATTATGTTGAAATCGTGAAAATTGAAATCTATGATTGATTGGAAGTAAAGTTAGATCCGTCATAAACGGTTGATGAGAATGAATAAGATACGAAAGATAATGCATCATATCCGGTTCCTTCTAGTTGAACCGGGTATGGAAAGCTAAGTATGTAACGAATGAAAGCTTACTCAATCCGTCTAAACGGATTGAGGTGTAAGTATATGTAAAGAATATATTCGTTCATCACGAATGAATCGAATGAAAGTTATAGTAACAATACCGACACCCGTCGTTAGCGGGTAGGTTAAGAAAAGAATGTTAGTCTCTACATTGAGACGAGGATGTAATGAACCGTCTAAAGGTGGATAATGTGTTGGAAAGATGTAAGGCCGCGATCGAAATTAATTGGGTTATTATTTGTTCGTGTTGGTAATGAAATACTAACTCATTTGTTTATGTCGAATGTAGGTAAATCCTCATCTTAGGCGACTTGGCAATTTGGAGCGAGCATATGCACACAATATGATCATCAAGCGCTTCCGCTATTTTGTATAAATGTTTTGGGTCAAAAAGCTTGTTTGTATAGCCTTGTTAGTCGTTGCACTTTTTAACTATTGATGTTATGTTTTTAGTCGTGTCTAGTTGAACGGGTTGTAGACTTACTTGTTTGGTTGATGCTTAAAACAGGGATATGCTCGTCTTACGGGCGGGTCATGCCCAAATTTTGTTAAAATCATGCTTTAATGATATTAGTATTTTTATCTTTCATTTGAGAAAAGTTGGACATTTTAAAAGATTTTGTTTCTAGCTTTTTTTGGATGTCATTTCTACTAAACGCAAGTGCGGGCCTTACAAAACTTGTAACGACCGCTTTTCCGACTTTATAAAATAACTTACAAAGGTTATTTAAAGACTTCAAAATGACAACTTTAATACATAATTTTACAAAATTTGGGCATAACCCGTCCGTAAAACGAGTATACCCCTGTTTTAGTCCACAATCAAGACAATACCATTCTACAAGATACTACTTAAAACTAAAACATCAAATACTAAAAGGTGTGTTTACCAACAAATTGTACAAAAAGTATTTTGACCCAAAACATTAACATAAGCTAGCGGAAGCGCTTGGTAAGACATATTTTGATCACGTGCTCGCTCCAATTCGCCGAGTCGCCTAAATTGAGGATTTACCTACATTTAACAACAACTTTAAAATGTTAGTCATAATACTTATTTCACTTATTACACCAACCTTTTATTTTTAATTATTTGCATTCCTTTATATACATTCATTACTGTTACCCATTCGGTCACCCAATTAAATGGGTATGGCATATACTCTCGTAATGAGATTCAAGCATACCTCTTACGACCCGGTATCATCGGGTTAATAGCTTACAACATAAACATTTCGTTCCATCCGTATAACGGATCGAACTTCATACATCCCTTATTGCATTCATGACCACCCGTTCTAAACGGATAGTACCATATTCTTACTCGACCTAGTTCGACTCGAACCGGTCAACTTGCATAACTTAATGTAACCTTCATTAGCATAACCAAATCCGCAAGGGATTTGTTATCTTCTTACTAATCACTATAATCATTGTAACAAGGGTTGTTTTTCATAATATAAACAAATTTAAATAAGGTTTTGTATGCAATGGAACATACCTCGATCCTGTGAGCCTTCCGATTTCTTAGTACTTGAACCTTCTTCCTTCACACCTATATCAACACATCCATTCATTCGTTTAGTACCCCAAATTTCGTTCCATTATTATCCAAGTTACACATAATTGTTCTTTCAAGCATTTTATCAAACACTTGGCGGGTTTCGCATTTTCGGGACATTTACTTATCTAACTAAAACATCTTTTTAAGCTAGTTCCTTTAATCATTCAACAACAATCGACCAAGCTTTATCCTATATCAGTTTATCTAGTGTTTATACATCATAGACAAGGTTAATCATCAACAAATCACACATATATCAATACTTGATCATTCTACCCCTAGCAACTTCTTTGTCAAATGGGGTCTGGTCGATCGAACAAGAGCCAGGGGAAAACCCTAGCTTCACCAATTCCACAAAGAAATCAGTAGAGATCCAAAGAAATTGAAAGCACAATCAGGAAATTTCAATATGATTCGTAAGAATTGGTGTGTTCGGCCCCCCAAAGTTGAACAAATGAAATGGGAGCTAACCATTAGGTTATATCAGATCTGGCGCCGCACACAATTGTGTCGATTAAGTGACACAGCTGTGTGGACCATTAATGCTTGTTGCTGAGATCAGGGTGTGTGGCAAGGCTGACACAGCTGTGTGACATTGTACTCAGATAACCAACACAGCTGTGTCTGGGCAAAATTTCCACAAACTTCATACTTTTCTTGAGTTTTCCGCAACGAATCACCAACAAGCTTTCCAAAACTACAATATTCAAATAAAACACAATTAAATGTTGATTCAATCGCATTTGTAACAAGAAATATATAAAATGGGGGATGATATGTATTAATAATATGTATATTTACCGACATATCAATAATGAAAAGTAAAATTGATTGTAGTATGATAAAATGAGTTAACTATGATGAAGGAGAGTATGAAAATAAATCTAATAAATGAAATGAATGTTTTATGTAAATGGCGGACAATGTCAACGTGAATGATAATGTAGCGGCAAGAAATGATGACGAATGTAAGAGGTTGAGTTTAACACGTATGATAATAAATAATGAATGGAGTAAATATAGATTAAATTACTTCGATGCGTAAAAAGAATACGATTTGCTTAGTTTTGAGTAAGAGGCGAATATGTGCTAAATGAGAATCATACGAGCTTATTAGCAAAGGATATGTTGTAATTATGTTATATAGTTAACTTGAATGATATTTACTATTTGTAGAATCATGAAGCATTAGCATGTGAAAGTACGTGAAAGTGAATGTATATGTGTATTGTTAGAGGATTACGTAAATCGTATATATCGTACAATACGAGAATGAAATGTGTAGAATATTAATATTATGGCCTAACGTATTTAGAGGATTACATGTTCAAAAGTTTAAAGTGTGTAAGCAAGACAGTTGACCTTATACAAGTCAACAGTATAGGAATATCATGGAATGGCTATTAGACACAATGTTAAAGTAAAGAGTTAATGTGTTATGTATTAGGTGATTTACGTGTTATGCTTGATGATAGTTTAGTTGTATGGAATTGAAATGAGATAACTACTAATGAATGTCTCATTTACATGAAATTCTACTAACGAAAGTCGATTAACGTATGAATAGAAAGAAAGTGAAAAGTAGTATGTATGCTCACATAAGCTAATAATGTTACGAATGTAATAATATGTAAGGGTAGAAATCTTGTCAATTGATTCAAGTATGGATGGCGAACGGGGTAAGAGGAAGCAAAGAGGCAAGCATGAAGATGAACACTAAAGGTAAGTGGTTTCGCAATCACATCGAATTTATCTACATGAAGGCGTATACGTGTTGAATATTCGAAATTAAAGTGAAATATATAAATAAATGAGAAATGTTATGGTACGTTTTGTTGAAATTGTTGGCATAATGTTAAACCGATAAGACCTCCTTATAAGGGTAAATCGGTCATAGATTTTAGTTGAGAAGTTCTAAGGCGGACATGAGAACTTGGTAATGTTGATGAAAGGTATGGAAAGAATATTAGTTGAGATGTTAGCTTAAGACATTATGTGATATGTTCGAATTGAAAGTAAGTACAACGCGTACAACAATACTTATATACAATAAGTACTAAGTGTGATTAACTTTAAAAGGTCAAATCGTAGAAGTCAGTAAATAATAATTATTTACAAATTTTGGAAACATTAAGTAAGAAATGCAACGTGTAAGGTTGGATACTCATTAGTAAGAGATATGTTAGAGAACGTAGGTGAATTAACACCAAATACGGTAAACAATACGACAGAGGAATGAAAGGTATGGATGAAAATGTTCGTATCTGAGAAATGGATTCAACCATCTAAGGAATGAAAGGTTGGATCCGTAAGCAAGCACGGATCAAACCAGTAAGAATGAAAGGAAATAGATTAAAAGTTCGAATCCGTAAGTGAAGACGGATTAAACAAATAAGAATAAAAACTAAAAACGAAACTCAAATGAGTCATACGGGTCAAATGGCGATCGCCATTTGAACCCGGTATTTAACGTTCGATTTGTCAAGTTTTATGCTTATAGAGGGAGCATAAGTAGGGGCATGCAGTGTCGCAGTTTGGAAAGTATTAACCGTCACAAAGTATGAATAACTAATCAAGGGATTTGACTCGCGCCAGGTATGTATAAATGATTATATTTTAATAGGAGCTTAGGGCTCAACTAGAGAATGACGTGTCAAAATATAATAACTGATTCACATAAGTAAGAAGGTATTTACAATTAGACTTCCGAAAAGTGAAACGAAGTGAATGAAGTCCTTGCAAGTATGCAAGTATAAAATACGAACGTGTACCTCGATACGACCACAGTAAGTTAAGGGTGTTAGTCTGACCTTGAATGGTCAAACTACGAAGGTTGGCGAAATGACCAATAAAATGAAGGGATAGTATGTAAGAAATGGAATGTATGATATGTTTTAGCATGTACGTAAGAAAATTGTGAAAGAAAAATAGGCGAACAAATGCCATGTAGGACGCAATTATGAAAGGTTATGTGCTAACTATTCATTTATAGATAAATATGATGGAATTCTTAGTGAGATGATAGTAATAAAGCTAGTGGTAGGATGCTCACGAGTGGGAGCATATTTCATGAATGAATGAGACCAATTCTGATACGGAAGGTACATACAAGGAAGCGGATCGATCCGGCACGCGGATAACTAATCTATGCGATAAAGTCGAGGTTAGTATAATAAGTAGTTCATGCAAATAGCTAATAATAAAGTGCTGCGAAGGATTAAATTTTGAGGCTAAATTCAAGGTTGTAATTAGTTTACGTAACAGTAGTAACCGTAGAACGATGCTTTATGCTCATAGTAAGCATGAAGAAGTAATTAGGAAGAGGGTAGCTTTGTTTTAATACTACTAAATCATTAAATGTTTATAGTATGCGTATAATGATATGCTAAGCCCTCATATGAATAAGAAAGTAATTAGAAGAACGTTAGTAATGGGATTATAGGGTTTTCTCTTGGTTACAATAATGAATTATATCGTGTATGATACGTGAGTGGAATGAAATAAATCGAATTACTTTTGTTAGGAAATGTATGAATATGTTATGCTGAGTTAGAAAGATAGAAACAAGCCGTAAACATAGGCTTGTACGACCAATAGTATACATTTGAAATAAATTTCAATGAACGAACCGCTAGTGGTGATGTATGCTAGGAACTAGCATTATAAGGTGATAACGACACTAATAAGAGCTCTGGATCAGATTCTGACTTATATGCGATTACGGAAGTAATTCACTTAATTTAAGAACGGATGGACAATGCGTACAAATATGTTGTACATAGATTATACTTTTGCCAAGGTCCTGAATGCCTTTAGGTTGTAGTAAGTATCGTGAATGAATAGATTAAAAAGTAAGAGTAGAATTGGTCTAGTTAGAATGAGAAAGGTTTCGGGGACGAAACCTCTTTTAAGGGGGGTAGACTTGTAACACCCCAAAACTTGTTTGGTATAATGATAAGTGAAAATAAACAAAGAATTTAACTGAGTTCATGAGATATGGCAATATGGTAGTTAGTTGTGGGAAAGCCTAAAATTAAACACTCTTTCAAAGAGAGGGGGTGTAATGTGTAAATAGTAATTAAAAGATTTTAATAATTAACAAATGCTGAAAAACACCCACATTTGGGGTTCTGGATTTCGATCAGAGCAGGGGGAAGAACAAGCAAACCCTAGTTTGCTAAATTCCATCAATTCACTTGAAATTTCAAGGAGAATCTAATGCATGAGCCCATATTTTCGAATATCTAACCCTAATTAGTGAAGTGGTAAGTTTTATTTTCTGAAGTTATGATTTGTAGCATGAGGGTTACAACCAATCTCGATTTCTTGTATAAAAATGTGGAGAATCTGAGTTAGGATTGCCTCCTAGAACAAGAATCATGTTGATTTTAGGTTGCATGAAAGTTTGTAGTGAAAACCTACTTTGTGAAGTTATGTTATGAATAGAAAGATCATAGGGATTATAATCATATGTAATCTTGATATATGATCTCGATTGTAATACTTGAATGTTAGATAAAGTGATGTAGAATAAAAGAATTGTAAGTACTAGCTTGATTATTGATGACATATAAGATGAACTAGTAAAAGCCATGCTTGAATACTTATACATTATGTTTATTTAATGTGATGCACACTAAGTGTTTGATGAAATGCTTAAGAGAATAAATGTGTGAAATTCTAAAAGTTTGTGATAATATTTATCACTTGAAAATGAGAAATTTATGTAAATAATGGAACGAAAGTGTTGGACTAAATGAATGAATGCGTTCAATGTAGGCGTGAAAGAAGAAGGTTCCAACACTAGGAAGTCGGAAAGCTCACAAGATCGAGGTACGTTAGTATACGCCTTATTTCTTTTATGTTGACATATGTATAATAGTTTCAATTGTATTATGTTGAAATCGTGAAAATTGAAATCTATGATTGATTGGAAGTAAAGTTAGATCAGTCATAAACGGATGATGAGAATGAATAAGATACGAAAGATAATGCATCATATCCGGTTCCTTCTAGTTGAACCGGGTATGGAAAGCTAAGTATGTAACGAATGAAAGCTTACTCAATCCGTCTAAACGGATTGAGGTGTAAGTGTATTTAAAGAATATATTCGTTCATCATGAATGAATCGAATGAAAGTTATAGTAACAATACCGACTCCCGTCGTTAGCGGGTAGGTTAAGAAAAGAATGTTAGTCTCTACATTGAGACGAGGATGTAATGAATCGTCTAAAGGTGGATAATGTGTTGGAAAGATGTAAGGCCGCGATGGAAATTAATTGGGTTATTATTTGGTCTTGTTGGTAATGAAATACTAACTCATTTGTTTATGTCGAATGTAGGTAAATCCTCATCTTAGGCGACTTGGCAATTTGGAGCGAGCATATGCACACAATATGACCATCAAGCGCTTCCACTATTTTGTATAAATGTTTTGGGTCAAAAAGCTTGTTTGTATAGCCTTATTAGTCGTTGCACTTTTTAACTATTGATGTTATGTTTTTAGTCGTGTCTAGTTGAACGGGTTGTAGACTTACTTGTTTGGTTGATGGTTAAAACAGGGATATGCTCGTCTTACGGGTGGGTCATGCCCAAATTTTGTTAAAATCATGCTTTAATGATATTAGTATTTTTATCTTTCATTTGAGAAAAGTTGGACATTTTAAAAGATTTTGTTTCTAGCGTCTTTTGGATGTCATTTCAACTAAACGCAAGTGCGGGCCTTACATATTGCCACCAGACCTTTCTCCATCAATTAGGAATCTGATGCTGTCACTAAAAACATTTCTTAAATTGTAGCCATTTTTTGAGTGTCTAATTTGTGCTGTTTAATCCGAATATATATCACCATTGCTCTTGATTTTCTTGACTGTATATCTCTTAAATGTCAACATATACACGTGTGGTTTAGTTTACGAAGATTTTTCAATGCCGAGAACCTCGGTAAGAGAGTAAAAAAGTCGTAAGTTTCACAATGGTGTAAAACTAAAATGGGATATACTGGGCTAGGATTCGAGTTACAGGAACAAGGGCCAAACCAACTACCCAAGAATGGAATCGTCGAGCGAAAACACTTGACACCCTCATGGAAGCAGCTTTTCTTGTCACCAGACCTTTCTCCATCAATTAGGAATCAGATGCCGTCACTAAACACATTCCGTAAATTGTAGCCATTTTTTGGGTGCTTATTTTTTGGTGTCTAATCCGCATATATATCACCATTGCTCTTGATTTTCTTGACTATATATCTCTTAAATGTCAACATATACATGTGTGATTTAGTTTACGAAGATTTTTCAATGCCGAGAACCTCGATAAGAGAGTAAAAAGCCGTAAGGTTCACAATGGTGTAAAACTAAAATGGGATATACCGGGCTAGGATTCGAGTTACAGGAACAAGGGCCAAACCAACCACCCAAGAATGGAATCATCGAGCGAAAACACTTGACAGCCTCCTGGAAGCAGCTTTTCTTGCCACCAGACCTTTCTCCATCAATTAGGAATCTGATGCCGTCACTAAACACATTCCGTAAATTGTAGCCATTTTTTGGGTGCTTATTGTTTGGTGTCTAATCCGCATACATATCACCATTGCTCTTGATTTTCTTGACGATATATCTCTTAAATGTCAACAAATACACGTGTGATTTAGTTTACGAAGTTTTTTTATTGCTGATAACCTCGATCAAGGAGTAAAAAGGCATAAGGTGCACAATGCTGTATAACTAAAATGGGATATAACGGGCTAAGATTCGAGTTATAGGAACAACGACCAAACCAACCACCCAAGAATGGAATCGTCGAGCAAAAACACTTGATAGCCTCCTGGAACAGGCTTTTCTTGCCACCAGACCTTTCTCCATCAATTAGGAATCTGATGACGTCACTAAACACATTCCTTAAATTGTAGCCATTTTTTGAGTGTTTAATTTTTGCTGTCTAATCCGCATATATATCACCATTCCTCTTGATTTTCTTAACTGTATATCTCTTAAATGTCGACATATACACATGCGATTTAGTTTACGAAGATTTTTCAATACCGAGAACCTCGATCAGCGAGTAAAAAAGGCATAAGGTTCACAATGGTGTAAAACTAAAATGGGGTACACCGGGCTAGGATTCGAGTTACAGGAACTAGGGCCAAACCAACCACCCAAGAATGGAATCGTCGAGCGAAAACCATTGACAACCTCGTAGAAGCAGCTTTTCTTGCCACCAGACCTTTCTCCATCAATTAGGAATCTAATGCCGTCACTAAACACATTCCTTAATTGTAGCCATTTGTTGAGTGTTTTTTTTGGTGTCTAATACGTATATATATCCCCATTGCCCTTGATTTTCTTGACTGTATATCTCATAAATGTCAAGATATACACGTGTGATTTAGTTTACGAAGATTTTTCAATGCCGAGAACCTCGATAAGAGAGTAAAAAAGCCGTAAGGTTCACATTGGTGTAAGACTAAAATGGGATATACCGGGCTAGGATTCAAGTTACAGGAACAAGGGCCAAACCAACCACCCAAGAATGGAATCGTCGAGCGAAAAGACTTGACAGCCTCCTGGAAGCAGCTTTTCTTGCCACCAGACCTTTTCCATCAATTAGGAATCTGATGCTGTCACTAAACACATTCCGTAAATTGTATCCATTTTTTGGGTGCTTATTTTTTGGTATCTAATCCGCATATATATCACCATTGCTCTTGATTTTCTTGACGGTATATCTCTTAAATGTCAACAAATAAACGTGTGATTTAGTTTACGAAGATTTTTTATTGCTGATAACCTCGATCAGGGAGTAAAAATGGCATAAGGTGCACAATGGTGTAAAACTAAAATTGGATATAACGGGCTAGGATTCGAGTTATACGAACAACGACCAAACCAACCACCCAAGAATGGAATCGTCGAGCAAAAACACTTGACAGCCTCCTGGAAGCGCCTTTTCTTTCCACCAGACCTTTCTCCATCAATTAGGAATCTGATGACGTCACTAAACACATTCCTTAAATTGTAGCCATTTTTTGAATGTTTAATTTTTGGTGCCTAATCCGCATATATATCACCATTCCTCTTGATTTTCTTAACTGTATATCTCTTAAATGTCAACATATACACATGCGATTTAGTTTACGAAGATTTTTCAATACCGAGAACCTCGATCAGCGAGTAAAAAAGGCGTAAGGTTCACAATGGTGTAAAACTAAAATGGGGTGCACCGGGCAAGGATTCGAGTTACAGGAACTAGGGCCAAACCAACCACCCAAGAATGGAATCGTCGAGCGAAAACCCTTGACAACCTCGTAGAAGCAGCTTTTCTTGCCACCATACCTTTCTCCATCAATTAGGAATCTAATGCCGTCACTAAACACATTCCTTAATTGTGGCCATTTGTTGAGTGTTTTTTTTTGTGTCTAATCTGTATATATATCACCATTGCCCTTGATTTTCTTGACTGTATATCTCATAAATGTCAACATATACACGTGTGATTTAGTTTACGAAGATTTTTCAATGCCGAGAACCTCGATCAGAGAGGAAAAAAGGTGTAAGGTTCACAATGGTGTAAAATTAAAATGGGATATACTGGGCTAGGATTCGAGTCACAGTAACAAGGGCCAAACCAACCAACCAAGAATGGAATCGTCGAGCGAAAACACTTGACAACCTCTTAGAAGCAGCTTTTCTTGCCACCAGACCTTTCTCCATCAATTAGTAATCTGATGCCGTCACTAAACACATTCCTTAAATTGTAGCCATTTGTTGAGTGTTTTTTTTGGTGTATAATCCTCATATATATCACCATTGCCCTTGATTTTCTTGACTGTATATCTCTTAAATGTCAATATATACACGTGTGATTTAGTTTACAACGATTTTTCAATGCCGAGAACCTCGATCAGAGAGTAAAAAAGGCGTAAGGTTCATAATGGTGTAAAATTAAAATGGGATATACCGGGCTAGGATTCGAGTTAGAGGAACAAGGGCCAAACCAATCACACAAGAATGGAATCGTCGAGCGAAAACACTTGACAACCTCCTAGAAGCAGTTTTTCTTGCCACCAAACCTTTCTCCATCAATTAAGAATCTGATGCCGTCACTAAACACATTCTTTAAATTGTAACCATTTGTTGAATGTTTTTTTCTGTGTCTAATCCGCATATATATCACCATTGCCCTTGATTTTCTTGACTGTATATCTCTTAAATGTCAACATATACACGTGTGATTTAGTTTACGAAGATTTTTTAATGCCGAGAACCTCGATCAGAGAGTAAAAAAGGCGTAAGGTTCACAATGGTGTAAAATTAAATGGGATATACCAGGCTAGGATTCGAGTTACAGGAACAAGGGCCAAAACAACCACCCAAGAATGGAATCGTCGAGAAAAAACACTTGACAACCTCTTAGAAGCAGCTTTTCTTGCCACCAGACCTTTCTCCATCAATTAGGAATCTGATGCCGTCACTAAACACATTCCATAAATTGTAGCCATTTGTTGAGTGTTTTTTTTTGTGTCTAATCTGCATATATATCACCATTGCCCTTGATTTTCTTGACTGTATATCTCTTAAATGTCAAAATATACACGTGTGATTTAGTTCACGAATATTTTTCAATGCTGAGAACCTCGATCAGAGTTTATTCCCCTATTTTATCCCCTTTTTACGCGTTTTTGGTCGTAAAACCGTGAATCATATACTTAATCATGTATATTCTTGTTTACTGGCCTAAAACTGCGTGCCGAACAAGAAGATGTTGAAAACGAGGATTTTCTCGGCGAAACGGCAGAGCTGCGAACTTTCTGTGAAGAATTCTGATCTGGGCGAGTTGCACGGTCGTGCAATTGGTGGCACCACCGTGCGGATCCGACAGCAGAGCTCATCCCGGCATTGCATAACCAGTGTGATCAAGAGTGCAAGCCCATCTCGGAACCGAACGACCGTGCAGTATGGTGGCACCCCGTGCGGATTTGATGACTCACCCCAGCTCGGAAATGCACTGCCCGTTCAGATGTTCGTGCCAGCCTATTCTCAGCAATACACGCTCGTGCAGTCTGTGGAACGACCGTGCGGATAGGAAGACCGAACCAAGACTTGATGATGTCACTCGGTATGGTGAACAGGATTTTAAAAGTGAACGGTCGTGGACTTTATTGGCACTACCGTGCGATCTGAAAAAGGTATAAAAAAAGATAGCAACATTCTATTCGCAATTCTGGACTTTTGGGGAGCTTTACAGGCGATTTTCAGGCTCCGGAGGCTTTTCTTTTTACCCGGATTCAAGTCATCTTGTGCCGTTTAGCCCCGTTACTATCCGGATTCTCAATCTTGTGCTTGTTTAAGGTTTGATTCTTCAATCTTTCCATGTTTTTGTTCTTTTTTCAAGCATTTAAGATTGATGATTATGTATAATTGTAAGCCTAAGGGCAAAAACACTAGTATCCCTTGCTTAATTACAACCATTAGTATGTTAATTATGTTTGTAATAACACTTTGAATCATTTTCTATTTTAATCTTTGATGATTAATTTGCAACCTTGTTTATTGATGTTGATTTCTTGATTATAAGTAATTATCTTGGATGATTAGTATCTGGTTAGTTGAGATATTTGAAAAAAGAAGGTTAATTAATCATGTATTAGTAGACTTTGAACTTGTTTAACTTGTGTCAAATGTGTGCACCGTGATACTAGAAATGGTTAGTGGTTTAATAAGGGGTAATTATTGTTAATCAAGAAAGCTTTCCTTCACGTAAGGACCTTAACGGGTTAAATGGTGTTGTTATGAATTCTTGACATGAATTATTAGCTTAGTTAGTGATTTAGGCCAAAATTGCTATCTTGGTGAATTTATGTGCAAGATTTGTAAAATGAACTTGGTTATGATTTAATCTAGTTTATGCTTGTCTCGGTGGTTACATTGTGTTTATCGATGTCGCTTTCCTTGATTAAGTGAGGTTAGAAAACTCTTAACGGATGACTAACCTATCTTTAGGGGATTTTCACAGACATTTATCAATTGCACGTTAAAGAACAATCTTAGGTTGTTAAAGTGTGTTTATCGTTTTAGCTTTCCGAATGATTGTCATGTTAGGATTCCCGAAAGGGATACTAATTGTCTTGAAAATGGAGAATTGACTAAATGTTTTAAGTGACAAAACCGACTTAGTTTATATACTTTGGTTGTGTATAAAGCAAGGCAATATATTTATTTTCTTATTTGGAGTCTATTATGTTTTATACATATTTGTTTATGCTTATTTTAGCTTTTAGAAAATCACACTCTAATTTTCCTACCGGTAATTTAATGACAACGGTTTAGTATTATTTCTCCGCCCACATCCTTGGATCGACACTTGGTTCTTACCGATACTTTACTACATATATGACTGGGTGCACTTGCCCTTTCATGTGTGTTTTAATGTTGAAGTATAAATCATTTTTATAAATTTAAAACCGAATGATGTGTTATATTCTTTGTAAAAACATGTATTTACGCGCACACGCCAAGTTTTTGGCGCCACTGCCGGGGATGTGGCGAGCTTTAGGAACGACCCGAGTCATTATTTTACCGGTGTACATACTTGTGAATATTTGTGAATATTTTCTTGATTGTTTATTTGTTAATATTTCTTGTTTTCAATTTAATTTATTCGTTTTCAAGCTTATTTTCAAACACTTGTGAATTTTTATTCCATTTATTTGTTCGAATTCGGACTTATTATTCATTTATTCTTTGAGTTTTCGGCTCCAAAAAATCATTTTTACATTAGCCGATTTGATTATTTTACTTGTTTTGATTTTTACAAAATTTTGGGCCCATTTTCGGATTTTTATAAAATTTTCGGTCCATTTTTACACAAATTTTGTTTCATTTAAGCAAAAAAAAAAAAAAAGCCTTATTATAATAATAAAACAATCATTGTGTTATTTTTTCGTTTGAAGGTTGATGTCCTCAACCCCCGCTCCCGATCCTGTTGAGCCGTCAGACGAACCTGGGCATGATCTGAGGAGACGTCTTTGCGAAAGATCCCATGCGGTTGGGCTGCTGCTCGCAGTTGGTGAGCCGGAGGTACCCGCTGAAGCCGAGGGCTCAGGGGACGGAGGAGACGCAATCATGGCGGACGACGAGCGACGTTTGAATGAATCGAATCAGCCCGGAGGAACAGCCCTGGAGCCGAGTATTATTAGACCTACTATTGATGCACCTACTTTTGAAATTAAATCTAGTATTATTAATATGGTGCAGAATTCGGTGCAATTTGACGGGCGCGAGCATGAAGATCCTGGACGACATATCGCTGCTTTTCTCGAGGTATGCTGAACGTTTAAGATCAGGGATGTTTCTGAAGATCCAGTTCGGTTGAGGTTGTTTCCGTTCTCGCTTCATGACAAAGCGAGAGCTTGGCTTATGTCATTTCCAGATGGGTCCATCAGGACCTGGAATGAGCTGGCGGAGTTATTCATGCAAAAATACTTTCCGTCTGAGAAAACATCCAAGTTGAGAAACCGGATTGTGACCTTTCAGCAAGATGAGGGAGAGTCGTTGCACGTGGCCTGGGAGCAGTTTAAAGATTTGTTACTTGATGTTCCATACCATGGTTTCTCCAAAAGACAGTTGGTCTTGAAGTTCTACCAAGGGCTTAATTATGATACGCAGGAGAGATTAGATGTGAATGCATGAGACGACCTAGGAACGAAGACGTCAAACGAAGCCTATGCTATCATCGAAAAAGCTACGTTAAAGTCTAGTTCGCGTCGTGAAGCAGAGAGAGGTCGGACATTATCATCATCATCCCGCCCAGGAGTTCACACGGTGGACGACTACACAGCCATTACTACACTAATCTCAGCTCTTTCGGCGAAGTTTGATAAGTCCCAGATGGCTGCACAGGCTAGTTCTGGATGTGACCAGTGCGGAGTGTCACACGAGCTTGGTGGAAGTTTTTAGGGTGTTGTATATGAGGGCCAAGAAGAAGTAGATTTTGTGAGCAATCAGGTGAGGCCGCAGAACAACCGGTACAGCAATACATACAACCCAGGATGGAGGAATCACCCAAATTTTGGGTGGCGAGCGAATGTGGGTAATCAGAACCCACTAGGATTTGCCCAGCGCGCTCCAGCGCCACAGCAGGCTCACGGTCAGCAATTCCAACAGTACAACCAACCTTTCCAGCAACGTCCATACTCATATCAGAATCAGGGCGCAGGGAGTAGCTCCCAGTAGCAAGCCCCTCAGTCAAGTTCTAAGCTGGAGGATATGATGGCTCAACTTCTTAGTAGCTCCACGAGTGCAAATCAGCTAGCTGAAAAACGATATCAACAAAGCGAAGATCGTTTTCTAGCTCATGAAGGAGAAATGCGGAGTGAGAAAGCCTCGATTCAGAATATCGAGAACCAGGTTGGTCAGCTGGCGAAGATGATGTCGGAGAGACCCCCATGTGGTCTTCCAGGCAACACAAAGCCAAATCCGCGCCGGCATGTAAATGCGGTTATGACTAGGAGTGGCAAGACTACCGGACCCAACATATCGGACTCACCACCGATCACTGAAACGGTCCCGACTGATACACCGGACGAGGTGCATGCCAGGCTACGCCCAACAAGTACAGCACAAGTCCAGGAGCTGGTCAAAGCGTACACTCCTCCAGTTCCATATCCGGGCAGGCTGAAGAAACGGAAAAATGAAGAACAATACGGTAAGTTCCTTGAATTGTTTAAACAACTGCACATAAACATACCATTTGTTGAAGCCTTGGCCCAGAGGCCAAAGTATGCGAAATTCTTAAAGGACATCCTCTGGAATAGGCAGAAGCTCGAGGATATATCATGTGTGGTGATGAATGAAAGTTGTTCTGCCATTCTGCAAAACCGTCTGCCCACGAAAATGGGAGATCCGGGCAGTTTCATGCTCCCTAGTTTGATTGGAAACATGTCTGTTACCCATGCATTGGTTGATTTAGGAGCGAGTATCAACCTTATGCCTTATAACGTTTTTACTAAACTGGGTCTGGGTGAGCCTTCACCCACTAGAATGAGCATTCGATTGGCAGACCGATCAATCAAGTATCCGCGTGGATTTGTTGAAAACATGCTTGTTAAAATCGATAAATTTGTTTTCCCCGTGGATTTTGTTATTCTTGAGATGGACGAAGATTCAAAAGTGCCATTGATACTTGGGCGCCCGTTCCTCAATACTGCGAGGACGATTGTTGAGGTGGCAGCTGGCCAAATCACGCTCTGAGTAAATGACGAGCACGTGACATTTGATATTAAGAGATCAATGCAGCATCCGCAAAGTCACGATGACATGCTTTATTATGTCGACATTGTCGACGCATGTGTGTGCTCTCATTTCCAAGGCACTATTGAAGAGATTGATTCAGACACACGTCTGTCGTGTGGGGACCTGACTGGCATTACGCAGGAGGGCCACGATTTCGAGCAGCCGACTTTCCAAGTCGGTGATGATGGTTCCCAAGGTTCGGATCAATTTGTGGAAATTGGCCATGTAGATGATGAGAAATCAAAACCTTCGATTAAAAATCCACCGTCCTTGGAGTTAAAAGAACTCCCACCACATCTCGAGTATGCATTTCTGGATAAGGAGTGTCGCTTACCGGTCATTATTTCAGCATTATTGGCAAAAGAAGAGAAGAAGCAGCTTCTCGAGGTTCTTAGACTTCATAAGAAAGCAATAGCGTGGAAGATTATGGATATCAAGGGCATCAATCCTTCTTTTTGTACTCACAAGATTCTGATGGAAGACAAGTACAAGCCCTGTGCACAGCCTCAGAGGCGGTTGAATCCTAATATGCAAGATGTGGTGAAGAAAGAAGTGATTAAGTTGTTGGATGCCGGATTGATTTATCCTATATCTGACTCTGTGTGGGTGAGTCCAGTGCAAGTAGTACCTAAGAAAGGTGGTATTACTGTAGTCCCAAATGATAGGAATGAGCTGATTCCTACCCGTACCGTCACTGGGTGGCGAGTTTGCATCAACTACCGCAAACTCAACGATGCTACTCGCAAGGATCACTTCCCGCTTCCATTCATCGACCAGATGTTGGAACGTTTGTCGGGGAAGTCATACTACTGTTTCTTGGACGGGTTTTCTGGATACTTTCAAATTCCTATTGCTCCTGAGGATCAGGAGAAGACTACCTTCACCTGCCCTTTCGGCACATTCGCCTACCGGCGAATGCCTTTTCGGTTATGCAATGCACCGGCGACCTTCCAGAGATGCATGGTTGCAATTTTTCATGATATGATCGAGGATTCTATGGAGGTTTTAATGGATGAATTTTCGGTGTTTGGAGATTCCTTTGATTATTGTCTAGAAAATTTGAAAAGAATGTTGAAGAGGTGCGAAGAAACGAATCTTGTCCTAAACTGGGAAAAATGCCACTTCATGGTACGAGAAGGCATAGTTTTGGGACACAAGATTTCACGTGCTGGTATGGAGGTCGATCCAACCAAAGTTGACATAATTTCACGACTTCCACCGCCCACCTCTGTGAGAACGATTCAGAGCTTTCTTGGTCATGCGGGGTTTTACAGGCGATTCATCAAGGATTTTTTAAAAATCGCTAGGCCCATGACCCGTCTTTTGGAGAAAGACGCTCAGTTCATTTTTGGGGATGACTGCTTGAGGGCTTTTGACCTTCTCAAGCAAAAGTTGATTGAGGCCCCTATTTTAGTCGCGCCTGACTGGAGTCTGCCATTCGAAATTATGTGCGACGCGAGCGATTTCGCTATAGGGCCGTTTTAGGACAGAAGAAAGAAAATCACTTTCACCCAATCTATTATTGTTGGTGCACACATCTGTCGTCTTCGTCTTGTATCGAGTCTCAGGTTCGGTGCGGTTCTAAACAAGCATGATGTCATCATCCTTGATGATGACATCACACAAGTGACATCATTGATGGCATCACAAGTATGACATCATCTTTCAAGAAGTCAAAGCAATTCAAAATATCAGATTGTTACATTTCACGTGAAGACAAATTGCATGGATTTCGCTTCAAGACAAAATGATATTTGTTTTTCGATTTCGCTTCAACTAAAGTCAAGGATTTCGCTTGAAGCCTTCAAGCGAAATCATGTATGTTATAAATAGGTTGTTTGACTTGTCATTTGGAACTTTTGTCTCAGAGCTATACCGAAGTGCTGCCGGTTTCTCTTCTGATTGTAAAGGTTGTCAAATCAATATATAAGAGATTTAAAGTGTGAAACAAGCTGTTTACAGATCCGTTTCTCTGTTTCCGCCTTTGAAACGGATTAGAACTCTTCCAAACGACTCGTTTAGGTCGGAATCCGATCCTACAATTGGTATCAGAGCTCAGAACGAGGAGTTCTTGCCAAAAACAGCCTGTGTTCATCACGATTTCTGTTTCTACACCATTCTTTTCCGAAAATTAAAACTTTTCACGGTTAAAATCGGACAAATTTCACGTATATTTTGCGCAAACATGGTTTAATCAATCCTTGAAAGTTTCAAGTTTAAAATCAGCCTAAATCTTGTAGTTTTGTGTGTTTTCGCTTCAACTGCTCGTTAATATGATGACATCAGCAACATTTTGTACATGATTTCGCTTCAAGTTGATGATTTTCTGTTGATTTCGCTTCAAGTTGAGAACATTATTTGATTTCGCTTGAATAGTTGAAGCGAAACTGATCTGATTGCATTTCGCTTGAAAATACGTTGGCATCTGTTTGAAACCTGCTATTCATTAAAAAAACTGTTTGTCTGCTACGTTGAGATACTGTTTGTCTGATTGATATTGATCTTGTTTTGCTTGAAATCTGTGATTCACCGATTAAAAATATGCATTGTCTGTTGTGAATATGCATCGAGTTATGTGAACCGATTGAATATACATCGTGTAATGTGAAACAAATTCAGGTCACGTGAAGTTAAATTTGGTATTAAAGTGTGTTAGGTCATCAGTGCATGTAATATAGAATTCTCAATCTTATCAATTGTCTGATATGCATTCGTGAAATGATTGTATGTACATGAGGTAATAATGATTTGCATGTGATTATTGAATCAAGAAAGTGTGTCAGAATACATGTGATTGTTGTCGGTTGCTATGTTTTGCTTTGAAACTGAAGATTGTATGTGAACTTTGTGTAATTGTGAATATTTCGATTTATGTGCACATGTGATGATATCGGAATTGCATATGAGTTGATCAGTTGTTGCATGAAAACAAGAAAAGTTCTATCAGATTCGGTTCATTAAAAATATACATGTGAATATTGGTTAATGTGATTGCATGCGATAAATCATTTTGTCGGATTATTTGGGTCAGTAATGTGAATACGTGTGAAGAAGTTGATAAGTGTTGTCAGGTCTTGATATTTGGATTGCATGTGATAAGAAGAATTATTGTGAGATTACAGTTTTTTTTTAATTCAGCGGCATGTGATCTGATCAAAAATCAGCCCAAGTTATCAGCCCACTTGTTGAAAACCGGCACATTTAAATATGTTGATGTGTTGATTGTTGAAGCCCAATGATACAGCCCAATTACTCGATTAATTGATTCAAATTTATGTTTGGCTCAATGATTTTGTAGACAATTATTGAATTTCATGATTAAAAGACTTCGGCTCATTATAAATTCTGTTGATATATGAAAGTGACGGACAAAGGGTTTGAGTTTATTGTATATTTGTGAGAAAGGTTTTCAACTCGTTTGGTAGTGATAATTCAGATTGTCAGGTCGCGTGGTTTGAGTCGTGGTTTCTGTCAGTCCGTACGGTTTGGAGTTCAAAAGTTTCAAAGGGTCAAGTCACTTGATTTCGATTCGGGTCCTAGAAGTCCGCACAGTTGGTCAACGTTCAGTCCGCACTAAAAATCATCAGTCCAAGTACCAATTTGTTTCAATTAATTGATAAATCTTTAAACTGATTGTGTTTTGTTGGTGTGTTGCCATTTGTTAGGTACTTGTCGGTTTCTACAAGAGATTCAAGTTGCTAAAAAAGAATGGATTCCGAGTTCTACAACGCATTTGCTACACCCTCGACTACTCCGGCTACAATTGCTCAAAACATGAAAGCAGAAAACGAAACAGGAACAATGCAAAAACCCCCGAAGCTTATGGGAATTGAGGAGTATCATGGATGGAAGAATCGCTTTGAGAATTGGGTTCAGGCAAACCATCTGAGAGCTTGGGAAAGTATTGAAACAGCATACATCAGACCACAGACTGCTATGAATGTTGATAAAATTATCTCGGAGTTTTCAGATCAAGAGAGAGAAAGTTATAAAGGAGAGAAAATGATGATAAGTCTGTTGCAGCAAGCTATAACAGAGGATATATTTGTTTTACTTCAGCATGATGGAAATGCATTTTCGATCTGGAAAGCTCTTGAGGAGAAGTTTGAAGGAAGTACAGAGATGCTCCAGAGTAAAGCAGCGTTATTGAAGAAGGAGTTTGAGTTGTTTACAAGCATGCCTGGTGAGACTACGAAGACTCTCATTGAGAGATACTGCCATCTTGTACGCACCATGTCTCAGTTGAAGATTACTAAAACCCCAGCAGAATGGGTTGAAAAGCTTGCTGATGCTTTACCTCAAAAGGAATGGGGTACATATCTCATGATTCTGAAGAATTCTGGACAGTTTAGCAGATTGTCGATTGGTCAGTTTATTGAAAAACTGGAGGCACAAGATCTTGAACAACAGAAGATTGCAAGAATGAATAGTTCAAGCAATCAACAAGACGTCAAATTGTATTACAAAGGAAATATTCAAACTGTTGAAGCAAGTCCAAAGATCCAAACTGCATTTAGTGCTGGAAATCAATCTACTCCAAGCAGTCAAGGATCAGTCAACACAAGTGGGTTCTCAACGGTGAATCCTCCAGGTGTTCAAAGTGTATCTGCTGGAAATGGGCATTCAATTCAGTGTAATGTAGCTCTACATCTTCAAAATGGTCAAAATTATTCTGAAGAAGTTGTAAAGCATCATATGGGATTATTGGTCACTGCATTAGAGTCTTATGAAGGATTAATTGCTGGAAGAATTAGCAATCCTATGCTCACAAAGGAAGATTATGACCAAATTGATGCAGAGGAGCTAGAACTGATGGATATTAAATGGGCCTTAGCTAGCGTTTTGAGAAGAGCAGAAAAATTTAGATTGGTTACAGGAAGAACTGATTTCTTGGATGCAAATCTTTCTAATCTTGGATTTGATAAATCTAAAGTTGTTTGTTTTCGTTGCAGGGAGAAAGGCCATTTTAAAAGGGAGTGCAAGAATCAGGAGCCGAGAGGAGCAAAGGAGTCTGCTGGTAAAGATGATTATTATCGGAAGACCATTTATCAGCAAATTACTCACCAACCGCATCAACAAAAGGAACCTCAAACGGCACATGGAAAAATGATCGAGGATGCAAACAAAAAGGCTTACTATGGCATCATGGATCAAGATGACGAGAAATTGGCTGAAGGATTTAGCTGGGACAAGTACATTCCAGCTGATTCAAATGTTGGAGCGTTTATTGCTCATATTATTCGAAAGCCGGAAATGCTGAAGGAATGGATGGAAGTGTTATCTGATGAAGAGAAAAGTGAAGATGAAAGATCTGTTTCATCTGAAAACAGTTCGTCAGAGACAAGTGATAGTGATGAAGAAATTGAACAGATTAATATTGATAAACTTCATCTATCTTCTGATAATTTTGAATCTTATTTTGCAGACAAATTGAGAAAGCTCAAAGAAAGAAAAGCAGCAAAAGTAATGAAGGAAGTCAAGGTTGTTGAGAAAATAGTTGAAGTGGAAAAAGTTGTTGAAGTTGAGAAGATTGTGGAAGTAGAGAAGATTGTTGAAGTCATAAAATCTTGTCCTACATGTTTGGAACCTTGCAAACAATGTGTAGAAAAAGATGAGAAGTATAGTGAGCTCAACAAGATGCAGGAAAAGTTGCTATTTGATGTTAAGAATGTGAAAGAGGCGTACGATGTATTGAACAGAACTGTGAATAGTTTACAGAAGACTAATTCAGAAAGAGAAGATGCTTTGAAGATGTTGAATGCAACAATGATGTCGAAGCAAAAAGAGATAAATTTTTACATCGAAGAATGTGCTAAATGGAAGCAAGAGTTGGATGGTGAAAAAGTTGAAAACGAAAGAATCAGAAGATTGCTGCTAAGTTATACAAGTTGTGATTACATAATTGATAGAATTTACCCTACTGTTGCAGGTTTCGAGGCGTTTAAAGATGAAGAAAAAGACAAGAAATCAAAGAAGAAACCGGATACTGGTAAGAAACAGAACGTCTGTTATAACAAGTGTCCGCCTCCAATTTGGGAAGGGTATTCGCCTAGAAAACCGAATGAGGAACAAGTCCAAAAGGCAGTCAATCTAAAGTTAGAGTCCGAGTTAACCGATGTGTTACCAGACAACATTGATGTCACGTTCACAGCGTCCGATACAGATCATGAGTCCGAATTAATTCAAAGAATGGTTGATCAGGTGTTGGATAAGGATGAGGAGTCAGAGTCAAAGTCCGAGTTCGAAAGTTCGTGTCAGTCAGTCGGGAGTTCGAGTTCATCAGAAAAGAGTTCAAAGTCGTCGGGAAAACGGGTTTATAGTAAAGAATTTTTGTTGTCAAAATCTAATTTGAATGACGAAACATTTGAAGTTGCATATACTTTGAATGATTCTGACAAATTATATTTTGATAAAGAATTCCCAATTAGAAGTGTTCGGTTTGACATGATTAAAAAGGTTTTCAAAATGACAGAAATCAATATTTCTGAAATTAAAGATTTAAATCATACTGGAAAACCTAAAAAATACACTTCAAGAGTTCAACAACGGTTAAACAAGAAAAAAGGTTACAATTCTGGTTCTGATTTTCAAAAGAAACCAAACCACAATTGTAGCTACAAAAAGAAAGGACTTGGTTTTATTCCACCTGAAAATTATAAAAATGAGAAAATTTCTAAAACAAATACAAAATATGTTGCAGGAACTAGCCATGAAGAAGAATCAAAAAGCTCATTTTGGAAGCAATCAAACACAGAATTTCTTGCAAAGAAAGTGAAGAATGAAGCTTATCAAAGAAAGGAGACAAGAACCTGTTACAGATGCAATGAAGTTGGTCATATTGCATGGAACTGTCCCCAAGCAACAAAAACAAAACAGGGAGTCTCACAAAAACTGAAAGAAGTTATTGTTGACAAAACTGAACCACCAACTGAAAGATTCAAAGTATTAAAAAATTCAACATATGAAGTTGGAGAGTGTTCAAAAAGGTTTTACAAGAAGAAGGGAAATCTTGACAACCAAGCTTGGGTTGTTAAGAAATCAGAGGTAAAATCTGGCGATGAATCTGATTCCACAAAGTCAGAGGAGCCACAGGTTGAGCTAAAAAGTGAAAACTCAGTTCCTCAAATGGATGATGAGAACTTTCCATCATTGAGGACTGAATATTTTAAATCAAAAGTTGGGAAAGTTGAGATCTCTAATCAATTTTATTCTGATAAGAATAAATTTGATGCTGAGAAAGCGTTTAATGGAAACGTAAAGAAAATTTTTGGAAAAATGATCGATGGGAAGGTAAAAGGGGTAAAGGAGTTTTATGCTACAAAGAAGGCAACTTATAGCCCAACCCCTAGTGAAGTTGAGAAGGTTACACCCAAGGCTGGTCAGGCTTGGGTGGATATTTTATTTCATTGAAAAACCTGACTTGCCGGAGCTCCCAGGTTGGTAAGAGTGGAGCAGGAATCGGCATCATTCTTTATATCAGATTTTGATTGTGTTTATTTACAAATGTTTGAAAGAGGTTTTCAATGTCAAGTGGTAAATCAAGGACATTAAATTGTACTTGATTTTCTACAAATGATTGAGGAAAGATATGATGAACCCCTAACTTTACAAGTGGTAAAATCAACAAAACCTATTTTCCGGAAAAATCATTTTGGTTAAAACAAACTTAAGTGTTTTGAAATCATAATGAGAAAATAGTTTTGTGTAAGGGGGAGTTCTGATTGTTTATGCCAAGTGGATGGCGAATTGAAGTGATTTGATATCAGTTGTCACTTTCTGTATAGTTTATTTTCAAATTTCCTAAAATGTGTTTGCATTTTAGGGGGAGTAAAAATTTCAGAAAATTCAAAAACATTTGAAAATTTGAAAAAGTCAAAAACATAAAAATTGAAAAAGAGTTTTGTTGTGCTAAAAGAGGAAATGATAGTACATCAGTGGACTGTCACAACATGCTAAAGAAATGTAAACTAAAATGTGATAAACGGTCTCACTAATGATGTGTCAGTAGGTTTTTACACATTTAGTAAATTGTGACGAGATATAAACATAAAATTTACTTGCGTCTACGTGGGGAACACCTCCAGGATATATAGGTAACCCCTGAAATCTTGGTTGAAGGGTCCCGTATTCTGAGATACTAGGTCTTTATGCTTAGTGATATCTGGGGTATTATCCCGGGACTTCTGATTTTGCGGAAGCAATGGCCTAGTCCCCGGAGAATACTTTTCGCATGCTTGAAAAATAGCGCACCCTCAGCTAAAAATGATGAAACATTGAAAAATGCTAATCATGGCTGTTGTAATACAAAAGATCCTCTAAAGGGGACACACCTAAAAGTCAACTAGGCTCTCTGCTGAACGGAAGTTCTGACCTGAGCTATCACGGTTGCATAATTTATTCCCCTTACAGATATCATCTAGGTATACTCACCTGTAAGACTGAATATTGGGGTCTGGATACGGGAGTATATACTGAGGTGGGACACATGTAGATGTTTAAGTCCTAAAACACTAATTCGTATCTCGAAGCAGTTGAATTTTGTGTGAAAATTTAAGTGGACAAATATACTGACAATCTAGGTGAATTGTTTAGAACTTAAAATGAAATGAAGCTTAACGGTGTTGATGACTTGTCTCAAATACTGATATGATCCTCTTACACGAACTCACAAAAATATAGTTTGTAAATAGTTCTTTACTGCATTTTATTTCTGTTATTTCAAAATACAAAAAGATTTTCGGTGTGTTTTAGCATAAATTTTGAAAAATCCAAAAAGATTTTAGACAACTGATGTTGAAGAGCTGATTTTTAAAATTCCGAGTGCTGAACATGACAAACAGGTTTGGGAGAATTTGATTGAAAAGTTTTTTTTTTAGAGATAAAAAATTCGTTAAATGATCATTGTTAATGTTTGATTGTATATTGATTGGAGAAGAGTTAGTGTTGATGCATGAAATTTGATAAATTGTTAAATATTTTTTTGTGAATCTTATTTTTGGGTAGAGGATGTGCAGGATAGCAAATAGAGTGCCAGGTTCCGATACCTGAGGATTCTGAAATTCTGTAAAAGCCAGACTACGATCCCAGCATGTTTTGAGGGGGAGTCTGTTAGAGAGAGAGAGAATTGGAGATAGAATAGAGCCAGGTAGAGATCCTGAAGGAAGTCCAAAGACTGATAAAGATTGAAGATTGCAAAGACTCGACACTTAAGACTCGTCAACATCTGAGGGGGAGTCTGTTGGTGCACACATCTGTCGTCTTCGTCTTGTATCGAGTCTCAGGTTCGGTGCGGTTCTAAACAAGCATGATGTCATCATCCTTGATGATGACATCACACAAGTGACATCATTGATGGCATCACAAGTATGACATCATCTTTCAAGAAGTCAAAGCAATTCAAAATATCAGATTGTTACATTTCACGTGAAGACAAATTGCATGGATTTCGCTTCAAGACAAAATGATATTTGTTTTTCGATTTCGCTTCAACTAAAGTCAAGGATTTCGCTTGAAGCCTTCAAGCGAAATCATGTATGTTATAAATAGGTTGTTTGACTTGTCATTTGGAACTTTTGTCTCAGAGCTATACCGAAGTGCTGCCGGTTTCTCTTCTGATTGTAAAGGTTGTCAAATCAATATATAAGAGATTTAAAGTGTGAAACAAGCTGTTTACAGATCCGTTTCTCTGTTTCCGCCTTTGAAACGGATTAGAACTCTTCCAAACGACTCGTTTAGGTCGGAATCCGATCCTACAATTATGCAAGCAAGACTCTTCACGATGCTCAGGAGAATTATACCACGACAGAAAAAGAGCTCTTGGAAGTTGTATTCGCATTTGACAAATTTAGATCGTATTTGGTGCTTTCAAAGACAATTTTTTATACTGATCATGCTGCCATCAGATATCTTTTCAGCAAACAGGATGCCAAACCGCGTCTCATCAGATGGATCTTATTGCTGCAGGAGTTTAATATCGAAATTCAAGACAAAAAGGGTGCGTTGAATGTAGCGGCTGACCATCTATCTCGGTTGGAGCATGGAGATATCAAGGACACGCGTTGGGATTCAATCAACGACAATTTCCCACACGAGTCATTGATGAGTGTTGAGATATACGATGAGTCACCTTGGTTCGACAACGTTGCGAACTATCTTGCTTTTAGGATTCTGATTAAGGGATTGACTCACCAACAAAAGAGAAAATTCTTTTCGGACGTCAAGCACTACATTTGGGATGACCCTTTCTTGTTTAGGGTTGGTGCTGATCAGGTGATTAGGAGATGCGTTTCGGGAAAGCAGGCGACTGACATTCTGCGCCACTGTCACGAGGGACCTACAGGAGGTCACCATGGTGCCAATTTCACTGCTAAGAAGGTGCTCGATTCGGGGTTTTATTGGCCGACAATATTTCGTGATGCGCAGAAGTGGGTCAGTGCGTGCGATGCTTGCCAGAGGGTAGCAAACATATCGACACGCAATGAAATGCCTCAAAATTGGATACAAGTTTGTGAAGTCTTTGATATCTGGGGGATAGAATTCATGGGACCATTTCCACCCCCCACCCACGAGGAAACAAATATATCCTGGTTGCGGTTGATTATGTATCGAAGTGGGCGGAAGCACAGGCCTTACCCACTAATGATGCCAGGGTAGTCGTGCGATTTTTGAAGAGTTTGTTTGCCCGGTTTGGTGCATCGAAGACGCTTATCAGTGACAGAGGGACCCACTTTTGCAAAACTCAGCTTGAGAGAGTTTTGTCCCGTTATGGTGTGCCTCACCGTTTATCCACGCCCTATCATCCACAAACAAGTGGGCAAGTGGAGGTCACGAATCGGGGGTTGAAAAGAATCCTTGAGCGGTCGGTAGGTGCAAACCGCAAGGATTGGTCAGACAAACTGGATGAAGCGCTTTGGGCTTTCCATACGGCTTACAAGACGCCTATTGGGACTACTCCCTTTAGGCTAGTTTACGGAAAGGCATGTCATTTACCTGTGGAGTTGGAGCACAAAGCGATGTGGGCTCTAAAAACTACAAATTTGGATCTAAAAACCGGAGGTGAAGCCCGATTCCTTCAGATTCACGAGTTAGAGGAGCTACGTCAACACGCTTATGAGAACTCCATGTTATACAAGGAGCGCACCAAGAGATTGCATGACAAACGCTTGAAGGACCATGAGCAATTCCAAGCAGGAGATCTTGTTTTACTCTACAACTCGAGGTTGCATTTATTTCCGAGAAAATTACATTCGCGTTGGACGGGTCCGTACACAGTAAATGAGGTATTTTCATATGGGACTGTCGCAATTGAGAACGCGGACGGCGTAATTTTCAAGGTAAATGGTCATCGCTTGAAGCTTTACGTTTCTGGGCCGATCGAGTCGGTAGTGGAGGTTATCGAACTCCACACCCCGCATACTACTTAAGTGTGGGGAGGAGAGTCTACGCTACTGACTCGAGGATCAAAAATGTAGCAAGAGCGTCTTTGGCGCTTTAGGGGTAAAATTGACATTTTTTGTGTTTTTGTGTGTTTTGGCGTGTTTTGTAGATTTCGTAGGTTTGTACAATTTTTAAATGTGCCGAGCGAAGGATCTGTGGTGGAATATTGTTAAAACAGTTTGCGGATGGTAAAAATGGCGAAAAATGGCCAAAACGACTGCTGAAACTGGGTTCTGTAGCAAACAGGCTGCTCTGCAGATTTGGCACGACCGTGCCACATACCGCACGCTCGTGCGGTTGTGAGCCAGCCCCTCGAGTCGCACCCCCTGTGCATTGCCGAGGTCATCGTGCAAGGATCGGTCAATTTTAGCGACGCACGACCGTGCATCAGTTGCACGACCGTGCGACAGGCCAAGGGCAGTTTGGTCATTTGTGCTATATAAAAACCCTTATCTGCAACCCCCATTCTCATTCGTGAAACCCAAGTAGCACCAGCCATTCCAGACCGAGTTTTCCCCAAAATCGCACCATTTTTTGCACGGTTTCTCAAATCCTTCCCCATGGTATGTTTTTCTCTTCGATTTTCTGTTTCATCCTTGTTCTAGGTTTAGATTTGTCCGATTTCTTCAAGGCTTTTTAGGGTTCCCTTCATAAACACAATCGAAGCCCTAAACCTTGTAAGATTTGTGTGATTCGTGAACATCCGGTCGGATTTCCAACCCCTGTTTGCCAAAAAAATTGATAATTTTCTGAAAACTCTGGCTGTTCTGGTTGGGGGGTTCGAATTCTGCGGAAATCGTGGTCGCACGGTCGTTCCTTCAATGGAACGGTCGTTCAGTTACGGATGTTCACGAGGTTTTGCTGTGATCTCGGAGTCATACGGTCGTTCAAGTTTGGCACTGTCCGTGCATTGCCGCCAGATTCCGTTCACAGGTACTGGCCTCGGGGACGCACGACCGTGCGTCTGGTCGCACGCCCGTGCGATTCGCCCAGATCAGTTTAACAGAACCTTCATAACTGTGTTTTCGGCTGTTCCGAATGATAATTTTTCTGCTTCTCTTGTTCTAACTGTCATTCCTCATGCAGATGAACCATCCGTTTCTCCAATTCAACCCAAACAACGAGCGATAAAATCTTTGTATTCTGAAACTTAATGCACTATGGAATAGACGGGATCAATTCGGCATCCCTAGAAGGCTGGATTGGGATGTCATGGAGGAGTTGAACCAAAGAGACCGACTTGCGAATATGCTATTAGTTCCATTCACGCGGCTCGTCAACATTGACCGTCCCATATATCTCGAGCTCACTTTGGATTTTTTTGCAACATATTCATATGAAAAGCCAAAGGCGAGCAAGAACCCCGACTTTCGATGCAATAAGCGGGTAAACTTTAGACTAGGCGGGGAGTGGCATAGTTGGACGGTTGGGAGACTGGGGAGGAGACTCGGAATCTACCATGAAGACGAAATGCATTCAGAGTTCTTTACTGATCAGTTTACTTTTCCCAGCGAAGACGAACGGGCTGCCTTTTGGGCACGGGTTGCTGATGGCCCAGTTTATGATCCAAGGATGTCGAAAACATCGCGATTGCGAGACCCCTTGCTGAGGGTCATGCACCATATATTTAGTCATACCATAGCGGGGCACATGGACAGTTTGGGAAACTGTCCCACACCGGATATTATATTTCTTTACGCGCTCGCGGAGGGGGTTCATATCAACCTCGCCGCCCGTATGGCTGACTACTTTGTGCATAGTTCTGGACAGACCCCCAACAGTCAGATTCACGGGGGTCAGTACGTGACTCAGATCGCATACGCGATGGGGATTTTGACGGACGAGGTAGTTGCAGGTCTGACTCTAGTTACCGAAGGTATGTATGTTGACATCCGGTCATTGAAAGCCATGGGGCTAATCGCCGATACTAATAACGGCGAGCGGTTAAAAGGGTTGAATAACGAGGTCTGGGACCCGTCGCCTACAGAGCCGGAGGATGAGGATGAGGTTATGGGAGACGAGGAGCAGCATGAGCAGCACACACCACCACACTAACCACAGTAGCATTACTCCCCGCGGCACCAGCACTGGCCTCCCGACATCCCTTCATACCTAGAGTTTTATCGCCAGTTCCAGCAGATGTAGATTAGCCAGGAGCAGCAGAGGGTTAATATAGAGCAGATAAGGGCCAATCAGGAGGCAATGCGGGCGAACCAAGAGTTCATACGCCAGGAGGTGCATGCAGGATTTTCATACATATTTGGGGGGCTTCAGAACGCCTACCCTAACTCCTTTGCCGATCCCCCACAGTTCCCATTTGGGAACCCAGGCGACTATAGCGAGGCAGGCCCATCCGACACAGGAGGAAGTGCGGATGACGAGCAGTAGTGGGAGTTCTGAGTTGGTGGATGTGGTGTTATTTTAGTAGTATGTTCTTGGGTGTTCATTTTGGTTTTCATTTCAGACACCCGCGGCTATGTATTCTATTTTTCAGACATTTTAGTTTATTTGATATGTTTCATGTATGGATATTTAGTATGCTTTCAATTTATGTAGATTATGGTTTGTTTGCGTTTAGATTGTCTCTGCCTTCTGTTTTGTTTTGCTTTCCTTTGTGACATCATTACAGATTTTATAAGCATGTCTTAGACCGGAGCACACCACAGAATAAGCTTTGAAGACTCGTTTTATCTACAATCATCTTCAGGGGAGTGTTATTCTCCCTTTTCTCTATATTATGGGTTTCGCATTGGAGACAATGCGAAGTTCAAGTGTGGAGAGGGGGTTTAACATTTTGACTTTGACTTTGTTTGTCCTCTATTAAAAAAATCAGTAATTTGTATATATTTTTAGTAAATAAACCGGTTAGTTGTTGTTTTAGAAAGCTTCTGATATGATAAAAACCCGACAAGCCAAATAAATTTTGAAAAAGATAACTAGAGAACGTGACAAACAAACAAAGAAAGACTTGCATGTTTATTTTCACACTTTTACCCATTCCTTCCATTATGTGAGCATATTTGAGCCTTAAAATTGTTATAAGTTTGTTCATTTCGGAGTAGAAGTGAGCCGGATGTCACGTGTAGTTTAGAACGTGTCATTAGCATGCTTGTTAAGACCATAAACATGTGGAATTGTGTAGAAATGAAAGAGGCACTTAGAAAACCCCTTTGTTGTTAGACTTGTTCTTTATGTTATGTTTCCCTAAACCCTATGTTACCTATTAGGATTAACCATGTTGAGCCTTTCCCGTGTTTTTCTTTCGTTTACCCAACAAATTAGCCCACTTAGCCAAATTTAGCCTTTTTTTATTTTTAAACGTTTAGTGTTAAAACTCGGTTAAAAATCGCTTAACTAGCATTTCTTGTAGTTAGTTGTTCATTGTACAAAGCTTTTAGATTATATAAAAAAACAGAAAATTAGAAAATAAAACACTCTAAAATAGGGTGAACTCGACAAAATTCGAGCAATTTTAAATGCTAAAATGATGAAATCTCGTTGATGAGCTCGATATCGCAAAAGTCGCCTTTTTAAGGCGTTAGTATGTATAGTTTTATTATTTTGCGCTAGTTAAACGCTACTACCGAGTTTTAACCATTTAGCCACTTTAAAATTCCCATTCCATACCCTTCGCCCAAGCCTATCGTTACAACCTGTAAAGACCTCTTGATTTACACTTTTTCGCATGTTAGTTGGTGGAGATAAGATCTTGTGACAAGCTTATGATATTACACGTTTCATTGTCTAGGCATTGAGTGTTTACACATACACATTTTATGTATGTTTCACAAAAATAACCGAGTGTGTGTGAACATTGTGAGGTGTGTGAAGATTAGCGTGCTAAGTCAATCGGAGTGAAATCACGGCTTTTTGGTTATCTATACATATATTTGCATGTGCTTGTTTGATTTGAATCACTTGATGTTGTCTTTCGAAAAACCGGCTAACCGTATGTTTGTTCATTAGTAGGTAATTTGTAAATACTCGTTTTCATTAGAAACTATCTTTTATCGCATTTTAATTCTAGCTTGCTTGGGGACAAGCAAGGTTCAAGTGTGGGGAGGTTTGATATTCGTTAAATTACACATACTTTATTCCCCTACTTTATCCCCATTTTACTCGTTTTTGGCCGTAAAACCGTGAATCGGATACTTAATCAGGTATATTTTTGTTTACAGGCCTAAAACAGCGTGCCGAACAAGAAGATGATGAAAACGAGGATTTTCCGGGCGAAACGGCAGAGCTGCAAACTTTCTGTGAAGAATTCTGATCTGGGCGAGTTGCAAGGTCGTGTAATTGGTGGCACCACCGTGCGGATCCAAAAACAGAGCTCATCCCGGCATTGCACAGCCAGTGCGATCAGGAGTGCAAGCCCATCTCGGAACCAAACGACCATGCAGTCTGGTGGCACCCCGTGCGAATTCGATGACTCGCCCCAACTCGGAAATGCACTGCCCGTTCAGATGTTCGTGCCAGCCTATTCTCGGCCATGCATGCTCGTGCAGTCTGTGGAACGACCGTGCAGATACGAAGACCGGACCAAGACTTGATGATGTCACTCGGTATGGGGAACAGGATTTTAAACGTGAACGGTCGTGCACTTTATTGGCACGACCGTGCGATCTGAAAAAGTTATAAAAAACAGATAGCAGCATTCTATTCGCAATTCTGGACTTTTGGGGAGCTTCACAGGCGATTTTCAGGCTCCGGAGGCTTTGCTTTTTACCAAGATTCAAGCCATCTTGTACCGTTTTGTAACGACTCACACAAAAAATGTCCTAAAACACTCCACAAGTGAGGACCCGGACCCCTGAAACCCTAACGTACATGAAAAATCAAGAAAATGTGAAATTTGGTCTTCACGCGGGCCGCGTAAGGGTAAGCCTAGGCTTACCCGGCCGCGACAGCAAGGCGGATCTCCGGATAAGCTTAAGGGACACGTGTTGTCCACGTGTCACAACCACCGATGACTCAGTAACCCTTACCGCTGCCCTTATGACCCTCACGGGCCGCGTAAGATACATCAAAGGGCTTACGTGGGCCGCGTAAACCCCAATTTTCAGCTATAAATTGCTTGGATCAGGGCCTGTTCATCTGTGTTGAAATCTCATTCTCAAATCGCCTCTATTATGCAGAAAACGAAATTTACAGGTGTCAAGACGCTGCTACAAATCCAGGGTATTAGCTCGATCACTGCTACGTTTCAAACTGTTCAATTCTTTTCTTTCCTTCAGCTTTTATTATAGAAAATAGTAGCTCAGGATTATACCTGCTAAATCCCGAAACTCTGCCCGTTATTAGGGTAATAACTCTAATCGCTGCCACGATTGAATGTCCGATTGATTGAAACTATCCGATAGATGTTTAAGTGCTGCTCAAACTTGGGTTATACTTTGTCATTCGTCGTGAATTCGATGGATGTTTAAGTATCGCACTTTGTCATTCATTGTGAGGGTTTCTATCTCGTGATTATCGTTAAAGTTGAATTGAGTTAATACACTAATACGAGTTCCGTTGTATCTAGAAATTAGAACCCGTAACCAAGAAGCTGTTAAATTAGAATACTTAGCAATTAAGTAAACTTAATAGTTAAGTAAACTTACTAATTACGTACACATAGTTGTTAAGGAAACTTAGCAGTTAAGCTAGTTGAGTAGATTAATTAATATGCTAATTAAGCTAAGTAAGATTAATTAATGAGTTAAGTATGATTAATTAAGTTAAGTATGATTAATTAAGTTAAGTATGATTAATTAATCAGTTAAGCAAGATTAATTAAGCTAATCGAGATTAATTAAGCTAAGCGAGATTAATTAAGCTAAGCGAGATTAAGCTAAGTAAGATTAATTAAGTAAGATTTATTAAACACCTAAGTAGATATACATGAAAAATAGATATATGGGGTAGATATTATCTAAGGAAGATTTTACCTAAGGAAAGTGTTATCTAGGGAAGGTTTTATCTAGGGAAGATTCAACTAAGGAAGATAACACCTAGGGAAAATTCTATATAGGGATAAGACTTATCCCTTGGCTATAAATAGGATGCCTAGGAATTCATTTCCTTTGCTCATTTCTTTTCTTCTTCTCTCTATACGTTGGTGTTCTAACCAATAATCACCAAAGCGATGTTCTGTCCGATCGATTCAAGAACCAACTAACGGATGCCAAAATACTATACTTTTTGAATTAGTTAAACGGATGCCAAAGTACTATACTTTGTGAATTTCGTTAAGGTTCGAATCTCGTGACCATCGTTAGGTTTGATGTGGTTTTACACTAATACGTATTCCACTCTGTTAAACTAAATGTTTAACTACCCGAAACTCTATACCATACTCTTACAATAGAAATGGATGCTTAATCCTCAGAAAGTTCAAAACAATAAAGTATATGCTTAATTATCAGAAGGAGTAGAATCAAGAAGCTTGTTAAATCAATGCTGCATGTTTACAAAGTGGGTCATTCTATTTTTATCAATAATGTTTGACAATACTCCAAGCATTTTCAAATGTTATAATTACAGGGATTAAGTCATGGTTATCTTGAATCACTGGCTAGTGGAGTATTGTGTACATTACTAATTTCTCACGGGTTAGGCTAATAAATCCTAACAGTGATAAACGTCACTACTTGGGGAAAGACCCAATAGTGGTATGACCATCGTCACCAGGTGACACGGCGCCAGATAAAAATAAGATAGAAGCCATTGTAATCGCTCTTATGCTGTAATTATTACTAAGTTATAAATTACCGGGATTAAGTCTTGGTTATCTAAAAAATAAGATAAAAGCCATTGTAATCGCTCTTATGCTGTAATTTATAACAAATGTGTTTTTGTAAAACCGAATGAACTCACCAGTATTTCCTGCTGGCAAAATCTTTTTTAAAACGCGTTTCAGGTAATTACAGTAGATCGGAATGAGAGTTGGATACGACACCAAAAGGCTTACAGAAGTGGCTTAAATTATCAATTAAATTAAATTAAGAAAAGTTGTTTTCTGTATTCGGGTTTATCCCATATTAAAAGCTACCTTTCAAAACATGTTTTTATCCCATTTATTTAATGAATAAAATCTGGTGTTTTCTAAACTCTGATATTTTTCCTAACTCACGGTCCTGATGAAATTTCCGCTGCACTACTTTTCTAAATAACCACCGGTACCACTTGGCTGCTCTCGGCTCCCGATTCCGTCTAGGGTGGGGTCGGGGGTCGTGACACGTTTAGCCCCGTTACTATCTGGATTCTCAATGTTGTGCTTGTTTATGGTTTGATTCTTCAATCTTTCCATGTTTTTGTTCTTGTTTCAAGCATTTAAGATTGATGATTTTGTATTATTGTAAGCCTAAGGGCAAAAACACTAGTATCCCTTGCTTAATTACAACCATTAGTATGTTAATTATGTTTGTAATGACACTTTGAAGCATTTTCTATGTTAATCTTTGATGATTAGTTTGCAACCTTGTTTATTGATGTTGATTTCTTGATTATAAGTAATTATCTTGGATGATTAGTATGTGGTTAGTTGAGATATTTGAAAGAAGAAGCTTAATTAATCATGTATTAGTAGACTTTGAACTTGTTTAACTTGTGTCAAATGTGTGCACCATGATACTAGAAATGGTTAGTGGTTTAATAAGGGGTAATTATTGTTAATAAAGAAAGCTTTCCTTCACGTAAGGACCTTAACGGGTTAAATGGCGTTTTTATGAATTATTGACATGAATTATTAGCTTAGTTAGTGATTTAGGCCAAAAATTGCTATCTTGGTGAATTTATGTGCAAGATTTGTAAAATGAACTCGGTTGTGATTTAATCTAGTTTATGCTTGTCTCGGTGGTTGCATTGTGTTTATCGGTGTCGCTTTCCCTGATTAAGTGAGGTTAGACAACTCTTAACGGATGACTAACCTATCTTTAGGGGATTTTCATAGACATTTATCAATTGCACGTTAAAGAACAATCTTAGGTGGTTAAAGTGTGTTTATCGTTTTAGCTTTCCGAATGATTGTCATGTTAGGATTCCCGAAAGAGATACTAATTGTCTTGAAAATGGTGAATTGACTAAATGTTTTAAGTGACAAAACCGACTTAGTTTATATACTTTGGTTGTGTATAAAGCAAGTCTATATATTTATTTTCTTATTTGGAGTCTATTATGTTTTTATACAAATTTGTTTATGCTTATTTTAGCTTTTAGAAAATCACACTCTTATTTTCCTACCGGTAATTTAATGACAACGGATTAGTATTATTTCTCCGCCCACATCATTGGATTGACACTTGGTTCTTACCGATACTTTACTACATATACGACGGGGTGCACTTGTCCTTTCGTGTGTGTTTTAATGTTGAAGTATAAATCATTTATATAAATTTAAAACCGAATCGTGTGTTATATTCTTTGTAAAAACATGTATTTACGCGCACACGCCAGATATACCAGGCTAGGATTCGAGTTACAGGAACAAGGGCCAAACCAACCACCCAAAATTGGAATCGTCGAGCGAAAACACTTGATAACCTCCTAGAAGAAGCTTTTCTTGCCACCAGACCTTTCTACGTCGGTTAGGAATCTGATGCCGTCACTAAACACATTCCTTAAATTGTAGCCATTTGTTGAGTGTTTTTTTTGTGTCTAATCCGCATATATATCACCATTGCCCTTGATTTTCATGACTGTATATCTCTTAAATGTCAACATATACACGTGTGATTTAGTTTACGAAGATTTTTCAATGCCGAGAACCTCGATCAGAGAGTAAAAATGGCGTAAGCTTCACAATGGTTTAAAATTAAAATGGGATATACCGGGCTAGGATCCGAGTTATAGGAACAAGGGCCAAACCAACCACCCAAGAATGGAATCCTCTAGCGAAATCACTTGACAACCTCCTAGAAGCAGCTTTTCTTTCCACCAGACCTTTCTCCATCAATTAGGAATCTGATGCCGTCACTAAACTCATTCCTTAAATTGTAGCAATTTGTTGAGTGTTTTTTTTGTGTCTAATCCGCATATATATCACCATTGCCATTCATTTTCTTGATTGTATATCTCTTAAATGTCAACATATACACGTGTGATTTAGTTTACGAAGATTTTTCAATGCCGAGATACTCGATCAGAGAGTAAACAAGGCATAAGGTTCACAATGGTGTAAAATTAAAATGGGATATACCGGGCTAGGATTCGAGTTACTGGAACAAGGGCCAAACCAACCACCTAAGAATGGAATCGTCGAGCGAAAACACTTGACAACCTCCTAGAAGCAGCTTTTCTTGCCACTAGACCTTTCCCCATCAATTAGGAATCTGATGCCGTCACTAAACACATTCCTTAAATTGTAGCCATTTGTTGAGTGCTTTTTTTTTCTTGTTTACTCCGCATATATATCACCATTGCCAATGATTTTATTGATTGTATATCTCTTAAATGTCAACATATACACGTGTGATTTAGTTTACAAAGATTTTTCAATGCCGAGAACCTCGATCAGAGAGTAAAAAAGGCGTAAGGTTCACAATGGTGTAAAATTAAAATGGGATATACCGGGATAGGATTCGAGTTACAGGAACAAGGGCCATACGAATCACCCAAGAATGGAATAGTCGAGCGAAAACACTTGACAACCTCCAAGAAGCAGCTTTTCTTGCCACCAGACCTTTCTCCATCAATTAGGAATCTGATGCCGTCTCTAAACTCATTCCTTAAATTGTAGCCATTTGTTGAGTGTTTTTTTTTTGTGTCTAATCTGCATATATATCACCATTGCCCTTGATTTTCTTGACTGTATATCTCTTAAATGTCAACATATACACGTGTGATTTAGTTTACAAAGATTTTTCAATGCCGAGAACCTCGATCAGAGAGTAAACAAGGTGTCAGGTTCACAATGGTGTAAAATTAAAATGGGATATACCGGGCTGGGATTCGAGTTACATGAACAAGGGCCAAACCAACCACCCAAGAATGGAATCGTCGAGCGAAAACACTTGAAAACCTCCTAGAAGCAGCTTTTCTTGCCACCAGACCTTTCTCCATCAATTAGGAATCTGATTCCGGCACTAAACACATTCCTTAAATTGTAGCCATTTGTTGAGTGTTTTTTTTTTTGGTGTCTAATCCGCATATATATCACCAAATGCCCTTGATTTTCTTGACTCTATATCTCTTAAATGTCAACATATACACGTGTGATTTAGTTTACGAAGATTTTTCATTGCCGAGATCCTCGATGAGAGTGTAAAAAAGGCATAAGGTTCAGAATGGTGTAAAATTAAAATGGGATATACCGGGCAAAGACTCGAGTTACAGAAACAAGGGCCAAACCAGCCCCCCAAGAATGGAATCGTCGAGCGAAAACACTTGACAACCTCCTAGAAGCAGCTTTTCTATCCACCAGACCTTTCTCCATCAATTAGGAATCTGATGCCGTCACTAAACACATTCCTTAAATTGTAGCCATTTGTTGAGTGTTTTTTTTGGGTGTCTAATCCGCATATATATCACCATTGCCCTTGATTTTCTTGACTGTATATCTCTTAAATGTCAACATATACACGTGTGATTTAGTTTACGAACATTTTTCAATGCCGAGAACCTCGATCAGAGCGTAAAAAAGGCGTAAGGTTCACAATGGTGTAGAATTAAAATGGGATATACCGGGCTAGAAGTCAAGTTACAGGAACAAGGGCTAAACCAACCACCCAAGAATGGAATCGTCGACCGAAAAAACTTGACAACCTCCTAGAAGCAGCTTTTCTTACCACCAGACCTTTCTCCATCAATTAGGAATCTGATGCCGTCACTAAACACATTCCTTAAATTGTAGCCATTTGTTGAGTGTTTTTTTTTGTGTCTAATCCGCATATATATCACCATTTCCATTCATTTTCTTGATTGTATATCTCTTAAATGTCAAAATATACACGTGTGATTTAGTTTACGAAGATTTTTCAATGCCGAGATACTCGATCAGAGAGTAAACAAGGCGTAAGGTTCACAATGGTGTAAAATTAAAATGGGATATACCGGGCTAGGATTCGAGTTACTGGAACAAGGGCCAAACCAACCACCTAAGAATGGAATCGTCGAGTGAAAACACTTGACAACCTCCTAGAAGCAGCTTTTCTTGCCACTAGACCTTTCCCCATCAATTAGGAATCTGATGCCGTCACTAAACACATTCCTTAAATTGTAGCCATTTGTTGAGTGCTTTTTTTTGGTGTCTAATCCACATATATATCACCATTGCCCTTGATTTTCTTGATTGTATATCTCTTAAATGTCAACATATACACGTGTGATTTAGTTTACGAAGATTTTTCAATGCCGAGAACCTCGATCAGAGAGTAAAAAAGGCGTAAGGTTCACAATTGTGTAAAATTAAATGGGATATAACGGGCTAGGATTCGAGTTACAGGAACAAGGGCCAAACCAACCACCCAAGAATGGAATCGTCGAGCGAAAACACCTGACAACCTCCTAGAAGCAGCTTTTCTTGCCACCATTCATTTCTCCATCAATTATGAATCTGATGCCGTCAATAAACACATTTCTTAAATTGTAGCCATTTGTTGAGGGTTTTCTTTTGTGTCTAATCCGCATATATATCACCATTGTCCTTGATTTTCTTGACTGTATATCTCTTAAATGTTAACATATACACGTGTGATTTAGTTTACGAAGATTTTTCAATGTCGAGAACTTCGATCAGAGAGTAATAAAGGCGTAGGGTTGACAATGGTATAAAATTAAAATGGGATATACCGGGCTAGGATTCGAGTTACAGGAACAAGGGCCAAACCGACCAGCCAAGAATGGAATCATCGAGCGAAAACACCTGACAACCTCCTAGAAGCAGCTTTTCTTGCCACCAGACCTTTCTCCATCAATTAGGAATGCGATCCCGTCACTAAACACATTCCTTAAATTGTAGCCATTTGTTGAGTGTTTTTTTTGGTGTCTAATCCACATATATATCACCATTGCCCTTGATTTTCTTGACTGTATATCTCTTAAATGTAAAAATATACACCTGTGATTTAGTTTACGAAGATTTTTCAATGCCGGGAACCTCGATCAGAGAGTAAAAAAGGCGTAAGGTTCACAATGGTGTAAAACTAAAATGGGATATACCGGGCTAGGATTCGAGTTACAGGAACAAGGGCCAAACCAACCACCCAAAAATGGAATCGTCGAGCGAAAACACTTGACAACCTCCTAGAAGCAGCTTTTCTTGCCACCAGACCTTTCTCCATCAATTAGGAATCTGATGCCGTCACAAAACACATTCCTTAAATTGTAGCAATTTGTTGAGTTTTTTTTTGGTGTCTAATCCGCATATATATCACCATTGCCCTTGATTTCTTGACCGTATATCTCTTAAATGTCAACATATACACGTGTGATTTAGTTTACGAAGATTTTTCAATGCCGAGAACCTCGATCATAGAGTAAAAAAGGTGTAAGGTTCACAATGGTATAAAACTAAAATGGGATATACCGGGCTAGGATTCGAGTTAGAGGACCAAGGGCCAAACCAACCACCCAATAATGGAATCGTCGAGCGAAAACACTTGACAACCTCCTAGAAGCAGCTTTTCTTGCCACAAGACGTTTCTCCATCAATAAGGAATCTGATGCCATCACTAAACACATTCCTTAAATTTGTTGAGTGTTTTTTTTTTGTGTCTAATCTGCATATATATCACCATTGCCCTTGATTTTCTTGACTGTATATCTCTTAAATGTCAACATATACACGTGTGATTTAGTTTACGAAGATTTTTCAATGTCGAGAACCTCGATCAGAGAATAAAAAAGGCGTAAGGTTCACTATGGTGTAAAACAAATATGGGATATACCGGACTAGGATTCGATTTACAGGAACAAGGGCCAAACCAACCACCCAAAAATGGGATATACCAGACCTTTCTCCATCAATTAGGAATGTGATGCTGTCACTAAACACATTCCTTAAATTGTAGCCATTTGTTGAGTGTTTTTTTGGGTGTCTAATCCGCATATATATCACCATTGCCCTTGATTTTCTTGAGTGTATATCTCTTAAATGTCAACATATACATGTGTGATTTAGTTTACGAAGATTTTTCAATGCCGAGAACCTCGATCAGAGAGTAAAAAAGGCGTAAGGTTCACATTGGTGTAAATTAAAATTGGATATACCGGGCTAGGATTCGAGTTACAGGAACAATGGCCAAACCAACCTCCCATGAATGGAATCGTCGAGCGAAAACACTTGACAACCTCCTAGAAGCAGCTTTTCTTGCCACCAGACCTTTCTCCATCAATTAGGAACCTGATGCCGTCAATATACACATTTCTTAAATTGTAGCCATTTGTTGAGGGTTTTCTTTTGTGTCTAATCCACATATATATCACCATTGTCCTTGATTTTCTTGACTGTATATATCTTAAATGTCAACATATACACGTGTGATTTAGTTTACGAAGATTTTTCAATGTCGAGAACCTCGATTAGAGAGTAATAAAGGGGTAAGGTTCACAATGGTGTAAAATTAAAATGGGATATACCCGGCTAGGATTCGAGTTACAGGAACAAGGGCCAAACCAACCACCCAAAAATGGAATCGTCGTGCGAAAACACTTGACAACCTCCTAGAAGCAGCTTTTCTTGCCACCAGACCTTTCTCCATCAATTAGGAGTCTAATGCCGTCACTAAACACATTCCTTAAATTGTAGCCATTTGTTGAGTCTCTTTTTTTGGTGTCTAATCCACATATATATCACCATTGCCCTTGATTTTCTTGACTGTATATCTCTTAAATGTCAACATATACACGTGTGATTTAGTTTACGAAGATTTTTCAATGCCGAGAACCTCGATCAGAGAGTAAAAAAGGCGAAAGGTTCACAATTGTGTAAAATTAAATGGGATATAACGGGCTAGGATTCGAGTTACAGGAACAAGGGCCAAACCAACCACCCAAGAATGGAATCGTCTAGCGAAAACACCTGACAACCTCCTAGAAGCAGCTTTTCTTGCAACCATTCCTTTCTCCATCAATTATGAATCTGATGCCGTCAATAAACACATTTCTTAAATTGTAGCCAATTGTTGAGGTTTTTCTTTTGTGTCTAATCCGCATATATATCACCATTGTCCTTGATTTTCTTGACGGTATATCTCTTAAATGTTAACATATACACGTGTGATTTAGTTTACGAAGATTTTTCAATGTCGAGAACTTCGATCAGAGGGTAATAAAGGCGTAGGTTTCACAATGGTATAAAATTAAAATGGGATATACCGGGCTAGGATTCGAGTTACAGGAACAAGGGCCAAACCAACCACCCAAGAATGGAATCGTCGAGCAAAAAACACTGGACAATCTCCTAGAAGCAGCTTTTCTTGCCACCAGACCTTTCTCCATTAATTAGTAATCTGATGCCGTCACTAAACACATTCTTTAAATTGTAGCCATTTTGGAGTGTTTTTTTTGGTGTCTAATCCGCATATATATCACCATTGCCCTTGCTTTTCTTGATTGTATATCTCTTAAATGTCAACATATACACGTATGATTTAGTTTACGAAGACTTTTCAATGCCGAGAACCTCGATCAGAGAGTAAAAAAGGCGTAAGGTTCACAATGCTTTAAAACTAAAATGGGATATACCGGGCTAGGATTCGAGTTACAGGACCAAGGGCCAAACCAATCACCCAAGAATGGAATCGTCGAGCGAAAACACTTTACAACCTCCTAGAAGCCGCTTTTCTTGCCACCAGACCTTTCTCCATCAATTAGGAATCTGATGCCATCACTAAACACATTCCTTAAATTGTAGCCATTTGTTGAGTGTTTTTTTTTTGTGTCTAATCCGCATATATATCACCATTGCCCTTGATTTTCTTTACTGTATATCTCTTAAATGTCAACATATACACGTGTGATTTAGTTTACGATGATTTTTCAATGCCGAGAACCTCGATCTGAGAGTAAAAAAGGCGTAAGGTTCACAATGGTTTAAAACTAAAATGGGATATACCGGGCTAGGATTCGAGTTACAGGACCAAGGGCCAAACCAATCACCCAGGAATGGAATCGTCGAGCGAAAACACTTGACAACCTCCTAGAAGCAACTTTTCTTGCCACCAGACCTTTCTCCATCAATTAGGAATTTGATGCCATCACTAAACACATTCCTTAAATTGTAGCCATTTGTTGGATGTTTTTTTTGTGTCTAATCCGCATATATATCTCCATTGCCCTTGAATTTCTTAACTGTATATCTCTTAAATGTCAACATATACACGTGTGATTTAGTTTACGAAGATTTTTCATTGCCGAGAACCTCGATCAGAAAGTAAAAAAGGCGTAAGTTCACAATGGTGTAAAATTAAATTTGGATATATCGGGCTAGGATTCGAGTTACAGGAACAGGGGCCAAACCAACAACCCAAGAATGGAATCATCGCTCGAAAACACTTGACAATCTCCTAGAAGCAGCTTTTCCTGCTACCAGACCTTTCTCCATTAATTAGGAATCTGATGCCGTCACTAAACACATTCCTTTAATTGTAGCCATTTGTTGAGTGTTTTTTTTTGTGTCTAATCCGCATATATTTCACCATTGCCATTGATTTTCTTGACTGTATATCTCTTAAATGTCAATATATACACGTGTGATTTAGTTTACGAAGATTTTCAATGCCGAGAACTTCGATCAGAGTGCAAAAAAGGCGTAAGGTTCACAATGGTGTAGAATTAAAATGGGATATACCGGGCTAGGATTCGAGTTATAGGAACAAGGGCCAAACCAACCACCCAAGAATGGAATCGTCGAGCGAAAACACTTAACAACCTCCTAGAAGCAGGTTTTCTTGCCACCAGACCTTTCTCCATCAATTAGGAATCTGATGCCGTCAATAAACACATTCCTTAAATTGTAGCCATTTGTTGAGGGTTTTTTTTTGGTGTCTAATCCGCATATATATCACCATTGCCCTTGATTTTTTTGACTGTATATCTCTTAAATGTCAACATATACACGTGTGATTTAGTTTACGAAGATTTTTCAATGCCGAGAACCTCGATCAGAGAGTAAAAAAGGCGTAACGTTCAAAATGGTGTAAAATTAAACTGGGATATACCTGGCTAGGATTCGAGTTACAGGAACAACAGCCAAACCAACCACCCAAGAATGGAATCGTCGAGCGAAAACACTTGACAACCTCCTAGAAGCAGCTTTTCTTGCCATCAGACCTTTCTCCATCAATTAGGAATCTGATGCCGTCATTAAACACATTCCTTAAATTGTAGCCATTTGTTGAGTGTGTTTTTTTGGTGTCTAATCCGCATATATATCACCATTGCCCTTGATTTTCTTGACTTTATATCTCTTAAATGTCAACATATACACGTGTAATTTAGTTTACGAAGATTTTTCAATGTCGAGAACCTCGATCAAAGAGTAAAAAAGGCGTAAGGTTCACAATTGTAACGCCCTAACACGTTTTAACCGAAAGTCGCAGCGGAAATACGAACTTTAAAAATTTTCTTTCATTATATTCATTCTTTCACTTAAATACATAAATCCCTTTTTATAAATTAATCAAAACTGACATACTTATATAAATTAAGTGACCACATTCACACCCATGTACAATCCATGCGTTGACTCGATCTTCAACCGCGTACACTTCTTGATGAAACATCTATAAACCTGTACAACCTGCAGTCACCACATTCAATCACATCATTAGCAACCAGTGACATAATACAAAATCTTAACACATGTATAATAAGGCGTCAACATATCATGCTTTCTCTTATACTAGCCCTTTCATCCATCCATTCGATCACTCGCATCGGATAGCGGAGTCAACCTTCACTTCCATTGTTAAGATGCCTATACTTCACATTAGTTCTCAATAGAAACACGTTTAGTATCATTAGCTTCCCTTTCTTACCCAAACTTAATCGAATCTCTCTCTTAACCACTTCCGACTCATTTCCACTAAAACATACCTTAGTAACAACATCGATTCATATCTTCTTACATTACATTAAATAAATTACCATATATCATAAATACGTTACCAAACAAAAGGGTAAGTTCGGAGTTCACTTACCTTACGCGTCCGTATTTGCATTCGCTTACTTGAGTCTTCTTGTCCCGTTAGCCTTCCACGCTCCCATCCATCTTGACATGATTCCTATAATTTCATGTCATTACATTTACATCCTTATTAGCATACATGATTATTCATATGAATGATCATATCAAGTTCATATCTCACATATGTATTTCATTAGTCGATTCAAACAAGCACATAGCATACTCAACATCATCATAACATAACCTTCACATATTATTCTCATTTGGACATTTTATCAAACACGTGGTGTGCGTACTACTTCCTAGGCACCATGTACAACTAGTTTAAGCATAATCTTCCAAGTTCGTTCATATTTCATCAAATCATCTTACTAATCAACAAGTATCATTAACACATAAACATCAAACATATCAACACCATATTTCTTTCAATTCATCTAACAATAGTTCATCATAACACAACATAATTCATGAATAAAGGGGTAAGGTTCACAATGGTGTAAAACTAATATGGGATATACCGGGATAGGATTCGAGTTACAGGAACAAGGGCCAAACCAACCAACCAAGAATGGAATCGTCGAGCGAAAACACTTGACAACCTCCTAGAAGCAGCTTTTCTTGCTACCAGACATTTCTCCATCAATTAGGAATCTGATGTTGTCACTAAACACATTCCTTAAATTGTAGCCATTTGTTGAGTGTTTTTTTTGGTGTCTAATCCGCATATATATCACCATTGCCCTTGATTTTCTTAAATGTATATCTCTTAAATGTCAACATATACACGTGCCATTTAGTTTACTAAGATTTTTCAATGCTGAGAACCTCGATCAGAGAGTAAAAAAGGCGTAAGGTTCACAATGGTGTAAAATGAAAATGGGATATACCGGGCTAGGATTCGAGTTACAGGAACAAGGGCCAAACCGACCACCCAAGAATGGAATCTTCGAGCGAAAACACTTAACAACCTCCTAGAAGCAACTTTTCTTACCACCAGACCTTTCTCCATCAATTAGGAATCTGATGCCGTCACTAAACACATTCCTTAAATTGTAGCCATTTGTTGAGTGTTTTTTTTTTGTTGTCTAATCCGCATATAAATCACCATTGCCCTTGATTTTCTTGACTGTATATCTCTTAAATGTCAATATATACACGTGTGATTTAGTTTACGAAGATTTTTCAATGCCGAGAACCTCGATCAGAGAGTAAAAAAGGCGTAAGATTCACAATAGTGTAAAATAAAAATGGAATATACCGGGCTAGGATTCGAGTTACAGGAACAAGGGCCAAACCAACCACCCAAGAATGGAATCGTCGAGCGAAAACACTTGACAACCTCCTAGAAGCAACTTTTCTTGCCACCAGACCTTTTTCCATCAATTAGGAATCTGATGCCGTCACTAAACACATTCCTTAAATTGTAGCAATTTGTTGAGTGTTTTTTTTGTGTCTAATCCGCATATATATCACCATTGCCCTTGATTTTGTTGACTGTAAATCTCTTAAATGTCAACATATACACCAGTGATTTAGTTTACGAAGATTTTTCAATGCCAAGAACCTCGATCAGAGAGGATAAAAAAGGCGTAAGGTTCACAATGGTGTAAAATTATAGTGGGATATATGGGGTTAGGATTCGAGTTACTGGAACCAGGGCCAAACCAACCACCCAAGAATGGAATCGTCGAGCAAAAACACTTGACAACCTCCTAGAAGTAGGTTTTCTTGCCACAAGACCTTTCTCCATCAATTAGGAATCTGATGCCGTCACTAAACACATTCCTTAAATTGTAACCATTTGTTGTGTGTTTTTTTGGTGTCTAATGCGCATATATATCACCATTGCCCTTGATTTTCTTGACTGTATATCTCTTAAATGTCAACATATACACATGTGATTTAGTTTACGAAGATTTTTCAATGCCGATGTAATACCTCGAAAATTCGTGTTCAATAAAATAACGACACATGTCATACAAGACAAAAGTGTTAGAAACCCGGATCTAGTCAAAGATGTATGGTTGGATTTAAAGCGTCGACATGTTAATTAAACAGCTCTGAACGACCTAATTATAAATCCCAAGACCCTTATATATGTTATAAACATCTGGTATACTCAAATCCGGTAAATGCTAACAATGATTGATTTGAATTACACAAGAATGGGATCCTACGAGGATGTGCACGACAACCTTCTTTTACGGCACTTTCAAAAGGATCCAAGGGAACTTTATATCATATCAAGGGGTGTAAACTGTTCATGACCCAATCAAGAGGTCCATACTGAAAATAATGGCCTAAAATCGTATTACGTTAGTTACCCGTTCGAAGCTTGAAAGGCCAACAACTTTTTTCCCTCTGGAACAAGCTTACGGACCGTAAGGGTCAATCCTTACGGTCCGTAAGGCATGCACAGCGACCAGATTAATGACAGTTGTTTGTTATGAACGTTTAACTGACTTAGAATGATATTTTCCACTTCCGTGTGCGACTCCTACTGATTTTTAGACTTAGGGGCACTTGTTATTGATCAGGATCACCCCTTAGACTTAGTTGTCATCATCATAATAGATCAAGAACACTATAAAAGTCCATCATGTTGCAACATTTCTTGCATTCATTCCATCTGCATTTGTGGGACTCTCTGGAGCTTAAGATCAGTCCTCAATCACCTCTGGTCGTAATTAGGCCTTTGGTAAGTGTCCTTGACCTTCCTTAATTAAGTTTTGCTTAGTTCGTAGCTTAAAAGTCAAACCGTCGTAATTAACGTTTGACTTAGCGATTAATCATTAATGGTCCAGTGATTAGTCAAATTGAAGGTAGTTATAAGCTGGTAATTATGTGGGCAATAAACCCTTAAAAGGGCACCCTCTGATTCCCGCTCTAACTAGATCAAATGTCGGGTCAAAGTTGCTTATAAAAAGTCAACAGGATCCTAATTTTTGAATTAACGCATAATTAGCAATGTAGAAGGTGTGTAACCTATTTGATCACTCATATAACTTGGTAATAAGTATAAGACTTGGTCTAAGCTTGTTTGATCCGATAATTTTCGGTTTAGGCTCGGTTCGGAACCGAAAATCGCAAAACTTTGACTTTTGCTTTGACTTCAGTTCTGACCCAATTTAGATGGGTTGGAAATGCCTTAGAGCTTCCTTAGGATCAGGTTACATTAGAGTATAACCCTCTGTGGTTGGATCGTTGATTGTCCGATTCGTTTACACGTTTTCGTTAATTGCTTAATGTTGACCATAATGTCCTTTTGAGTATAAAACAAGAATTTTGGAAATGCGAAAGGACAATAATCTTTATTACTGATTTATAAACATGTCCCTAAAATTTCACATCAGTTGAAGGTCTAGATTAGGAGTTATGCTCAATAGCGTAATTAGAACGCTTTTTATTAATTAAACGGCGTCATTAGCATAAAGCCTATCTAAACCCAATTTTTGACACCAAACCTTTTACCCACTGATGTAATATAATATTTTGGGATTTTTGAAGATTTTTAATTATTTTTAAACTAATCATACCCTAAGGTTATTGCCTTGATTCGGTAAATACCGATTATACCCTTTCTATGTATAAAATGAGTTTTACATAGCCAATCGATACCAAATCTTTGGCTACTGATTTTATATGATAAATGAAGTGTTTTGAACTTTATAACATGATTAGAAAACTCAGATTTCCTGTATAACCCGGAAATCGCTTAAAATGGCTTTTTAAGCGTATTAAACACATAGTTTAGGTTTAAAACTATTTTGTCATATAAGACTTATCACCAACTGATATAGCCTATTAAATTAAGTTGTTTTACTGATTATTTCAGACCCGAGTCTCAGAATTATAATTAATCTCACTTATAATCTTTAAAATGACCAAAATACCCCTACGGGGCTTAAATTGAGATTAAACTCGTTTTGGGCATAATGGAAGGTATCCTACTGATATCACAACATATTTAAGGCATATTAACTTAGGAAACATGTATATGACTCCTATGGTTACCCGTTACGCATGTTTCGCGTTCGGATCGGTTTATGTAACTAGTTTGCATAAATTAACCGAAACGGGTCAAACCTTATCATTTTCTTGTCAAAATCCAGAATGTGTTTAGTTTACCCATATTATACAAGTCTCCAAACTTGTCGGGTCTAAATCACATTCTATTCCGGTCTTCGCTTAATCATGCGTTTGAACCGTAAACCTTTCCTTAAAACTAACCGGTCTAAGTTACGACTTAAATAAGACCCGTTAGGAATCTAATAGGTTAATAAAACCTTCGTTCCAGATTGAGAGCCCCAGTAGAAGTACTTGTGCTTGATGATTAGAATATACGGCTGCGTATAAATTGCATTGCTAGCACAGGTAAATACTCTTAACTTATTTTCCCTATACGGTCCTGGGATACGGTATTATAATAATACCGCTTGGTCGGGTATTGAATGTTTAGTCGTATTGTAATTAAATTATTGAGGTAACCCGGTTTAATCTGTATTGTTTGAAATAAAAGCCTTTAGGGTTTAATGACCATGTCCCGGATATCCTTGACATCATTGTATTATAAAATGGCCACGTCTTAAGCACGGGGTGTAGGCATACACCTGATAGTCGCTTAAGGGAAACGGTATCTCACTCTCTTGTGGGCCTATACTTGTGGCGTGTCTGTTAATCTTGACTCGGTTTCTACATCGGGCCCTGAACGTATAACGAACATGTAAATCTGTATACAAGATTTTTATATAATTGTCCCAAGTTATAAAAGATATGTTGTGCCTTGTGCATTCAAATCAATTTTATTAAACCTTTTTTTCAAATGAGTCGGTTAATTGTATTTACCAGTGTAAACAGACGTATTTTCCAAAAATGTTAAGTGACAGGTACTGAACGTAACTGGCTGGAAGCTCAGGGCGTTAATAAGGAATCTTGCAAGTTGTAGATGCCTGAAGTCTGTTGAACAGTTTTCTTTTATTTGATCCGCCTGTGGATCCTTTACTTTCCGTTGTAATACTTTGATATTACTTTATATTCGGATTGTAATATATTTATCTTTTGCTTCTACTGTGCATTTAAATATTGTGTTGTTTGACCATGATGATATCAACTACGTCACGATACTCCCCACCGGGCCCACCGGTAATACGTGGAAATATCAGGGTGTGACAGGTTGGTATCAGAGCCAACATTGAGTGAATTAAATACTAGCCTTTTTGTGTTTAATCTCAATGACACAGTAGCACATTCCTTGACCATCTGAGTCTAGACTTAACATAGGAATGCTCTCAATCCTAATCCGAAAACTATTGCTTCCGAATTTATATATTTTGAATATGTCTCCAATCAAAGAAGCCGTAATGGAATTTCTCCACATCCGGAGCCTTAAATTGCCGAGTTTCATACCGCGGCTAGGGTGCAACGTGCAACAAAGGAGAAAGCATTCATAAGTAAAGTAAATAAGAAAACTCCTTTTGTTGAAATTCGTTTCCTTAGTAGTCCTTATAAGGACATATTTACCTTCAGTCCCTTCATGGACAACATCATTCCTTTCAAGTCCCATTTAGGGCAATTATATACTCCTTTTTAAAATCATTTGAATATTTTATCTAAATTCCATTTTTATCATTTTATATGAATATAATATATGAAATAAATCAAACTATTATTCCTTTTCATAATTGATCTACCAGTATACATATTGAAAGAATCTTAAAGGGTAAAACCTAGCTTGAATGTCATTAAAGACCTAGCTATTTTGGTAAAAACCTGTTTAAAAGAGATTCAGATTCTTGCTAACATCCGAAAACATGTTAACACTCCTGACAACAGTGATGCGATAAAATCACACTTGTCATCTTTATATTGGGGAATTCCAAACCCTTATCTAGCCTAGTGATTTAGAATCAAGGCTTAAATCATCAATTGAAGATGATCATATTATAAACATCCAATTGTGATGAAGTGCCTACGGGCCAAACTTGTTGTCCGATAAGACAACGTCGGTGGTGGTCTTTGACCCCGTCTAAAGATGTTGGACTACGTCCAAGCATAATAATTTGTATGATCAATGCGATCTTGACTAATATCATCAAATGAAGATGATCATATTATAAACATCCATAACTGATGAAATGCCTACGGGCCATACTTATTGTCCTCAGGGACAAAAGACAGTTGAAGCCTTTGACTCTCTGTCAAGAAAAGGTAATGAAATATGTTCAAACCTTAATGCCTCGATTCTCTGAAATCATGGCTTATAAATTTAAAATTGTCCTTGTGACTAGGCCTTTTGCGCCACTTTAATATCCTTAATGTTTCATAACTAGGATAAATTATAATGAAAATACTAATTAAATATAACTAACAAATTAACCAATATGGTTTATATTACCATGGTTGATGAATCGTCAAAAGTGATGAATCCCCAATAACCTCTAAGTGAATCATCGTCAATATTTATGTAGCAATCAAGGTACATGGCTGGATGAGATGAGGTCAACAGCCACCCGAGGGAAAATAATGATACTCCCAGAGTTAATATAACTGGTGCGGAACTACAGGCATTAATAGATAATGCCGTTACACGAGCTCTCGACAGACAATATGATGAATCAAGTGATACCCACTCTAAGACTCTATCTGTGGCTCGTAGTAAGCCCCTTTCTAAATCACATGAGTCAAGGGAAGACGATGTTCGTAACTCGTCAAATCAAAGGAGTGTTCCGTCTAGACAGGTGGTGCTTCATCAAGAGGCACCAGTTAAGACCTGCTCATATAAATATTTTGTCTCCTGCAAGCCCAGAGACTTTACAGGAGAAGAAGGAGCCATCGATTGCATGACGTGGCTCGATGAGATGGACACCGTTGTAGATATTAGTGGATGTGCAGAGCAAGACATTGTGAAGTTTGTTTCACAATCCTTTAAAGGAGAAGCCCTAGCTTGGTGGAGGTCACTGATCCAAGCTACAGGGAAGATCCCTTTGTACAACTTGACTTGGGATCAGTTCGCTGCTCTTATCAAAGAAAATTACTGTCCTCAACATGAAGTCGAAAAAATTGAGACTGAATTCTTGACATTAGTCATGGAGAACTTAGATTGTCAAGCATACCTTACAAGTTTCAATACCATGTCTCGATTGGTTCCTTACTTGATCACACCAGAACCAAAGCGAATAGCTCGCTTTATTGGGGGTCTAGCCCCAGAAATAAAGGCAAGTGTGAAAGCATCGAGACCTACTACATTCAGGTCAGCGGCATATCTGTCGCTATCCCTCACACTCGATGTGGTTAGAAACAAGGCTGCCAAAGCCTCTGAAGATGGAAAACGTAAAAGGGAGGATGAGAATTCTCATCGCTCCGATAGGAAGAAAAAGAGGAACTCTGAGGATAAGAAGAGTTCCGGGTTCGAGAAAGACAGCCAGCAGTCGGGTGAGAAGACCAGGTGCAAAACCTGTCGGAAATACCACCTAGGGAAATGCAGATTTGAATCTCAGCCTCTACCTTGTGGGATTTGCAAGTCTAAGGAACATAAAACCTTGGATTGCAAGAAATTGAAAGACGCAACCTGTTATGGTTGCAACGAGAAGGGGCATATCAAGACCAACTGCCCTAGGAATCAGAAGAAGCCCAAAGAGGCCAAGAAAACAAACGCATGAGTCTTCCAGATGAACGCCCAGGAGATGGTGTAGAATGATAACTATATAGTAGGTACCTTTCCTTATCAAACAGTTTATGCAGAAATTTATTTGATGCTGGCACATATGATTCCATAATGAACGAAAAATGTTGAGAACTGTTGTCTCCGCCTGATTAGGACTCCGGTCATTTAATGCGAGGTAGAAATTGGCCGATGATACTTTAGAGAATGCTCCAACAAATCTTAGATTGATATTTTATATCTATTAGGAATCACTCTTTTCTGATACCCTTATAGCAAGCTTTCAAGCTATCCAAAATTATCAATATAATAAAGACAGATGTGACATTTTGATCCCCTGTCAAAAAGATGATGGATTAGGTCCAAACCTTAAATGCCATTGATGGTCTTTTGTGACCTAGGCTAAATATAATGGTTATATATTAAATAACATTCATTAAAAATGTTAGTACTTGTTAGGGGAGGATTTTCTAACAATTAGTGATCCTTATTCGTTATCCTAACTGGTGATCCTTACTTCTGTGACAGGTGGTGATCCTCAGAAGGGCTTTAGGATCAGGATCATGGATCACTTCAAGGATCCTCATACTGACGATTGTTTACATATGTTTTATAACATCTCGCAGGTATAACAAGCTTGACCAAGTCTTAGCGGCATTCTTGGAGAATATTCCCGAAGTATTCTGCACGTGCTAGATCAAAACTAGACGTTATGGAGAACGTGGAGGCTTGGCCCGAAAGTCGGAGAGTTTGTTAACTAGATATTTTTCTTATTTTAAAGGGGTAACGAGCTAGTTAGTGACACTTAGTCAATTTTGGCAGTTACACACACTCGCAAACACGCTCATACAAGCTCTCGTTCAAACACTTAGCAATTACTTACACTTTTTACACATTTCACCGTAGTGATCCTTGTACCTAGCTCGTTACTATCCGAAGTTGTAAACGTTTATTCATTTATTTGAGCTTGGTGATCGGTAGTTTCCATCACCCGGGGTTTTTTGTGCCGGAGATCAATTCTTGATCAAGGGCTTTTTCCCCGTATAAATCCTTGTGTTGTTTGTGCATCCCACATTGAAGTGATCCTCATTGTTGTTACACTTTTTGAGCATCATACCCCGTAATCTAGAGTTTGGTTGCAATATTCTCAACAGATTTTTTGACCAAAACAGTTTGGCGCCCACCGTGGGGCAATTGGTGCTTTGTCCTTAGAAGAATTCGCATTTCTGTGCTCATTCCGGTTCATTACTACCAAGCAAATGGCTTCCTCAGCGAAGAATGCTTCAAACTTGATGCCTTCGTTCACTTCTTCACAAGGCGTTCCTCCTTTGCCTCCACCACCTTCTGGATCCCAGAAGAATACAGAGAATGCTGCGAAGAAACCGACTCCCATTTTCTCAAAACCACCTACTTCTTCTGTTTCAACTAACCCTACTACTAATGATCTCTATGCCCTGATTTTGCAGATGAGGAATCATGCACAAGAGCAGGATAAAACCAACGAAAGGATCCTCCGGGAGATTGATGAAATTAAGAAACAGAAGAAAACGGCAGAGGATCATTCCCCACTGATGCCCAGATCTTTGAATTTTGACACTCCGGTGGTTACTTCTCAGCCATCAGTGGTTCCAGACATTCAATATGCGGGTGGACCAAAAGGAGTGCACTATGGAACAACAGCTATGACCCAGGCACTAGGTTCATATTTCCAGCCAGCAGGATCCTATCCCCAGCATATGGGATCCCTCACGAGTACAGGAGGATATTCAGGAATGCAGCAGCATCAAGGATCCTCCTTCGTTCCAGGATCCTCCTTCGTTCCAGGATCATCCCAGGTTTCAAGGATCCTCCTTCGTTCCAGGATCATCCCAGGTTCAAGGATCCTCCTTCGTTCCATGATCATCCCAGGTTCAAGGATCCTCCTTCGTTCCAGGATCATCCCAGGTTCAAGGATCCTCCTTCGTTCCAGGATCATCCCAGGTTCAAGGATCCTCCTTTGTTCCAGGATCGTCTCAGTTTCAGGGATCCTTCCAGATGCCAGGATCCTTGAGGAGTTTACAAACAGGAAGTTCAGATGTCCATCAAGGAGATTTTATTCCAATGCAGACCAATGCCTCTACCGGTCCCTCGATCATTCCAGAGTCTCAACAATATGGATTGACCTCTATTCTTCCTAACTTGAATCCAATGGGAGGTAACACTTTTAATAATTCTCATACTACTAACCATGGTCTTATGCAGGATCCAGGTATCAATCATGCCATGGCCAGAGAATTACAAAAGATAAAGGATATGATCTCGAGTGTTCCGGGAGTAGTCAAACCTATTCCAGAGATTGCAGATGGGAGCCACAAGATATCTCGCTTTGCACCACCAATCTGTGATGCTGAGATACCCAAGAGGTTCCATGTGCCTACAATGAAATTGTACGATGGTTCGACGGATCCTGAAGAACACATAGCACAATACAGGGAGAGGATGGAGATCAATCCAATCCCAGAAAAGTTAAAGGAAGCATGCTTATGCAAAGGATTCGGATCCACTCTTACTGGATCAGCTCTCAGGTGGCTGCTAAGTCTTCCTCCCTATTCTATTACCTCATTTGCAAACCTAGTTAACTTGTTTAATATTCAGTTTTCTTGTAGTAGAAAATTTGAACGATTAACTAGTGATTTATATAGGATAACCCAGGGTCATAATGAATCATTAAGGGATTACATTACCAAATTTAGTAAAGAATCCTTAGACATTCCCAACTTAGATATAGCCACGGCTGTTGAAGCCTTCAAAATGGGACTGCTTAGGGATTCGTTATTTTATGATGATCTTGTTATGACACCATGCAGGAACCTAGATGAGGTAAGAACCCGGGCCCTCAGGTTCATTCGGCTAGAGGATGACAAGAGGATTCAGGAGAGGATAACAGGATCCTCAAAGCAGGATAAGCAAGGATCCTCATTCAGAAACAACAAGTTCAGATCCTACAACAAATCTGATAATCAGAACGTGCATTCTATTGATCAAGAAGAGGATGATGAGGATTATCCTCCAATTTCTGAATATTGCTTTAGTGTTGATAACAATGAACTAATCCTTGCCATGCAGAACCTAGGTGATAAAGCTAGATGGCCAAGAAAGAATGACAGGCCAGCTGCAACTAAGGATAAATCAAAGTGGTGTGCATATCATGAAGATTTTGGGCACCTCACAGAAGAATGCATTGCATTAAGAAAGGAGATTGGATACTTGTTGAGCAAAGGGCATCTAAAAGAGTTGTTGGGTAGGAAAAAGTCAAGGACTCAGGATCCTGAAAGGATCCCTGAGAAGGCTCCATCCCCTCCAGCAGATGCACAAGTGATAAACTTTATTTCTGGGGGATCCGACATTTGTGGCACATCCTTCTCAGCAGCTAAGAGGCATGCAAAGGAAACTAAAATGGATAATGGAGAAAGACCAGTTCGAACATCGAGTGTCTCCGAAGGAAAAGTCATAACCTTTGATGAAGAGGATCGTACTGATATCCAGGATCCTCATCACGATGGTTTAGTTATTACTCTTTTTATATCTAACTGTTTTGTCCGCAGGATCCTAATAGACGGAGGAAGTTCAGTGAACATTATCCAGCTTGACGTTCTAAAGAAGATGGGTATCCCTGAATCAGAGATCATACCAAGATCCTCCGTGCTCGTGGGATTTAGTGGCGAAACTAAGAACACCCTGGGGGACATTAAACTCCCAATATATATTGAAGGCTTACACTCTTATCAAAAATTTTGTGTTATTGACTGTTTATCTTGTTGTAATGTTATCCTTGGCAGGCCCTGGATACACGATATGAAAGCAGTCCCATCTACTTACCATCAATGTGTGAAGCTCCCTAGTCCTTGGGGAATAGTAAAGATTGATAGCGATCAGCAGGAAGCTAAGAATTGCTACACTTCATCGATGAAACCAGCTTCGAAGTCAAGGGAGCAATAGCAATCAAGGTATCCTCCAAGGAATGTCTTGGAGGCCAGAGAGCAGGATGTGGTAGAAATCCTCATGGATCCTGATGATCCTGAATCCAAAATCTATATCGGATCAGGGATCCTTGGCGAAATGAAAGAAGACCTCATATCCTTCCTCAAAAGGAGAAAGACTACCTTTGCATGGAAACATGAAGACATGACTGGTATATCCAAAGATGTTATCACCCATAAACTCGGCATCGACAGATCCTTCAAACCAATACATCAAAGAAGAAGGAAGTTTGCACCAGAAAGGAATGCCATTATCCAGGAAGAGGTAGAAAAATTGCTCCGGGCAGGTATGATTAGAGAGGTCAAGTATCCAAGATGGCTGGCCAATGTGGTTGTTGTTCAAAAGAAAAACGGAAAGTGGAGGGTATGTGTCGATTTTACCGATTTAAATAAGGCATGTCCCAAGGATCCTTTCCCTTTACCCCACATTGACTCCATGGTGGATGCAACTGCGGGTCATGAACTGTTAACTTTTATGGATGCTTCATCTGGATTTCAACAAATCCAAATGGAACCATCCGACCAAGAGGATACAGCTTTCATGACTCCAACTGGTATATATTGCTATATTGCTATGCCGTTTGGATTGAGAAATGCAGGTGCAACGTACCAAAGGCTGGTGAATATGATGTTCAAGGATCAGATTGGACAAACTATGGAGGTTTACATAGATGATATGGTGGTGAAATCCTTAAAAGCTGAGGATCACCTACGAGACTTGGAGGAAGCATTTGATATCCTTGACAAATATAATATGAAGCTTAATCCTTCAAAATGTCATTTTGGTGTTAAAGCAGGTAAATTCTTAGGATACATGGTGACTAAGAGAGGCATCGAAGCTAGCCCGGAACAAATCAAAGCAATAGTGAACATCAAATCTCCGGCCAATGCTAAGGATGTTCAAAGGTTAACAGGAAGGATAGCAGCCTTGAACAGATTCATATCCAAGTCCTCCGAGAAATGTAAAGAATTCTATGATATCCTAAGGAAGAACAAGAAATTTGAGTGGACGGAGAAGCATGAAAATGCTTTAAAAGCCCTCAAAGATTACCTATCCTCGGCCCCGGCTTTAATGAAACCAGAAAAAGGTGAAGTGTTATCCTTGTATCTCGCAGTATCCTCAAAAGCAGTAAGTGCGGTCCTTGTTAAGGATCATCAAGGTACACAACATCCCGTTTATTATGTAAGTAAAAGTTTACTTGATGCCGAATCCAGGTACTCACACCTTGAAAAACTTATCCTTGCATTAATAATGGCATCTACCAAGTTAAGACATTATTTTGAAACTCATGTTATCATTGTTAAAACTAATTTTCCAATTAAGAATGTCCTCAGGAAACCAGAGATGTCCGGAAGGATGGCTAAGTGGGCAGTAAAGCTGAGTGCCTATGATATAAGATATGAGCCTAGGACAGCTATCAAATCCCAAGCATTAGCTGACTTTGTGGCTGATTTCAGTAGTGATCTACAAGAAGAAGCTGAGCTAGAAGTCCAGCAGCTAGAAGAGACCAAGGATCCTTGGATACTCCACACTGATGGATCCTCAAATGTCAAAGGCACAGGGCTTGGAATACTACTAAAATCGCCACAGGGGGACATAATACCCCATTCTATAGCTTGTGAGTTCCAAACCACTAATAATGAGGCTGAATATGAAGCCTTAATTGCTGGTTTGCAAATTGCAAAGCATATGGGGATCAGGTATCTTGAGGTACACGTAGATTCTTTGTTAATTACAAATCACTTTAATGGATCATATGCTGTTAAAGGTGAAAAACTAACCAAATATTTGGAGATAGTCAAAAGTTTGGCACTCTCTTTTGTTTCCTTTAGTTTGTCACAGGTACCAAGGGAAGAAAATACAGAAGCTGATGCATTGGCTAACTTAGGATCATCTTTGAAGATCCCAGAGGATATCAAGATTCCTATTATCCATATCCTGACCCCGGCTATCGAGGATCACCAGACTATGGAGATAGGAGATGATTCTGCAGTTATCCCTAGTGAGGATATTCAATCCTATTCAGGATCCAGATCATGGATCTCACCAATTATGAGATACTTACAACATGGAGAGATTCCTACAGGAGAAAACCCTAGGGCTTTCAAATCTAAGGTATCTCAATTCACAATTATGAATAATATGTTGTATAGACGATCTCTTGCAGGACCATACTTGAGATGCATTGAGGATCCTGAAGTTCAGGAAGTTTTAAAAGACTTCCATGAAGGAGATTGTGGAAACCACACTGGGGGCAGGGCTTTATTTTCAAGGATCCTGAGGACAGGATATTATTGGCCAACCATGAAGAAATATGCTGTGGAGTATGCCAGAAGATGTGATCCTTGCCAGAGACACAGCAATATCCTTCATCAGCCAGCCGAATTATTGCATCCTATATCCTCCTCTTGGCCATTTATGAGATGGGGTATGGACATAGTTGACAAGCTCCCTAAGGCACCTGGTGGAAAAGTATTCATGCTAGCTATGACTGATTACTTCTCCAAGTGGATAGAGGCTGAAGCTTTTGCCCAAGTTAGAGAAAAGGAAGTTATATCCTTCATTAAAAGAAATATTATAACTAGATTTGGAATTCCCTCTGAGATTATATGTGATAATGGTTCCCAATTTATTGGGGGCAGAACCACTAACTTTTGTGACAGCTGGGGGATTAGGATGATAACATCAACACCAGTCCACCCACAAGCTAATGGCCAAGCAGAATCATCCAACAAGATCATCATCAACAATTTGAAGAAAAAGCTTGGATCCAAGAAAGGGAAGTGGGCAGAAGAACTACCCTATGTGCTCTGGGCTGACAGGACAACCCCTAAGAATGCTACTGGTCAAACACCATTCTCTTTGGTGTTTGGGGCAGAATCAGTGATCCCAACAGAAATGGTGGTTCCTACTGCTAGAACAAGTACCCGTGATCCTGAGGAAAATGATGAAAACTTGGCTCAAGACCTGGATACTATTGAAGAAATCAGGGATATGGCTAGGATCAGGATGGCCAGTTATCAACAAAGAATGACTGGTGCTTACAACAAAAATGTCAGGATCAGGAGGTTTCAAGTTGGAGATATGGTGTTAAGGAAAGCATTTCAGAATACCACCAATCCTACCGATGGAAAATTGGCTCCAAAATGGGAAGGCCCTTATTTGATTGAAGCTGAAGCAGGAAAGGGGGCATATAGATTGCTAACCATGGAAGGTGATTTGCTACCAAGAGCTTGGAATGCTGTTCACTTGAAGAAATATTTCATGTGACAAGGATCCTCGTGGCAGAGGTGATCCTAGTGAAAGGGATATCCTTAAAGGATCCTCAAAGTATCGGTGATCCTTATTCAGGTAATATCCTAATCTTGAACTATTTCATTTCTTTATTTTCTCATATTAGGATAAGGATCATGTATCCTTTATCCATTTCTCACGTGAGTTCAAGTTTTGAAAGTTCAGGTATCTTTAGCACAACGTTGGTTATCCACAGAAGCAATCCGTCTTTGGGTTTAACCCCAGTTATTTGGGCTTGTCCCCAGATTCCGCCTGTAGCGCACGATGATCCTGGTGTAGTTCAAGGCTTTGGGACCAGTACTCGTTCTAGGGGCTGATAATTCCATTGTTCTGGCTATGCTTAGGATCCTACGTATAATGGTAGACGTACCATACATCCGGTCATAAGGTTTCTAACGTTTTCACGTTAGCTAAGGTTTCTAACGTTTTCACGTTAGCTAAGGTTTTGGCATCTTCATGTCACTAAGTTTGGATAGTCGCCAGTTAGGGCCATACTCCAGTTTACACACGATCCTTGGGCTTGTCCCCAGTTATCCTTGGGCTTGTCCCCAGTTATCCTTGGGCTTGTCCCCAGTTATCCTTGGGCTTGTCCCCAGTTGCTAACTCTTTTCTTATATTGGCTTAGTCCCAAGTTATGCTCTATTTCAGGTCATTGAAGATAGGCAGTTAGGGATCCTTGATCCTTATTTCACTCTAAGGTTTATCTTATAGTTATCCTTATTATGGTTAGGATTCTAACTTGGATCCTCAGGTATGATCCTTAACTCTTTTGATTCTATTCAATATTCTTTTAAATAACCCTTATACTTGACAACTGAACTTATCAATTTTAAATCATGTCATTTTTAAAAAAAAACTTATCTGTTATGGGATATGTGATCCTTGTTCATATCCTAAACTTTTTGGATATCTTTTCTAGTTTTTCAAGGCTTGATAAGTATAAACAAATTGAACATTATAACAGTTGGAAAATAACATACTAAAAGGGATAACAAATACAAGATAAGCGACAAAAGGTTAAATTTTTATTTATTAACATAAGACTAACCCTTTAAAGGTTGTCAAAATTACCTACCCGAGCTTCTACCAGCAAAACGTGGCCCGTCCGCTGGGGTAGGTAAAGGGTGTCTATGATAACGAGTTCAAAGATAGTGCAGGAATATAAAGGCGGCAGGATCACAATGGCTTCATCCCCCAAACAGAGGATCCCTCCACCGATTGCAATCCTGCCTATTGTCCAAAGGATCATACATGATCCTTAATCCTAAAACCTATTGTTCAAAGTACAACCCATGAAATTGTCTTAAACATCACAACCAAAAAAAAAAAACGACCATCAAACTAAAAAATTGGGCTCCGGCCTTGGCACATATATCCATCATCGCCCAATTGTGCAGCTCACACCTTGGCTGCATCACCACCAGCATCATCACCACCAGCCTGATCCTTCCCACTGCCACTTGCCTCAATTGCCAGGACATCAGCTGCCTCCTCCTCATCATCCTCAAGATCTGCCAACCTTGCCTTCCAGCCTTCAACATCCCAGCTGCTTTTGTCGAAACTAGGATCTTGAGCTTCCTGGGCCATCTTCAACTTAGTCTGATACATTGTGATGGCAGCAGAGAGCTTGGTATTTTCGATGAGGTCATGCTTTTCATAATCAAAGTTGACCAGCACCTTGGCCATTTCCTGCTTGGTATCCTGGAGTTCCTTCCGAGCATCAGCAAGTGCAAGATCTTTGAGCACGGCAACTTGTTGGAGATCAGCTATTTTCTTGTCCAGCTCCTCAACATTGCCCACGTAATCCTCTATCTCAGCAAATTTCTGCAGAAAGAAGATAAGGCAGTTCAAGGTCAAGTGATCCTCATAAGAGTAGGATACCTAGGCAAAGTTAAGGATCCTTACATCATTGAAGTATTCAAGGAATTGGTGGCGGATCAGTGGCAGCCCTTGAAGATCTTCAGCATCAGAAGTTTTCCTTTTCTTGACACCCTTTCCTTTAGTGGGTGCCCTTGGAATGGAGATGCTAGGACTGGTAGTGGACCTCTTCTTCCTGGGTCGTACGAGATCAAGATCAGCTGTGTTGAATTGGGAAACAGGCTTGACAGGTTTTCCAGCGCCTACACATTCAAAGCAAGATGAGTATCCTTATCCTATTTCAATTTATCTATTTATTTTAATATTTAAACTATGCAAAAGACAGGATACTTACTCGACATGGTAATGGAACCTGAGGATACTTCTTGTGAGTCTTGGGTGTCTATCTTGAATGTCCTTGTTTCAGGATCAAGCTTCCAAAAAGCAGCGAGCCTATCCTTGGTTTCAGGTGATGTGCGGATACGTGAAACGGTGATAGCTGCAAAACAAGAAAGCAAAAATATAAGTTATCCTTGCAATCAAAGAAAGTTCCTGGTGATCCTTATCAGGATCCTCCATCCTACCATGGGTAGCCCAATTTTTAGGAAGATCCTTTCCATCCTGGATAGAATCTCTCTTGACAAAGAAAAAGCGACGTTTCCAGTCTTTGTCATTCTTGGTGACTTTCAGAAGAGGATGATCTGCACCGGGTTTTCGCTTGAACAAATAACGATGGGAACCAAAAGTAGTGAGATCATACAGCTCCGCCAATTCTGACATGCCCAAAGCAATGCCTTCTTGTTCGATGATCCTCTCCAGGGTATACAAGACCCTCCAAATCATCGGCATGGCTTGGATATAAGAGATGCCGGTAAGGGAAAAGAAGGATTGTGTAAACTCTGGGAAAGGATAGGTGTATCCTATGGTGAATGGAGTGGCTGGAAATGCAACCCATGTTTCGGAAACATAGTCGCTAAGGGTAGTAGGATCAAAGGGTCTGATAAAGGCATTCGCCGGAAAACAGCAACGGATTCTGTCTATCTGTGCGTCGTTAAAACAACACTTTTCATTCGCTGAGTCCTTGATGATTTTCTGACTTTCCAAAGGGCTATCCTTCTTGTGATCTTTGCCCGGAGAACTTCGGAGCAACATCTTTGATGGAAAGATAAAAACAGAGCAAGAGAGGGAAAAGGATAGAGAAAGAGAATACCTGAACGTCTTCGGAATGTGGATTATAAAGGGAGTTTCTCTGAAAATTTAAATGCATTTGATCCTATCTATATCTCTATTTATAATCATGATCTTGCAGGTTGTCACTTCCGTGACATCATCATCGCAACGGCTAGTTCAAAATTAACGGCTATATATCCGTTAGTTTGTTACGGATAAGATCAAGAAAACATAACTCGCTAATTTTACAATTTCACTCCTTATATTTTGGGGGCAATTGTTAGGGGAGGATTTTCTAACAATTAGTGATCCTTATTCGTTATCCTAACTGGTGATCCTTACTTCTGTGACAGGTGGTGATCCTCAGAAGGGCTTTAGGATCAGGATCATGGATCACTTCAAGGATCCTCATACTGACGATTGTTTACATATGTTTTATAACATCTCGCAGGTATAACAAGCTTGACCAAGTCTTAGCGGCATTCTTGGAGAATATTCCCGAAGTATTCTGCACATGCTAGATCAAAACTAGACGTTATGGAGAACGTGGAGGCTTGGCCCGAAAGTCGGAGAGTTTGTTAACTAGATATTTTTCTTATTTTAAAGGGGTAACGAGCTAGTTAGTGACACTTAGTCAATTTTGGCAGTTACACACACTCGCAAACACGCTCATACAAGCTCTCGTTCAAACACTTAGCAATTACTTACACTTTTTACACATTTCACCGTAGTGATCCTTGTACCTAGCTCGTTACTATCCGAAGTTGTAAACGTTTATTCATTTATTTGAGCTTGGTGATCGGTAGTTTCCATCACCCGGGGTTTTTTGTGCCGGAGATCAATTCTTGATCAAGGGCTTTTTCCCCGTATAAATCCTTGTGTTGTTTGTGCATCCCACATTGAAGTGATCCTCATTGTTGTTACACTTTTTGAGCATCATACCCCGTAATCTAGAGTTTGGTTGCAATATTCTCAACAGATTTTTTGACCAAAACAGTACTATAGTAGCCTGTATGGTCTATTGATACCATGGTTAGTATATGTTAAGGCCATCAGGATGATGAATAGCAGTTGTTGAATTGCAACTAAGAAATTGTTTTATTGGTGTTAGGAACCAATATTGAGTATGGCAAACTCAGATAAGACAGCCGTTGATCGTGTTATGGATGATGCGACACCTGCCAATGATGCTACAATTGTGAATCTTAAAATTTCCAAAGATGTTCTCTAAATTATGATAGACGCAGCTGTTGGAAAAGCTGTGAAGAAGGCTGTGAAAAAGTTCAAGGAGCCCAATGCTACTCGCTCCAAATTTTATCTAGGACCACATTTCCTTACTCATAAGAAGGATCTTGTTCATGCCTCAAATTCAAAGGATGAGCTAAAAAGGAAACGGAAGGGAGATAACTCCCAGAGTTCTAAGAAAAAGAACAAACAAAAGCCCAACGAGAAACCTGTATGCAAGACATGCAAGAAGCGCCATTTTGGGAAATGCAGGTTCGAATCAAAATCCCAATCGCAGCCTAGGGCTTGTGGGATCTGCAAATCTAGTGAGCATAAAACATTGAAATGGCAGAAGATAGGAGATGCGACTTGTTACAGCTGTAACGAGAAAGGGCATATCAAATCCAATTGCCCAAAGTATGCGAAGAAGCTTAAAGGAGATAAGAAGACTGACGCTAAGGTCTCTCAGATGGATGCAAAACAGGTCATACAAGATGACAATATTATAACCGGTACGTCCTCATCCATGATGTATATGCAAGGGTATTGTTTGATTCAGGTGCAGATAAGTCATTGCAGAATAAATTTTGTTAGTTATTAAATCTGCCTGTTAGAACCCTAAGCACAAAATATGAAGTAGAATAAAACGCAAAGAGTTCTGCTTTGATTCGGATACCAATCAATCCTTCATAAATTGTAGGTATATTAGACTTTAAAAAAAAATCTACCATAAGAACCCTAGATATTAAGTGTAAGGTAAAGCTTACAAATAGAAAATCATAGGAACCGTTTCTTCTATTCCTGTCAGAAATCTTCAGTCGTGAAATTCTAGTGTACCCTCTCTCCAGATGAAGTACATCATCATATGAAACTGACATCTCTTTGATCTCTATTGATTACGAATACCAAATGGTATGGAAAAAGCGCCATATGAGTATTGGTGTATCTTAATATGTTCCAAAGATTGCTTCCATGCCTGATCAGTATGGAAGTTTAATGCATGGAACCACAAAGATATCCCAATGATCATATGGTACTAAAGTCAGCTAATAGTATTCAAAGAAGATATCTAAAAATAGAATTGTCCAAGTAAATGTTCCCGATTAAGGAATTCGTGGAATTGTAACATAAATGTGTCACTTATTTAACACAAGCAATGGTGGATGAACTGGAGCCTGAGATTTGGAAAATCTCTGTAATCTCCGTGTGTCTTGATTATCTTCTCCTAAGATTTCCCTGTTTACCTCTTAAGAGGCAAGTAGAGATAAGATTAATATTCCGCTTAGAGCTGCACTATAGTGAAATCTCCATGATAACTGGTACCATCATTGGAAGAATCGGAACCCTAATTAAGTGGATTTTAAGATAGAAGGTTCATATAGCCTAACTCAATATCCTGAGAATTCTGTATAGTTAATTAAGAAAGACGGTTCATGTTGCTTATGCATTGATTACCGCAACCCTAATTAGGCAATGATTAAGAATCGCCATCAGCTGCCCAGGATCGTCGATTTGTTTGACTAACGACAAGGATTAGCTATTCCTTAAAAAAAAATTAGTTAAGCAGGAGTTGGAATAACCATCTCACCTTAAGATAAGCTTTTCTATAATAGTTGATATATAAGCATCAAGGCTGCTCCTTTGGAGACCTTGTATAGATGAAATATCAAAACATCCGTTGGATGGACGAGACTTTGGGAAGTCCACTTATCAGGATCTGAAAGTTGCATTGGAAACAACAAATAAGATCATACAAATCCCTAATCATCTGTAAGTTACCAGTATTCGGCAGAAAATCAAGAACTAATGAAAGTAGCAACCCTCCTAATTTCTTGTTAAGGAATAAAGTTCAACAAAAGATATCACCCAGGAAGGGTGTGCCAAATTTGTTGAATTATCAGGCTAGTTAAGCTCTAAATATATAGGATCATTCGAAGGAAATCGAATGTATCAAGATCAAGTAGCTTATAAGCAAAAACCTATTTAAGGAGCTTGGCGGAGCTCGCAATACATTGCACACTAGTGCTAAAGGATGTGTTCCGCCAATAAGTCAAGAAACACTATCACATAATGATATGCAGATTTATGATGTGATGAGCGTCCTTTATGGACTGAGGATCGACAGGTTAAGAAGCTCCAAAAGAATACATGTACCTAATAGAGGAGTCACTTTGGGAGCTTGGAAAGACTCCAGATATGTTATAGAAGTTAAGTCCATTATGCGACAAAAAGTACTTCCAACATTTTAACAATCTCGAGGTCGAGATTTCTTTTAAGGGGGTGAGGATGTAACACCTCGAAAATTCGTGTTCAATAAAATAACGACACATGTCATACAAGACAAAAGTGTTAGAAACCCGGATCTAGTCAAAGATGTATGGTAGGATTTAAAGCGTCGACATGTTAATTAAACACCTCTGAACGACCTAATTATAAATCCCAAGACCCTAATATATATTATAAACATCTGGTATACTCAAATCCGGTAAATGCTAACAATGATTGATTCGAATTACACAAGAATGGGATCCTACGAGGATGTGCACGACAACCTTCATTTACGGCACTTTCAAAAGGATCCAAGGGAAATTTATATCATATCAAGGGGTGTAAACTGTTCATGACCCAATCAAGAGGCCCATACTGAAAATAATGGCCTAAAATCGTATTACATTAGTTACTCGTTCGAAGCTTGAAAGGCCAACAACTTTTTGCCCTCTGGAACAAGCTTACGGACCGTAAGGGTCAATCCTTACGGTCCGTAAGGCATGCACAGCGACCAGATTAATGACAGTTGTCTTTTATGAACGTTTAACCGACTTAGAATGATATTTTCCACTTCCATGCGCGACTCCTACTGATTTTTAGACTTAGGGGCACTTTTTATTGATCAGGATCACCCCTTAGACTTAGTTGTTATCATCATAATAGATCAAGAACACTATAAAAGGTCCATCATGTTGCAACATTTCTTGCATTCATTCCATCTGTATTTGTGGGACTCTCTGGAGCTTAAGATCAGTCCTCAATCACCTCTGGTCGTAATTAGGCCTTTGGTAAGTGTCCTTGACCTTCCTTAATTAAGTTTTGCTTAGTTAGTAGCTTAAAAGTCAAACCTTCGTAATTAACGTTTGACTTAGCGATTAATCATTAATGGTCCAGTGATTAGTCAAATTGAAGGTAGTTATAAGTTGGTAATTATGTGGGCAATAAACCCTTAAAAGGGCACCCTCTGATTCTCGCTCTAACTAGATCAAATGTCGGGTCAAAGTTGCTTATAAAAAGTCAACATGATCCTAATTTTTGAATTAACGCATAATTAGCAATGTAGAAGATGTGTAACCTATTTGATCACTCATATAACTTGTTAATAAGTATAAGAACTGGTCTAAGCTTGTTTGATCCGACAATTTTCTGTTTAGGCTCGGTTCGGAACCGAAAGTTGCAAAACTTTGACTTTTGCTTTAACTTCAGTTCTGACCCGATTTAGATGGGTTGGAAATGCCTTAGAGCTTCCTTAGGACCAGGTTACATGATAGTATAACCCTCTGTGGTTGGATCGTTGATTGTCCGGTTCGTTTACACGTTTCCGTTAATTACTTAATGTTGACCATAATGCCCTTTTGACCATAAAACGAGAATTTTGGAAATGTGAAAGGACAATAATCTTTATCACTAATTTATAAACATGTCCCTAAAATTTCACATCAGTTGAAGGTCTAGATTAGGAGTTATGCTCAATAGCGTAATTAGAACGCTTTTTATTAATTAAACGGTGTCATTAGCATAAAGCCTATCTAAACCCAATTTTTGACACCAAACCTTTTCCCCACTGATGTAATATAATATTTTGGGATTTTTGAATATTTTTAATTATTTTTAAACTGATCATACCATAAGGTTATTGCCTTGATTCGGTAAATACCGATTATACCCTTTTTGTGTATAAAATGAGTTTTACATAGCCAATTGATACCAAATCTTTGGCTACTAATTTTATATGATAAATGAAGTGTTTTGAACTTTATAAACTGATTAGAAAACTCAAATTTCCTGTATAACCCGGAAATCGCTTAAAATGGCTTTTTAAGCGTATTAAACACATAGTTTAGGTTTAAAACCATTTTGTCATATAAGACTTATCACCAACTGATATAGCCTATTAAATTAAGTTGTCTTACTGATTATTTCAGACCCGAGTCTCAGAATTATAATTAATCTCATTTATAATCTTTAAAATGACCAAAATACCCCTACGGGGCTTAAATTGAGATTAAACTCGTTTTGGGCATAATGGAAGGTATCCTACTGATATCACAACATATTTAAGGCATATTAACTTAGGAAACATGTATATGACTCCTATGGTTACCCGTTACGCATGTTTCGCGTTCGGAACGGTTTATGTAACTAGTTTGCGTAAATTAACCGAAACGGGTCAAACCTTATCATTTTCTTGTCAAAATCCAGAATGTGTTTAGTTTACCCATATTATACAAGTCTCCAAACTTGTCGGGTCTAAATCACATTCTATTCCGGTCTTCGCTTAATCATGCGTTTGAACCGTAAACCTTTCCTTAAAACTAACCGGTCTAAGTTACGACTTAAATAAGACCCGTTAGGAATCTAAGAGTTTAATAAAACCTTCGTTCCAGATTGAGAGCCCCAGTAGAAGTACTTGTGCTTGCTGATTAGAATATACGGCTGAGTATAAATTGCATTGCTAGCTCAGGTAAATACTCTTAACTTATTTTCCCTATACAGGCTTGGGATACGGTATTATAATAATACTACTTGGTCGGGTATTGAATGTTTAGTCGTATTGTGATTAAATTATTGAGGTAACCCGCTTTAATCTGTATTGTTTGAAATAAAACCCTTTAGGGGTTAATGACCATGTCCCGGATATCCTTGACATCATTATATTATAAAATGGCTACGTTTTAAGCACGGGGTGTAGGCATACACCTGATAGTCGCTTAAGGGAAACGGTATCTCACTCTCTTGTGGGCCTATACTTGTGGCGTGTCTGTTGACTCGGTTTCTACATCGGGCCCTGAACGTATAACGAACATGTAAATCTGTATACAAGATTTTTATATAATTGTCCCAAGTTATAAAAGATATGTTGTGCCTTGTGCATTCAAATCAATTTTATTAAACCTTTTTTTCAAATGAGTCGGTTAATTGTATTTACCAGTGTAAACAGACGTATTTTCCAAAAAGGTTAAGTGACAGGTACTGAACGTAATTGGCTGGAAGCTCAGGGCGTTAATAAGGAATCTTGCAAGTTCTAGAAGCCTGAAGTCTGTTGAACAGTTTTCTTTTATTTGATCCGCCTGTGGATCCTTTACTTTCCGTTGTAATACTTTGATATTACTTTATATTCGGATTGTAATATATTTATCTGTTGCTTCCGCTGTGCATTTAAATATTGTGTTGTTTGACCATGATGATATCAACTACGTCACGATACTCCCCACCGGGCCCACCGGTAATACGTGGAAATATCGGGGTGTGACAGGTTGGTATCAGAGCCAACATTGAGTGAATTAAACACTAGCCTTTTTGTGTTTAATCTCAATGACACAGTAGCACATTCCTTGACCATCTGAGTCTAGACTTAACATAGGAATGCTCTCAATCCTAATTCGAAAACTATTGCTTCCGAATTTATATATTTTGAATATGTCTCCAATCAAAGAAGCCGTAATGGAATTTCTCCACATCCGGAGCCTTAAATTGCCGAGCTTCGTACCGCGGCTAGGGTGCAAAGTGCAACCAAGGAGAAAGCATTCAGAAGTAAAGTAAAGAAGAAAACTCCTTTTGTTGAAATTCGTTTCCTTAGTAGGCCTTATAAGGACATATTTACCTTCAGTCCCTTCAAGGACAACATCATTCCTTTCAAGTCCCGTTTAGGGCAATTATATACTCCTTTTTAAAATTATTTGAATATTTTATCTAAATTCCATTTTTATCATTTTATATGAATATAATATATGAAATAAATCAAACTATTATTCCTTTTCATAATTGATCTACCAGTATATATTGACAACCTCCTAGAAGTAGCTTTTCTTGCCACAAGACCTTTCTCCATCAATTAGGAATCTGATGCCATCACTAAACACATATCTTAAATTGTAGCCATTTGTTGTGTGTTTTTTTTGGTGTCTAATCCGCATATATATCACCATTGCCCTTGATTTTCTTAACTGTATATTTCTTAAATGTCAACATATACACGTGTGATTTAGTTTACAAAGATTTTTCAATGCCGAGAACCTCTATCAGAGAGTCAAAAAGGCGTAAGGTTCACAATGGTGTAAAATTAAAACGGGATACACCGGGCTAGGATTCGAGTTACAGGAACAAGGGCCAAACCAACCCCCCAAGAATGGAATCGTCAAGCGAAAACACTTGACAACCTCCTAGAAGTAGCTTTTCTTGCCACCAGACATTTCTCCATCAATTAGGAATCTGATGCCGTCACTAAACACATTACTCAAATTGTAGCCATTTGTTGTGTGTTTTTTTTTGTGTCTATTCCACGTATATATCACCATTACCCTTGATTTTCTTGACTGTAAATCTTTTAAATGTCAACATTTACACGTGTGATTTACTTTACGAAGGTTTTTCAATGCCGAGAACCCCGATCAGAGAGTAAAAAAGGCGTAAGTTTCACATTGGTGTAAAATTAAAATGAGATATACCGGGCTAGGATTCGAGTTACAGGAACAAGGGCTAAACCAACCACCCAAGAATGGAATCGTCGAGCGAAAACACTTGACAACCTTCTAGAAGCTGCTTTTCTTGCCACCAAACATTTCTCCATCAATTAGGAATCTGATTCCGTCACTAAACACATTCCTTAAATTGTAGACATTTGTTGAGTGTTTTTTTTTGTTGTCTAATCCGCATATATATCACCATTGTCCTTGATTTTCTTGACTATATATCTATTAAATGTCAACATATACACGTGTGATTTAGTTTACGAAGATTTTTCAATGCCGAGAACCTCGATCAGAGAGTAAAAAAGGCGTAAGGTTCACAATGGTGTAAAATTAAAATGGGATATACCGGGCTAGGATTCGAGTTACAGGAACAAGGGCCAAACCAACCACCCAAGAATGGAATCGTGAAGCGAAAACACTTGACAACCTCCTAGAGCAGATTTTCTTGCCACCAGACCTTTCTCTATCAATTAGGAATCTGATTCCGTAACTAAACACATTCCTTAAATTGTAGCCATTTGTTGAGTGTTTTTTTGGGTGTCTAATCCGTATATATATCACCATTGTCCTTGATTTTCTTGACTGTATATCTCTTAAATGTTAACATATACACATGTGATTTAGTTTACGAAGATTTTTCAATGCCGAGAACCTCGATGAGAGAGTAAAAAAGGCGTAAGGTTCACAATGGTGTAAAATTAAAATGGGATATACCGGGCTAGGATTCGAGTTACAGGAACAAGGGCCAAACCTACCACCCAAGAATGGAATCGTCAAGCGAAAACACTTGACAACCTCCTAGAAGCAGCTTTTCTTGCCACCAGACCATTCTACATCAATTAGGAATCTGATGCCGTCACTAAACACATTTCTAAAATTGTAGCCATTTGTTGAGTGTTTTTTTTGGTGTCTAATCCGCATATGTATCACCATTGCCCTTGATTTTCTTGACTGTATATCTCTTAAAGGTCAACATATACACGTGTGATTTACTTTACGAAGATTTTTCTATGCCGAGAACCTCGATCAGAGAGTAAAAAAGGCGTAAGGTTCACATTGGTGTAAAATTAAAATGAGATATACCGGGCTAGGATTCGAGTTACAGGAACATGGGCCAAACCAACCAACCAAGAATGGAATCATCGAGCGAAAACACTTGACAACCTCGTAGAAGCATCTTTTCTTGCCACCAGATCTTTCTCCATCAATTAGGAATCTGATGCCGTCACTAAACACATTCCTTAAATTGTAGACATTTGTTGAGTATTTTTTTTGGTGTCTAATCCGCATATATATCACCATTGCCCTTGATTTTCTTGACTGTATATCTCTTAAATGTCAACATTTACACGTGTGATTTACTTTATGATGGTTTTTCAATGCCGAGAACCCCGATCGGAGAGTAAAAAAGGCGTAAGTTTCACATTGGTGTAAAATTTAAATGAGATATACCGGGCTAGGATTCGAGTTACAGGAACAAGGGCTAAACCAACCACCCAAGAATGGAATCGTCGAGCGAAAACACTTGACAACCTTCTAGAAGCAGCTTTTCTTGCCACCAAACATTTCTCCATCAATTAGGAATCTGATGCCGTTACTAAACACATTCCTTAAATTGTAGACATTTGTTGAGTGTTTTTTTTTGTTGTCTAATCCGCATATATATCACCATTGTCCTTGATTTTCTTGACTGTATATCTATTAAATGTCAACATATACACGTGTGATTTAGTTTACGAATATTTTTCAATGCCGAGAACCTCGATCAGAGAGTAAAAAAGGCGTAAGGTTCACAATGGTGTAAAATTAAAATGGGATATACCGGGCTAGGATTCGAGTTAGAGGAACAAGGGCCAAACCAACCACCCAAGAATGGAATCGTAAAACGAAAAGACTTGACAACCTCCTAGAGCAGATTTTCTTGCCACCAGACCTTTCTCTATCAATTAGGAATCTGATTCCGTAACTAAACACATTCCTTAAATTGTAGCCATTTGTTGAGTGTATTTTTTGGTGTCTAATCCGCATATATATCACCATTGTCCTTGATTTTCTTGACTGTATATCTCTTAAATGTCAACATATACACATGTGATTTAGTTTACGAAAATTTTTCAATGCCGAGAACCTCGATGAGAGTGTAAAAAAGGTGTAAGGTTCACAATGGTGTAAAATTAAAATGGGATATACCGGGCTAGGATTCGAGTTACAGGAACAAGAGCCAAACCAACCACCCAAGAATGGAATCGTCAAGCGAAAACACTTGACAACCTCCTAGAAGCTGCTTTTCTTGCCACCAGACCATTCTCCATCAATTAGGAATCTGATGCCGTCACTAAACACATTCCTAAAATTGTAGCCATTTGTTGAGTGTTTTTTTTGGTGTCTAATCCGCATATATATCACCATTGCCCTTGATTTTCTTGCTTGTATATCTCTTAAAGGTCAACATATACACGTGTGATTTACTTTACGAAGATTTTTCAATGCCGAGAACCTCGATCAGAGAGTAAAAAAGGCGTAAGGTTCACATTGGTGTAAAATTAAAATGAGATATACCGGGCTAGGATTCGAGTTACAGGAACAAGGGCCAAACCAACCACCCAAGAATGGAATCGTCGAGCGAAAACACTTGACAACCTCGTAGAAGCATCTTTTCTTGCCACCAGACCTTTCTCCATCAATTAGGAATCTGATGCCGTCACTAAACACATTCCTTAAATTGTAGACATTTGTTGAGTATTTTTTTTGTGTCTAATCCGCATATATATCACCATTGCCCTTGATTTTCTTGACTGTATATCTCTTAAATGTCAACATTTACACGTGTGATTTACTTTATGAAGGTTTTTCAATGCCGAGAACCCCGATCAGAGAGTAAAAAAGGCGTAAGTTTCACATTGGTGTAAAATTAAAATGAGATATACCGGGCTAGTATTCGAGTTACAGGAACAAGGGCTAAACCAACCACCCAAGAATGGAATCGTCGAGCGAAAACACTTGACAACCTTCTAGAAGCAGCTTTTCTTGCCACCAAACATTTCTCCATCAATTAGGAATCTGATGCCGTCACTAAACACATTCCTTAAATTGTAGACATTTGTTGAGTGTTTTTTTTTGTTGTCTAATCCGCATATATATCACCATTGTCCTTGATTTTCTTGACTGTATATCTATTAAATGTCAACATATACACGTGTGATTTAGTTTACGAATATTTTTCAATGCCGAGAACCTCGATCAGAGAGTAAAAAAGGCGTAAGGTTCACAATGGTGTAAAATTAAAATGGGATATACCGGGCTAGGATTCGAGTTACAGGAACAAGGGCCAAACCAACCACCCAAGAATGGAATCGTAAAGCGAAAACACTTGACAACCTCCTAGAGCAGATTTTCTTGCCACAAGACCTTTCTCTATCAATTAGGAATCTGATTCTGTAACTAAACACATTCCTTAAATTGTAGCCATTTGTTGTGTGTTTTTTTGGTGTCTAATTCGCATATATATCACCATTGTCCTTGATTTTCTTGACTGTATATCTCTTAAATGTCAACATATACACATGTGATTTAGTTTACGAATATTTTTCAATGCCGAGAACCTCGATGAGAGAGTAAAAAAGGTGTAAGGTTCACAATGGTGTAAAATTAAAATGGGATATACCGGGCTAGGATTCGAGTTACAGGAACAAGGGCCAAACCAACCACCCAAGAATGGAATCGTGAAGCGAAAACACTTGACAACCACCTAGAAGCAGCTTTTCTTGCCACCAGACCATTCTCCATCTATTAGGAATCTGATGCCGTCACTAAACACATTCCTAAAATTGTAGCCATTTGTTGAGTGTTTTTTTTGGTGTCTAATCCGCATATATATCACCATTGCCCTTGATTTTCTTGACTGTATATCTCTTAAAGGTCAACATATACACGTGTGATTTACTTTACGAAGATTTTTCAATGCCGAGAACCTCAATCAGAGAGTAAAAAAGGCGTAAGGTTCACATTGGTGTAAAATTAAAATGAGATATACCGGGCTAGGATTCGAGTTATAGGAACAAGGGCCAAACCGACCACCCAAGAATGGAATCATCGAGCGAAAACACTTGACAACCTCGTAGAAGCATCTTTTCTTGCCACCAGACCTTTCTCCATCAATTAGGAATCTGATGCCGTCACTAAACACATTTCTTAAATTGTAGACATTTGTTGAGTATTTTTTTTGGTGTCTAATCCGCATATATATCACCATTGCCCTTGATTTTCTTGACTGTATATCTCTTAAATGTCAACATATACACGTGTGATTTAGTTTACGAAGATTTTTCAATGCCGAGAACCGCGATCAGAGAGTGAAAAAGGCGTAAGGTTCACATTGGTGTAAAATTAAAATGGGATATACCGGGCTAGGATTCGAGTTACAGGAACAAGGGCAAAACCAACCACCCAAGAATGGAATCGTCGAGCGAAAACACTTGACAACCTCTTAGAAGCAGTTTTTCTTGCCACCAGACCTTTCTCTATCAATTAGGAATCTGATTCCGTCACTATACACATTCCTTAAATTGTAGCCATTTGTTGAGTGTTTTTTTTGGTGTCTAATCCGTATATATATCACCATTGTCCTTGATTTTCTTAACTGTATATCTCTTAAATGTCAACATATACACGTGTGATTTAGTTTACGAACATTTTCAATGCCGAGAACCTCGATCAGAGAGTAAAAAACGCGTAAGGTTCACAATGGTGTAAAATTAAAATGGGATATACCGGGCTAGGATTCGAGTTACAGGAACAAGGGCCAAACCAACCACCCAAGAATGGAATCGTCGAGCGAAAACACTTGACAACCTCCTAGAAGCAGCTTTTCTTGCCACCAGACCTTACTCCATCAATTAGGAATCTGATGCAGCCACTAAACACATTCCTTACATTGTAGCCATTTGTTGAGTGTTTTTTTTTGTGTCTAATCCGCATATATATCACCATTGCCCTTGATTTTCTTGACTGTATATCATTTAAATGTCAACATATACACGTTTGATTTAGTTTACGAAGATTTTTCAATGCCGAGAACCTCGATCAGAGAGTAAAAAAGGCGTAAGGTTCACAATGGTGTAAAATTAAAATGGGATATACCGGGCTAGGATTCGAGTTACAGGAACAAGGGCCAAACCAACCACCCTAGAATGGAATCGTCGAGCGAAAACACTTGACAACCTCGTAGAAGCATCTTTTCTTGCCACCAGACCTTTCTCCATCAATTAGGAATCTGATACCGTCACTAAACACATTCCTTAAATTGTAGACATTTGTTGAGTATTTTTTTTTTGTGTCTAATCCGCATATATATCACCATTGCCCTTGATTTTCTTGACTGTATATCTCTTAAATGTCAACATTTACACGTGTGATTTACTTTATGAAGGTTTTTCAATGCCGAGAACCCCGATCAGAGAGTAAAAAAGGCGTAAGTTTCACATTGGTGTAAAATTAAAATGAGATATACCGGGCTAGTATTCGAGTTACAGGAACGAGGGCTAAACCAACCACCCAAGAATGGAATCGTCGAGCGAAAACACTTGACAACCTTCTAGAAGCAGCTTTTCTTGCCACCAAACATTTCTCCATCAATTAGGAATCTGATGCCGTCACTAAACACATTCCTTAAATTGTAGACATTTGTTGAGTGTTTTTTTTTGTTGTCTAATCCGCATATATATCACCATTGTCCTTGATTTTCTTGACTGTATATCTATTAAATGTCAACATATACACGTGTGATTTAGTTTACGAATATTTTTCAATGCCGAGAACCTCGATCAGAGAGTAAAAAAGGCGTAAGGTTCACAATGGTGTAAAATTAAAATGGGATATACCGGGCCAGGATTCGAGTTACAGGAACAAGGGCCAAACCAACCACCCAAGAATGGAATCGTAAAGCGAAAACACTTGACAACCTCCTAGAGCAGATTTTCTTGCCACAAGACCTTTCTCTATCAATTAGGAATCTGATTCTGTAACTAAACACATTCCTTAAATTGTAGCCATTTGTTGTGTGTTTTTTTGGTGTCTAATCCGCATATATATCACCATTGTCCTTGATTTTCTTGACTGTATATCTCTTAAATGTCAACATATACACATGTGATTTAGGTTACGAAGATTTTTCAATGCCGAGAACCTCGATGAGAGAGTAAAAAAGGTGTAAGGTTCACAATGGTGGAAAATTAAAATGGGATATACCGGGCTAGGATTCGAGTTACAGGAACAAGGGCCAAACCAACCACCCAAGAATGGAATCGTGAAGCGAAAACACTTGACAACCACCTAGAAGCAGCTTTTCTTGCCACCAGACCATTCTCCATCTATTAGGAATCTGATGCCGTCACTAAACACATTCCTAAAATTGTAGCCATTTGTTGAGTGTTTTTTTTGGTGTCTAATCCGCATATATATCACCATTGCCCTTGATTTTCTTGACTGTATATCTCTTAAAGGTCAACATATACACGTGTGATTTACTTTACGAAGATTTTTCAATGCCGAGAACCTCAATCAGAGAGTAAAAAAGGCGTAAGGTTCACATTGGTGTAAAATTAAAATGAGATATACCAGGCTAGGATTCGAGTTATAGGAACAAGGGCCAAACCAACCACCCAAGAATGGAATCATCGAGCGAAAACACTTGACAACCTCGTAGAAGCATCTTTTCTTGCCACCAGACCTTTCTCCATCAATTAGGAATCTGATGCCGTCACTAAACACATTTCTTAAATTGTAGACATTTGTTGAGTATTTTTTTTGGTGTCTAATCCGCATATATATCACCATTGCCCTTGATTTTCTTGACTGTATATCTCTTAAATGTCAACATATACACGTGTGATTTAGTTTACGAAGATTTTTCAATGCCGAGAACCGCGATCAGAGAGTAAAAAAGGCGTAAGGTTCACATTGGTGTAAAATTAAAATGGGATATACCGGGCTAGGATTCGAGTTACAGGAACAAGGGCAAAACCAACCACCCAAGAATGGAATCGTCGAGCGAAAACACTTGACAACCTCTTAGAAGCAGTTTTTCTTGCCACCAGACCTTTCTCTATCAATTAGGAATCTGATTCCGTCACTATACACATTCCTTAAATTGTAGCCATTTGTTGAGTGTTTTTTTTGGTGTCTAATCCGTATATATATCACCATTGTCCTTGATTTTCTTAACTGTATATCTCTTAAATGTCAACATATACACGTGTGATTTAGTTTACGAACATTTTTCAATGCCGAGAACCTCGATCAGAGAGTAAAAAACGCGTAAGGTTCACAATGGTGTAAAATTAAAATGGGATATACCGGGCTAGGATTCGAGTTACAGGAACAAGGGCCAAACCAACCACCCAAGAATGGAATCGTCGAGCGAAAACACTTGACAACCTCCTAGAAGCAGCTTTTCTTGCCACCAGACCTTACTCCATCAATTAGGAATCTGATGCAGCCACTAAACACATTCCTTAAATTGTAGCCATTTGTTGAGTGTTTTTTTTTGTGTCTAATCCGCATATATATCACCATTGCCCTTGATTTTCTTGACTGTATTTCTTTTAAATGTCAACATATACACGTTTGATTTAGTTTACGAAGATTTTTCAATGCCGAGAACCTCGATCAGAGAGTAAAAAAGGCGTAAGGTTCACAATGGTGTAAAATTAAAATGGGATATACCGGGCTAGGATTCGAGTTACAGGAACAAGGGCCAAACCAACCACCCAAGAATGGAATCGTCGAGCGAAAACACTTGACAACCACCTAGAAGCAGCTTTTCTTGCCACCACACCTTTCTCCATCAATTAGGAATCTGATGCCGTCACTAAACACATTCCTTAAATTGTAGCCATTTGTTGAGTGTTTTTTTTTGTCTAATCCGCGTATATATCACCATTGACCTTGATTTTCTTGATGTATATCTCTTAAATGTTAACATATACACGTGTGATTTAGTTTACGAATATTTTTCAATGCCGAGAACCTCGTTCAGAGAGTAAAAAAGGCGTAAGGTTCACAATAGTGTAAAATTAAAATGGGATACTAGGATTCGAGTTACAGGAACAAGGGCCAAACCAACCACCCAAGAATGGAATCGTCGAGCGAAAACACTTGACAACCTCCTAGAAGCAGCTTTTCTTGCCACCAGACCTTACTCCATCAATTAGGAATCTGATGCAGCCACTAAACACATTCCTTAAATTGTAGCCATTTGTTGAGTGTTTTTTTTTTTTTGTGTCTAATCCGCATATATATCACCATTGCCCTTGATTTTCTTGACTGTATATATTTTAAATGTCAACATATACACGTGTGATTTAGTTTACGAAGATTTTTCAATGCCAAGAACCTCGATCAGAGAGTAAAAAAGGCGTAAGGTTCACGATGGTGTAAAATTAAAATGGGATATACCGGGTTAGGATTCGAGTTACAGGAACAAGGGCCAAACCAACCACCCAAGAATGGAATCGTCGAGCGAAATCACTTGACAACCTCCTAGAAGTAGCTTTTCTTGCCACCAGACCTTTCTCCATCAATTAGGAATTTGATGCTGTCACTAAACACATTCCTTAAATTGTAGCCATTTGTTGAGTATTTTTTTTGGTGTCTAATCCGCATATATATCACCATTGCCCTTGATTTTCTTTACTGTATATCTCTTAAATGTCAACATATACACGTGTGATTTAGTTTACGAACATTTTTCAATGCCGCGAACCTCGATCAGAGAGTATAAAAGGCGTAAGGTTCACAATGATGTAAAATTAAAATGGGATATACCGGGCTAGGATTCGAGTTAAAGGAACAAGGGCCAAACCAACCACCCAAGAATGGAATCATCGAGCGAAAACACTTGACCCCCTCCTAGAAGCATCTTTTCTTGCCACCAGACCTTTCTCCATCAATTAGGAATCTGATGCCGTCACTAAACACATTCCTTAAATTGTAGACATTTGTTGAGTATTTTTTTTCGTGTCTAATCCGCATATATATCTCCATTGCCCTTGATTTTCTTGACTGTATATCTCTTAAATGTCAACATATACACGTGTGATTTAGTTTACGAAGATTTTTCAATGCCGAGAACCTCGATCAGAGAGTAAAAAAGGCGTAAGGTTCACATTGGTGTAAAATTAAAATGGGATATACCGGGCTAGGATTCGAGTTACAGGAACAAGGGCAAAACCAACCACCCAAGATTGGAATCGTCGAGCGAAAACACTTGACAACCTCTTAGAAGCAGCTTTTCTTGCCACCAGACCTTTCTCTATCAATTAGGAATCTGATTCCGTCACTATACACATTCCTTAAATTGTAGCCATTTGTTGAGTGTTTTTTTTTTGGTGTCTAATCCGTATATATATCACAATTGTCCTTGATTTTCTTGACTGTATATCTCTTAAATGTCAACATATACACGTGTGATTTAGTTTACGAAGATTTTTCAACGCCGAGAACCTCGATCAGAGAGTAAAAAAGGCGTAAGGTTCACATTGGTGTAAAATTAAAATGGGATATACCGGGCTAGGATTAGGGTTACAGGAACAAGGGCAAAACCAACCACCCAAGAATGGAATCGTCGAGCGAAAACACTTGACAACCTCTTAGAAGCAGCTTTTCTTGCCACCAGACCTTTCTCTATCAATTAGGAATCTGATTCCGTCACTATACACATTCCTTAAATTGTAGCCATTTGTTGAGTGTTTTTTTTGGTGTCTAATCCGTATATATATCACCATTGTCCTTGATTTTCTTAACTGTATATCTCTTAAATGTCAACATATACACGTGTGATTTAGTTTACGAACATTTTTCAATGCCGAGAACCTCGATCATAGAGTAAAAAACGCGTAAGGTTCATAATGGTGTAAAATTAAAATGGGATATACCGGGCTAGGATTTGAGTTACAGGAACAAGGGCCAAACCAACCACCCAAGAATGGAATCGTCGAGCGAAAACACTTGACAACCTCCTAGAAGCAGCTTTTCTTGCCACCAGACCTTACTCCATTAATTAGGAATCTGATGCAGCCACTAAACACATTCCTTAAATTGTAGCCATTTGTTGAGTGTTTTTTTTTTGTGTCTAATCCGCATATATATCACCATTGCCCTTGATTTTCTTGACTGTATATCTTTTAAATGTCAACATATACACGTTTGATTTAGTTTACGAAGATTTTTCAACGCCGAGAACCTCGATCAGAGAGTAAAAAAGGCGTAAGGTTCACAATGGTGTAAAATTAAAATGGGATATACCGAGCTAGGATTCGAGTTACAGGAACAAGGGCCAAACCAACCTCCCAAGAATGGAATCGTCGAGCGAAAACACTTGACAACCACCTAGTAGCAGCTTTTCTTGCCACCACACCTTTCTCCATCACTTAGGAATCTGATGCCGTCACTAAACACATTCCTTAAATTGTAGCCATTTGTTGAGTGTTTTTTTTTGTCTAATCCGCGTATATATCACCATTGACCTTGATTTTCTTGATGTATATCTCTTAAATGTTAACATATACACGTGTGATTTAGTTTACGGATATTTTTCAATGCCGAGAACCTCGTTCAGAGAGTAAAAAAGGCGTAAGGTTCACAATAGTGTAAAATTAAAATGGGATACTAGGATTCGAGTTACAGGAACAAGGGCCAAACCAACCACCCAAGAATGGAATCGTCGAGCGAAAACACTTGACAACCTCCTAGAAGCAGCTTTTCTTGCCACCAGACCCTACTCCATCAATTAGGAATCTGATGCAGCCACTAAACACATTCCTTAAATTGTAGCCATTTGTTGAGTGTTTTTTTTTTTGTGTCTAATCCGCATATATATCACCATTGCCCATGATTTTCTTTACTGTATATCTTTTAAATGTCAACATATACACGTGTGATTTAGTTTACGAAGATTTTTCAATGCCAAGAACCTCGATCAGAGAGTAAAAAAGGCGTAAGGTTCACGATGGTGTAAAATTAAAATGGGATATATCGGGTTAGGATTCGAGTTACAGGAACAAGGGCCAAACCAACCACCCAAGAATGGAATCGTCGAGCGAAAACACTTGACAACCTCTTAGAAGCAGCTTTTCTTGCCACAAGACCTTTCTCTATTAATTAGGAATCTGATGCCGTCACTAAACACATTCCTTAAATTGTAGCCATTTGTTGTGTGTTTTTTTGTGTCTAATCCGCATTTATATCACCATTGCCTTTGATTTTCTTGACTGTATATTTCATAAATGTCAACATATACACGTGTGAGTTAGTTTAGGAAGATTTTTCAATGCCGAGAACCTCGATCAGAGAGTAAAAAAGGCGTAAGGTTCACAATGGTGTAAAATTAAAATGGGATATACCGGGCTAAGATTCGAGTTACTGGAACAAGCACCAAACCAACCACCCAAGAATGGAATCGTCGAGCGAAAACACTTGACAACCTCCTAGAAGCAGCTTTTCTTGCCACCAGACCTTTCTCCATCAATTAGGAATCTGATGCCATCACTAAACACATTCCTTAAATTGTAGCCATTTGTTGAGTGTTTTTTTTTTGGTGTCTAATCCGCATATATATCACCATTGCCCTTGATTTTCTTGATGGTATATCTCTTAAATGTCAACATATACACGTGTGATTTACTTTACGAAGATTTTTCAATGCCAAGAACCTCGATCAGAGAGTAAAAAAGGCGTAAGGTTCACATTGGTGTAAAATTAAAATTGGATATACCGGGCTAGTATTTGAGTTACAGGAACATAGGCCAAACCAACTACCCAAGAATGGAATCGTCGAGCGAAAACTATTGACAACCTCCTAGAAGAAGCTTTTCTTGCCAACAGACCTTTCTACATCAATTAGGAATCTGATGCCGTCACTAAACACATTCCTTAAATTGTAGACATTTGTTGAGTGTTTTTTTTTGGTGTCTAATCCGCATATATATCACCATTGCCCTTAATTTTCTTGATGTATATCTCTTAAATGTTAACATATACACGTGTGATTTATTTTTCGAATATTTTTCAATGCCAAGAACCTCGATCAGAGAGTAAAAAAGGCATAAGGTTCACAATGGTGTAAAATTAAAATGGGATATACCGGGTTAGGATTCGAGTTACAGGAACAAGGGCCAAACAAACCACCCAAGAATGGAATCGTCGAGCGAAATCACTTGACAACCTCCTAGAAGTAGCTTTTCTTGCCACCAGACCTTTCTCCATCAATTAGGAATCTGATGCTGTCACTAAACACATTCCTTAAATTGTAGCCATTTGTTGAGTATTTTTTTTGGTGTCTAATCCGCATATATATCACCATTGCCCTTGATTTTCTTTACTGTATATCTCTTAAATGTCAACATATACACGTGTGATTTAGTTTACGAACATTTTTCAATGCCGCGAACCACGATCAGAGAGTATAAAAGGCGTAAGGTTCACAATGGTGTAAAATTAAAATGGGATATACCGGGCTAGGATTCGAGTTAAAGGTACAAGGGCCAAACCAACCACCCAAGAATGGAATCGTCGAGCGAAAACACTTAACAACCTCCTAGAAGCATCTTTTCTTGCTCCCAGACCTTTCTCCATCAATTAGGAATCTGATGCCGTCACTAAACACATTCCTTAAATTGTAGACATTTGTTGAGTATTTTTTTTCGTGTCTAATCCGCATATATATCACCATTGCCCTTGATTTTCTTGACTGTATATCTCTTAAATGTCAACATATACACGTGTGATTTAGTTTACGAAGATTTTTCAATGCCGAGAACCTCGATCAGAGAGTAAAAAAGGCGTAAGGTTCACATTGGTGTAAAATTAAAACGGGATATACCGGGCTAGGATTCGAGTTACAGGAACAAGGGCAAAACCAACCACCCAAGAATGGAATCGTCGAGCGAAAACACTTGACAACCTCTTAGAAGCAGCTTTTCTTGCCACCAGACCTTTCTCTATCAATTAGGAATCTGATTCCGTCACTATACACATTCCTTAAATTGTAGCCATTTGTTGAGTGTTTTTTTTGGTGTCTAATCCGTATATATATCACCATTGTCCTTGATTTTCTTGACTGTATATCTCTTAAATGTCAACATATACACATGTGATTTAGTTTACGAAGATTTTTCAATGCCGAGAACCTCGATCAGAGAGTAAAAAAGGCGTAAGGTTCACAATGGTGTAAAATTAAAATGGGATACACCGGGCTAGGATTCGAGTTACAGAAACAAGGGCCAAACCAACCACCCAAGAATGGAATCGTTGAGCGAAAACACTTGACAACCTCCTAGAAGCAGCTTTTCTTGCCACCAGACCTTTCTCCATCAATTAGGAATCTGATGCCGTCACTAAACACATTCCTTAAATTGTAGCCATTTGTTGAGTGTTTTTTTTTGGTGTCTAATCCGCATATATATCACCATTGCCCTTGATTTTCTTGATGGTATATCTCTTAAATGTCAACATATACACGTGTGATTTACTTTACGAAGATTTTTCAATGCCAAGAACCTCGATCAGAGAGTAAAAAAGGCGTAAGGTTCACATTGGTGTAAAATTAAAATTGGATATACCGGGCTAGGATTCGAGTTACAGGAACATAGGCCAAACCAACTACCCAAGAATGGAATCGTCGAGCGAAAACTATTGACAACCTCCTAGAAGAAGCTTTTCTTGCCAACAGACCTTTCTACATCAATTAGGAATCTGATGCCGTCACTAAACACATTCCTTAAATTGTAGACATTTGTTGAGTGTTTTTTTTTGGTGTCTAATCCGCATATATATCACCATTGCCCTTAATTTTCTTGATGTATATCTCTTAAATGTTAACATACACACGTGTGATTTATTTTTCGAATATTTTTCAATGCCAAGAACCTCGATCAGAGAGTAAAAAAGGCATAAGGTTCACAATGGTGTAAAATTAAAATGGGATATACCGGGTTAGGATTCGAGTTACAGGAACAAGGGCCAAACAAACCACCCAAGAATGGAATCGTCGAGCGAAATCACTTGACAACCTCCTAGAAGTAGCTTTTCTTGCCACCAGACCTTTCTCCATCAATTAGGAATCTGATGCTGTCACTAAACACATTCCTTAAATTGTAGCCATTTGTTGAGTATTTTTTTTGGTGTCTAATCCGCATATATATCACCATTGCCCTTGATTTTCTTTACTGTATATCTCTTAAATGTCAACATATACACGTGTGATTTAGTTTACGAACATTTTTCAATGCCGCGAACCACGATCAGAGAGTATAAAAGGCGTAAGGTTCACAATGGTGTAAAATTAAAATGGGATATACCGGGCTAGGATTCGAGTTAAAGGTACAAGGGCCAAACCAACCACCCAAGAATGGAATCGTCGAGCGAAAACACTTAACAACCTCCTAGAAGCATCTTTTCTTGCTCCCAGACCTTTCTCCATCAATTAGGAATCTGATGCCGTCACTAAACACATTCCTTAAATTGTAGACATTTGTTGAGTATTTTTTTTCGTGTCTAATCCGCATATATATCACCATTGCCCTTGATTTTCTTGACTGTATATCTCTTAAATGTCAACATATACACGTGTGATTTAGTTTACGAAGATTTTTCAATGCCGAGAACCTCGATCAGAGAGTAAAAAAGGCGTAAGGTTCACATTGGTGTAAAATTAAAACGGGATATACCGGGCTAGGATTCGAGTTACAGGAACAAGGGCAAAACCAACCACCCAAGAATGGAATCGTCGAGCGAAAACACTTGACAACCTCTTAGAAGCAGCTTTTCTTGCCACCAGACCTTTCTCTATCAATTAGGAATCTGATTCCGTCACTATACACATTCCTTAAATTGTAGCCATTTGTTGAGTGTTTTTTTTGGTGTCTAATCCGTATATATATCACCATTGTCCTTGATTTTCTTGACTGTATATCTCTTAAATGTCAACATATACACATGTGATTTAGTTTACGAAGATTTTTCAATGCCGAGAACCTCGATCAGAGAGTAAAAAAGGCGTAAGGTTCACAATGGTGTAAAATTAAAATGGGATACACCGGGCTAGGATTCGAGTTACAGAAACAAGGGCCAAACCAACCACCCAAGAATGGAATCGTTGAGCGAAAACACTTGACAACCTCCTAGAAGCAGCTTTTCTTGCCACCAGACCTTTCTCCATCAATTAGGAATCTGATGCCGTCACTAAACACATTCCTTAAATTGTAGCCATTTGTTGAGTGTTTTTTTTTGGTGTCTAATCCGCATATATATCACCATTGCCCTTGATTTTCTTGATGGTATATCTCTTAAATGTCAACATATACACGTGTGATTTACTTTACGAAGATTTTTCAATGCCAAGAACCTCGATCAGAGAGTAAAAAAGGCGTAAGGTTCACATTGGTGTAAAATTAAAATTGGATATACCGGGCTAGGATTTGAGTTACAGGAACATAGGCCAAACCAACTACCCAAGAATGGAATCGTCGAGCGAAAACTATTGACAACCTCCTAGAAGCAGCTTTTCTTGCCAACAGACCTTTCTCCATCAATTAGGAATCTGATGCCGTCACTAAACACATTCCTTAAATTGTAGACATTTGTTGAGTGTTTTTTTTTTGTGTCTAATCCGCATATATATCACCATTGCCCTTAATTTTCTTGATGTATATCTCTTAAATGTTAACATATACACGTGTGATTTATTTTTCGAATATTTTTCAATGCCAAGAACCTCGATCAGAGAGTAAAAAAAGCATAAGGTTCACAATGGTGTAAAATTAAAATGGGATATACCGGGTTAGGATTCGAGTTACAGGAACAAGGGCCAAACCAACCACCCAAGAATGGAATCGTCGAGCGAAATCACTTGACAAACTCCTAGAAGTAGCTTTTCTTGCCACCAGACCTTTCTCCATCAATTAGGAATCTGATGCTGTCACTAAACACATTCCTTAAATTGTAGCCATTTGTTGAGTATTTTTTTTGGTGTCTAATCCGCATATATATCACCATTGCCCATGATTTTCTTTACTGTATATCTCTTAAATGTCAACATATACACGTGTGATTTAGTTTACGAACATTTTTCAATGCCGTGAACCTCGATCAGAGAGTATAAAAGGCGTAAGGTTCACAATGGTGTAAAATTAAAATGGGATATACCGGGCTAGGATTCGAGTTAAAGGAACAAGGGCCAAACCAACCACCCAAGAATGGAATCGTCGAGCGAAAACACTTGACAACCTCCTAGAAGCATCTTTTCTTGCCCCCAGACCTTTCTCCATCAATTAGGAATCTGATGCCGTCACTAAACACATTCCTTAAATTGTAGACATTTGTTGAGTATTTTTTTTCGTGTCTAATCCGCATATATATCACCATTGCCCTTGATTTTCTTGACTGTATATCTCTTAAATGTCAACATATACACGTGTGATTTAGTTTACGAAGATTTTTCAATGCCGAGAACCTCGATCAGAGAGTAAAAAAGGCGTAAGGTTCACATTGGTGTAAAATTAAAATGGGATATACCGGGCTAGTATTCGAGTTACAGGAACAAGGGCAAAACCAACCACCCAAGAATGGAATCGTCGAGCGAAAACACTTGACAACCTCTTAGAAGCAGCTTTTCTTGCCACCAGACCTTTCTCTATCAATTAGGAATCTGATTCCGTCACTATACACATTCCTTAAATTGTAGCCATTTGTTGATTGTTTTTTTTGGTGTCTAATCCGTATATATATCACCATTGTCCTTGATTTTCTTGACTGTATATCTCTTAAATGTCAACATATACACGTGTGATTTAGTTTACGAAGATTTTTCAATGCCGAGAACCTCGATCAGAGAGTAAAAAAGGCGTAAGGTTCACAATGGTGTAAAATTAAAATGGGATATACCGAGCTAGGATTCGAGTTACAGGAACAAGGGCCAAACCAACCACCCAAGAATGGAATCGTTGAGCGAAAACACTTGACAACCTCCTAGAAGCAGCTTTTCTTGCCACCAGACCTTTTCACCATCAATTAGGAATCTGATGCCGTCACTAAACACATTCCTTAAATTGTAGCCATTTGTTGTGTGTTTTTTTTTGGTGTCTAATCCGCATATATATCACCATTGCCCTTGATTTTCTTGACGGTATATCTCTTAAATGTCAACATATACACGTGTGATTTACTTTATGAAGATTTTTTAATGCCAAGAACCTCGATCAGAGAGTAAAAAAGGCGTAAGGTTCACATTGGTGTAAAATTAAAATTGGATATACCGGGCTAGGATTCGAGTTACAGGAACATAGGCCAAACCAACTACCCAAGAATGGAATCGTCGAGCGAAAACTACTGACTACCTCCTAGAAGCAGCTTTTCTTGCCAACAGACCTTTCTCCATCAATTAGGAATCTGATGCCGTCACTAAAAACATTCCTTAAATTGTAGACATTTGTTGAGTGTTTTTTTTTGGTGTCTAATCCGCATATATATCACCATTGCCCTTGATTTTCTTGACTGTATATCTCTTAAATGTCAACATATACACGTGTGATTTAGTTTACGAACATTTTTCAATGCCGCGAACCTCGATCAGAGAGTATAAAAGGCGTAAGGTTCACAATGGTGTAAAATTAAAATGGGATATACCGGGCTAGGATTCGAGTTAAAGGAACAAGGGCCAAACCAACCACCCAAGAATGGAATCGTCGAGCGAAAACACTTGACAACCTCCTAGAAGCAGCTTTTCTTGCCACCAGACCTTACTCCATCAATTAGGAATCTGATGCAGCCACTAAACACATTCCTTAAATTGTAGCCATTTGTTGAGTGTTTTTTTTGGTGTCTAATCCGCATATATATCACCATTGCCTTTGATTTTATTGACTGTATATCTCTTAAATGTCAACATATACACGTGTGATTTAGTTTACGAAGATTTTTCAATGCCAAGAACCTCGATCAGAGAGTAAAAAAGGCGTAAGGTTCACAATGGTGTAAAATTAAAATGAGATATACTGGGTTAGGATTCGAGTTACAGGAACAAGGGCCAAACCAACCACCCAAGAATGGAATCGTCGAGCGAAATCACTTGACAACCTCCTAGAAGTAGCTTTTCTTGCCACCAGACCTTTCTCCATCAATTAGGAATCTGATGCAGTCACTAAACACATTCCTTAAATTGTAGACATTTGTTTAGTGTTTTTTTTGTCTAATCCGCGTATATATCACCATTGACCTTGATTTTCTTGATGTATATCTCTTAAATGTTAACATATACACGTGTGATTTAGTATACGAATATTTTTCAATGCCGAGAACCTCGTTCAGAGAGTAAAAAAGGCGAAAGGTTCACAATAGTGTAAAATTAAAATGGGATACTAGGATTCGAGTTACAGGAACAAGGGCCAAACCAACCACCCAAGAATGGAATCGTCGAGCGAAAACACTTGACAACCTCCTAGAAGCAGCTTTTCTTGCCACCAGACCTTACTCCATCAATTAGGAATCTGATGCAGCCACTAAACACATTCCTTAAATTGTAGCCATTTGTTGAGTGTTTTTTTTTGTGTCTAATCCGCATATATATCACCATTGCCCTTGATTTTCTTGACTGTATATCTTTTAAATGTCAACATATACACGTTTGATTTAGTTTACGAAGATTTTTCAATGCCGAGAACCTCGATCAGAGAGTAAAAAAGGCGTAAGGTTCACAATGGTGTAAAATTAAAATGGGATATACCGGGCTAGGATTCGAGTTACAGGAACAAGGGCCAAACCAACCACCCAAGAATGGAATCGTCGAGCGAAAACACTTGACAACCACCTAGAAGCAGCTTTTCTTGCCACCACACCCTTCTCCATCAATTAGGAATCTGATGCCGTCACTAAACACATTCGATAAATTGTAGCCATTTGTTGAGTGTTTTATTTTTGTCTAATCCGCGTATATATCACCATTGACCTTGATTTTCTTGATGTATATCTCTTAAATGTTAACATATACACGTGTGATTTAGTTTACGAATATTTTTCAATGCCGAGAACCTCGTTCAGAGAGTAAAAAAGGCGTAAGGTTCACAATAGTGTAAAATTAAAATGGGATACTAGGATTCGAGTTACAGGAACAAGGGCCAAACCAACCACCCAAGAATGGAATCGTCGAGCGAAAACACTTGACAACCTCCTAGAAGCAGCTTTTCTTGCCACCAGACCTTACTCCATCAATTAGGAATCTGATGCAGCCACTAAACACATTCCTTAAATTGTAGCCATTTGTTGAGTGTTTTTTTTTTGTGTCTAATCCGCATATATATCACCATTGCCCTTGATTTTCTTGACTGTATATCTTTTAAATGTCAACATATACCCGTGTGATTTAGTTTACGAAGATTTTTCAATGCCAAGAACCTTGATCAGAGAGTAAAAAAGGCGTAAAAGGCATAAGGTTCACAATGGTGTAAAATTAAAATGGGATATACCGGGCTAGGATTCGAGTTACAGGAACAAGGGCCAAACCTACCACCCAAGAATGGAATCGTCGAGCGAAATCACTTGACAACCTCCTAGAAGTAGCTTTTCTTGCCACCAGACCTTTCTCCATCAATTAGGAATCTGATGCTGTCACTAAACACATTCCTTAAATTGTAACCATTTGTTGAGTGTTTTTTTTGGGTCTAATCCACATATATATCACCATTGCGCTTGATTTTCTTGATGTATATCTCTTAAATGTTAACATATACACGTGTGATTTAGTTGAGAATATTTTTCAATGCCAAGAACCTCGATCAGAGAGAAAAAAAGGCGTAAGGTTCACAATGGTGTAAAATTAAAATGGGATATACCGGGTTAGGATTCGAGTTACAGGAACAAGGGCCAAACCAACCACCCAAGAATGGAATCGTCGAGCGAAATCACTTGACAACCTCCTAGAAGTTGCTTTTCTTGCCACCAGACCTTTCTCCATCAATTAGGAATCTGATGCAGTCACTAAACACATTCCTTAAATTGTAGCCATATATTGAGTGTTTTTTTTGTCTAATCCAAGTATATATCACCATTGACCTTGATTTTCTTGATGTATATCTCTTAAATGTTAACATATACATGTGTGATTTAGTTTACGAATATTTTTCAATGTCGAGAACCTCGTTCAGAGAGTAAAAAAGGCGTAAGGTTCACAATAGTGTAAAATTAAAATGGGATACTAGGATTCGAGTTACAGGAACAAGGGCCAAACCAACCACCCAAGAATGGAATCGTCGAGCGAAAACACTTGACAACCTCCTAGAAGCAGCTTTTCATGCCACCAGACCTTTCTCTTTCAATTAGGAATCTGATGCCGTCACTAAACACATTCCTTAAATTGTAGCCATTTGTTGAGTGTTTTTTTTTGGTGTCTAATCCGCATATATATCACCATTGCCCTTGATTTTCTTGATTATATATCTCTTAAATGTCAAGATATACACGTGTAATTTAGTTTACGAAGATTTTTCAATGCCGAGAACCTCGATCAGAGAGTAAAAAAGGCGTAAGGTTCACAATGGTGTAAAATTAAAATGGGATATACCGGGCTAGGATTCGAGTTATAGGAACAAGGGCCAAACCAACCACCCAAGAATGGAATCGTCGAGCGAAAACACTTGACAACCACCTAGAAGCAGCTTTTCTTGCCACCACACCTTTCTCCATCAATTAGGAATCAGATGCCGTCACTAAACACATTCCTTAAATTGTAGCCATTTGTTGAGTGTTTTTTTTTTTGTGTCTAATCCGCATATATATCACCATTGCCCTTGATTTTCTTGACTGTATATCTCTTAAATGTCAACATATACACGTGTGATTTAGTTTACGAAGATTTTTCAATGCCAAGAACCTCGATCAGAGAGTAAAAAAGGCGCAAGGTTCACGATGGTGTAAAATTAAAATGGGATATACCGGGTTAGGATTCGAGTTACAGGAACAAGGGCCAAACCAACCACCCAAGAATGGAATCGTCGAGCGAAAACACTTGACAACCACCTAGAAGCAGCTTTTCTTGCCACCAGACCGTACTCCATCAATTAGGAATCTGATGCAGCCACTAAACACATAGCTTAAATTGTAGCCATTTGTTGAGTGTTTTTTTTTTTGTGTCTAATCCGCATATATATCACCATTGCCCTTGATTTTCTTGACTGTATATCTCTTAAATGTCAACATATACACGTGTGATTTAGTTTACGAAGATTTTTCAATGCCAAGAACCTCGATCAGAGAGTAAAAAAGGCGTAAGGTTCACAATGGTGTAAAATTAAAATGGGATATACCGGGATAGGATTCGAGTTACAGGAACAAGGGCCAAACCAACCACCCAAGAATGGAATCGTCGAGCGAAAACACTTGACAACCACCTAGAAGCAGCTTTTCTTGCCACCAGACCGTACTCCATCAATTAGGAATCTGATGCAGCCACTCAACACATTCCTTAAATTGTAGCCATTTGTTGAGTGTTTTTCTTTGTGTCTAATCCGCATATATATCACCATTGCCCTTGATTTTCTTGACTGTATATCTCTTAAATGTCAACATATACACGTGTGATTTAGTATACGAAGATTTTTCAATGCCAAGAACCTCGATCAGGGAGTAAAAAAGGCGTAGGGTTCACGATGGTGTAAAATTAAAATGGGATATACCGGGTTAGGATTCGAGTTACAGGAACAAGGGCCAAACCAACCACCCAAGAATGGAATCGTCGAGCGAAAACACTTGACAACCTCCTAGAAGTAGCTTTTCTTGCCACAAGACCTTTCTCCGTCAATTAGGAATCTGATGCCGTCACTAAACACATTCTTTAAATTGTACCCATTTGTTGTGTGTTTTTTTTTTGTGTCTAATCCGCATATATATCACCATTGCCTTTGATTTTCTTGACTGTATATTTCATAAATGTCAACATATACACGTGTGAGTTAGTTTAGGAAGATTTTTCAATGCCGAGAACCTCGATCAGAGAGTAAAAAAGGCGTAAGGTTCACAATGGTGTAAAATTAAAATGGGATATACCGGGCTAGGATTCGAGTTACAGGAACAAGGGCCAAACCAACCACCCAAGAATGGAATCCTCGAGCGAAAACACTTGACAACCTCCTAGAAGCAGCTTTTCTTGCCACCAGACCTTTCTCCATCAATTAGGAATCTGATGCCGTCACTAAACACATTCCTTAAATTGTCGACATTTGTTGAGTGTTTTTTTTTTGGGTCTAATCCGCGTATATATCACCATTGCCCTTGATTTTCTTGACTGTATATCTCTTAAATATCAACAAATACACGTGTGATTTAGTTTACGAAGGTTTTTCAATGCGGAGAACCTCGATCAGAGAGTAAAAAAGGCGTAAGGTTCACATTGGTGTAAAATTAAAATAGGATATACCGGGCTAGGATTCGAGTTACAGGAACAAGGGCCAAACCAACCACCCAAGAATGGAATCGTCGAGCGAAAACACTTGACAACCTCCTAGAAGCAGCTTTTCTTGCCACCAGACCTTTCTCCATCAATTAGGAATCTGATGCCATCACTAAACACATTCCTTAAATTGTCGACATTTGTTGAGTGTTTTTATTTGGGTCTAATCCGCGTATATATCACCATTGCCCTTGATTTTCTTGATGTATATCTCTTAAATGTTAACATATACACGTGTGATTTATTTTTCGAATATTTTTCAATGCCAAGAACCTCGATCAGAGAGTAAAAAAGGCATAAGGTTCACAATGGTGTAAAATTAAAATGGGATATACCGGGTTAGGATTCGAGTTACAGGAACAAGGGCCAAACCAACCACCGAAGAATTGAATCGTCGAGCGAAATCACTTGACAACCTCCTAGAAGTAGCTTTTCTTGCCACCAGACCTTTCTCTATTAATTAGGAATCTGATGCCGTCACTAAACACATTCCTTAAATTGTAGCCATTTGTTGAGTGTTTTTTTTTGGTGTCTAATCCGCATATATATCACCATTGCCCTTGATTTTCTTGATTATATATCTCTTAAATGTTAACATATACACGTGTGATTTAGATTAAGAATATTTTTCAATGCCAAGAACCTCGATCAGAGAGTAAAAAAGGCGTAAGGTTCACAATGGTGTAAAATTAAAATGGGATATACAGGGTTAGGATTCGAGTTACAGGAAAAAAGGGCCAAACCAACCACCCAAGAATGGAATCGTCGAGCGAAATCTCTTGACAACCTCCTAGAAGTAGCTTTTCTTGACACCAGACCTTTCTCCATCAATTAGGAATCTGATGCAGTCACTAAACACATTCCTTAAATTGTAGCCATTTGTTGAGTGTTTTTTTTTTGTCTAATCCACGTATATATCACCATTGACCTTGATTTTCTTGATGTATATCTCATAAATGTTAACATATAAACGTGTGATTTAGTTTACGAATATTTTTCAATGCCGAGAACCTCGTTCAGAGAGTAAAAAAGGCGTAAGGTTCACAATAGTGTAAAATTAAAATGGGATACTAGGATTCGAGTTACAGGAACAAGGGCCAAACCAACCACCCAAGAATGGAATCGTCGAGCGAAAACACTTGACAACCTCCTAGAAGCAGCTTTACATGCCACCAGACCTTTCTCTATTAATTAGGAATCTGATGCCGTCACTAATCACATTCCTTAAATTGTAGCCATTTGTTGAGTGTTTTTTTTGGTGTCTAATCCGCATATATATCACCATTGCCCTTGATTTTCTTGATTATATATCTCTTAAATGTCAACATATACACGTGTAATTTAGTTTACGAAGATTTTTCAATGCCGAGAACCTCGATCAGAGAGTAAAAAAGGAGTAAGGTTTACAATGGTGTAAAATTAAAATGGGATATACCGGGCTAGGATTCGAGTTACAGGAACAAGGGCCAAACCAACCACCCAAGAATGGAATCGTCGAGCGAAAACACTTGACAACCACCTAGAAGCAGCTTTTCTTGCCACCACACCTTTCTCCATCAATTAGGAATCTGATGCCGTCACTAAACACATTCCTTAAATTGTAACCATTTGTTGAGTGTTTTTTTTTGTCTAATCCGCGTATATATCACCATTGACCTTGATTTTCTTGATGTATATCTCTTAAATGTTAACATATACAAGTGTGATTTAGTTTACGAATATTTTTCAATGCCGAGAACCTCGTTCAGAGAGTAAAAAAGGGGTAAGGTTCACAATAGTGTAAAATTAAAATGGGATACTAGGATTCGAGTTACAGGAACAAGGGCCAAACCAACCACCCAAGAACGGAATCGTCGAGTGAAAACACTTGACAACCTCCTAGAAGCAGCTTTTCTTGCCACCAGACCGTACTCCATCAATTAGGAATCTGATGCAGCCACTAAACACATTCCTTTAATTGTAGCCATTTGTTGAGTGTTTTTTTTGTGTCTAATCCGCATATATATCACCATTGCCCTTGATTTTCTTGACTGTATATCTCTTAAATGTCAACATATACACGTGTGATTTAGTTTACGAGGATTTTTCAATGCCAAGAACCTCGATCAGAGAGTAAAAAAGGCGCAAGGTTCACGATGGTGTAAAATTAAAATGGGATATACCGGGTTAGGATTCGAGTTACAGGAACAAGGGCCAAACCAACCACCCAAGAATGGAATCGTCGAGCGAAAACACTTGACAACCTCCTAGAAGTAGCTTTTCTTGCCACCAGACCTTTCTCCATCAATTAGGAATCTGATGCCGTCACTAAACACATTCCTTAAATTGTAGCCATTTGTTGTGTGTTTTTTTTTCTGTCTAATCCGCATATATATCACCATTGCTTTTGATTTTCTTGACTGTATATTTCATAAATGTCAACATATACACGTGTGAGTTAGTTTAGGAAGATTTTTCAATGCCGAGAACCTCGATCAGAGAGTAAAAAATGCGTAAGGTTCACAATGGTGTAAAATTAAAATGGGATATACCGGGCTAGGATTCGAGTTACAGGAACAAGGGCCAAACCAACCACCCAAGAATGGAATCATCGAGCGAAAACACTTGACAACCTCCTAGAAGCAGCTTTTCTTGCCACCAGACCTTTCTCCATCAATTAGGAATCTGATGCCGTCACTAAACACATTCCTTAAATTGTAACCATTTGTTGATTGTTTTTTTGGTGTCTAATCCGCATATATATCACCATTGCTCTTGATTTTCTTGACTGTATATCTCTTAAATATCAACATATACACGTGTGATTTAGTTTACAAAGATTTTTCAATGCGAAGAACCTCGATCAGAGAGTAAAAAAGGCGTAAGGTTCACATTGGTGTAAAATTAAAATGGGATATACCGGGCTAGGATTCGAGTTACAGGAACAAGGGCCAAAAAACCACCCAAGAATGGAATCGTCGAGCGAAAACGCTTGACAACCTCCTAGAAGCAGCTTTTCTTGCCACCAGACCTTTCTCCATCAATTAGGAATCTGATGCCATCACCAAACACATTCCTTAAATTGTCGACATTTGTTGAGTGCTTTTTTTTGGGTCTAATCCGCGTATATATCACCATTGCCCTTGATTTTCTTGAAGTATATCTCTTAAATGTTAACATATACATGTGTGATTTAGTTTTCGAATATTTTTCAATGCCAAGAACCTCGATCAGAGAGTAAAAAAGGCATAAGGTTCACAATGGTGTAAAATTAAAATGGGATATACCGGGTTAGGATTCGAGTTACAGGAACAAGGGCCAAACCAACCACCCAAGAATGGAATCGTCGAGCGAAATCACTTGACAACCTCCTAGAAGTAGCTTTTCCTGCCACAAGACCTTTCTCCATCAATTAGGAATCTGATGCCGTCACTAAACACATTCCTTAAATTGTAGCCATTTGTTGTGTGTTTTTTTTTCTGTCTAATCCGCATATATATCACCATTGCCTTTGATTTTCTTGACTGTATATTTCATAAATGTCAACATATACACGTGTGAGTTAGTTTAGGAAGATTTTTCAATGCCGAGAACCTCGATCAGAGAGTAAAAAATGCGTAAGGTTCACAATGGTGTAAAATTAAAATGGGATATACCGGGCTAGGATTCGAGTTACAGGAACAAGGGCCAAACCAACCACCCAAGAATGGAATCATCGAGCGAAAACACTTGACAACCTCCTAGAAGCAGCTTTTCTTGCCACCACACCTTTCTCCATCAATTAGGAATCCGATGCCGTCACTAAACACATTCCTTAATTTGTAGCCATTTGTTGAGTGTTTTTTTTGTGTCTAATCCGCATATATATCACCATTGCCCTTGATTTTCTTGACTGTATATCTCTTAAATGTCATCATATACACGTGTGATTTAGTTTACGAAGATTTTTCAATGCCGAGAACCTCGATCAGAGAGTACAAAAGGCGTCAGGTTCACAATGGTGTAAAATTAAAATGGGATATACCGGGCTAGGATTCGAGTTACAGGAACAAGGGCCAAACCAACCACCCAAGAATGGAATCATCGAGCGAAAACACTTGACAACCTCCTAGAAGCAGCTTTTCATGCCACCAGACCTTTCTCTATCAATTAGGAATCTGATGCCGTCACTAAAGACATTCCTTAAATTGTAGCCATTTGTTGAGTGTTTTTTTTGGTGTCTAATCCGCATATATATCACCATTGCCCTTGATTTTCTTGATTATATATCTCTTAAATGTCAACATATACACGTGTAATTTAGTTTACGAATATTTTTCAATGCCGAGAACCTCGATCAGAGAGTAAAAAAGGCGTAAGGTTCACAATGGTGTAAAATTAAAATGGGATATACCGGGCTAGGATTCGAGTTACAGGAACAAGGGCCAAACCAACCACCCAAGAGTAGAATCATCGAGCGAAAACACTTGACAACCACCTAGAAGCAGCTTTTCTTGCTACCACACCTTTCTCCATCAATTAGGAATCTGATGCAGTCACTAAACACATTCCTTAAATTGTCGACATTTGTTGAGTGCTTTTTTTGGGTCTAATCCGCGTATATATCACCATTGCCCTTGATTTTCTTGAAGTATATCTCTTAAATGTTAATATTTTTCAATGCCAAGAACCTCGATTAGAGAGTAAAAAAGGCATAAGGTTCACAATGGTGTAAAATTAAAATGGGATATACCGGGTTAGGATTCGAGTTACAGGAACAAGGGCCAAACCAACCACCCAAGAATGGAATCGTCGATTGAAATCGCTTGACAACCTCCTAGAAGTAGCTTTTCTTCCCACATGACCTTTCTCCATCAATTACGAATCTGATGCAGTCACTAAACACATTCCTTAAATTGTAGCCATTTGTTGAGTGTTTTTTTTTTGGGTCTAATCCACGTATATATCACCATTGCCCTTGATTTTCTTGATGTATATCTCTTAAATGTTAACATATACACGTGTGATATAGTTTAAGAATATTTTTCAATGCCAAGAACCTCGATCAGAGAGTAAAAAAGGCGTAAGGTTCACAATGGTGTAAAATTAAAATGGGATATACCGGGTTAGGATTCGAGTTATAGGAACAAGGGCCAAACCAACCACCCAAGAATGGAATCGTCGAGTGAAATCACTTGACAACCTCCTAGAAGTAGCCTTTCTTGCCACCAGACCTTTCTCCATCAATTAGAAATCTGATGCAGTCACTAAACACATTCCTTAAATTGTAGCCATTTGTTGAGTGTTTTTTTTTTGTCTAATCCGCGTATATATCACCATTGACCTTGATTTTCTTGATGTATATCTCTTAAATGTTAACATATACACGTGTGATTTAGTTTACGAATATTTTTCAATGCCGAGAACCTCGTTTAGAGAGTAAAAAAGGCGTAAGGTTCACAATAGTGTAAAATTAAAATAGGATACTAGGATTCGAGTTACAGGAACAAGGGCCAAACCAACCACCCAAGAATGGAATCGTCGAGCGAAAACACTTGACAACCTCCTAGAAGCATCTTTTCATGCCACCAGACCTTTCTCTATCAATTAGGAATCTGATGCCGTCACTAAAGACATTCCTTAAATTGTAGCCATTTGTTGAGTGTTTTTTTTGGTGTCTAATCCGCATATATATCACCATTGCCCTTGATTTTCTTGATTATATATCTCTTAAATGTCAACATATACACGTGTAATTTAGTTTACGAATATTTTTCAATGCCGAGAACCTCGATCAGAGAGTAAAAAAGGCGTAAGGTTCACAATGGTGTAAAATTAAAATGGGATATACCGGGCTAGGATTCGAGTTACAAGAACAAGGGCCAAACCAACCACCCAAGAGTGGAATCATCGAGCGAAAACACTTGACAACCACCTAGAAGCAGCTTTTCTTGCTACCACACCTTTCTCCATCAATTAGGAATCTGATGCAGTCACTAAACACATTCCTTAAATTGTCGACATTTGTTGAGTGCTTTTTTTGGGTCTAATCCGCGTATATATCACCATTGCCCTTGATTTTCTTGAAGTATATCTCTTAAATGTTAAAATATACACGTGTGATTTAGTTTTCGAATATTTTTCAATGCCAAGAACCTCGATTAGAGAGTAAAAAAGGCATAAGGTTCACAATGGTGGAAAATTAAAATGGGATATACCGGGTTAGGATTCGAGTTACAGGAACAAGGGCCAAACCAACCACCCAAGAATGGAATCGTCGATTGAAATCGCTTGACAACCTCCTAGAAGTAGCTTTTCTTCCCACATGACCTTTCTCCATCAATTACGAATCTGATGCAGTCACTAAACACATTCCTTAAATTGTAGCCATTTGTTGAGTGTTTTTTTTGGGTCTAATCCACGTATATATCACCATTGCCCTTGATTTTCTTGATGTATATCTCTTAAATGTTAACATATACACGTGTGATATAGTTTAAGAATATTTTTCAATGCCAAGAACCTCGATCAGAGAGTAAAAAAGGCGTAAGGTTCACAATGGTGTAAAATTAAAATGGGATATACCGGGTTAGGATTCGAGTTATAGGAACAAGGGCCAAACCAACCACCCAAGAATGGAATCGTCGAGTGAAATCACTTGACAACCTCCTAGAAGTAGCCTTTCTTGCCACCAGACCTTTCTCCATCAATTAGGAATCTGATGCAGTCACTAAACACATTCCTTAAATTGTAGCCATTTGTTGAGTGTTTTTTTTTGGTCTAATCCGCGTATATATCACCATTGACCTTGATTTTCTTGATGTATATCTCTTAAATGTTAACATATACACGTGTGATTTAGTTTACGAATATTTTTCAATGCCGAGAACCTCGTTTAGAGAGTAAAAAAGGCGTAAGGTTCACAATAGTGTAAAATTAAAATGGGATACTAGGATTCGAGTTACAGGAACAAGGGCCAAACCAACCACCCAAGAATAGAATCGTCGAGCGAAAACACTTGACAACCTCCTAGAAGCATCTTTTCATGCCACCAGACCTTTCTCTATCAATTAGGAATCTGATGCCGTCACTAAAGACATTCCTTAAATTGTAGCCATTTGTTGAGTATTTTTTTTGTGTCTAATCCGCATATATATCACCATTGCCATAGATTTTCTTGACTGTATATCTCTTAAATGTCAACATATACACGTGTAATTTAGTTTACGAAGATTTTTCAATGCCGAGAACCTCGATCAGAGAGTAAAAAAGGCGTAAGGTTCACAATGGTGTAAAATTAAAATGGGATATACCGGGCTAGGATTCGAGTTACAGGAACAAGGGCCAAACCAACCACCCAAGAATGGAATCGTCGAGTGAAAACACTTGACAACCACCTAGAAGCAGCTTTTCTTGCCACCACACCTTTCTCCATCAATTAGGAATCCGATGCCGTCACTAAACACATTCCTTAAATTGTAGACATTTGTTGAGTGTTTTTTTTTTGTGTCTAATCCGCATATATATTGTTGGTGCATGTTTGTGACAACAGCTTAGATTTGGTCTTTGGATATCTTGTAATTAGTTAAACGATAAACAATTAGCGGGTTTAGCTTTGTATTAGTGAGATTATAGAGTTTGGGCTAAACAAAACCCACATTGGGTGATGGGGGACGATTTGGGCCTAGCCCATGTAGTAAACCCAGCCTAATGTTGAAACCATGTGTTATATAAACAAGGTTAGGCTTTAGGGTTTAGGTTAATCAGCCAAAACAGTTTGTGAGAGGAATTTCGTGAGAGACTTTAGGCTTGGACGAAATTGTTAGTTGGTTAGGGTTTGATTGATTGTAAAACGTTTGTTTGGATAATCAATAGAAACCCGGGTTTGAAAGTGATTTGCTGTTTCTGTTCTTCTACTTGTTTTCTGTGATATTCTGATCAAGAGGATTCCGCACTCTTGATTGGATTGACAATTCTGTTGAAGATCCATACATCAAAGGGACCTACAATTGGTATCAGAGCATTAGGCTCTTGAAGGCTCGGTTCAGAATTGTGCTTGGAGAAACAGGGAGATTTTCGAATTTTGAAACCTGAAAAAATTAGGGTTTTAAAATTTTCGAAATTTTTGATATAATTTTTCGAATTTTGTTGACTGTTTTGATCTTCTGCATTGTTTGTTTGCTGTTTTTGCAGGTTTTAGGTTTTGCAGGACTGTTTTTGGTTGATTGGTTTGAAGAATTTTGGGTGAGAAACTTGAGGATTCGAAGACTGTTCTTCGTGTTCTTCATTAAGTTCATAAAAAAATTCGTCAAAACTTTGCTGATTTGCTGTTTTAATTTTGCAGGAAGTTGTTAGGAGAATCAGGAAAATAATCAGAATTTTCGAACAGATCTAGTTTCCAACTTAACTGGCGAAATTGACTGTACTGGCGAAATTGACTGCTCTACGGATTTAACCAGCATACTTATCGGCGAAGTTAAATCCAAAGGTGACTTTGGTAATCGTATAATTTTCCTCAGCGAAATTATTACGGTTTTCGGCGAAATTACTGGTCGTCGTAATAGCGAAAATAGACCAGCGAAATTGACCTTTCAGCGAATTTAACCTGTGAACTTGATCAGCGAAATTGGACAATTAAGTGACCAGCGAATTTAACAGACTTAGCAGCGAAATTAGGAGAGGAATTAAGTGGTGGAATTTCAGTTGGCAAGCGTCGATAAAATTTCAGTGTTTCGCAAATAGAAATTGATCTGTAGCTCGTTAGACAGAACCGTTTGGACCGTTAGATTCCTTGGACTCTTGAAAATCCCGATTTCGGTTTTCGACATTATATATCATTGGATTTGTCTTTTCGAGACGATTCTAAAGGTGTAATTTGGTAACCACTGTTTTCGGAGATATTTTGTACGGTTTTAACAGTCTGCAACGTTAAAATGTCAAACATGATGAATTTGAAAGCACCTAAGATGATGAAGGTGGAGAATTATCTTACATGGAAGGACAACTTCAAATCCTTCATTGAATCTCAGGATGCACGCATGTGGATCTGTATAGAAGATGGGTACATAAACCCTACACATGATTATGAGGGCAGACCACGTAGAACAGACTATGTGAACATGAAAGAGGATGACAAAAAGATGTATGATGCTGAAAAGAGAGCATTGGCTGCAATTAAAATGTCCTTACCTGATAGCATCAAGCATACCTTCACAATGTACACTAATGTTGATGCACAAGAATGTCTGTTGACTGCATCTTCATCAAGTCTTAAATCAAGAAAGTCAAGATTGGATCTTAAAAGTCAAATTAGGGTTTTTAGGGTTAATTTCGCTTCAATGTACATTGTTATATGTTGATTTCGCTTCAAGGGTCAGTAGGTGATTCCACTTCAGTGTCATGAGGTGATTTCGCTTCAGTGTCAGGGACACATGAGCGAAATCAGCATCATTATAAATACCTCATGTGTGTGTTCATTAGAGCGAGATCTGGCCATAAGCTTTGTAACCGAACTCTGTCAAAATTGATTCAGAAAGCTAATAAAGTGAAGGAATTGAATAGGAAAGCTGCTGTAACGTTGCGTATACTGATTCCGCCTTTATACGTGATGATGAACTTGCTCAACTGATCGTTTAGGGTCACGACACGGTCCAACAAGTGGTATCAGAGCTTCAGGACGAGGAAGTTCATATCAAGTCAAGGTGATGGATCGGAGAGTGATGAGGCTAAGGAAAACAATAACAGGGAACCTTTGAAAAGGAAAAATTCACCGCCTAAGAATAAAAATCAAGCTTTTGTCAAAAAGATTAACTTTGTTCAAGGTAGTGATATGAAAAACGAAACTGCTGTTATTGAAAATGAATCGAATGTAGAGTTTGCAAAAAATAAGAACATAAAAAAATCTGAAATCAAGCAAACTAAACAAGGTTCATCTAAGGGATCATCACCATCTGATAAGGGATCTACCTCAGAGACTCCAGCTAAGAAGTCTTCGAAGAAGAGATCGTGCTTCAAATGTCACGTCAAGGGACATGTAGCAAGCTGCTGTCCTAACAAAAAGAGTGAAGCACAACTTAGTGAAAAACAGAGAGGGAAATTACCTGAGAAGATAGGTGATAGTGAGGAGAAAGGATCAAACTCTCCAAAGAAATCTGCTCCTAAGAAACCAGAAAATGTTGCTGTTGGTGAAGATAAGGCTGAAAAAGGAACTCCACAAGTTCCTCGTTTTCAAAGAAATCAACAAAGATTTTAGCCTAGACCTCCACCAGGCAGATTTGAGAGACCTAGAAGCAGTTCACCAAGAATGAACAATTATAATGCTAATAATTTCAGAAGTCAAGGTCAATATCAAAATCGATACCAAAATAATGGTTGTCGAATTTTTTATAACAATGGCTTTAGAAATTATAACAATCAAGCTTCTTGGAATCAAAATTCAAGATATCAAAATCAAAATTTTCAAAGGTCAAATAGTCCAAACATATATAGGAACCCTCAGGACCGGAGACCTTATGGAAATCAAAATCAAATTCCATCAACAGGTCTGAGATCCAAGACTCCAATTAGGAGTAATGGATATTGGATGGATGTTCCAGTAGTTGGTGAATTTGGACGACCCAAGACCATTAAGGCTTGGGTCCCCCAATCTAACTAATTTCTTAGTTGGTGTGTGCAGGAGCTGCTAAGGAGGCTTATCAACTTATGTTGATAGTGGCTGCTCTAGGCACATGAAGGGGGATGTGAGATTGTTGATATATTTATATTGATTGATTTAAATTGAAGTTCAAAGTGCTGATTCGACACCGAAGATAACCTGGCAGATCTTTATACTAAAGCTTTTGACAGGGCTCGCTTTGAACATTTAGTCGAACTCAACGGGATGAGGAATCCTGAATAACTGGTTTTTCATAAGAATTTTGTAAATAGTTTACTGTTTTTCTTAAAAATCAAAAATACAAAAATTAAAAAAAATTTGAAAATTAAAAAAAAATAGAAAATTAAAAATGAGTTATCACTGTGTGAAAAAGGAGAAATGATAGTACATCAGCAAGTTAGACTATCACACTGAAACTGAAATTAAATTGCTTAAGTGTGATAGCAGCTTCATTATATGATGTACCAGTAGGCAAAAAGCATGAAATAATCAACTTACCAATGTGATATAAACCTAAATGAACTGTGTATGAGTGGGGAACACATCAGTGGTGTATGGTTTAATGACCTTAAATCTTGCGTTGATAGATTGCCAAAATCTGAAGTTTTGGGTCTTTATACTGTTATTTCATCTGGGGATATCTTGACTGTCTTTGTGTTCAGAACTAAAATTGTACATGACCCCAGGAAAGAAAGTCACTTGGAATTAGCTCATTTCTATTTGAATGTTTGTATGTTGTCCCGATACACACAATTTTGATCTGATTCTGAAATCTTCTCTAAAAAAAAAGTCGTGTACCACCTCTGCTGCATCCAGATATATGCTGACCTGGAGGTGCTAGGCAATGACAGCTTCTGCTGCATCTAGATACATGCTGACCTAGCTGTACGTTGTCGCGCTATAGATCTAATACACCCGAAAGAGGCCCTCTAGTGCCCAAAAGAAACCCAATAAACCTATATCAAACTGAGAAAAACTCATTTGATCTGTATATTATACCATCTCTCCTAAAGATCTATTATGTTCTCTTCTCAACCTATTCCCAGTTAAGATTTCAGAAATCTGGATTGGACTTGTGAGATATGTGGTAGGGAAGATACTTGCATGATAGAGTGTGCTGTTTATATTTCCAGGATTTGATTAGTATTTATTTGGGTGTTCATTGTTAAGCAATCAAAACATGATAAAACAGATTATATGCAGACCTAGGCACTATCAAGATATCTTAAAGGATGACATCAGTATACTCACCTACTACGATGAATCTTTGTGCATACCTTGATCGCGGGGGTATATCCTGAAGTGGGACACACTAGTATATCAGTATTAATATTACCTTAACGTATCATACGGTAATGGTACTTGAGATGTTCATGCATTTTGTTTAAGAGGACGAACATACTGGTAATCGTCTTGGACTGCTTTTCACGAAAAATTACATAAAGAATTATCTAATAGTGTGAAACAGTTTGATTGTGCTGATATGATCTTCTTACCAGTGATTCTCACAAAAATAGAGTGTTTATTGCTTTTGTATTTACTTGCTTTCAGAAAAATATAAAAATCCAAAAATAGTGTCTTTTTCTGTTTAAAATTCTTAACGTACGGAAAACTGTTATTCTTGGAGGAATTGTTACTGATAGGGGGAGATGGTGTTAGAAAGTGAGTTCAAAATTTTAAATCATGCGGGTTATAGGGTGTGTGATTAAAAAGTTTTGCGTGTTGGTGATAAATTGAAGATGCTTAATCTGTGATACAGTTTAACTATCTCTTGAATACTAATAATTTATTTAACTTTGTTGAAAAATTCTTATGGTTTCTCGAGATGTTTGTTTTATAGTATACAGATTGAAGTATTGTGTTGCTGAGAAGTTAAAGTGAGACGTTGCTGTGAAGATGAGAGTTTGATTGGATGCATGGTAGAACCTCCTTTCTAAAGTGCAGACAATGGTGTAAAATTAAAATGGGATATACCGGGCAAGGATTCGAGTTACAGGAACAAGGGCCAAACCAACCCACCAAAAATGGAATCGTCGAGCTAAAACACTTGACAACCTCCTAGAAGCAGCTTTTCTTGCCACCAGACCTTTCTCCATCAATTAGGAATCTGATGTTGTCACTAAACACATTCCTTAAATTGAAGCCATTTGTTGAGTGTTTTTTTTGGTGTCTAATCCGCATATATATCACCATTGCCCTTGATTTTCTTGACTCTATATCTTTTAAATGTCAACATACACACTTTTGATTTAGTTTACGAAGATTTTTCAATGCCGAGAACCTCGATCAGAGAGTAAAAAAGGCGTAAGGTTCATAATCGTGTAAAATTAAAATGGGATATAACAGGCTAGGATTCGAGTTACAGGAAAATGGGCCAAACCAACAACCCAAGAATGGAATTGTCGAGTGAAAACACTTGACAACCTCCTAGAAGCAGCTTTTCTTGCCACCAGACCTTTCTCCATCAATTAGGAATCTGATGCCGTCACTAAACACATTCCTTAAATTGTAGCCATTTGTTGAGTGTTTTTTTTAGTGTCTAATCCGCATATATTTCACCATTGCCCTTGATTTTCTTGACTGTATATCTCTTAAATGCCAACATATAGACGTGTGATTTAGTTTACGAAGATTTTTCAATGCCGAGAATCTCGATCAGAGAGTAAAAAAGGCGTAAGGTTCACAATGGTGTAAAATTAAAATAGGATATACCGGGCTAGGATTCGAGTTACAGGAACTAGGGCCAAACCAACCACGCAAGAATGGAATCATCGAGCGAAAACACTTAACAACCTCCAAGAAGCAACTTTTCTTGCCACCAGACCTTTTTTCATCAATTAGGAATCTGATTTCGTCACTAAACACATTCCTTAAATTGTAGCCATTTGTTGAGTGTTTTTTTGGTTTCTAATCCGCATATATATCACCATTGCCCTTGATTTTCTTGACTGTATATCTCTTATATGCCAACATATAGACGTGTGATTTAGTTTACGAAGATTTTTCAATGCCGAGAATCTCGATCAGAGAGTAAAAAAGGCGTAAGGTTCACAATGGTGTAAAATTAAAATAGGATATACCGGGCTAGGATTCGAGTTACAGGAACTAGGGCCAAACCAACCACGCAAGAATGGAATCATCGAGCGAAAACACTTAACAACCTCCTAGAAGCAGCTTTTCTTGCCACCAGACCTTTTTCCATCAATTAGGAATCTAATTTCGTCACTAAACACATTCCTTAAATTGTAGCCATTTGTTGAGTGTTTTTTTGGTTTCTAATCCGCATATATATCACCATTGCCCTTGATTTTCTTGACTGTATAACTCTTAAATGTCAACATATACACGTGTGATTTAGTTTACGAAGATTTTTCAATGCCGAGAACCTCGATCAGAGAGTAAAAAAGGCGTAAGGTTCACATTGGTGTAAAATTAAAATGGGATATACCAGACTACGATTCGAGTTACAGGAACATGGGCCAAACCAACCACCCAAGAATGGAATCGTCGAGCGAAAACACTTGACAACCTCCTAGAAGCAGATTTTCTTGCCACCAGACCTTTCTCCATCAATTAGGAATCTGATGCCGTCACTAAACACATTCCTTAAATTGTAGCCATTTGTTGAGTGTTTTTTTTTTGTGTTTAATCCGCATATATATCAACATTGCCTTTGATTTTCATGATTGTATATCTCTTAAATGTCAACATATACACATGTGATTTAGTTTACGAAGATTTTTCAACGCCGAGAACCTCGATCAGAGAGTAAAAAAGGCATAAGGTTCACAATGGTGTAAAATTAGAATAGGATATACCAGGTTAGGCATCGAGTTACAGGAACATGGGCCAAACCAACAACCCAAGAATGGAATCATCGAGCGAAAACACTTGACAACCTCCTAGAAGCAGCTTTTCTTGCCACCAGACCTTTCTCCATCAATTAGGAATCTGATTCCATCACTAAACACATTCCTTAAAATGTAGCCATTTGTTCAGTGTTTTTGTTGTGTCTAATCCGCATATATATCACCATTATCCTTGATTTTCTTGAATGTATATCTCTTAAATGTCAACATATACACGTGTGATTTAGTTTAAGAAGATTTTTCAATTCCGAGAACATAGATCAGAGAGTAAAAAAGGCGTAAGTTTCACAATGGTTTAAAATTAAAATGTGATATACCGGGCTAGGATTCGAGCTACAGGAACAAGGGCCAAACCAACCACCCAAAAATGGAATCGTTGAGCTAAAACACTTGACAACCTCCTAGAAGAAGCTTTTCTTGCCACCAGACCTTTCTCCATCAATTAGGAATCTGATGCCGTCACTAAACACATTCCTTAAATTGTAGCGATTTGTTGAGTGTCTTTTTTTGTGTCTAATCCGCATATATATCACCATTGCCCTTGATTTTCTTGACTGTATATCTCCTAAATGTCAATATATACACGTGTGATTTACTTTACAAAGATTTTTCAATGCCGAGAACCTCGATCAGAGAGTAAAAGAGGGCGTAAGGTTCACAATGGTGTAAAATTAAAATGGGATATACCTGGCTAGGATTCGAGTTACAGGAACAAGGCCAAACCAACCACCCAAGAATGGAATCGTCGAGCGAAAACACTTAACAACCTCCTAGAAGCAGCTTTTTTTGCCACAAGACCTTTCTCCATCAATTAGGAATCTGATTCCGTCACTAAACACATTCCATAAATTTTAGCCATTTGTTGAGTGTTTTTTTTTGGTGTCTAATCCGCATATATATCAACATTGCCCTTAATTTTCATGACTGTATATCTTTTAAATGTCAACATATACACGTGTGATTTAGTTTACGAAAAATTTTCAATGCCGAGAACCTCGATCAGAGAGTAAAAAAGTGCGTAAGGTTCACAATGGTGTAAAATTAAAATGGGATATACCGGGCTAGGATTCGAGTTACAGGAACAAGGCCAAACCAACCACCCAAGAATGGAATCGTCGAGCTTTCTCCATCAATTAGGGATCTGATTCCGTCACTAAACACATTCCTTAAAATGTAGCCATTTGTTCAGTGTTTTTTTTTTGTGTCTAATCCGCGTATATATCACCATTGCCCATGATTTTCTTGACTGTATATCTCTTAAATGTCAACATATACACGTGTGATTTAGTTTACGAAGATTTTTCAATGCTGAGAATATCGATCAGAGAGTAAAAAAGGCGTAAGGTTCACAATGGTGTAAAATTAAAATGGGATATACCAGGCTAGGATTCGAGTTACAGGAACAAGGGCCAAACCAACCACCCAAGAATGGAATCGTCGAGCTAAAACACTTGACAACCTCCTAGAAGCAGCTTTTCTTGCCACCAGACCTTTCTCCGTCAATTAGGAATCCGATGCCGTCACTAAACACATTCCTAAAATTGTATCCATTTGTTGAGTGTTTTTTTTGTGTCTAATCCGCATATATATCACAATTTCCCTTGATTTTCTTGATTATATATCTCTTAAATGTCAACATATACACCTGTGATTTAGGTTACGAAGATTTTTCAATGCCGAGAACCTCGATCAGAGAGTAAAAATGGGCGTAAGGTTCACAATGGTGTAAAATTAAAATGGGATATACCGGGCTAGGATTCGAGTTACATGAACAAGGCCAAACCAACCATCAAAGAATGGAATCGTCGAGCGAAAACACTTGACAACCTCCTAGAAGCACCTTTTCTTGCCACCAGACCTTTCTCCATCAATTTGGAATCTGATTCCGTCACTAAACACATTCCTTAAAATATAGCCATTTGTTCAGTGTTTTTTTTGTGTCTAATCCACATATATATCACCATTGCCCTTGATTTTCTTGACTGTATATATCTTAAATGTCAACATATACACGTGTGAATTAGTTTATGAAGATTTTTCAATGCCGAGAACATCGATCAGAGTGTAAAAAATGCGTAAGGTTCACAATGGTGTAAAATTAAATTTGGATATACCAGGCTAGGATTCGAGTTACAAGAAGAAGAGCCAAACCAACCACCCATGAAAGTAATCATCGAGCAAAAACACTTGACAACCTCCTAGAAGCAGCTTTTCTTGCCACCAGATCTTTCTTCATCAATTAGGAATCTGATGCCGTCACTAAACACATTTCTTAAATTGTAGCCATTTGTTGAGTGTTTTTTTTGTGTCTAATCCGCATATATATCACCATTGCCCTAGATTTTCTTGACTGTATATCTCTTAAATGTCAACATATACACGTGTGATTTAGTTTACGAAGATTTTTCAATGCCGAGAACTTAGATCAGAGAGTAAAAAAGGCGTAAGGTTCACAATGATGTAAAATTAAAATGGGACATACCGGGCTAGAATTCGAGTTACAGGAAAAAGGGCCAAACCAACCACCCAAAAATGGAATCGTCGAGCTAAAACACTTGACAACCTCCTAGAAGCAGCTTTTCTTGCCACCAGACCTTTCTCCATCAATTAGGCCTCTGATTCCGTCACTAAACACATTCCTTAAATTGTAGCCATTTGTTGAGTGTTTTTTTTGGTGTCTAATCCGAATATATATCACCATTGCCCTTGATTTTCTTGAATCTATATCTCTTAAATGTCAACAGATACGCATGTTATTTAGTTTACGAAGATTTTTCAATGCCGAGAACCTCGATCAGAGAGTAAAAAAGGCGTAGGGTTCACAATGGTGTAAAATTAAAATGGGATATACCAGGCTAGGATTCGAGTTACAGGAACATCGGCCAAACCAACCACCCAAGAATGGAATCGTCGAGCGAAAACACTTGACAACCTCCTAGAAGCAGCTTTTCTTGCCACCAGACCTTTCTCCATCAATTAGGAATCTGATGCCGTCACTAAACACATTCCTTAAATTGTAGCCATTCGTTGAGTGTTTTTTTGGTGTCTAATCCGCATATATATCACCATTGCCTTGATTTTCTTGACTCTATATATTTTAAATGTGAACATATACACGTGTGATTTAGTTTACGGAGATTTTTCTATGCCGAGAACCTCGATCAGAGAGTAAAAAAGGCGTAAGGTTCACAATTGTGTAAAATTAAAATGGGATATACCAAGCTAGGATTCGAGTTACAGGAACAAGGGCCAAACCAACCACGCAAGAATGGAATCATCGAGCGAAAACACTTGACAACCTCCTAGAAGCAGCTTTTCTTGCCACCAGACCGTTCTCCATCATTTAGGAATTTGATTCCGTCACTAAACAAATTCCTTAAATTGTAGCCATTTGTTGAGTGTTTTTTTGGTTTCTAATCCGCATATATATCACCCTTGCCCTTGATTTTCTTGACTGTATATCTCTTAAATTTCAACATATACACGTGTGATTTAGTTTACGAAGATTTTTCAATGCCGAGAACCTCGATCAGAGAGTAAAAAAGGCGTAAGGTTCACATTGGTGTGAAATTAAAATGGGATATACCGGACTACGATTCGAGTTACAGGAACAAGGGCCAAACCAACCACTCAAGAATGGAATCGTGGAGCGAAAACACTTGACAACCTCCTAGAAGCAGCTTTTCTTGCCACCAGACCTTTCTCCATCAATTAAGAATCTGATGCTGTCACTAAACACATTCCTTAAATTGTAGCCATTTGTTGAGTGTTTTTTTTGGTGTCTAATCCGCATATATATCACCATTGCCCTTGATTTTCTAGACTGTATATCTCTTAAATGTCAACATATACACGTGTGATTTAGTTTACGAAGATTTTTCAATGCTGAGAACATCGATCAGAGAGTAAAAAAGGCGTAAGAATCACAATGGTGTAAAATTAAAATCGGATATACCGGGCTAGTATTCGAATTACAGGAAGAAGAGCTAAACCAACCACCCATGAAAGTAATCGTCGAGAGAAAACACTTTACAACCTCTTAGAAGCAGCTTTTCTTGCCACCAGACCTTTCTTCATCAATTAGGAATCTGATGCCGTCACTAAACACATTCCTAAAATTGTAGCCATTTGTTGATTGTTTTTTTTTTTGTGTCTAATCCACATATATATCACCATTGCCCTTGATTTTCTTGACTGTGTATCTCTTAAATGTCAACATATACACGTGTGATTTAGTTTACGAAGATTTTTCGATGCCGAGAACCTAGATCAGAGAGTAAAAAAGGCGTAAGGTTCACAATGGTGTAAAATTAAAATGGGACATACCGGGCTAGGATTCGAGTTACAGGAAAAAGGGCAAAACCAACCACCAAAAATGCAATCGTCGAGCTAAAACACTTGACAACCTCCTAGAAGCAGCTTTTCTTGCCACCATACCTTTCTCCATCAATTAGGACTCTGATGCCGTCACTAAACACATTCGTTAAATTGTAGCCATTTGTTGAGTGTTTTTTTTGGTGTCTAATCCGAATATATATCACCATTGCCCTTGATTTTCTTGAATCTATATCTCTTAAATGTCAATATACACACTTTTGATTTAGTTTACGAAGATTTTTCAATGCCGAGAACCTCGATCAGAGAGTAAAAAAGGCGTAAGGTTCATAATCGTGTAAAATTAAAACGGGATATAACAGGCTAGGATTCGAGTTACAGGAAAATGGGCCAAACCAACAACCCAAGAATGGAATTGTCGAGCGAAAACACTTGACAACCTCCTAGAAGCAGCTTTTCTTGCCACCAGACCTTTCTCCATCAATTAGGAATCTGATGCCGTCACTAAACACATTCCTTAAATTGTAGCCATTTGTTGAGTGTTTTTTTAGTGTCTAATCCGCATATATTTCACCATTGCCCTTGATTTTCTTGACTGTATATCTCTTAAATGCCAACATATAGACGTGTGATTTAGTTTACGAAGATTTTTCAATGCCGAGAATCTCGATCAGAGAGTAAAAAAGGCGTAAGGTTCACAATGGTGTAATATTAAAATAGGATATACCGGGCTAGGATTCGAGTTACAGGAACTAGGGCAAAACCAACCACGCAAGAATGGAATCATCGAGCGAAAACACTTAACAACCTCCAAGAAGCAACTTTTCTTGCCACCAGACCTTTTTTCATCAATTAGGAATCTGATTTCGTCACTAAACACATTCCTTAAATTGTAGCCATTTGTTGAGTGTGTTTTTGGTTTCTAATCCGCATATATATCACCATTGCCCTTGATTTTATTGACTGTATATCTCTTATATGCCAACATATAGACGTGTGATTTAGTTTACGAAGATTTTTCAATGCCGAGAATCTCGATCAGAGAGTAAAAAAGGCGTAAGGTTCACAATGGTGTAAAATTAAAATAGGATATACCGGGCTAGGATTCGAGTTACAGGAACTAGGGCGAAACCAACCACACAAGAATGGAATCATCGAGCGAAAACACTTAACAACCTCCTAGAAGCAGCTTTTCTTGCCACCAGACCTTTTTCCATCAATTAGGAATCTGATTTCGTCACTAAACACATTCCTTAAATTGTAGCCATATGTTGAGTGTTTTTTTGGTTTCTAATCCGCATATATATCACCATTGCCCTTGATTTTCTTGACTGTATAACTCTTAAATGTCAACATATACACGTGTGATTTAGTTTACGAAGATTTTTCAATGCCGAGAACCTCGATCAGAGAGTAAAAAAGGCGTAAGGTTCACATTGGTGTGAAATTAAAATGGGATATACCGGACTACGATTCGAGTTACAGGAACATGGTCCAAACCAACCACCCAAGAATGGAATCGTCGAGCGAAAACACTTGACAACCTCCTAGAAGCAGATTTTCTTGCCACCAGACCTTTCTCCATCAATTAGGAATCTGATTCCATCACTAAACACATTCCTTAAAATGTAGCCATTTGTTCAGTGTTTTTGTTGTGTCTAATCCGCATATATATCACCATTATCCTTGATTTTCTTGAATGTATATCTCTTAAATGTCAACATATACACGTGTGATTTAGTTTAAGAAGATTTTTCAATTCCGAGAACATAGATCAGAGAGTAAAAAAGGCGTAAGTTTCACAATGGTTTAAAATTAAAATGTGATATACCGGGCTAGGATTCGAGCTACAGGAACAAGGGCCAAACCAACCACCCAAAAATGGAATCGTTGAGCTAAAACACTTGACAACCTCCTAGAAGCAGCTTTTCTTGCCACCAGACCTTTCTCCATCAATTAGGAATCTGATGCCGTCACTAAACACATTCCTTAAATTGTAGCGATTTGTTGAGTGTCTTTTTTTGTGTCTAATCCGCATATATATCACCATTGCCCTTGATTTTCTTGACTGTATATCTCCTAAATGTCAATATATACACGTGTGATTTACTTTACGAAGATTTTTCAATGCCGAGAACCTCGATCAGAGAGTAAAAGAGGGCGTAAGGTTCACAATGGTGTAAAATTAAAATGGGATATACCTGGCTAGGATTCGAGTTACAGGAACAAGGCCAAACCAACCACCCAAGAATGGAATCGTCGAGCGAAAACACTTGACAACCTCCTAGAAGCAGCTTGTTTTGCCACACGACCTTTCTCCATCAATTAGGAATCTGATTCCATCACTAAACACATTCCTTAAAATGTAGCCATTTCTTCAGTGTTTTTTTTGTGTCTAATCCGCGTATATATCACCATTGCCCTTGATTTTCTTGACTTTATATCTCTTAAATGTCAACATATACACGTGTGATTTAGTTTACAAAGATTTTTCAATGCCGAGAACATCGATCAGAGAGTAAAAAAGGCGTAAGGTTCAAAATGGTGTAAAATTAAAATGGGATATACCGGGCTAGGATTCGAGTTACAGGAAGAAGAGCCAAACCAACCACCCATGAAAGTAATCGTCTTGCGAAAACACCTGACAACATCCTAGAAGCAGCTTTTCTTGCCACCAGACCTTTCTTCATCAATTAGGAATCTGATGCCGTCACTAAACACATTCCTTAAATTGTAGGGTTTTGTTGAGTGTTTTTTTTTTTGTGTCTAATCCGCATATATATCACCATTGCCCTAGATTTTCTTGACTGTATATCTCCTAAATGTCAACATATACACGTGTAATTTAGTTTACGAAGATTTTTCAATGCCGAGAACCTCGATCAGAGAGTAAAAAAGGCGTAAGGTTCACATTGGTGTGAAATTAAAATGGGATATACCGGACTACGATTCGAGTTACAGGAACATGGGCCAAACCAACCACCCAAGAATGGAATCGTCGAGCGAAAACACTTGACAACCTCCTAGAAGCTGCTTTTCTTGCCACCAGACCTTTCTCCATAAATTAGGGATCTGATGCCGTCACTAAACACATTCCTTAAATTTTAGCCATTTGTTGAGTGTTTTTTTTTGGTGTCTAATCCGCATATATATCAACATTGCCCTTAATTTTCATTACTGTATATCTTTTAAATGTCAACATATACACGTGTGATTTAGTTTACGAAGATTTTTCAATGCCGAGAACCTCGATCAGAGAGTAAAAAAGTGCGTAAGGTTCACAATGGTGTAAAATTAAAATGGGATATATCGGGCTAGGATTCGAGTTACAGGAACAAGGCCAAACCAACCACCCAAGAATATAATCGTCGAGCTTTCTCCATCAATTAGGGATCTGATTCCGTCACTAAACACATTCCTTAAAATGTAGCCATTTGTTCAGTGTTTTTTTTTTGTGTCTACTCCGCGTATATATCACCATAGCCCATGATTTTCTTGACTGTATATCTCTTAAATGTCAACATATACACGTATGATTTAGTTTACGAAGATTTTTCAATGCTGAGAACATCGATCAGAGAGTAAAAAAGGCGTAAGGTTCACAATGGTGTAAAATTAAAATGGGATATACCGGGCTAGTATTCGAGTTACAGGAAGAAGAGCTAAACCAACCACCCATGAAAGTAATCGTCGAGCGAAAACACTTGACAACCTCCTAGAAGCAGCTTTTCTTGCCACCAGACCTTTCTTCATCAATTAGGAATCTGTTGCCGTCACTAAACACATTCCTAAAATTGTATCCATTTGTTGAGTGTTTTTTTTTTGTGTTTAATCCGCATATATATCACAATTTCCCTTGATTTTCTTGATTGTATATCTCTTAAATGTCAACATATACACCTGTGATTTAGGTTACGAAGATTTTTCAATGCCGAGAACCTCGATCAGAGAGTAAAAATGGGCGTAAGGTTCACAATGGTGTAAAATTAAAATGGGATATACCGGGCTAGGATTCGAGTTACATGAACAAGGCCAAACCAACCATCAAAGAATGGAATCGTCGAGCGAAAACACTTGACAACCTCCTAGAAGCAACTTTTCTTGCCACCAGACCTTTCTCCATCAATTAGGAATCTTATTCCGTCACTAAACACATTCCTTAAAATATAGCCATTTGTTCAGTGTTTTTTTTTTTGTGTCTAATCCACATATATATCACCGTTGCCCTTGATTTTCTTGACTGTATATCTCTTAAATGTCAACATATACACGTGTGAATTAGTTTATGAAGATTTTTCAATGCTGAGAACATCGATCAGAGTGTAAAAAATGCGTAAGGTTCACAATGGTGTAAAATTAAATTGGGATATACCAGGCTAGGATTCGAGTTACAAGAAGAAGAGCCAAACCTACCACCCATGAAAGTAATCATCGAGCGAAAACACTTGACAACCTCCTAGAAGCAGCTTTTCTTGCCACCAGATCTTTCTTCATCAATTAGGAATCTGATGCCGTCACTAAACACATTTCTTAAATTGTAGCCATTTGTTGAGTGTTTTTTTGTGTCTAATCCGCATATATATCACCATTGCCCTAGATTTTCTTTACTGTATATCTCTTAAATGTCAACATATACACGTGTGATTTAGTTTACGAAGATTTTTCAATGCCGAGAACCTAGATCAGAGAGTAAAAAAGGCGTAAGGTTCACAATGATGTAAAATTAAAATGGGACATACCGGGCTAGAATTCGAGTTACAGGAAAAAGGGCCAAACCAACCACCCAAAAATGGAATCGTCGAGCTAAAACACTTGACAACCTCCTAGAAGCAGCGTTTCTTGCCACCAGACCTTTCTCCATCAATTAGGCCTCTGATTCCGTCACTAAACACATTCCTTAAATTGTAGCCATTTGTTGAGTGTTTTTTTTGGTGTCTAATCCGAATATATATCACCATTGCCCTTGATTTTCTTGAATCTATATCTCTTAAATGTCAACATATACGCATGTTATTTAGTTTACGAAGATTTTTCAATGCCGAGAACCTCGATCAGAGAGTAAAAAAGGCGTAGGGTTCACAATGGTGTAAAATTAAAATGGGATATACCAGGCTAGGATTCGAGTTACAGGAACATCGGCCAAACCAACCACGCAAGAATGGAATCATCGAGCGAAAACACTTGACAACCTCCTAGAAGCAGCTTTTCTTGCCACCAGACCTTTCTCCATCATTTAGGAATTTGATTCCGTCACTAAACAAATTCCTTAAATTGTAGCCATTTGTTGAGTGTTTTTTTGGTTTCTAATCCGCATATATATCACCCTTGCCCTTGATTTTCTTGACTGTATATCTCTTAAATTTCAACATATACACGTGTGATTTAGTTTACGAAGATTTTTCAATGCCGAGAACCTCGATCAGAGAGTAAAAAATGCGTAAGGTTCACATTGGTGTGAAATTAAAATGGGATATACCGGACTACGATTCGAGTTACAGGAACAAGGGCCAAACCAACCACTCAAGAATGGAATCGTGGAGCGAAAACACTTGACAACCTCCTAGAAGCAGCTTTTCTTGCCACCAGACCTTTCTCCATCAATTAAGAATCTGATGCTGTCACTAAACACATTCCTTAAATTGTAGCCATTTGTTGAGTGTTTTATTTGGTGTCTAATCCGCATATATATCACCATGGCCCTTGATTTTCTAGACTGTATATCTCTTAAATGTTAACATATACACGTGTGATTTAGTTTACGAAGATTTTTCAATGCTGAGAACATCGATCAGAGAGTAAAAAATGCGTAAGAATCACAATGGTGTAAAATTAAAATGGGATATACCGGGCTAGTATTCGAGTTACAGGAAGAAGAGCTAAACCAACCACCCATGAAAGTAATCGTCGAGAGAAAACACTTTACAACCTCTTAGAAAACGCTTTTCTTGCCACCAGACCTTTCTTCATCAATTAGGAATCTGATGCCGTCACTAAACACATTCCTAAAATTGTAGCCATTTGTTGATTGTTTTTTTTTGTGTCTAATCCACATATATATCACCATTGCCCTTGATTTTCTTGACTGTATATCTTTTAAATGTCAACATATACACGTGTGATTTAGTTTACGAAGATTTTTCAATGCCGAGAACATCGTTCAGAGTGTAAAAAATGCGTAAGTTTCACAATGGTGTAAAATTAAATCGGGATATACCAGGCTAGGATTCGAGTTACAGGAAGAAGAGCCAAACCAACCACCCATGAAAGTAATCATCGAGCGAAAACACTTGACAACCTCCTAGAAGCAGCTTTTCTTGCCACCAGATCTTTCTTCATAAATTAGGAACCTGATGCCGTCACTAAACACATTCCTTAAATTGTAGCCATTTGTTGAGTTTTTTTTTTTGTGTCTAATCCGCATATATATCACCATTGCCCTTGATTTTCTTGACAGTGTATCTCTTAAATGTCAACATATACACGTGTGATTTAGTTTACGAAGATTTTTCGATGCCGAGAACCTAGATCAGAGAGTAAAAAAGGCGTAAGGTTCACAATGGTGTAAAATTAAAATGGGACATACCGGGCTAGGATTCGAGTTACAGGAAAAAGGGCAAAACCAACCACCCAAAAATGGAATCGTCGAGCTAAAACACTTGACAACCTCCTAGAAGCAGCTTTTCTTGCCACCATACCTTTCTCCATCAATTAGGACTCTGATGCCGTCACAAAACACATTCCTTAAATTGTAGCCATTTGTTGAGTGTTTTTTTTGGTGTCTAATCCGAATATATATCACCATTGCCCTTGATTTTCTTGAATCTATATCTCTTAAATGTCAACATATACATGTGTGATTTAGTTTACGGAGATTTTTCAATGCCGAGAACCTCGATCAGAGAGTAAAAAAACCGTAAGGTTCACAATGGTGTAAAATTAAAGTGGGATATACCGGGCTAGGATTCGAGTTACAGGAACAAGGGCCAAACCAACCACGCAAGAATGGAATCATCGAGCAAAAACACTTGACAACCTCCTAGAAGCAGCTTTTCTTGCCACCAGACCTTTCTCCATCAATTAGGAATCTGATTCCGTCACTAAACACATTCCTTAAATTGTAGCCATTTGTTGAGTGTTTTTTTGGTTTCTAATCCGTATATATATCACCATTGCCCTTGATTTTCTTGACTGTATATCTCTTAAATTTCAACATATACACGTGTGATTTAGTTTACGAGGATTTTTCAATGCCGAGAACCTCGATCAGAGAGTAAAAAGGCGTAAGGTTCACATTGGTGTGAAATTAAAATGGGATATACCGGACTACGATTCGAGTTACAGGAACAAGGGACAAACCAACCATTCAAGAACGGAATCGTGGAGCGAAAACACTTGACAACCTCCTAGAAGCAGCTTTTCTTGCCACCAGACCTTTCTCCATCAATTAAGAATCTGATGCTGTCACTAAACACATTCCTTAAATTGTAGCCATTTGTTGAGTGTTTTATTTGGTGTCTAATCCGCATATATATCACCATGGCCCTTGATTTTCTAGACTGTATATCTCTTAAATGTTAACATATACACGTGTGATTTAGTTTACGAAGATTTTTCAATGCTGAGAACATCGATCAGAGAGTAAAAAATGCGTAAGAATCACAATGGTGTAAAATTAAAATGGGATATACCGGGCTAGTATTCGAGTTACAGGAAGAAGAGCTAAACCAACCACCCATGAAAGTAATCGTCGAGAGAAAACACTTTACAACCTCTTAGAAAACGCTTTTCTTGCCACCAGACCTTTCTTCATCAATTAGGAATCTGATGCCGTCACTAAACACATTCCTAAAATTGTAGCCATTTGTTGATTGTTTTTTTTTGTGTCTAATCCACATATATATCACCATTGCCCTTGATTTTCTTGACTGTATATCTTTTAAATGTCAACATATACACGTGTGATTTAGTTTACGAAGATTTTTCAATGCCGAGAACATCGTTCAGAGTGTAAAAAATGCGTAAGTTTCACAATGGTGTAAAATTAAATCGGGATATACCAGGCTAGGATTCGAGTTACAGGAAGAAGAGCCAAACCAACCACCCATGAAAGTAATCATCGAGCGAAAACACTTGACAACCTCCTAGAAGCAGCTTTTCTTGCCACCAGATCTTTCTTCATCAATTAGGAACCTGATGCCGTCACTAAACACATTCCTTAAATTGTAGCCATTTGTTGAGTTTTTTTTTTTTGTGTCTAATCCGCATATATATCACCATTGCCCTTGATTTTCTTGACAGTGTATCTCTTAAATGTCAACATATACACGTGTGATTTAGTTTACGAAGATTTTTCGATGCCGAGAACCTAGATCAGAGAGTAAAAAAGGCGTAAGGTTCACAATGGTGTAAAATTAAAATGGGACATACCGGGCTAGGATTCGAGTTACAGGAAAAAGGGCAAAACCAACCACCCAAAAATGGAATCGTCGAGCTAAAACACTTGACAACCTCCTAGAAGCAGCTTTTCTTGCCACCATACCTTTCTCCATCAATTAGGACTCTGATGCCGTCACAAAACACATTCCTTAAATTGTAGCCATTTGTTGAGTGTTTTTTTTGGTGTCTAATCCGAATATATATCACCATTGCCCTTGATTTTCTTGAATCTATATCTCTTAAATGTCAACATATACATGTGTGATTTAGTTTACGGAGATTTTTCAATGCCGAGAACCTCGATCAGAGAGTAAAAAAACCGTAAGGTTCACAATGGTGTAAAATTAAAGTGGGATATACCGGGCTAGGATTCGAGTTACAGGAACAAGGGCCAAACCAACCACGCAAGAATGGAATCATCGAGCAAAAACACTTGACAACCTCCTAGAAGCAGCTTTTCTTGCCACCAGACCTTTCTCCATCAATTAGGAATCTGATTCCGTCACTAAACACATTCCTTAAATTGTAGCCATTTGTTGAGTGTTTTTTTGGTTTCTAATCCGTATATATATCACCATTGCCCTTGATTTTCTTGACTGTATATCTCTTAAATTTCAACATATACACGTGTGATTTAGTTTACGAGGATTTTTCAATGCCGAGAACCTCGATCAGAGAGTAAAAAGGCGTAAGGTTCACATTGGTGTGAAATTAAAATGGGATATACCGGACTACGATTCGAGTTACAGGAACAAGGGCCAAACCAACCATTCAAGAACGGAATCGTGGAGCGAAAACACTTGACAACCTCCTAGAAGCAGCTTTTCTTGCCACCAGACCTTTCTTCATCAATTAGGAATCTGTTGCCGTCACTAAACACATTCCTAAAATTGTATCCATTTGTTGAGTGTTTTTTTTTGTGTTTAATCCGCATATATATCACAATTTCCCTTGATTTTCTTGATTGTATATCTCTTAAATGTCAACATATACACCTGTGATTTAGGTTACGAAGATTTTTCAATGCCGAGAACCTCGATCAGAGAGTAAAAATGGGCGTAAGGTTCACAATGGTGTAAAATTAAAATGGGATATACCGGGCTAGGATTCGAGTTACATGAACAAGGCCAAACCAACCATCAAAGAATGGAATCGTCGAGCGAAAACACTTGACAACCTCCTAGAAGCAACTTTTCTTGCCACCAGACCTTTCTCCATCAATTAGGAATCTTATTCCGTCACTAAACACATTCCTTAAAATATAGCCATTTGTTCAGTGTTTTTTTTTTGTGTCTAATCCACATATATATCACCGTTGCCCTTGATTTTCTTGACTGTATATCTCTTAAATGTCAACATATACACGTGTGAATTAGTTTATGAAGATTTTTCAATGCCGAGAACATCGATCAGAGTGTAAAAAATGCGTAAGGTTCACAATGGTGTAAAATTAAATTGGGATATACCAGGCTAGGATTCGAGTTACAAGAAGAAGAGCCAAACCTACCACCCATGAAAGTAATCATCGAGCGAAAACACTTGACAACCTCCTAGAAGCAGCTTTTCTTGCCACCAGATCTTTCTTCATCAATTAGGAATCTGATGCCGTCACTAAACACATTTCTTAAATTGTAGCCATTTGTTGAGTGTTTTTTTGTGTCTAATCCGCATATATATCACCATTGCCCTAGATTTTCTTTACTGTATATCTCTTAAATGTCAACATATACACGTGTGATTTAGTTTACGAAGATTTTTCAATGCCGAAAACCTAGATCAGAGAGTAAAAAAGGCGTAAGGTTCACAATGATGTAAAATTAAAATGGGACATACCGGGCTAGAATTCGAGTTACAGGAAAAAGGGCCAAACCAACCACCCAAAAATGGAATCGTCGAGCTAAAACACTTGACAACCTCCTAGAAGCAGCGTTTCTTGCCACCAGACCTTTCTCCATCAATTAGGCCTCTGATTCCGTCACTAAACACATTCCTTAAATTGTAGCCATTTGTTGAGTGTTTTTTTTGGTGTCTAATCCGAATATATATCACCATTGCCCTTGATTTTCTTGAATCTATATCTCTTAAATGTCAACATATACGCATGTTATTTAGTTTACGAAGATTTTTCAATGCCGAGAACCTCGATCAGAGAGTAAAAAAGGCGTAGGGTTCACAATGGTGTAAAATTAAAATGGGATATACCAGGCTAGGATTCGAGTTACAGGAACATCGGCCAAACCAACCACGCAAGAATGGAATCATCGAGCGAAAACACTTGACAACCTCCTAGAAGCAGCTTTTCTTGCCACCAGACCTTTCTCCATCATTTAGGAATTTGATTCCGTCACTAAACAAATTCCTTAAATTGTAGCCATTTGTTGAGTGTTTTTTTGGTTTCTAATCCGCATATATATCACCCTTGCCCTTGATTTTCTTGACTGTATATCTCTTAAATTTCAACATATACACGTGTGATTTAGTTTACGAAGATTTTTCAATGCCGAGAACCTCGATCAGAGAGTAAAAAAGGCGTAAGGTTCACATTGGTGTGAAATTAAAATGGGATATACCGGACTACGATTCGAGTTACAGGAACAAGGGCCAAACCAACCACTCAAGAATGGAATCGTGGAGCGAAAACACTTGACAACCTCCTAGAAGCAGCTTTTCTTGCCACCAGACCTTTCTCCATCAATTAAGAATCTGATGCTGTCACTAAACACATTCCTTAAATTGTAGCCATTTGTTGAGTGTTTTATTTGGTGTCTAATCCGCATATATATCACCATGGCCCTTGATTTTCTAGACTGTATATCTCTTAAATGTTAACATATACACGTGTGATTTAGTTTACGAAGATTTTTCAATGCTGAGAACATCGATCAGAGAGTAAAAAATGCGTAAGAATCACAATGGTGTAAAATTAAAATGGGATATACCGGGCTAGTATTCGAGTTACAGGAAGAAGAGCTAAACCAACCACCCATGAAAGTAATCGTCGAGAGAAAACACTTTACAACCTCTTAGAAAACGCTTTTCTTGCCACCAGACCTTTCTTCATCAATTAGGAATCTGATGCCGTCACTAAACACATTCCTAAAATTGTAGCCATTTGTTGATTGTTTTTTTTTTGTGTCTAATCCACATATATATCACCATTGCCCTTGATTTTCTTGACTGTATATCTTTTAAATGTCAACATATACACGTGTGATTTAGTTTACGAAGATTTTTCAATGCCGAGAACATCGTTCAGAGTGTAAAAAATGCGTAAGTTTCACAATGGTGTAAAATTAAATCGGGATATACCAGGCTAGGACTCGAGTTACAGGAATAAGAGCCAAACCAACCACCCATGAAAGTAATCATCGAGCGAAAACACTTGACAACCTCCTAGAAGCAGCTTTTCTTGCCACCAGATCTTTCTTCATCAATTAGGAACCTGATGCCGTCACTAAACACATTCCTTAAATTGTAGCCATTTGTTGAGTTTTTTTTTTTGTGTCTAATCCGCATATATATCACCATTGCCCTTGATTTTCTTGACAGTGTATCTCTTAAATGTCAACATATACACGTGTGATTTAGTTTACGAAGATTTTTCGATGCCGAGAACCTAGATCAGAGAGTAAAAAAGGCGTAAGGTTCACAATGGTGTAAAATTAAAATGGGACATACCGGGCTAGGATTCGAGTTACAGGAAAAAGGGCAAAACCAACCACCCAAAAATGGAATCGTCGAGCTAAAACACTTGACAACCTCCTAGAAGCAGCTTTTCTTGCCACCATACCTTTCTCCATCAATTAGGACTCTGATGCCGTCACAAAACACATTCCTTAAATTGTAGCCATTTGTTGAGTGTTTTTTTTGGTGTCTAATCCGAATATATATCACCATTGCCCTTGATTTTCTTGAATCTATATCTCTTAAATGTCAACATATACATGTGTGATTTAGTTTACGGAGATTTTTCAATGCCGAGAACCTCGATCAGAGAGTAAAAAAGGCGTAAGGTTCACAATGGTGTAAAATTAAAGTGGGATATACCGGGCTAGGATTCGAGTTACAGGAACAAGGGCCAAACCAACCACGCAAGAATGGAATCATCGAGCAAAAACACTTGACAACCTCCTAGAAGCAGCTTTTCTTGCCACCAGACCTTTCTCCATCAATTAGGAATCTGATTCCGTCACTAAACACATTCCTTAAATTGTAGCCATTTGTTGAGTGTTTTTTTGGTTTCTAATCTGTATATATATCACCATTGCCCTTGATTTTCTTGACTGTATATCTCTTAAATTTCAACATATACACGTGTGATTTAGTTTACGAGGATTTTTCAATGCCGAGAACCTCGATCAGAGAGTAAAAAGGCGTAAGGTTCACATTGGTGTGAAATTAAAATGGGATATACCGGACTACGATTCGAGTTACAGGAACAAGGGCCAAACCAACCATTCAAGAACGGAATCGTGGAGCGAAAACACTTGACAACCTCCTAGAAGCAGCTTTTCTTGCCACCAGACCTTTCTCCATCAATTAAGAATCTGATGCCGTCACTAAACACATTCCTTAAATTGTAGCCATTTGTTGAGTGTTTTTTTTGGTGTCTAATCCGCATATATATCACCATTGCCCTTGATTTTCTTGACTCTATATCTCTTAAATGTCAACATATACACGTGTGATTTAGTTTACGAAGATTTTTCAATATCGAGAACCTCGATCAGAGAGTAAAAAAGGCGTAAGGTTCACAATGGTGTAAAATTAAAATGGGATATACCAGGCTAGGATTCGAGTTACAGGAACATGGGCCAAACCAACAACCCAAGAATGGAATCATCGAGCGAATACACTTGACAACCTCCTAGAAGCAGCTTTTCTTGCCACCAGACCTTTTTCCATCAATTAAGAATCTGATGCCATCACTAAACACATTCCTTAAATTGTAGCCATTTGTTGAGTGTTTTTTTTTGTGTCTAATCCGCATATATATCACCATTGCCCTTGATTTTCTTGACTGTATATCTCTTAAATGTCAACATATACACGTGTGATTTAGTTTACGAAGATTTTTCAATACCGAGAACCTCGATAAGAGAGTGAAAAAGGTGTAAGGTTCACATTGGTGTGAAATTAAAATGGGATATACCGGACTACGATTCGAGTTACAGGAACATGGGCCAAACCAACAACCCAAGAATGGAATCATCAAGCGAAAACACTTGACAACCTCCTAGAAGCAGCATTTCTTGCCACCAGACCTTTCTCCATCAAGTAGGAATCTGATTCCGTCACTAAACACATTCCTTAAAATGTAGCCATTTGTTCAGTGTTTTTTTTTTTTTGTGTCTAATCCACATATATATCACCATTGCCCTTGATTTTCTTGACTGTATATCTCTTAAATGTCAACATATACACGTTTGATTTTGTTTACGAAGATTTTTCAATGCCGAGAACATCGATTAGAGAGTAAAAAAGGCGTAAGGTTCACAATGGTGTAAAATTAAAATGGGATATACCAGGCTAGGATTCGAGTTACAGGAAGAAGAGCCAAACCAACCACCCATGAAAGTAATCATCGAGCGAAAACACTTGACAACCTCCTAGAAGCAGCTTTTCTTGCCACCAGATCTTTCTTCATCAATTAGCAGCTTTTCTTGACAACCTCCTAGAAGCAGCTTAAATTGTAGCCATTTGTTGAGTGTTTTTTTTTGTGTCTAATCCGCATATATATCACCATTGCCCTAGATTTTCTTGACTGTCTATCTCTTAAATGTTATCATATACACGTGTGATTTAGTTTACGAAGATTTTTCAATGCCGAGAACCTAGACCAGAGAGTAAAAAGGCGTAAGGTTCACAATGGTGTAAAATTAAAATTGGACATAATGGGCTAGGATTCGAGTTATAGAAAAATGGCCAAACCAACCACCCAAAAAATGGAATCATCAAGCTAAAACACTTGACAACCTCCTAGAAGCAGCTTTTCTTGCCACCAGACCTTTCTCCATCAATTAGGACTCTGATACCGTCACTAAACACATTCCTTAAATTGTAGCCATTTGTTGAGTGTTTTTTTTGGTGTCTAATCCGCATATATATCACCATTGCCCTTGATTTTCTTGAATCTATATCTCTTAAATGTCAACATATACACATGTGATTCAGTTTACGAAGATTTTTTAATGCGGAGAACCTCGATCAGAAAGAAAAAAAGGTGTAAGGTTCACAATGGTGTAAAATTAAAATGGGATATACCAGGCTAGGATTCGAGTTACAGGAACATCGGCCAAACCAACCACCCAAGAATGGAATCGTCGAGCGAAAACACTTGACAACCTCCTAGAAGCACCTTTTTTGCCACCAGACCTTTCTCCATCAATTAGGAATCTGATGCCATCACTAAACACGTTCCTTCAATTGTAGCCATTTGTTGAGTGTTTTTTTTTGGTGTCTAATCCGCATATATATCACCATTGCCTTGATTTTCTTGACTCTATATCTCTTAAATGTCAACATATACACGTGTGATTTAGTTTACGAAGATTTTTCAATGCCGAGAACCTCGATCAGAGAGTAAAAAAGGAGTAAGGTTCACAATGGTGTAAAATTAAAATGGGATATACCGTGCTAGGATTCGAGTTACTGGAACAAGGGCCAAACAGAGAGGGAAATTACCTGAGAAGCACAACTTAGTGAAAAACAGAGAGGGAAATTACCTGAGAAGATAGGTGATAGTGAGGAGAAAGGATCAAACTCTCCAAAGAAATCTGCTCCTAAGAAACCAGAAAATGTTGCTGTTGGTGAAGATAAGGCTGAAAAAGGAACTCCACAAGTTCCTCGTTTTCAAAGAAATCAACAAAGATTTTAGCCTAGACCTCCACCAGGCAGATTTGAGAGACCTAGAAGCAGTTCACCAAGAATGAACAATTATAATGCTAATAATTTCAGAAGTCAAGGTCAATATCAAAATCGAGACCAAAATAATGGTTGTCGAAATTTTTATAACAATGGCTTTAGAAATTATAACAATCAAGCTTCTTGGAATCAAAATTCAAGATATCAAAATCAAAATTTTCAAAGGTCAAATAGTCCAAACATATATAGGAACCCTCAGGACCAGAGACCTTATGGAAATCAAAATCAAATTCCATCAACCGGTCTGAGATCCAAGACTCCAATTAGGAGTAATGGATATTGGATGGATGTTCCAGTAGTTGGTGAATTTGGACGACCCAAGACCATTAAGGCTTGGGTCCCCCAATCTAACTAATTTCTAGTTGGTGTGTGCAGGAGCTGCTAAGGAGGCTTATCAACTTATGTTGATAGTAGCTGCTCTAGGCACATGAAGGGGGATGTGAGATTGTTGATATATTTATATTGATTGATTTAAATTGAAGTTCAAAGTGCTGATTCGACACCGAAGATAACCTGGCAGATCTTTATACTAAAGCTTTTGACAGGGCTCGCTTTGAACATTTAGTCGAACTCAACGGGATGAGGAATCCTGAATAACTGGTTTTTCATAAGAATTTTGTAAATAGTTTACTGTTTTTCTTAAAAATCAAAAGTACAAAAAATTAAAAAATTTGAAAAATAAAAAAAAAATAGAAAATTAAAAATGAGTTATCACTGTGTGAAAAAGGAGAAATGATAGTACATCAGCAAGTTAGACTGTCACACTGAAACTGAAATTAAATTGCTTAAGTGTTATAGCAGCTTCATTATATGATGTACCAGTAGGCAAAAAGCATGAAATAATCAACTTACCAATGTGATATAAACCTAAATGAACTGTGTATGAGTGGGGAACACATCAGTGGTGTATGGTTTAATGACCTTAAATCTTGCGTTGATAGATTGCCAAAATCTGAAGTTTTGGGTCTTTATACTGTTATTTCATCTGGGGATATCTTGACTGTCTTTGTGTTCAGAACTAAAATTGTACATGACCCCAGGAAAGAAAGTCACTTGGAATTAGCTCATTTCTATTTGAATGTCTGTATGTTGTCCCGATACACACAATTTTGATCTGATTCTGAAATCTTCTCTGAAAAAAAAGTCGTGTACCTCCTCTGCTGCATCCAGATATATGCTGACCTGGAGGTGCTAGGCAATGACAGCTTCTGCTGCATCCAGATACATGCTGACCTAGCTGTACGTTGTCGCGCTATAGATCTAATACACCCGAAAGAGGCCCTCTAGTGCCCAAAAGAAACCCAATAAACCTATATCAAACTGAGAAAAACTCATTTGATCTGTATATTATACCATCTCTCCTAAAGATCTATTCTGTTCTCTTCTCAACCTATTCCCAGTTAAGATTTCAGAAATCTGGATTGGACTTGTGAGATATGTGGTAGGGAAGATACTTGCATGATAGAGTGTGCTGTTTATATTTCCAGGATTTGATTAGTATTTATTTGGGTGTTCATTGTTAAGCAATCAAAACATGATAAAACAGATTATATGCAGACATAGGCACTATCAAGATATCTTAAAGGATGACATCAGTATACTCACCTACTACGTTGAATCATTGTGCATACCTTGATCGCGGGGGTATATCCTGAAGTGGGACACACTAGTATATCAGTATTAATATTACCTTAACGTATCATACGGTAATGGTACTTGAGATGTTCATGCATTTTGTTTAAGAGGACGAACATACTGGTAATCGTCTTGGACTGCTTTTCACGAAAAATTACATAAAGAATTATCTAATAGTGTGAAACAGTTTGATTGCGCTGATATGATCTTCTTACCAGTGATTCTCACAAAAATAGAGTGTTTATTGCTTTTGTATTTACTTGCTTTCAGAAAAATATAAAAATCCAAAAATAGTGTCTTTTTCTGTTTAAAATTCTTAACGTACGGAAAACTGTTATTCTTGGAGGAATTGTTACTGATAGGGGGAGACGGTGTTAGAAAGTGAGTTCAAAATTTTAAATCATGCAGGTTATAGGGTGTGTGATTAAAAAGTTTTGCGTGTTGGTGATAAATTGAAGATGCTTAATCTGTGATACAGTTTAACTATCTCTTGAATACTAATAATTTATTTAACTTTGTTGAAAAATTCTTATGGTTTCTCGAGATGTTTGTTTTATAGTATACAGATTGAAGTATTGTGTTGCTGAGAAGTTAAAGTGAGACGTTGCTGTGAAGATGAGAGTTTGATTGGATGCATGGTAGAACCTCATTTCTAAAGTGCAGACAAAGTTGAAGAGTTTGAAGATTGCTTTACAAATGCTAAACTGGAGTTTACTCAAACGCTAAAGTTTTTGAAGATTTGGTGATTGGATGCATCAGCTTAGGGGGAGTCTGTTGCTGACAGAAGCTGTTGAAGCTGAAGCTATCCAAAGACCAAAGACAGTGCAAGACTACATGAAGATTGCAAGAAGACTGAAGACAAAGTTATTTTATGAAACTATTGTCAAGGGGGAGTTTGTTGGTGCATGTTTGTGACAACAGCTTAGATTTGGTCTTCGGATATCTTGTAATTAGTTAAACGATAAACAGTTAGCGGGTTTAGCTTTGTATTAGTGAGATTATAGAGTTTGGGCTAAACAAAACCCACATTGGGTGATGGGGGACGATTTGGGCCTAGCCCATGTAGTAAACCCAACCTAATGTTGAAACCTTGTGTTATATAAACAAGGTTAGGCTTTAGGGTTTAGGTTAATCAGCCAAAACAGTTTATGAGAGGAATTTCGTGAGAGACTTTAGGATTGGACGAAATTGTTAGTTGGTTAGGGTTTGATTGATTGTAAAACGTTTGTTTGGATAATCAATAGAAACCCGGGTTTGAAAGTGATTTGCTGTTTCTGTTCTTCTACTTGTTTCTGTGGTATTCTGATCAAGAGGATTCCGCACTCTTGATTGGATTGACAATTCTGTTGAAGATCCATACATCAAAGGGACCTACATATATCACCATTGCCCTTGATTTTCTTGACTGTATATCTCTTAAATGTCAACATATACACGTGTGATTTAGTTTACGAAGATTTTTCAACGCCGAGAACCTCGATCAGAGAGTACAAAAGGCGTCAGGTTCACAATGGTGTAAAATTAAAATGGGATATACCGGGCTAGGATTCGAGTTACAGGAACAAGGGCCAAACCAACCACCCAAGAATGGAATCGTCGAGCAAAAACACTTGACAACCTCTTAGAAGCAGCTTTTCATGCCACCAGACCTTTCTCTATCAATTAGGAATCTGATGCCGTCACTAAAGACATTCCTTAAATTGTAGCCATTTGTTGAGTGTTTTTTTTTGTGTCTAATCCGCATATATATCACCATTGCCCTTGATTTTCTTGATTATATATCTCTTAAATGTCAACATATACACGTGTAATTTAGTTTACGAAGATTTTTCAATCCCGAGAACCTCGATCAGAGAGTAAAAAAGGCGTAAGGTTCACAATGTTGTAAAATTAAAATGGGATATACCGGGCTAGGATTCGAGTTACACGAACAAGGGCCAAACCAACCACCCAAGAATGGAATCATCGAGCGAAAACACTTGACAACCACCTAGAAGCAGCTTTTCTTGCCACCACACCTTTCTCCATCAATTAGGAATCTGATGCCGTCACTAAACACATTCCTTAAATTGTAGCCATTTGTTGAGTGTTTTTTTTTTGTGTCTAATCCACATATATATCACCATTGCCCTTGATTTACTTGACTGTATATCTCTTAAATGTCAACATATACACGTGTGATTTAGTTTACGAAGATTTTTCAATGCCGAGAACCTCGATCAGAAAGTACAAAAGGCGTAAGGTTCACAATGGTGTAAAATTAAAATGGGATATACCGGGCTAGGATTCGAGTTACAGGAACAAGGGCCAAACCAACCACCCAAGAATGGAATCGTCGAGCTAAAACACTTGACAACCTCCTAGAAGCAGCTTTTCTTGCCACCAGACCTTTCTCCATCAATTAGGAATCTGATGCCGTCACTAAACACATTCCTTAAATTGTAGCCATTTGTTGAGTGTTTTTTTTTGGTGTCTAATCCGCATATATATCACCATTGCCCTTGATTTTCTTGACTCTATATCTCTTAAATGTCAACATATACACGTGTGATTTAGTTTACGAAGATTTTTCAATGCCGAGAACCTCGATCAGGAAGTAAAAAAGGCGTAAGGTTCACAACGGTGTAAAATTAAAATGGGATATACCAGGCTAGGATTCGAGTTACACGAACAACGGCCAAACCAACCACGCAAGAATGGAATCATCGAGCGAAAACACTTGACGACCTCCTAGAAGTAGCTTTTATTGCCACCAGACCTTTCTCCATCAATTAGGAATCTGATTCCGTCACTAAACACATTCCTTAAATTGTAGCCATTTGTTGAGTGTTTTTTTTGTTTCTAATCCGCATATATATATATATATATATATATATCACCATTGCCCTTGATTTTCTTGACTGTATATCTCTTAAATGTCAACATATACACGTGTGATTTAGTTTACAAAGATTTTTCAATGCCGATAACCTCGATCAGAGAGTAAAAAAGGCGTAAGGTTCACACTGGTGTGAATTAAAATGGGATATACCGGACTACGATTCGAGTTACAGGTACATGGGCCAAACCAACCACCCAAGAATGGAATCATCGAGCGAAAACACTTGACAACCTAATAGAAGCAGCGTTTCTTGCCACCAGACCTTTCTCCTTCAATTAGGAATCTGATGCCGTCACTAAACCCATTCCTTAAATTGTAGCCATTTGTTGAGTGTTTTTTTTTGTGTCTAATCCGCATGTATATCAACATTGCCCTTGATTTTCTTGACTGTATATCTCTTATATGTCAACATATACACGTGTGATTTAGTTTACGAAGATTTTTCAATGCCGAGAACCTCGATCAGGAAGTAAAAAAGGCGTAAGGTTCACAATGGTGTAAAATTAAAATGGGATATACCAGGCTAGGATTCGAGTTACAGGAACATGGGCCAAACCAAACACCCAAGAATGGAATCGTCGAGCGAAAACACTTGACAACCTCCTAGAAGTAGCTTTTCATGCCCCCATACCTTTCTCCATCAATTAGGAATCTGATGCCGTCACTAAACACATTCCTTAAATTGTAGCCATTTGTTGAGTGTTTTTTATGGTGTCTAATCTGCATATATATCACCATTTCCCATGATGTTCTTGAATGTATATCTCTTAAATGTCAACATATACACGTGTGATTTAGTTTACGAAGATTTTTCAATGCGGAGAACCTCGATCAGAGAGTAAAAAAGGCGTAAGGTTCACAACGGTGTAAAATTAAAATGGGATATACCAGGCGAGGATTCGACTTACAGGAACAAGGGCAAAACCAACCACGCAAGAATGGAATCATCGAGCGAAAACACTTGACAACCTCCTAGAAGTAGCTTTTATTGCCACCAGACCTTTCTCCATCAATTAGGAATCTGATTCCGTCACTAAACACATTCCTTAAATTGTAGCCATTTGTTGAGTGTTTTTTTTTCGTTTCTAATCCGCATATATATATATATATATATATCACCATTGCCCTTGATTTTCTTGACTGTATATCTCTTAAATGTCAACATATACACGTGTGATTTAGTTTACAAAGATTTTTCAATGCCGATAACCTCGATCAGAGAGTAAAAAAGGCGTAAGCTTCACATTGGTGTGAAATTAAAATGGGATATACCGGACTACGATTCGAGTTACAGGTACATGGGCCAAACCAACCACCCAAGAATGGAATCATCGAGCGAAAACACTTGACAACCTAATAGAAGCAGCGTTTCTTGCCACCAGACCTTTCTCCTTCAATTAGGAATCTGATGCCGTCACTAAACCCATTCCTTAAATTGTAGCCATTTGTTGAGTGTTTTTTTTTGTGTCTAATCCGCTTGTATATCAACATTGCCCTTGATTTTCTTGACTGTATATCTCTTATATGTCAACATATACACGTGTGATTTAGTTTACGAAGATTTTTCAATGCCGAGAACCATCGATCAGGGAGTAAAAAATGCGTAAGGTTCACAATGGTGTAAAATTAAAATGGGATATACCGGGCTAGAATTCGAGTTCCAGGAACAAGGGCCAAACGAACCACCCAAGAATGGAATCGTCGAGCGAAAACACTTGACAACCTCCTAGAAGCAGCTTCTCTTGCCACCAGACCTTTCTCCATCAATTGGGAATCTGATGCCATCACTAAACACATTCCTTAAATTGTCAACATTTGTTGAGTGTTTTTTTGGTGTCTAATCCGCATATATATGACCATTGCCCTTGATTTTCTTGACTGTATATCTCTTAAATGTCAACATATACATGTGTGATTTAGTTTTGGAAGATTTTTCAATGCCGAGAACCTCGAGCAGAGAGTAAAAAAGGCGTAAGGTTTACAATGGTGTAAAATTAAAATGAGATATACCGGGCTAGGATTCGAGTTACAGGAACAAGGGCCAACCCAACCACCCAAGAATAGAATCGTCGAGCGAAAACACTTGACAACCTCTGGAAGCAGCTTTTCTTGACACCAGACCTTTCTCCATCAATTAGTAATCTGATGCCGTCACTAAACACATTCCATAAATTGTAGCCATTTGTTGAGTGTTTTTTTTTTTGTGTCTAATCTGCATATATATCACCATTGCCCTTGATTTTCTTGATTGTATATCTCTTAAATGTCAACATATACACTTGTAGTTTATGAAGATTTTTGAATGCGAGAACCTCGATCAGAGAGTAAAAAAGGCGTAAGGTTCCCAATGGTGTAAAACTAAAATGGGATATACCGGGCTAGGATTCGAGTTACCGGAACAAGGGCCAAACCAACCACCCAAGAATGGAATCGTCGAGAGAAAACATTTGACAACCTCCTAGAAGCAGCTTTTCTTGCCACCAGACCTTTCTCCATCAATTAGGAATCTGATGCAGTCACTAAACACTTTCCTTAAATTGTAGCCATTTGTTAAGTGTTTTTTTTTGGTCTAATCCGCGTATATATCACAATTGCCCTTGATTTTCTTGATGTATATCTCTTAAATGTCAACATATACACATGTGATTTAGTTTACGTAGATTTTTCAATGCGGAGAACCTCGATCAGAGAGTAAAAAAGGCATAAGGTTCACATTGGTGTAAAATTAAAATGGGATTTACCGGGCTAGGATTCGAGTTACAGGAACAAGGGCCAAACCAACCACTCAAGAATGGAATCGTCGAGCGAAAACACTTGACAACCTCCTAGAATCAGCTTTTTTTGCCACCAGACCTTTCTCCATCAATTAGGAATCTGATACCATCACTAAACACATTCCTTAAATTGTCGACATTTGTTGAGTGTTTTATTTTTGTGTCTAATCCGCATATATATCACCATTGCCGTTGATTTTCTTGACTGTATATCTCTTAAATGTCAACATATACACGTGTGATTTAGTTTACGAAGATTTTTCAATGCCGAGAACCTCGATCAGAGAGTAAAAAAGGCGTAAGGTTTACAATGGTGTAAAATTAAAATGGGATATACCGGGCTAGGATTCGAGTTGCAGGAAAAAGGGCCAAACCAACCACCCAAGAATAGAATCCTCGAGCAAAACACTTGACAACCTCCTAGAAGCAGCTTTTCTTGCCACCAGACCTTTCTCCTTCAATTAGGAATCTGATGCCGTCACTAAACACATTCCTTAAATTGTAGCCATTTGTTGAGTGTTTTTTTTTGGTGTCTAATCCGCATGTATATCAACATTGCCCTTGATTTACTTGACTGTATATCTCTTAAATGTCAACATATACACGTGTGATTTAGCTTACGAAGACTTTTCGATGCCGAGAACCATCGATCAGAGAGTAAAAAAGGCGTAAGGTTCACAATGGTGTAAAATTAAAATGGGATATACCGGGCAAGGATTCGAGTTACAGGAACAAGGGCCAAACCAACCCACCAAAAATGGAATCGTCGAGCTAAAACACTTGACAACCTCCTAGAAGCAGCTTTTCTTGCCACCAGACCTTTCTCCATCAATTAGTAATCTGATGTCGTCACTAAACACATTCCTTAAATTGAAGCCATTTGTTGAGTGTTTTTTTGGTGTCTAATCCGCATATATATCACCATTGCCCTTGATTTTCTTGACTCTATATCTTTTAAATGTCAACATACACACTTTTGATTTAGTTTACGAAGATTTTTCAATGCCGAGAACCTCGATCAGAGTGTAAAAAAGGCGCAAGGTTCATAATCGTGTAAAACTAAAATGGGATATAACAGGCTAGGATTCGAGTTACAGGAAAATAGGCCAAACCAACAACCCAAGAATGGAATTGTCGAGCGAAAACACTTGACAACCTCCTAGAAGCAGCTTTTCTTGCCACCAGACCTTTCTCCATCAATTAGGAATCTGATGCCGTCACTAAACACATTCCTTAAATTGTAGCCATTTGTTGAGTGTTTTTTTAGTGACTAATCCGCATATATTTCACCATTGCCCTTGATTTTCTTGACTGTATATCTCTTAAATGCCAACATATAGACGTGTGATTTAGTTTACGAAGATTTTTCAATGCCGAGAATCTCGATCAGAGAGTAAAAAAGGCGTAAGGTTCACAATGGTGTAAAATTAAAATAGGATATACCGGGCTAGGATTCGAGTTACAGGAACTAGGGCCAAACCAACCACGCAAGAATGCAATCATCGAGCGAAAACACTTAACAACCTCCAAGAAGCAGCTTTTCTTGCCACCAGACCATTTTCCATCAATTAGGAATCTGATTTCGTCACTAAACACATTCCTTAAATTGTAGCCATTTGTTGAGTGTTTTCTTGGTTTCTAATCCGCATATATATCACCATTGCCCTTGATTTTCTTGACTGTATATCTCTTATATGCCAACATATAGACGTGTGATTTAGTTTACGAAGATTTTTCAATGCCGAGAATCTCGATCAGAGAGTAAAAAAGGCGTAAGTTTCACAATGGTGTAAAATTATAATAGGATATACCGGGCTAGGATTCGAGTTACAGGAACTAGGGCCAAACCAACCACGCAAGAATGGAATCATCGAGCGAAAACACTTAACAACCTCCTAGAAGCACCTTTTCTTGCCACCAGACCTTTTTCCATCAATTAGGAATCTGATTTCGTCACTAAACACATTCCTTAAATTGTAGCCATTTGTTGAGTGTTTTTTTGGTTTCTAATCCGCATATATATCACCATTGCCCTTGATTTTCTTGACTGTATAACTCTTAAATGTCAACATATACCCTTGTGATTTAGTTTACGAAGATTTTTCCATGCCGAGAACCTCGATCAGAGAGTAAAAAAGGCGTAAGGTTCACATTGGTGTGAAATTAAAATGGGATATACCGGACTACGATTCGAGTTACAGGAACATGGGCCAAACCAACCACCCAAGAATGGAATCGTCGAGCGAAAACACTTGACAACCTCCTAGAAGCAGATTTTCTTGCCACCAGACCTTTCTCCATCAATTAGGAATCTGATGCCGTCACTAAACACATTCCTTAAATTGTAGCCATTTGTTGAGTGTTTTTTTTTTTTTGTGTGTGTTTAATCCGCATATATATCAACATTGCCTTTGATTTTCATGATTGTATATCTCTTAAATGTCAACATATACACATGTGATTTAGTTTACGAAGATTTTTCAACGCCGAGAACCTCGATCAGAGAGTAAAAAAGGCGTAAGGTTCACAATGGTGTAAAATTAGAATAGGATATACCAGGTTAGGCATCGAGTTACAGGAACATGGGCCAAACCAACAACCCAAGAATGGAATCATCGAGCGAAAACACTTGACAACCTCCTAGAAGCAGCATTTCTTGCCACCAGACCTTTCTCCATCAATTAGGAATCTGATGCCGTCACTAAACACATTCCTTAAATTGTAGACATTTGTTGAGTGTTTTTTTGGTGTCTAATCCGCATATATATCACCATTGCCCTTGATTTTCTTGACTCTATATCTTTTAAATGTCAACATACACACTTTTGATTTAGTTTACGAAGATTTTTCAATGCCGAGAACCTCGATCTGAGTGTAAAAAAGGCGCAAGGTTCATAATCGTGTAAAACTAAAATGGGATATAACAGGCTAGGATTCGAGTTACAGGAAAATAGGCCAAACCAACAACCCAAGAATGGAATTGTCGAGCGAAAACACTTGACAACCTCCTAGAAGCAGCTTTTCTTGCCACCAGACCTTTCTCCATCAATTAGGAATCTGATGCCGTCACTAAACACATTCCTTAAATTGTAGCCATTTGTTGAGTGTTTTTTTAGTGACTAATCCGCATATATTTCACCATTGCCCTTGATTTTCTTGACTGTATATCTCTTAAATGCCAACATATAGACGTGTGATTTAGTTTACGAAGATTTTTCAATGCCGAGAATCTCGATCAGAGAGTAAAAAAGGCGTAAGGTTGACAATGGTGTAAAATTAAAATAGGATATACCGGGCTAGGATTCGAGTTACAGGAACTAGGGCCAAACCAACCACGCAAGAATGCAATCATCGAGCGAAAACACTTAACAACCTCCAAGAAGCAGCTTTTCTTGCCACCAGACCATTTTCCATCAATTAGGAATCTGATTTCGTCACTAAACACATTCCTTAAATTGTAGCCATTTGTTGAGTGTTTTCTTGGTTTCTAATCCGCATATATATCACCATTGCCCTTGATTTTCTTGACTGTATATCTCTTATATGCCAACATATAGACGTGTGATTTAGTTTACGAAGATTTTTCAATGCCGAGAATCTCGATCAGAGAGTAAAAAAGGCGTAAGTTTCACAATGGTGTAAAATTATAATAGGATATACCGGGCTAGGATTCGAGTTACAGGAACTAGGGCCAAACCAACCACGCAAGAATGGAATCATCGAGCGAAAACACTTAACAACCTCCTAGAAGCACCTTTTCTTGCCACCAGACCTTTTTCCATCAATTAGGAATCTGATTTCGTCACTAAACACATTCCTTAAATTGTAGCCATTTGTTGAGTGTTTTTTTGGTTTCTAATCCGCATATATATCACCATTGCCCTTGATTTTCTTGACTGTATAACTCTTAAATGTCAACATATACCCTTGTGATTTAGTTTACGAAGATTTTTCCATGCCGAGAACCTCGATCAGAGAGTAAAAAAGGCGTAAGGTTCACATTGGTGTGAAATTAAAATGGGATATACCGGACTACGATTCGAGTTACAGGAACATGGGCCAAACCAACCACCCAAGAATGGAATCGTCGAGCGAAAACACTTGACAACCTCCTAGAAGCAGATTTTCTTGCCACCAGACCTTTCTCCATCAATTAGGAATCTGATGCCGTCACTAAACACATTCCTTAAATTGTAGCCATTTGTTGAGTGTTTTTTTTTTTGTGTGTGTTTAATCCGCATATATATCAACATTGCCTTTGATTTTCATGATTGTATATCTCTTAAATGTCAACATATACACATGTGATTTAGTTTACGAAGATTTTTCAACGCCGAGAACCTCGATCAGAGAGTAAAAAAGGCGTAAGGTTCACAATGGTGTAAAATTAGAATAGGATATACCAGGTTAGGCATCGAGTTACAGGAACATGGGCCAAACCAACAACCCAAGAATGGAATCATCGAGCGAAAACACTTGACAACCTCCTAGAAGCAGCTTTTCTTGCCACCAGACCTTTCTCCATCAATTAGGAATCTGAATCCATCACTAAACACATTCCTTAAAATGTAGCCATTTGTTCAGTGTCTAATCCGCATATATATCACCATTATCCTTGATTTTCTTGAATGTATATCTCTTAAATGTCAACATATACACGTGTGATTTAGTTTACAAAGATTTTTCAATGCCGAGAACATCGATCAGAGAGTAAAAAAGGCGTAAGGTTCAAAATGGTGTAAAATTAAAATGGGATATACCGGGCTAGGATTCGAGCTACAGGAACAAGGGCCAAACCAACCACCCAAAAATGGAATCGTTGAGCTAAAACACTTGACAACCTCCTAGAAGCAGCTTTTCTTGCCACCAGACCTTTCTCCATCAATTAGGAATCTGATGCCGTCACTAAACACATTCCTTAAATTGTAGCGATTTGTTGAGTGTCTTTTTTTGTGTCTAATCCGCATATATATCACCATTGCCCTTGATTTTCTTGATTGTATATCTCCTAAATGTCAACATATACACGTGTGATTTACTTTACGAAGATTTTTCAATGCCGAGAACCTCGATCAGAGAGTAAAAAAGGGCGTAAGGTTCACAATGGTGTAAAATTAAAATGGGATATACCTGGCTAGGATTCGAGTTACAGGAACAAGGCCAAACCAACCATCCAAGAATGGAATCGTCGAGCGAAAACACTTGACAACCTCCTAGAAGCAGCTTTTTTTGCCACAAGACCTTTCTCCATCAATTAGGAATCTGATTCCGTCACTAAACACATTCCTTAAAATGTAGCCATTTGTTCAGTGTTTTTTTTGTGTCTAATCCGCGTATATATCACCATTGCCCTTGATTTTCTTGACTGTATATCTCTTAAATGTCAACATATACACGTGTGATTTAGTTTACAAAGATTTTTCAATGCCGAGAACATCGATCAGAGAGTAAAAAAGGCGTAAGGTTCAAAATGGTGTAAAATTAAAATGGGATATACCGGGATAGGATTCGAGTTACAGGAAGAAGAGCCAAACCAACCACCCATGAAAGTAATCGTCTTGCGAAAACACTTGACAACCTCCTAGAAGCAGCTTTTCTTGCCACCAGACCTTTCTTTATCAATTAGGAATCTGATGCCGTCACTAAACACATACCTTAAATTGTAGGGATTTGTTGAGTGTTTTTTTTTTGTGTCTAATCCGCATATATATCACCATTGCCCTAGATTTTCTTGACTGTATATCTCTTAAATGTCAACATATACACGTGTAATTTAGTTTACGAAGATTTTTCAATGCCGAGTACCTCGATCAGAGAGTAAAAAAGGCGTAAGGTTCACATTGGTGTGAAATTAAAATGGGATATACCGGGCTACGATTCGAGTTACAGGAACATGGGCCAAACCAACCACCCAAGAATGGAATCGTCGAGCGAAAACACTTGACAACCTCCTAGAAGCTGGTTTTCTTGCCACCAGACCTTTCTCCATCAATTAGGGATCTGATGCCGTCACAAAACACATTTCTTAAATTTTAGCCATTTGTTGAGTGTTTTTTTTTTTGGTGTCTAATCCGCATATATATCAACATTGCCCTTAATTTTCATGACTGTATATCTTTTAAATGTCAACATATACACGTGTGATTTAGTTTACGAAGATTTTTCAATGCCGAGAACCTCGATCAGATAGTAAAAAAGTGCGTAAGGTTCACAATGGTGTAAAATTAAAATGGGATATACCGGGCTAGGATTCGAGTTACAGGAACAAGGCCAAAGCAACCACCCAAGAATGGAATCGTCGAGCTTTCTCGATCAATTAGGGATCTGATTCCGTCACTAAACACATTCCTTAAAATGTAGCCATTTGTTCAGTGTTTTTTTTTGTGTCTAATCCGCGTATATATCACCATTGCCCATGATTTTCTTGACTGTATATCTCTTAAATGTTAACATATACACGTGTGATTTAGTTTACGAAGATTTTCAATGCTGAGAACATCGATCAGAGAGTAAAAAAGGCGTAAGGTTCACAATGGTGTAAAATTAAAATGGGATATACCGGGCTAGTATTCGAGTTACAGGAAGAAGAGCTAAACCAACCACCCATGAAAGTAATCGTCGAGCGAAAACACTTGACAACCTCCTAGAAGCAGCTTTTCTTGCCACCAGACCTTTCTTCATCAATTAGGAATCTGTTGCCGTCACTAAACACATTCCTAAAATTGTATCCATTTGTTGAGTGTTTTTTTTGTGTCTAATCCGCATATATATCACAATTTCCCTTGATTTTCTTGATTGTATATCTCTTAAATGTCAACATATACACCTGTGATTTAGGTTACGAAGATTTTTCAATGCCGAGAACCTCGATCAGAGAGTAAAAATGGGCGTAAGGTTCACAATGGTGTAAAATTAAAATGGGATATACCGGGCTAGGATTCGAGTTACATGAACAAGGCCAAACCAACCATCAAAGAATGGAATCGTCGAGTGAAAACACTTGACAACCTCCTAGAAGCAACTTTTCTTGCCACCAGACCTTTCTCCATCAATTAGGAATCTGATTCCGTCACTAAACACATTCCTTAAAATATAGCCATTTGTTCAGTGTTTTTTTTTTGTGTCTAATCCACATATATATCACCATTACCCTTGATTTTCTTGACTGTATATCTCTTAAATGTCAACATATACACGTGTGAATTAGTTTATGAAGATTTTTCAATGCCGAGAACATCGATCAGAGTGTAAAAAATGCGTAAGGTTCACAATGGTGTAAAATTAAATTTGGATATACCAGGCTAGGATTCGAGTTACAAGAAGAAGAGCCAAACCAACCACCCATGAAAGTAATCATCGAGCGAAAACACTTGACAACCTCCTAGAAGCAGCTTTTCTTGCCACCAGATTTTTCTTCATCAATTAGGAATCTGTTGCCGTCACTAAACACATTCCTAAAATTGTATCCATTTGTTGAGTGTTTTTTTTGTGTCTAATCCGCATATATATCACAATTTTCCTTGATTTTCTTGATTGTATATCTCTTAAATGTCAACATATACACCTGTGATTTAGGTTACGAAGATTTTTCAATGCCGAGAACCTCGATCAGAGAGTAAAAATGGTCGTAAGGTTCACAATGGTGTAAAATTAAAATGGGATATACCGGGCTAGGATTCGAGTTACATGAACAAGGCCAAACCAACCATCAAAGAATGGAATCGTCGAGCGAAAACACTTGACAACCTCCTAGAAGCAACTTTTCTTGCCACCAGACCTTTCTCCATCAATTAGGATTCTGATGCCGTCACAAAACACATTCCTTAAATTGTAGCCATTTGTTGAGTGTTTTTTTTGTGTCTAATCCGCATATATATCACCCTTGCCCTTGATTTTCTTGACTGTATATCTCTTAAATGTCAACATATACACATGTGATTTAGTTTACGAAGATTTTTCAATACCGAGAACCTCGATAAGAGAGTAAAAAAGGTGTAAGGTTCACATTGGTGTGAAATTAAAATGGGATATACCGGACTACGATTCGAGTTACAGGAACATGGGCCAAACCAACAACCCAAGAATGGAATCATCGAGCGAAAACACTTGACAACCTCCTAGAAGCAGCATTTCTTGCCACCAGACCTTTCTCCATCAATTAGGAATCTGATGCCGTCACTAAACACATTCCTTAAATTGTAGACATTTGTTGAGTGTTTCTTTTTTGTGTCTAATCCGCATATATATCAACATTGCCCTTGATTTTCTTGACTGTATATCTCTTAAATGTCAACATATACACGTGTGATTTAGTTTACGAAGATTTTTCAATGCCGAGAACCTCGATCGGAGAGTAAAAAAGGGCCTAAGGTTCACAATGGTGTAAAATTAAAATGGGATATACCGGGCTAGGATTCGAGTTGCAGGAACAAGGGCCAAACCAACCACCCAAGAATAGAATCCTCGAGCAAAAACACTTGATAACCTCCTAGAAGCAACTTTTCTTGCCACCAGACCTTTCTCCATCAAGTAGGAATCTGATTCCGTTACTAAACACATTCCTTAAAATGTAGCCATTTGTTCAGTGTTTTTTTTTTTGTGTCTAATCCACATATATATCACCATTGCCCTTGATTTTCTTGACTGTATATCTCTTAAATGTCAACATATACACGTTTGATTTAGTTTACGAAGATTTTTCAATGCCGAGAACATCGATCAGAGTGTAAAAAATGCGTAAGGTTCACAATGGTGTAAAATTAAATTGGGATATACCAGGCTAGGATTCGAGTTACAGGAAGAAGAGCCAAACCAACCACCCATGAAAGTAATCATCGAGCGAAAACACTTGACAACCTCCTAGAAGCAGCTTTTCTTGCCACCAGATCTTTCTTCATCAATTAGCAGCTTTTCTTGACAACCTCCTAGAAGCAGCTTAAATTGTAGCCATTTGTTGAGTGTTTTTTTTGTGTCTAATCCGCATATATATATCACCATTGCCCTAGATTTTCTTGACTGTCTATCTCTTAAATGTCATCATATACACGTGTGATTTACTTTACGAAGATTTTTCAATGCCGAGAACCTAGACCAGAGAGTAAAAAGGCGTAAGGTTCACAATGGTGTAAAATTAAAATTGGACATAATGGGCTAGGATTCGAGTTATAGAAAAATGGCCAAACCAACCACCCAAAAAATGGAATCGTCAAGCTAAAACACTTGACAACCTCCTAGAAGCAGCTTTTCTTGCCACCAGACCTTTCTCCATCAATTAGGACTCTGATACCGTCACTAAACACATTCCTTAAATTGTAGCCATTTGTTGAGTGTTTTTTTTGGTGTCTAATCCGCATATATATCACCATTGCCCTTGATTTTCTTGAATCTATATCTCTTAAATGTCAACATATACACATGTGATTCAATTTACGAAGATTTTTTAATGCGGAGAACCTCGATCAGAAAGAAAAAATGGTGTAAGGTTCACAATGGTGTAAAATTAAAATGGGATATACCAGGCTAGGATTCGAGTTACAGGAACATCGGGCAAACCAACCACCCAAGAATGGAATCGTCGAGCGAAAACACTTGACAATCTCCTAGAAGCACCTTTTTTTTGCCACCAGACCTTTCTCCATCAATTAGGAATCTGATTCCGTCACTAAACACATTCCTTAAAATATAGCCATTTGTTCAGTGTTTTTTTTTTTGTGTCTAATCCACATATATATCACCATTACCCTTGATTTTCTTAACTGTATATCTCTTAAATGTCAACATATACACGTGTGAATTAGTTTATGAAGATTTTTCAATGCCGAGAACATCGATCAGAGTGTAAAAAATGCGTAAGGTTCACAATGGTGTAAAATTAAATTGGGATATACCAGGCTAGGATTCGAGTTACAAGAAGAAGAGCCAAACCAACCACCCATGAAAGTAATCATCGAGCAAAAACACTTGACAACCTCCTAGAAGCAGCTTTTCTTGCCACCAGATTTTTCTTCATCAATTAGGAATCTGTTGCCGTCACTAAACACATTCCTAAAATTGTATCCATTTGTTGAGTGTTTTTTTTGTGTCTAATCCGCATATATATCACAATTTTCCTTGATTTTCTTGATTGTATATCTCTTAAATGTCAACATATACACCTGTGATTTAGGTTACGAAGATTTTTCAATGCCGAGAACCTCGATCAGAGAGTAAAAATGGGCGTAAGGTTCACAATGGTGTAAAATTAAAATGGGATATACCGGGCTAGGATTCGAGTTACATGAACAAGGCCAAACCAACCATCAAAGAATGGAATCGTCGAGCGAAAACACTTGACAACCTCCTAGAAGCAACTTTTCTTGCCACCAGACCTTTCTCCATCAATTAGGATTCTGATGCCGTCACAAAACACATTCCTTAAATTGTAGCCATTTGTTGAGTGTTTTTTTGTGTCTAATCCGCATATATATCACCCTTGCCCTTGATTTTCTTGACTGTATATCTCTTAAATGTCAACATATACACATGTGATTTAGTTTACGAAGATTTTTCAATACCGAGAACCTCGATAAGAGAGTAAAAAAGGTGTAAGGTTCACATTGGTGTGAAATTAAAATGGGATATACCGGACTACGATTCGAGTTACAGGAACATGGGCCAAACCAACAACCCAAGAATGGAATCATCGAGCGAAAACACTTGACAACCTCCTAGAAGCAGCATTTCTTGCCACCAGACCTTTCTCCATCAATTAGGAATCTGATGCCGTCACTAAACACATTCCTTAAATTGTAGACATTTGTTGAGTGTTTCTTTTTTGTGTCTAATCCGCATATATATCAACATTGCCCTTGATTTTCTTGACTGTATATCTCTTAAATGTCAACATATACACGTGTGATTTAGTTTACGAAGATTTTTCAATGCCGAGAACCTCGATCAGAGAGTAAAAAAGGGCCTAAGGTTCACAATGGTGTAAAATTAAAATGGGATACCGGGCTAGGATTCGAGTTACAGGAACAAGGCCAAACCAACCATCCAAGAATGGAATCGTCGAGCGAAAACACTTTATAACCTCCTAGAAGCAACTTTTCTTGCCACCAGACGTTTCTCCATCAAGTAGGAATCTGATTCCGTTACTAAACACATTCCTTAAAATGTAGCCATTTGTTCAGTGTTTTTTTTTTTGTGTCTAATCCACATATATATCACCATTGCCCTTGATTTTCTTGACTGTATATCTCTTAAATGTCAACATATACACGTTTGATTTAGTTTACGAAGATTTTTCAATGCCGAGAACATCGATCAGAGTGTAAAAAATGCGTAAGGTTCACAATGGTGTAAAATTAAATTGGGATATACCAGGCTAGGATTCGAGTTACAGGAAGAAGAGCCAAACCAACCACCCATGAAAGTAATCATCGAGCGAAAACACTTGACAACCTCCTAGAAGCAGCTTTTCTTGCCACCAGATCTTTCTTCATCAATTAGCAGCTTTTCTTGATAACCTCCTAGAAGCAGCTTAAATTGTAGCCATTTGTTGAGTGTTTTTTTTTGTGTCTAATCCGCATATATATATCACCATTGCCCTAGATTTTCTTGACTGTCTATCTCTTAAATGTCATCATATACACGTGTGATTTAGTTTACGAAGATTTTTCAATGCCGAGAACCTAGACCAGAGAGTAAAAAGGCGTAAGGTTCACAATGGTGTAAAATTAAAATTGGACATAATGGGCTAGGATTCGAGTTATAGAAAAATGGCCAAACCAACCACCCAAAAAATGGAATCGTCAAGCTAAAACACTTGACAACCTCCTAGAAGCAGCTTTTCTTGCCACCAGACCTTTCTCCATCAATTAGGACTCTGATACCGTCACTAAACACATTCCTTAAATTGTAGCCATTTGTTGAGTGTTTTTTTTGGTGTCTAATCCGCATATATATCACCATTGCCCTTGATTTTATTGAATCTATATCTCTTAAATGTCAACATATACACATGTGATTCAGTTTACGAAGATTTTTTAATGCGGAGAACCTCAATCAGAAAGAAAAAATGGTGTAAGGTTCACAATGGTGTAAAATTAAAATGGGATATACCAGGCTAGGATTCGAGTTACAGGAACATCGGGCAAACCAACCACCCAAGAATGGAATCGTCGAGCGAAAACACTTGACAACCTCCTAGAAGCACCTTTTTTTTGCCACCAGACCTTTCTCCATCAATTAGGAATCTGATGCCATCACTAAACACGTTCCTTCAATTGTAGCCATTTGTTGAGTGTTTTTTTTGGTGTCTAATCCGCATATATATCACCATTGCCTTGATTTTCTTGACTCTGTATCTCTTAAATGTCAACCTATACACGTGAGATTTAGTTTACGAAGATTTTTCAATGCCGAGAACCTCGATCAGAGAGTAAAAAAGGCGTAAGGTTCACAATGGTGTAAAATTAAAATGGGATATACCGTGCTAGGATTCGAGTTACTGGAACAAGGGCCAAACAGAGAGGGAAATTACCTGAGAAGCACAACTTAGTGAAAAACAGAGAGGGAAATTACCTGAGAAGATAGGTGATAGTGAGGAGAAAGGATCAAACTCTCCAAAGAAATCTGCTCCTAAGAAACCAGAAAATGTTGCTGTTGGTGAAGATAAGGCTGAAAAAGGAACTCCACAAGTTCCTCGTTTTCAAAGAAATCAACAAAGATTTTAGCCTAGACCTCCACCAGGCAGATTTGAGAGACCTAGAAGCAGTTCACCAAGAATGAACAATTATAATGCTAATAATTTCAGAAGTCAATGTCAATATCAAAATCGATACCAAAATAATGGTTGTCGAAATTTTTATAACAATGGCTTTAGAAATTATAACAATCAAGCTTCTTGGAATCAAAATTCAAGATATCAAAATCAAAATTTTCAAAGGTCAAATAGTCCAAACATATATAGGAACCCTCAGGACCAGAGACCTTATGGAAATCAAAATCAAATTCCATCAACAGGTCTGAGATCCAAGACTCCAATTAGGAGTAATGGATATTGGATGGATGTTCCAGTAGTTGGTGAATTTGGACGACCCAAGACCATTAAGGCTTGGGTCCCCCAATCTAACTAATTTCTTAGTTGGTGTGTGCAGGAGCTGCTAAGGAGGCTTATCAACTTATGTTGATAGTGGCTGCTCTAGGCACATGAAGGGGGATGTGAGATTGTTGATATATTTATATTGATTGATTTAAATTGAAGTTCAAAGTGCTGATTCGACACCGAAGATAACCTGGCAGATCTTTATACTAAAGCTTTTGACAGGGCTCGCTTTGAACATTTAGTCGAACTCAACGGGATGAGGAATCCTGAATAACTGGTTTTTCATAAGAATTTTGTAAATAGTTTACTGTTTTTCTTAAAAATCAAAAATACAAAAAATTAAAAAATTTGAAAAATAAAAAAAAATAGAAAATTAAAAATGAGTTATCACTGTGTGAAAAAGGAGAAATGATAGTACATCAGCAAGTTAGACTGTCACACTGAAACTGAAATTAAATTGCTTAAGTGTGATAGCAGCTTCATTATATGATGTACCAGTAGGCAAAAAGCATGAAATAATCAACTTACCAATGTGATATAAACCTAAATGAACTGTGTATGAGTGGGGAACACATCAGTGGTGTATGGTTTAATGACCTTAAATCTTGCGTTGATAGATTGCCAAAATCTGAAGTTTTGGGTCTTTATACTGTTATTTCATCTGGGGATATCTTGACTGTCTTTGTGTTCAGAACTAAAATTGTACATGACCCCAGGAAAGAAAGTCACTTGGAATTAGCTCATTTCTATTTGAATGTCTGTATGTTGTCCCGATACACACAATTTTGATCTGATTCTGAAATCTTCTCTGAAAAAAAAGTCGTGTACCTCCTCTGCTGCATCCAGATATATGCTGACCTGGAGGTGCTAGGCAATGACAGCTTCTGCTGCATCCAGATACATGCTGACCTAGCTGTACGTTGTCGCGCTATAGATCTAATACACCCGAAAGAGGCCCTCTAGTGCCCAAAAGAAACCCAATAAACCTATATCAAACTAAGAAAAACTCATTTGATCTGTATATTATACCATCTCTCCTAAAGATCTATTCTGTTCTCTTCTCAACCTATTCCCAGTTAAGATTTCAGAAATCTGGATTGGACTTGTGAGATATGTGGTAGGGAAGATACTTGCATGATAGAGTGTGCTGTTTATATTTCCAGGATTTGATTAGTATTTATTTGGGTGTTCATTGTTAAGCATTCAAAACATGATAAAACAGATTATATGCAGACCTAGGCACTATCAAGATATCTTAAAGGATGACATCAGTATACTCACCTACTACGATGAATCTTTGTGCATACCTTGATCGCGGGGGTATATCCTGAAGTGGGACACACTAGTATATCAGTATTAATATTACCTTAACGTATCATACGGTAATGGTACTTGAGATGTTCATGCATTTTGTTTAAGAGGACGAACATACTGGTAATCGTCTTGGACTGCTTTTCACGAAAAATTACATAAAGAATTATCTAATAGTGTGAAACAGTTTGATTGCGCTGATATGATCTTCTTACCAGTGATTCTCACAAAAATAGAGTGTTTATTGCTTTTGTATTTACTTGCTTTCAGAAAAATATAAAAATCCAAAAATAGTGTCTTTTTCTGTTTAAAATTCTTAACGTACGGAAAACTGTTATTCTTGGAGGAATTGTTACTGATAGGGGGAGACGGTGTTAGAAAGTGAGTTCAAAATTTTAAATCATGCGGGTTATAGGGTGTGTGATTAAAAAGTTTTGCGTGTTGGTGATAAATTGAAGATGCTTAATCTGTGATACAGTTTAACTATCTCTTGAATACTAATAATTTATTTAACTTTGTTGAAAAATTCTTATGGTTTCTCGAGATGTTTGTTTTATATTATACAGATTGAAGTATTGTGTTGCTGAGAAGTTAAAGTGAGACGTTGCTGTGAAGATGAGAGTTTGATTGGATGCATGGTAGAACCTCCTTTCTAAAGTGCAGACAAAGTTGAAGAGTTTGAAGATTGCTTTACAAATGCTAAACTGGAGTTTACTCAAACGCTAAAGTTTTTTGAAGATTTGGTGATTGGATGCATCAGCTTAGGGGGAGTCTGTTGCTGACAGAAGCTGAAGCTATCCAAAGACCAAAGACAGTGCAAGACTACATGAAGATTGCAAGAAGACTGAAGACAAAGTTATTTTATGAAGCTATTGTCAAGGGGGAGTTTGTTGGTGCATGTTTGTGACAACAGCTTAGATTTGGTCTTCGGATATTTTGTAATTAGTTAAACGATAAACAGTTAGCGGGTTTAGCTTTGTATTAGTGAGATTATAGAGTTTGGGCTAAACAAAACCCACATTGGGTGATGGGGGACGATTTGGGCCTAGCCCATGTAGTAAACCCAGCCTAAAGTTGAAACCTTGTGTTATATAAACAAGGTTAGGCTTTAGGGTTTAGGTTAATCAGCCAAAACAGTTTGTGAGAGGAATTTCGTGAGAGACTTTAGGCTTGGACGAAATTGTTAGTTGGTTAGGGTTTGATTGATTGTAAAACATTTGTTTGGATAATCAATAGAAACCCGGGTTTGAAAGTGATTTGCTGTTTCTGTTCTTCTAATTGTTTCTGTGATATTCTGATCAAGAGGATTCCGCACTCTTGATTGGATTGACAATTCTGTTGAAGATCCATACATCAAAGGGACCTACATATATCACCATTGCCCTTGATTTTCTTGACTGTATATCTCTTAAATGTCAACATATACACGTGTGATTTAGTTTACGAAGATTTTTCAATGCCGAGAACCTCGATCAGAGAGTACAAAAGGCGTCAGGTTCACAATGGTGTAAAATTAAAATGGGATATACCGGGCTAGGATTCGAGTTACAGGAACAAGGGCCAAACCAACCACCCAAGAATGGAATCGTCGAGCAAAAACACTTGACAACCTCTTAGAAGCAGCTTTTCATGCCACCAGACCTTTCTCTATCAATTAGGAATCTGATGCCGTCACTAAAGACATTCCTTAAATTGTAGCCATTTGTTGAGTGTTTTTTTGTGTCTAATCCGCATATATATCACCATTGCCCTTGATTTTCTTGATTATATATCTCTTAAATGTCAACATATACACGTGTAATTTAGTTTACGAAGATTTTTAAATGCCGAGAACCTCGATCAGAGAGTAAAAAAGGCGTAAGGTTCACAATGGTGTAAAATTAAAATGGGATATACCGGGCTAGGATTCGAGTTACAGGAACAAGGGCCAAACCAACCACCCAAGAATGGAATCATCGAGCGAAAACACTTGACAACCACCTAGAAGCAGCTTTTCTTGCCACCACACCTTTCTCCATCAATTAGGAATCTGATGCCATCACTAAACACATTCCTTAAATTGTAGCCATTTGTTGAGTGTTTTTTTTGTGTCTAATCCGTATATATATCACCATTGCCCTTGATTTTCTTGACTGTATATCTCTTAAATGTCAACATATACACGTGTGATTTAGTTTACGAAGATTTTTCAATGCCGAGAACCTCGATCAGAAAGTACAAAAGGCGTAAGGTTCACAATGGTGTAAAATTAAAATGGGATATACCGGGCTAGGATTCGAGTTACAGGAACAAGGGCCAAACCAACCACCCAAGAATGGAATCGTCGAGCTAAAACACTTGACAACCTCCTAGAAGCAGCTTTTCTTGCCACCAGACCTTTCTCCATCAATTAGGAATCTGATGCCGTCACTAAACACATTCCTTAAATTGTAGCCATTTGTTGAGTGTTTTTTTTTTGGTGTCTAATCCGCATATATATCACCATTGCCCTTGATTTTCTTGACTCTATATCTCTTAAATGTCAACATATACACGTGTGATTTAGTTTACGAAGATTTTTCAATGACGAGAACCTCGACCAGGAAGTAAAAAAGGCGTAAGGTTCACAATGGTGTAAAATTAAAATGGGATATACCAGGCTAGGATTCGAGTTACAGGAACATGGGCCAAACCAACCACCCAAGAATGGAATCGTCGAGCGAAAACACTTGACAACCTCCTAGAAGTAGCTTTTCTTGCCCCCATACTTTTCTCCATCAATTAGGAATCTGATGCCATCACTAAACACATTACTTAAATTGTAGCCATTTGTTGAGTGTTTTTTATGGTGTTTAATCTGCATATATATCACCATTTCCCATGATGTTCTTGAATGTATATCTCTTAAATGTCAACATATACACGTGTGATTTAGTTTACGAAGATTTTTCAATGCGGAGAACCTCAATCAGAGAGTAAAAAAGGCGTAAGGTTCACAACGGTGTAAAATTAAAATGGGATATACCAGGCTAGGATTCGAGTTACACGAATAACGGCCAAACCAACCACGCAAGAATGGAATCATCGAGCGAAAACACTTGACGACCTCCTAGAAGTAGCTTTTATTGCCACCAGACCTTTCTCCATCAATTAGGAATCTGATTCCGTCACTAAACACATTCCTTAAATTGTAGCCATTTGTTGAGTGTTTTTTTTTTGGTTTCTAATCCGCATATATATATATATATATATCACCATTGCCCTTGATTTTCTTGACTGTATATTTCTTAAATGTCAACATATACACGTGTGATTTAGTTTACAAAGATTTTTCAATGCCGATAACCTCGATCAGAGAGTAAAAAAGGCGTAAGGTTCACATTGGTGTGAATTAAAATGGGATATACCGGACTACGATTCGAGTTACAGGTACATGGGCCAAACCAACCACCCAAGAATGGAATCATCGAGCGAAAACACTTGACAACCTAATAGAAGCAGCGTTTCTTGCCACCAGACCTTTCTCCTTCAATTAGGAATCTGATGCCGTCACTAAACCCATTCCTTAAATTGTAGCCATTTGTTGAGTGTTTTTTTTTGTGTCTAATCCGTATGTATATCAACATTGCCCTTGATTTTCTTGACTGTATATCTCTTATATGTCAACATATACACGTGTGATTTAGTTTACGAAGATTTTTCAATGCCGAGAACCATCGATCAGGGAGTAAAAAAGGCGTAAGGTTCACAATGGTGTAAAATTAAAATGGGATATACCGGGCTAGAATTCGAGTTCCAGGAACAAGGGCCAAACCAACCACCCAAGAATTAAATCGTCGAGCGAAAACACTTGACAACCTCCTAGAAGCAGCTTTTCTTGCCACCAGACCTTTCTCCATCAATTGGGAATCTGATGCCATCACTAAACACATTCCTTAAATTGTCAACATTTGTTGAGTGTTTTTTTTGGTGTCTAATCCGCATATATATGACCATTGCCCTTGATTTTCTTGACTGTATATCTCTTAAATGTCAACATATACACGTGTGATTTAGTTTTGGAAGATTTTTCAATGCCGAGAACCTCGAGCAGAGAGTAAAAAAGGCGTAAGGTTTACAATGGTGTAAAATTAAAATGAGATATACCGGGCTAGGATTCGAGTTACAGGAACAAGGGCCAACCCAACCACCCAAGAATAGAATCGTCGAGCGAAAACACTTGACAACCTCTGGAAGTAGCTTTTCTTGACACCAGACCTTTCTCCATCAATTAGTAATCTGATGCCGTCACTAAACACATTCCATAAATTGTAGCCATTTGTTGAGTGTTTTTTTTTTTGGTGTCTAATCTGCATATATATCACCATTGCCCTTGATTTTCTTGATTGTATATCTCTTAAATGTCAACATATACACTTGTAGTTTATGAAGATTTTTGAATGCGAGAACCTCGATCAGAGAGTAAAAAAGGCGTAAGGTTCCCAATGGTGTAAAACTAAAATGGGATATACCGGGCTAGGATTCGAGTTACCGGAACAAGGGCCAAACCAACCACCCAAGAATGGAATCGTCGAGAGAAAACACTTGACAGCCTCCTAGAAGCAGCTTTTCTTGCCACCAGACCTTTCTCCATCAATTAGGAATCTGATGCAGTCACTAAACACATTCCTTAAATTGTAGCCATTTGTTAAGTGTTTTTTTTTTGGTCTAATCCGCGTATATATCACAATTGCCCTTGATTTTCTTGATGTATATCTCTTATATGTCAACATATACACGTGTGATTTAGTTTACGTAGATTTTTCAATGCGGAGAACCTCGATCAGAGAGTAAAAAAGGCATAAGGTTCACATTGGTGTAAAATTAAAATGGGATTTACCGGGCTAGGATTCGAGTTACAGGAACAAGGGCCAAACCAACCACCCAAGAATGGAATCGTCGAGCGAAAACACTTGACAACCTCCTAGAATCAGCTTTTTTTGCCACCAGACCTTTCTCCATCAATTAGGAATCTGATGCCATCACTAAACACATTCCTTAAATTGTCGACATTTGTTGAGTGTTTTATTTTTGTGTCTAATCCGCATATATATCACCATTGCCGTTGATTTTCTTGACTGTATATCTCTTCAATGTCAACATATACACGTGTGATTTAGTTTACGAAGATTTTTCAATGCCGAGAACCTCGATCAGAGAGTAAAAAAGGCGTAAGGTTTACAATGGTGTAAAATTAAAATGGGATATACCGGGCTAGGATTCGAGTTACAGGAACAAGGGCCAAACCAACCACCCAAGAATAGAATCGTCGAGCAAAACACTTGACAACCTCCTAGAAGCAGCTTTTCTTGCCACCAGACCTTTCTCCTTCAATTAGGAATCTGATGCCGTCACTAAACACATTCCTTAAATTGTAGCCATTTGTTGAGTGTTTTTTTTTTGGTGTCTAATCCGCATGTATATCAACATTGCCCTTGATTTACTTGACTGTATATCTCTTAAATGTCAACATATACACGTGTGATTTAGCTTACGAAGACTTTTCGATGCCGAGAACCATCGATCAGAGAGTAAAAAAGGCGTAAGGTTCACAATGGTGTAAAATTAAAATGGGATATACCGGGCAATGATTAGAGTTACAGGAACAAGGGCCAAACCAACCCACCAAAAATGGAATCGTCGAGCTAAAACACTTGACAACCTCCTAGAAGCAGCTTTTCTTGCCACCAGACCTTTCTCCATCAATTAGGAATCTGATGTCGTCACTAAACACATTCCTTAAATTGAAGCCATTTGTTGAGTGTTTTTTTTGGTGTCTAATCCGCATATATATCACCATTGCCCTTGATTTTCTTGACTCTATATCTTTTAAATGTCAACATACACACTTTTGATTTAGTTTACGAAGATTTTTCAATGCCGAGAACCTCGATCAGAGAGTAAAAAAGGCGTAAGGTTCATAATCGTGTAAAATTAAAATGGGATATAACAGGCTAGGATTCGAGTTACAGGAAAATGGGCCAAACCAACAACCCAAGAATGGAATTGTCGAGCGAAAACACTTGACAACCTCCTAGAAGCAGCTTTTCTTGCCACCAGACCTTTCTCCATCAATTAGGAATCTGATGCCGTCACTAAACACATTCCTTAAATTGTAGCCATTTGTTGAGTGTTTTTTTTAGTGTCTAATCCGCATATATTTCACCATTGCCCTTGATTTTCTTGACTGTATATCTCTTAAATGCCAACATATAGACGTGTGATTTAGTTTACGAAGATTTTTCAATGCCGAGAATCTCGATCAGAGAGTAAAAAAGGCGTAAGGTTCACAATGGTGTAAAATTAAAATAGGATATACTGGGCTAGGATTCGAGTTACAGGAACTAGGGCCAAACCAACCACGCAAGAATGGAATCATCGAGCGAAAACACTTAACAACCTCCTAGAAGCAGCTTTTCTTGCCACCAGACCTTTTTCCATCAATTAGGAATCTGATTTCGTCACTAAACACATTCCTTAAATTGTAGCCATTTGTTGAGTGTTTTTTTGGTTTCTAATCCGCATATATATCACCATTGCCCTTGATTTTCTTGACTGTATAACTCTTAAATGTCAACATATACACGTGTAATTTAGTTTACGAAGATTTTTCAATGCCGAGAACCTCGATCAGAGAGTAAAAAAGGCGTAAGGTTCACATTGGTGTGAAATTAAAATGGGATATACCGGACTACGATTCGAGTTACAAGAACATGGTCCAAACCAACTACCCAAGAATGGAATCGTCGAGCGAAAACACTTGACAACCTCCTAGAAGCAGATTTTCTTGCCACCAGACCTTTCTCCATCAATTAGGAATCTGATGCCGTCACTAAACACATTCCTTAAATTGTAGCCATTTGTTGAGTGTTTTTTTTTTTTTTGTGTTTAATCCGCATATATATCAACATTGCCTTTGATTTTCATGATTGTATATCTCTTAAATTTCAACATATACACATGTGATTTAGTTTACGAAGATTTTTCAACGCCGAGAACCTCGATCAGAGAGTAAAAAAGGCGTAAGGTTCACAATGGTGTAAAATTAGAATAGGATATACCAGGTTAGGCATCGAGTTACAGGAACATGGGCCAAACCAACAACCCAAGAATGGAATCATCGAGCGAAAACACTTGACAACCTCCTAGAAGCAGCTTTTCTTGCCACCAGACCTTTCTCCATCAATTAGGAATCTGATTCCATCACTAAACACATTCCTTAAAATGTAGCCATTTGTTCAGTGTTTTTGTTGTGTCTAATCCGCATATATGTCACCATTATCCTTGATTTTCTTGAATGTATATCTCTTAAATGTCAACATATACACGTGTGATTTAGTTTAAGAAGATTTTTCAATTCCGAGAACATAGATCAGAGAGTAAAAAAGGCGTAAGTTTCACAATGGTTTAAAATTAAAATGTGATATACCGGGCTAGGATTCGAGCTACAGGAACAAGGGCCAAACCAACCACCCAAAAATGGAATCGTTGAGCTAAAACACTTGACAACCTCCTAGAAGCAGCTTTTCTTGCCACCAGACCTTTCTCCATCAATTAGGAATCTAATGCCGTCACTAAACACATTCCTTAAATTGTAGCGATTTGTTGAGTGTCTTTTTTTGTGTCTAATCCGCATATATATCACCATTGCCCTTGATTTTCTTGACTGTATATCTCCTAAATGTCAACATATACACGTGTGATTTACTTTACGAAGATTTTTCAATGCTGAGAACCTCGATCAGAGAGTAAAAAAGGGCGTAAGGTTCACAATGGTGTAAAATTAAAATGGGATATACCTGGCTAGGATTCGAGTTACAGGAACAAGGCCAAACCAACCATCCAAGAATGGAATCGTCGAGTGAAAACACTTGACAACCTCCTAGAAGCAGCTTTTTTTGCCACAAGACCTTTCTCCATCAATTAGGAATCTGATTCCGTCACTAAACACATTCCTTAAAATGTAGCCATTTGTTCAGTGTTTTTTTTGTGTCTAATCCACGTATATATCACCATTGCCCTTGATTTTCTTGACTGTATATCTCTTAAATGTCAACATATACACGTGTGATTTAGTTTACAAAGATTTTTCAATGCCGAGAACATCGATCAGAGAGTAAAAAAGGCGTAAGGTTCAAAATGGTGTAAAATTAAAATGGGATATACCGGGCTAGGATTCGAGTTACAGGAAGAAGAGCCAAACCAACCACCCATGAAAGTAATCGTCTTGCGAAAACACTTGACAACATCCTAGAAGCAGCTTTTCTTGCCACCAGACCTTTCTTCATCAATTAGGAATCAGATGCCGTCACTAAACACATTCCTTAAATTGTAGGGATTTGTTGAGTGTTTTTTTTTTTTGTGTCTAATCCGCATATATATCACCATTGCCCTAGATTTTCTTGACTGTATATCTCTTAAATGTCAACATATACACGTGTAATTTAGTTTACGAAGATTTTTCAATGCCGAGAACCTCGATCAGAGAGTAAAAAAGGCGTAAGGTTCACATTGGTGTGAAATTAAAATGGGATATACCGGACTACGATTCGAGTTACAGGAACATGGGCCAAACCAACCACCCAAGAATGGAATCGTCGAGCGAAAACACTTGACAACCTCCTAGAACCTGTTTTTCTTGCCACCAGACCTTTCTCCATCAATTAGGGATCTGATGCCGTCACTAAACACATTTCTTAAATTTTAGCCATTTGTTGAGTGTTTTTTTTTTTGGTGTCTAATCCGCATATATATCAACATTGCCCTTAATTTTCATGACTGTATATCTTTTAAATGTCAACATATACACGTGTGATTTAGTTTACGAAGATTTTTCAATGCCGAGAACCTCGATCAGAGAGTAAAAAAGTGCGTAAGGTTCACAATGGTGTAAAATTAAAATGGGATATACCGGGCTAGGATTCGAGTTACAGGAACAAGGCCAAACCAACCACCCAAGAATGGAATCGTCGAGCGTTCTCCATCAATTAGGGATCTGATTCCGTCACTAAACACATTCCTTAAAATGTAGCCATTTGTTCAGTGTTTTTTTTTGTGTCTAATCCGCGTATATATCACCATTGCCCATGATTTTCTTGACTGTATATCTCTTAAATGTCAACATATACACGTGTGATTTAGTTTACGAAGATTTTTCAATGCTGAGAACATCGATCAGAGAGTAAAAAAGGCGTAAGGTTCACAATGGTGTAAAATTAAAATGGGATATACCGGGCTAGTATTCGAGTTACAGGAAGAAGAGCTAAACCAACCACCCGTGAAAGTAATCGTCGAGCGAAAACACTTGACAACCTCCTAGAAGCAGCTTTTCTTGCCACCAGACCTTTCTTCATCAATTAGGAATCTGTTGCCGTCACTAAAAACATTCCTAAAATTGTATTCATTTGTTGAGTGTTTTTTTTGTGTCTAATCCGCATATATATCACAATTTCCCTTGATTTTCTTGATTGTATATCTCTTAAATGTCAACATATACACCTGTGATTTAGGTTACGAAGATTTTTCAATGCCGAGAACCTCGATCAGAGAGTAAAAATGGGCGTAAGGTTCACAACGGTGTAAAATTAAAATGGGATATACCGGGCTAGGATTCGAGTTACATGAACAAGGCCAAACCAACCATCAAAGAATAGAATCGTCGAGCGAAAACACTTGACAACCTCCTAGAAGCAACTTTTCTTGCCACCAGACCTTTCTCCATCAATTAGGAATCTGATTCCGTCACTAAACACATTCCTTAAAATATAGCCACTTGTTCAGTGTTTTTTTTTTGTGTCTAATCCACATATATATCACCATTGCCCTTGATTTTCTTGACTGTATATCTCTTAAATGTCAACATATACACGTGTGAATTAATTTATGAAGATTTTTCAATGCCGAGAACATCGATCAGAGTGTAAAAAATGCGTAAGGTTCACAATGGTGTAAAATTAAATTGGGATATACCAGGCTAGGATTCGAGTTACAAGAAGAAGAGCCAAAGCAACCACCCATGAAAGTAATCATCGAGCGAAAACACTTGACAACCTCCTAGAAGCAGCTTTTCTTGCCACCAGATTTTTCTTCATCAATTAGGAATCTGTTGCCGTCACTAAACACATTCCTAAAATTGTATCCATTTGTTGAGTGTTTTTTTTGTGTCTAATCCGCATATATATCACAATTTCCCTTGATTTTCTTGATTGTATATCTCTTAAATGTCAACATATACACCTGTGATTTAGGTTACGAAGATTTTTCAATGCCGAGAACCTCGATCAGAGAGTAAAAATGGGCGTAAGGTTCACAATGGTGTAAAATTAAAATGGGATATACCGGGCTAGGATTCGAGTTACATGAACAAGGCCAAACCAACCATCAAAGAATGGAATCGTCGAGCGAAAACACTTGATAACCTCCTAGAAGCAACTTTTCTTGCCACCAGACCTTTCTCCGTCAATTAGGAATCTGATTCCGTCACTAAACACATTCCTTAAAGTATAGCCATTTGTTCAGTGTTTTTTTTTTTTTTTGTGTCTAATCCACATATATATCACCATTGCCCTTGATTTTCTTGACTGTATATCTCTTAAATGTCAACATATACACGTGTGAATTAGTTTATGAAGATTTTTCAATGCCGAGAACATCGATCAGAGTGTAAAAAATGCGTAAGGTTCACAATGGTGTAAAATTAAATTGGGATATACCAGGCTAGGATTTGAGTTACAAGAAGAAGAGCCAAACCAACCACCCATGAAAGTAATCATCGAGCGAAAACACATGACAACCTCCTAGAAGCAGCTTTTCTTGCCATCAGATTTTTCTTCATCAATTAGGAATCTGATGCCGTCACTAAACACATTTCTTAAATTGTAGCCATTTGTTGAGTGTTTTTTGTGTCTAATCCGCATATATATCACCATTGCCCCAGATTTTCTTGACTGTGTATCTCTTAAATGTCAACATATACACGTGTGATTTAGTTTACGAAGATTTTTCAATGCCGAGAACCTAGATCAGAGAGTAAAAAAGGCGTAAGGTTCACAATGATGTAAAATTAAAATGGGACATACCGGGCTAGAATTCGAGTTACAGGAAAAAGGGCCAAACCAACCACCCAAAAATGGAATCGTCGAGCTAAAACACTTGACAACCTCCTAGAAGCAGCTTTTCTTGCCACCAGACCTTTCTCCAACAATTAGGCCTCTGATTCCGTCACTAAACACATTCCTTAAATTGTAGCCATTTGTTGAGTGTTTTTTTTGGTGTCTAATCCGAATATATATCACCATTGCCCTTGATTTTCTTGAATCTATATCTCTTAAATGTCAACATATACGCATGTTATTTAGTTTACGAAGATTTTTCAATGCCGAGAACCTCGATCAGAGAGTAAAAAAGGCGAAGGGTTCACAATGGTGTAAAATTAAAATGGGATATACCAGGCTAGGATTCGAGTTACAGGAACATCGGCCAAACCAACCACCCAAGAATGGAATCGTCGAGCGAAAACACTTGACAACCTTCTCGAAGCACCTTTTCTTGCCACCAGACCTTTCTCCATCAATTAGGAATCTGATGCCGTCACTAAACACATTCCTTAAATTGTAGCCATTTGTTGAGTGTTTTTTTTGGTGTCTAATCCGCATATATATCACCATTGCCTTGATTTTCTTGACTCTATATATTTTAAATGTGAACATATACACGTGTGATTTAGTTTACGCTGATTTTTCAATGCCGAGAACCTCGATCAGAGAGTAAAAAAGGCGTAAGGTTCACAATGGTGTAAAATTAAAATGGGATATACCGGGCTAGGATTCGAGTTACAGGAACAAGGGCCAAACCAACCACGCAAGAATGGAATCATCGAGCGAAAACACTTGACAACCTCCTAGAATCAGCTTTTCTTGCCACCAGACCTTTCTCGATCATTTAGGAATTTGATTCCGTCACTAAACAAATTCCTTAAATTGTAGCCATGAGTTGAGTGTTTTTTTGGTTTCTAATCCGCATATATATCACCCTTGCCCTTGATTTTCTTGACTGTATATCTCTTAAATTTCAACATATACACGTGTGATTTAGTTTACGAAGATTTTTCAATGCCGAGAACCTCGATCAGAGAGTAAAAAAGGCGTAAGGTTCACATTGGTGTGAAATTAAAATGGGATATACCGGACTACGATTCGAGTTACAGGAACAAGGGCCAAACCAACCACTCAAGAATGGAATCGTGGAGCGAAAACACTTGACAACCTCCTAGAAGCAGCTTTTCTTGCCACCAGTACTTTCTCCATCAATTAAGAATCTGATGCTGTCACTAAACACATTCCTTAAATTGTAGCCATTTGTTGAGTGTTTTTTTTGGTGTCTAATCCGCATATATATCACCATTGCCCTTGATTTTATAGACTGTATATCTCTTAAATGTCAACATATACACGTGTGATTTAGTTTACGAAGATTTTTCAATGCCGAGAACATCGTTCAGAGTGTAAAAAATGCGTACGTTTCACAATGGTGTAAAATTAAATCGGGATATACCAGGCTAGGATTCGAGTTACAGGAAGAAGAGCCAAACCAACCACCCATGAAAGTAATCATCGAGCGAAAACACTTGACAACCTCCTAGAAGCAGCTTTTCTTGCCACCAGATCTTTCTTCATCAATTAGGAACCTGATGCCGTCACTAAACACATTCCATAAATTGTAGCCATTTGTTGAGTGTTTTTTTTTTTGTGTCTAATCCGCATATATATCACCATTGCCCTTGATTTTCTTGACTGTGTATCTCTTAAATGTCAACATATACACGTGTGATTTAGTTTACGAAGATTTTTCGATGCCGAGAACCTAGATCAGAGAGTAAAAAAGGCGTAAGGTTCACAATGGTGTAAAATTAAAATGGGACATACCGGGCTAGTATTCGAGTTACAGGAAAAAGGGCAAAACCAACCACCCAAAAATGGAATCGTCGAGCTAAAACACTTGACAACCTCCTAGAAGCAGCTTTTCTTGCCACCATACCTTTCTCCATCAATTAGGACTCTGATGCCGTCACTAAACACATTCCTTAAATTGTAGCCATTTGTTGAGTGTTTTTTTTGGTGTCTAATCCGAATATATATCACCATTGCCCTTGATTTTCTTGAATCTATATCTCTTAAATGTCAACATATACATGTGTGATTTAGTTTACGGAGATTTTTCAAGGCCGAGAACCTCGATTAGAGAGTAAAAAAGCCGTAAGGTTCACAATGGTGTAAAATTAAAGTGGGATATACCAGGCTAGGATTCGAGTTACAGGAACAAGGGCCAAACCAACCATGCAAGAATGGAATCATCGAGCAAAAACACTTGACAACCTCCTAGAAGCAGCTTTTCTTGCCACCAGACCTTTCTCCATCAATTAGGAATCTGATTCCGTCACTAAACACATTCCTTAAATTGTAGCCATTTGTTGAGTGTTTTTTTGGTTTCTAATCCGCATATATATCACCATTGCCCTTGATTTTCTTGACTGTATATCTCTTAAATTTCAACATATACACGTGTGATTTAGTTTACGAGGATTTTTCAATGCCGAGAACCTCGATCAGAGAGTAAAAAAGGCGTAAGGTTCACATTGGTGTGAAATTAAAATGGGATATACCGGACTACGATTCGAGTTACAGGAACAAGGGCCAAACCAACCACTCAAGAATGGAATCGTGGAGCGAAAACACTTGACAACCTCCTAGAAGCAGCTTTTCTTGCCACCAGACCTTTCTCCATCAATTAAGAATCTGATGCCATCACTAAACACATTCCTTAAATTGTAGCCATTTGTTGAGTGTTTTTTTTGGTGTCTAATCCGCATATATATCACCATTGCCCTTGATTTTCTTGACTCTATATCTCTTAAATGTCAACATATACACGTGTGATTTAGTTTACGAAGATTTTTCAATATCGAGAACCTCGATCAGAGAGTAAAAAAGGTGTAAGGTTCACAATGGTGTAAAATTAAAATGGGATATACCAGGCTAGGATTCGAGTTACAGGAACATGGGCCAAACCAACAACCCAGGAATGGAATCATCGAGTGAAAACACCTGACAACCTCCTAGAAGCAGCTTTTCTTGCCACCAGACCCTTTTCCATCAATTAAGAATCTGATGCCGTCACTAAACACATTCCTTAAATTGTAGCCATTTGTTGAGTGTTTTTTTTTGGTGTCTAATCCGCATATATATCACCATTGCCCTTGATTTTCTTGACTGTATATCTCTTAAATGTCAACATATACACGTGTGATTTAGTTGACGAAGATTTTTCAATACCGAGAACCTTGATAAGTGAGTAAAAAAAGTGTAAGGTTCACATTGGTGTGAAATTAAAATGGGATATACCGGACTACGATTCGTGTTATAGGAACATGGGCCAAACCAACAACCCAAGAATGGAATCATCGAGCGAAAACACTTGACAACCTCCTAGAAGCAGCATTTCTTGCCACCAGACCTTTCTCCATCAATTAGGATTCTGATGCCGTCACGAAACACATTCCTTAAATTGTACCATTTGTTGAGTGTTTTTTTTTGTGTCTAATCCGCATATATATCACCATTGCCCTTGATTTTCTTGACTGTATATCTCTTAAATGTCAACATATACACATGTGATTTAGTTTACGAAGATTTTTCAATACCGAGAACCTCGATAAGAGAGTAAAAAAGGTGTAAGGTTCACATTGGTGTGAAATTAAAATGGGATATACCGGACTACGATTCGAGTTACAGGAACATGGGCCAAACCAACAACCCAAGAATGGAATCATCGACCGAAAACACTTGACAACCTCCTAGAAGCAGCATTTCTTGCCACCAGACCTTTCTCCATCAATTAGGAATCTGATGCCGTCACTAAACACATTCCTTAAATTGTAGACATTTGTTGAGTGTTTCTTTTTTGTGTCTAATCCGCATATATATCAACATTGCCCTTGATTTTCTTGACTGTATATCTCTTAAATGTCAACATATACACGTGTGATTTAGTTTACGAAGATTTTTCAATGCCGAGAACCTCGATCAGAGAGTAAAAAAGGGCCTAAGGTTCACAATGGTGTAAAATTAAAATGGGATACCGGGCTAGGATTCGAGTTACAGGAACAAGGCCAAACCAAACATCCAAGAATGGAATCGTCGAGCGAAAACACTTGATAACCTCCTAGAAGCAACTTTTCTTGCCACCAGACCTTTCTCCATCAAGTAGGAATCTGATTCCGTCACTAAACACATTCCTTAAAATGTAGCCATTTGTTCAGTGTTTTTTTTTTGTGTCTAATCCACATATATATCACCATTGCCCTTGATTTTCTTGACTGTATATCTCTTAAATGTCAACATATACACGTTTGATTTAGTTTACGAAGATTTTTCAATGCCGAGAACATCGATCAGAGTGTAAAAAATGCGTAAGGTTCACAATGGTGTAAAATTAAATTGGGATATACCAGGCTAGGATTCGAGTTACAGGAAGAAGAGCCAAACCAACCACCCATGAAAGTAATCATCGAGCGAAAACACTTGACAACCTCCTAGAAGCAGCTTTTCTTGACAACCTCTGATGTGTGTAAAATGCAACATATAAATTACATCAAATGAGGCATAAAACTAACCCTTTTTTAGTACTAATATTGGAAAAAAGAGTGTTTTTGTCTTCCTTTTGTATTTTCAGGATTAAATGAGCTCAAAAACGCAAAAGAAGCAAAAAGACAGCTAAATCCAACATAAATACAAGAAAAGGAACATTAGTGGATTGCCCGAACCCTCAACGGCACCTTCCAAAGCAAAATAGAGAAAACAGAAGACTGAACACGCCCCGTGCTCAGCCAGCACGGGGCCGTGCCCAAGAAGCAGCAGAAAAGACAAACCTATAGAAGCTTCTATTGCCCACCACGGGCCGTGCTCAGCGGACACGGGGGCGTGTCGAAAGTACAGCAGGCGCATTTATTGTAATTGCGAATTACAATTAATGAGGAGAGAGAGTGTCAGACGGGCACGGGGCCGTGTCCAGCGGACACGGGGCCGTGTCCAGCCTATAAATAGGAGTGCTTGGATTCATTTCATCTCATCCCTTGGCACACCACCTCTCTCACACTTCATCCACCACCCACCACCATCACAACACCATCATCCACCACCATCATCCATTGTCCATCATAGAGTGTGTGAGTCGTCTCGGGATCCAAGATTGATCGTAAGAGTTCTTGACAATCAAGGCCATGTTTGCCTAAGTCTCTTACATCACTTGGTGAAGACAAAGTGTCTAGTATAATACTTTTTATTTCTAATCTTTTGCACTTTTTATTTGGTTTTGTATTAATGACTTTAATAACTAGTTACTTATGTTGAAGGTGATCTTTCCTTATCGTTTGTCCGTGGTGTCTTGGCATTATTTTACTGTCTATATAAAATAAAGGATTTTCACCATTCATATCTCCACGGTCTATATGGAGGTATGTTGGCTACCTGGTAGGGGGTTAAGGGAACGGTTTGGTAAAGGTCTTGCCATTGTTCAGCGTTTAGAGGTCCTACAATGGACCTGGGTCAAATTTAGTAGGACCTCCTTCAATACTTCACGGTATTGGATGGCGGGGGTCCAAACTCTTTGATCCCCTCATAAGTTAACTACTATTAATACTATAACCCGGCTATTTAGGACTGTATCCCTGCTGACTCAGACTACTTAGTCGAGGGTAACGTCACCGCCAAAAGCGGGGCCTACCACAATACTGCATTAATAACTTAATTCATTATCTTCCAATAATCCATCCCTTTAGGATTGTATCCCTGCTGACTCAAACTACTGGGGTGAGGGTAACGTCACCTTTAAAAGAGGGGCCTACTACAATAACTAAGATAATCTCTTAATTATGTGCAAAAGTGCGGAAATAATCAAAGGTTATACTAGATACGAGTCGGAACCAAGTGATTCATCTTGTCTATCTGTTTTTATTTTATTTTTATTTTCAGCATTTTAGTTAGTTTTTATTTTTCTTAGTTTAAAACATTTTTCTAAACTTTTTATTTTGATTAGACGTTGAGGATAAACCGGTACTAAAAGCTCTTGTGTCCTTGGACGACCTCGGTATCTTACCAACGCTATACTACGCTCACGATGGGTGCACTTGCCCATATGTGTGTTTAGTGTTAGTAAAATATCGTGTTTTATAAATTTAAAACTTGGCTAAAATAAGTGTTAAAAAGGGCTTAAAATATACACCTAAAATATACGACACTTTCACGCACATCAAGTTTTTGGCGCCGCTGCCGGGGACACAAGGATTTTAAGAAAGTTAGGAATCAACGGCCTGATCATCTTTTATTTTTCTTTTTTATTTTTTAGGATTTTCTTAGTTTTTCAGCTTCTGCAGAGCTCAGCACGGGCCGTGCCCGCTGAACACGCCCACGTGCTCAATCATTGGAACTGGCAATCCTGTTTTACATCAGACAGTAAGCTGAACACGGGGCCGTGTCCACTCAACACGCCCCCGTGCCCAAGTTTCAGTTACTGAAAACAGAACCGTTAGATCCCGACGGTTGGTAATTTCTGATATAAACATGAGTGATAGTAATTATTTTTACTTTCGGCACTCTTATGGTACGTGGTGTCAATTATGTGGTGGCGAACATGAAGAAGTAAAATGCTACTTCCTAAATTATAGGCCCCACTACATGGACCCACGATCTTCTCACAACCTTAAGAGGGGCGAAAGTAAAAATAAGCACTATTTCTCCCTCGAATGCGCCCAGCCAGATATTCTAGGGGAAATGTTCCTTAGCGAATTATTTCAACTAGAAGAGCTAATTCTGAAATGGATAGAAGAGCTTGGGAAGGATTTTATTAATCCGCCCCAAGACGATACCCATGAAGAAATGTTGGAACCGCATTCCGACAACCTCGTTGCTCCCGAAAATACCTTCGTACCTAGCAAAGACTTGGACGATAGTCGTCCCTGTGTCGATTGTGCCGTGAAGGACTCTCCATCGACTTCGTTCGGTGCATACATAGACCTGAGCGATTCGGCATATACCTTCTTTAACAAGAGCCCGGAAAAGGGTTGGACTTGTCCACCTAGAATGAAAATAGGAATTACCCTCACCGACAACCTCTTGCGTTCTCGCCTTAGTCTAGGACAATTAAGGTATATTAGGCACTTTGGGGTTGTTCCAACCAGTCAGGAACCACCCGATACAAACAAGTTCCTTAAAAAACTAGACAACTTCATAAAATAGCCCGTAGACACGGGGCCGTGCCCAGCCAACACGCCCCCGTGTCCATCGAAAGATTCCTTTCTGATCAGTACGTCAGAATACGGACAAACTGTGTCAGAACTCCACCTGCACACGGGGCCGTATCCACTGAACACGGGGCCGTGTCCAGGTTGCTGTCATTTTCTATAAATGCAGCCAAGAATTCTGCACATTTGGACCAACTTGGGGCAGAGATTTGCAGGAATCTTCTCTCAAACTATCCTAGGTAAGTCTAAAAGAAGGTTCCAACAACCCATCTTGTCCTTTCCTCTTTTAGTAATTTCCTTCTTCTTCATCTTTCTCCAAGAACTACCATTGAAGGTTTGGAATTCCTCCAACTCTATGGTAGGGATAAATGAGTTTTGTTCAAAGAATCTTGGTAAAAACATGTTATGAAACATGGTTTTAAGTTATTAGTAGCCAAAAAGGGCCTACAACATTCAGAAAATAACTTAAAAATACAAGTTTCCTTGTTCCAAAACTCTGCAGAAAGATGGACACGGGGCCGTGCTCAGTGAGCACGGGGCCGTGTCCGGTTACTGTTTCATTAAATAAGCTATTTTTAGTTTATTTTCCGTAGGATGTCGAGTGAAAACAGCGATACATCTTCTGTGCATTCGTCAAACAACCGAAGAGGAAGAAGACCCTCCATTGAAACTACACTTGTTCACTATGTGATAGCATTAAGGGAGGCTCTTGATGAAATGACTTCAGTAGAGGAGGTCCTTATTGACCGTATTAACGATCTTACGATGGGACTTGAAAGCAGCTTCCAAGAAATTAACCTCTTGCACCAGAGGTTAAATATTCTTGTAGCACCTCCAATGGAACCAGTCCTTCCTCAGCAGGACTGGAACCTAGCTCTCGGAATCAACAACCCTACCGGGTGGGAAGACTTTCCGGCGGAACCTCCCATGGAACACCAACAAGAGATCCCGGTGGAAGTTGAAACTCCTCAAACTAATGCCAACGAGCCTTCTTTTCTCCTTCCAAGGGAGATAGAAGAATGGCTCGCCGACATTTGAGGAGAACCGCACTCGGAAGAAGGAGTTCACTAAGGCCTTGTTTAACCAAGATTGAGTGTTTCTTGGAAATTTTGCTAAATTAAAATAAAGTAAAGGCTAGGGCTCCATGGTTTGTTATTTCTTTTATCTAGTTTAATTTAGGATTATGTAAGTTCTCTCTATGATGAAATGAAATGATGGTTTTAATGTTTGGATGGTTTGTAATGAATAAAACACACTCATGGTGGTAAAGGATGAAAAGGGGAACGAGAAAAATGATCCCATGCACAAGAACGAGGCAACACGACAATTTTCTCCCTTTCAGAAGGTTCAACACGGGCCGTGCCCAACCAACACGGCCCCGTGTCGAACCACCTGCAGAAAACGCCCAGTACAGGTAACTGGACACGGGCCGTGTTCACCCAACACGCCCCCGTGTCCAGACTTCTGTTTCTCTTATTTCAATTTTGTTACTGGCACTTGAACACGGGGCCGTGCCCGGATAACACGGGGCCGTGTTCAGTGCCCAGTAACACAAATTTTTGCTTTTTAAACACTATTTTACACATCTAATCAACCTAAAAATTTATTTTTGGGACACATTGAGGACAATGTGTAATTTAAGTGTGGGGGGGGGGATGCTAAAACCTTGAATTTTGCAAGTCCTAAATACAAGCCTTACACAAAACTCTATTGGAACCGCTAATCACCCCAAATTTTTTCAAAAAATTCATTTTTTTTTTACTTGTCTAGGTTTAACTCGGGAAATTCAAGCTCTCAAAAAGGTTATATTTTTACAAATTTACAACCGACAGCGTAGTGATAAAAAGAACCAACATAAGAAAATTATGAAAAGGCATGACAAACTTGTTTAAAATTTGATTATATATACTTGATCACAAAAAAAAAACCCATTCCCACAAAAGTGAGTTTTGAGCCTTTATTGAGCACACAATTCCATATCATTTGACTAAATGCTCATTTTTCGTTTCTTGTGTGAATAGCCGCTTGGTTCTTACGACTCTAGAACTTGCCATAACAATACATTCCCGGTCCTTATCAACTTAAACCCGAGTAAGTAAATGATGGAGGTATTAGGACTAACATTTTTTTTTACACCATTATTTTTCTTTTTCTTTTACCACCTACCCAAAAATCCCCCTAGTTAGCCCTTTTGAGCCTAAACCTTTTCGTTTCATCACCCAAAACAAAAACCCTTTCACCCACCAAAACCTTTTTCATTTTTAACCCTTTATTTTAGTAACAAGTGCGGTTCTTCGTAAAAAAAAAAAAAAAAAATGAAGCAAACAAAGTAATCAAAAATAACTTTGTTTGAATAAAAGCTTCATCAAAAAATAAAAAGTTGCAAAAATACGAAAACCGACACTTGTTACGCTTTTTAGCCCTTTTTCTACTAACCACTAACCCAACCACCTACCTTTAACCCTAGCCAACCCTTAACCCACAAAGTCCTCTTGATATCTACAAAGGTATAAAAGTTAAAAAGGAGGAGGATTGATTTTTTGGCAAGCCTATGGTAGGAATAAGTTCCGTGCCGCTCTCGAGTGATTCACTAAAAATACACCTTCGGCCGAGTGTGAGTGATTTCCCCGCGAGGTATGTGAACTTGTATATAAATAGAATTTTAAAAAGGCATGTTATGCCCAAATAAGTAATTTCTTTTATGAACAGTTCTAAATAAATCATTACGAATAGGAGTGTAAATAAATAAAAATAAAACCCCAAAAAAGATCTTGGAAATCCCGACACTCTATGACAAGCCCAAAACCTTCTCTTCTACCTATTCCATTTGGGAGTGTAAGCCAAATATTAAAGAGTTTTGCTTGAGGACAAGCAAAAGTTCAAGTGTGGGGGTATTTGATGTGTGTAAAATGCAACATATAAATTACATCAAATGAGGCATAAAACTAACCCTTTTTTAGTACTAATATTGGAAAAAGAGTGTTTTTGTCTTCCTTTTGTATTTTCAGGATTAAATGAGCTCAAAAACGCAAAAGAAGCAAAAAGACAGCTAAATCCAACATAAATACAAGAAAAGGAACATTAGTGGATTGCCCGAACCCTCAACGGCACCTTCCAAAGCAAAATAGAGAAAACAGAAGACTGAACACGCCCCGTGCTCAGCCAGCACGGGGCCGTGCCCAAGAAGCAGCAGAAAAGACAAACCTATAGAAGCTTCTATTGCCCACCACGGGCCGTGCTCAGCGGACACGGGGGCGTGTCGAAAGTACAGCAGGCGCATTTATTGTAATTGCGAATTACAATTAATGAGGAGAAAGAGTGTCAGACGGGCACGGGGCCGTGTCCAGCGGACACGGGGCCGTGTCCAGCTCTCTGTTCAGCCTATAAATAGGAGTGCTTGGATTCATTTCATCTCATCCCTTGGCACACCACCTCTCTCACACTTCATCCACCACCCACCACCATCACAACACCATCATCCACCACCATCATCCATTGTCCATCATAGAGTGTGTGAGTCGTCTCGGGATCCAAGATTGATCGTAAGAGTTCTTGACAATCAAGGCCATGTTTGCCTAAGTCTCTTACATCACTTGGTGAAGACAAAGTGTCTAGTATAATACTTTTTATTTCTAATCTTTTGCACTTTTTATTTGGTTTTGTATTAATGACTTTAATAACTAGTTACTTATGTTGAAGGTGATCTTTCCTTATCGTTTGTCCGTGGTGTCTTGGCATTATTTTACTGTCTATATAAAATAAAGGATTTTCACCATTCATATCTCCACGGTCTATATGGAGGTATGTTGGCTACCTGGTAGGGGGTTAAGGGAATGGTTTGGTAAAGGTCTTGCCATTGTTCAGCGTTTAGAGGTCCTGCAATGGACCTGGGTCAAATTTAGTAGGACCTCCTTCAATACTTCACGGTATTGGATGGCGGGGGTCCAAACTCTTTGATCCCCTCATAAGTTAACTACTATTAATACTATAACCCGGCTATTTAGGACTGTATCCCTGCTGACTCAGACTACTTAGTCGAGGGTAACGTCACCGCCAAAAGCGGGGCCTACCACAATACTGCATTAATAACTTAATTCATTATCTTCCAATAATCCATCCCTTTAGGATTGTATCCCTGCTGACTCAAACTACTGGGGTGAGGGTAACGTCACCTTCAAAAGAGGGGCCTACTACAATAACTAAGATAATCTCTTAATTATGTGCAAAAGTGCGGAAATAATCAAAGGTTATACTAGATACGAGTCGGAACCAAGTGATTCATCTTGTCTATCTGTTTTTATTTTATTTTTATTTTCAGCATTTTAGTTAGTTTTTATTTTTCTTAGTTTAAAACATTTTTCTAAACTTTTTATTTTGATTAGACGTTGAGGATAAACCGGTACTAAAAGCTCTTGTGTCCTTGGACGACCTCGGTATCTTACCAACGCTATACTACGCTCACGATGGGTGCACTTGCCCATATGTGTGTTTAGTGTTAGTAAAATATCGTGTTTTATAAATTTAAAACTTGGCTAAAATAAGTGTTAAAAAGGGCTTAAAATATACACCTAAAATATACGACACTTTCACGCACATCAAGTTTTTGGCGCCGCTGCCGGGGACACAAGGATTTTAAGAAAGTTAGGAATCAACGGCCTGATCATCTTTTATTTTTCTTTTTTATTTTTTAGGATTTTCTTAGTTTTTCAGCTTCTGCAGAGCTCAGCACGGGCCGTGCCCGCTGAACACGCCCACGTGCTCAATCATTGGAACTGGCAATCCTGTTTTACATCAGACAGTAAGCTGAACACGGGGCCGTGTCCACTCAACACGCCCCCGTGCCCAAGTTTCAGTTACTGAAAACAGAACCGTTAGATCCCGACGGTTGGTAATTTCTGACATAAACATGAGTGATAGTAATTATTTTTACTTTCGGCACTCTTATGGTACGTGGTGTCAATTATGTGGTGGCGAACATGAAGAAGTAAAATGCTACTTCCTAAATTATAGGCCCCACTACATGGACCCACGATCTTCTCACAACCTTAAGAGGGGCGAAAGTAAAAATAAGCACTATTTCTCCCTCGAATGCGCCCAGCCAGATATTCTAGGGGAAATGTTCCTTAGCGAATTATTTCAACTAGAAGAGCTAATTCTGAAATGGATAGAAGAGCTTGGGAAGGATTTTATTAATCCGCCCCAAGACGATACCCATGAAGAAATGTTGGAACCGCATTCCGACAACCTCGTTGCTCCCGAAAATACCTTCGTACCTAGCAAAGACTTGGACGATAGTCGTCCCTGTGTCGATTGTGCCGTGAAGGACTCTCCATCGACTTCGTTCGGTGCATACATAGACCTGAGCGATTCGGCATATACCTTCTTTAACAAGAGCCCGGAAAAGGGTTGGACTTGTCCACCTAGAATGAAAATAGGAATTACCCTCACCGACAACCTCTTGCGTTCTCGCCTTAGTCTAGGACAATTAAGGTATATTAGGCACTTTGGGGTTGTTCCAACCAGTCAGGAACCACCCGATACAAACAAGTTCCTTAAAAAACTAGACAACTTCATAAAACAGTCCGTAGACACGGGGCCGTGCCCAGCCAACACGCCCCCGTGTCCATCGAAAGATTCCTTTCTGATCAGTACGTCAGAATACGGACAAACTGTGTCAGAACTCCACCTGCACACGGGGCCGTATCCACTGAACACGGGGCCGTGTCCAGGTTGCTGTCATTTTCTATAAATGCAGCCAAGAATTCTGCACATTTGGACCAACTTGGGGCAGAGATTTGCAGGAATCTTCTCTCAAACTATCCTAGGTAAGTCTAAAAGAAGGTTCCAACAACCCATCTTGTCCTTTCCTCTTTTAGTAATTTCCTTCTTCTTCATCTTTCTCCAAGAACTACCATTGAAGGTTTGGACTTCCTCCAACTCTATGGTAGGGATAAATGAGTTTTGTTCAAAGAATCTTGGTAAAAACATGTTATGAAACATGATTTTAAGTTATTAGTAGCCAAAAAGGGCCTACAACATTCAGAAAATAACTTAAAAATACAAGTTTCCTTGTTCCAAAACTCTGCAGAAAGATGGACACGGGGCCGTGCTCAGTGAGCACGGGGCCGTGTCCGGTTACTGTTTCATTAAATAAGCTATTTTTAGTTTATTTTCCGTAGGATGTCGAGTGAAAACAGCGATACATCTTCTGTGCATTCGTCAAACAACCGAAGAGGAAGAAGACCCTCCATTGAAGCTACACTTGTTCACTATGTGATAGCATTAAGGGAGGCTCTTGATGAAATGACTTCAGTAGAGGAGGTCCTTATTGACCGTATTAACGATCTTACGATGGGACTTGAAAGCAGCTTCCAAGAAATTAACCTCTTGCACCAGAGGTTAAATATTCTTGTAGCACCTCCAATGGAACCAGTCCTTCCTCAGCAGGATTGGAACCTAGCTCTCGGAATCAACAACCCTACCGGGTGGGAAGACTTTCCGGCGGAACCTCCCATGGAACACCAACAAGAGATCCCGGTGGAAGTTGAAACTCCTCAAACTAATGCCAACGAGCCTTCTTTTCTCCTTCCAAGGGAGATAGAAGAATGGCTCGCCGACATTTGAGGAGAACCGCACTCGGAAGAAGGAGTTCACTAAGGCCTTGTTTAACCAAGATTGAGTGTTTCTTGGAAATTTTGCTAAATTAAAATAAAGTAAAGGCTAGGGCTCCATGGTTTGTTATTTCTTTTATCTAGTTTAATTTAGGATTATGTAAGTTCTCTCTATGATGAAATGAAATGATGGTTTTAATGTTTGGATGGTTTGTAATGAATAAAACACACTCATGGTGGTAAAGGATGAAAAGGGGGACGAGAAAAATGATCCCATGCACAAGAACGAGGCAACACGACAATTTTCTCCCTTTCAGAAGGTTCAACACGGGCTGTGCCCAACCAACACGGCCCCGTGTCGAACCACCTGCAGAAAACGCCCAGTACAGGTAACTGGACACGGGCCGTGTTCACCCAACACGCCCCCGTGTCCAGACTTCTGTTTCTCTTATTTCAATTTTGTTACTGGCACTTGAACACGGGGCCGTGCCCGGATAACACGGGGCCGTGTTCAGTGCCCAGTAACACAAATTTTTGCTTTTTAAACACTATTTTACACATCTAATCAACCTAAAAATTTATTTTTGGGACACATTGAGGACAATGTGTAATTTAAGTGTGGGGGGGGATGCTAAAACCTTGAATTTTGCAAGTCCTAAATACAAGCCTTACACAAAACTCTATTGGAACCGCTAATCACCCCAAATTTTTTCAAAAAATTCATTTTTTTTTACTTGTCTAGGTTTAACTCGGGAAATTCAAGCTCTCAAAAAGGTTATATTTTTACAAATTTACAACCGACAGCGTAGTGATAAAAAGAACCAACATAAGAAAATTATGAAAAGGCATGACAAACTTGTTTAAAATTTGATTATATATACTTGATCACAAAAAAAAAACCCATTCCCACAAAAGTGAGTTTTGAGCCTTTATTGAGCACACAATTCCATATCATTTGACTAAATGCTCATTTTTCGTTTCTTGTGTGAATAGCCGCTTGGTTCTTACGACTCTAGAACTTGCCATAACAATACATTCCCGGTCCTTATCAACTTAAACCCGAGTAAGTAAATGATGGAGGCATTAGGACTAACATTTTTTTTTACACCATTATTTTTCTTTTTCTTTTACCACCTACCCAAAAATCCCCCTAGTTAGCCCCTTTGAGCCAAAACCTTTTCGTTTCATCACCCAAAACAAAAACCCTTTCACCCACCAAAACCTTTTTCATTTTTAACCCTTTATTTTAGTAACAAGTGCGGTTCTTCGTAAAAAAAAAAAAAAATGAAGCAAACAAAGTAATCAAAAATAACTTTGTTTGAATAAAAGCTTCATCAAAAAATAAAAAGTTGCAAAAATACGAAAACCGACACTTGTTACACTTTTTAGCCTTTTTTCTACTAACCACTAACCCAACCACCTACCTTTAACCCTAGCCAACCCTTAACCCACAAAGTCCTCTTGATATCTACAAAGGTATAAAAGTTAAAAAGGAGGAGGATTGATTTTTTGGCAAGCCTATGGTAGGAATAAGTTCCGTGCCGCTCTCGAGTGATTCACTAAAAATACACCTTCGGCCGAGTGTGAGTGATTTCCCCGCGAGGTATGTGAACTTGTATATAAATAGAATTTTAAAAAGGCATGTTATGCCCAAATAAGTAATTTCTTTTATGAACAGTTCTAAATAAATCATTACGAATAGGAGTGTAAATAAATAAAAATAAAACCCCAAAAAGATCTTGGAAATCCCGACCCTCTATGACAAGCCCAAAACCTTCTCTTCTACCTATTCCATTTGGGAGTGTAAGCCAAATATTAAAGAGTTTTGCTTGAGGACAAGCAAAAGTTCAAGTGTGGGGGTATTTGATGTGTGTAAAATGCAACATATAAATTACATCAAATGAGGCATAAAACTAACCCTTTTTTAGTACTAATATTGGAAAAAGAGTGTTTTTGTCTTCCTTTTGTATTTTCAGGATTAAATGAGCTAAAAAACGCAAAAGAAGCAAAAAGACAGCTAAATCCAACATAAATACAAGAAAAGGAACATTAGTGGATTGCTCGAACCCTCAACGGCACCTTCCAAAGCAAAATAGAGAAAACAGAAGACTGAACACGCCCCGTGCTCAGCCAGCACGGGGCCGTGCCCAAGAAGCAGCAGAAAAGACAAACCTATAGAAGCTTCTATTGCCCACCACGGGCCGTGCTCAGCGGACACGGGGGCGTGTCGAAAGTACAGCAGGCGCATTTATTGTAATTGCGAATTACAATTAATGAGGAGAGAGAGAGTCAGACGGGCACGGGGCCGTGTCCAGCGGACACGGGGCCGTGTCCAGCTCTCTGTTCAGCCTATAAATAGGAGTGCTTGGATTCATTTCATCTCATCCCTTGGCACACCACCTCTCTCACACTTCATCCACCACCCACCACCATCACAACACCATCATCCACCACCATCATCCATTGTCCATCATAGAGTGTGTGAGTCGTCTCGGGATCCAAGATTGATCGTAAGAGTTCTTGACAATCAAGGCCATGTTTGCCTAAGTCTCTTACATCACTTGGTGAAGACAAAGTGTCTAGTATAATACTTTTTATTTCTAATCTTTTGCACTTTTTATTTGGTTTTGTATTAATGACTTTAATAACTAGTTACTTATGTTGAAGGTGATCTTTCCTTATCGTTTGTCCGTGGTGTCTTGGCATTATTTTACTGTCTATATAAAATAAAGGATTTTCACCATTCATATCTCCACGGTCTATATGGAGGTATGTTGGCTACCTGGTAGGGGGTTAAGGGAATGGTTTGGTAAAGGTCTTGCCATTGTTCAGCGTTTAGAGGTCCTGCAATGGACCTGGGTCAAATTTAGTAGGACCTCCTTCAATACTTCACGGTATTGGATGGCGGGGGTCCAAACTCTTTGATCCCCTCATAAGTTAACTACTATTAATACTATAACCCGGCTATTTAGGACTGTATCCCTGCTGACTCAGACTACTTAGTCGAGGGTAACGTCACCGCCAAAAGCGGGGCCTACCACAATACTGCATTAATAACTTAATTCATTATCTTCCAATAATCCATCCCTTTAGGATTGTATCCCTGCTGACTCAAACTACTGGGGTGAGGGTAACGTCACCTTCAAAAGAGGGGCCTACTACAATAACTAAGATAATCTCTTAATTATGTGCAAAAGTGCGGAAATAATCAAAGGTTATACTAGATACGAGTCGGAACCAAGTGATTCATCTTGTCTATCTGTTTTTATTTTATTTTTATTTTCAGCATTTTAGTTAGTTTTTATTTTTCTTAGTTTAAAACATTTTTCTAAACTTTTTATTTTGATTAGACGTTGAGGATAAACCGGTACTAAAAGCTCTTGTGTCCTTGGACGACCTCGGTATCTTACCAACGCTATACTACGCTCACGATGGGTGCACTTGCCCATATGTGTGTTTAGTGTTAGTAAAATATCGTGTTTTATAAATTTAAAACTTGGCTAAAATAAGTGTTAAAAAGGGCTTAAAACATACACCTAAAATATACGACACTTTCACGCACATCAACCTCCTAGAAGCAGCTTAAATTGTAGCCATTTGTTGAGTGTTTTTTTTTTGTGTCTAATCCGCATATATATCACCATTGCCCTAGATTTTCTTGACTGTCTATCTCTTAAATGTCATCATATACACGTGTGATTTAGTTTACGAAGATTTTTCAATGCCGAGAACCTAGACCAGAGAGTAAAAAGGTGTAAGGTTCACAATGGTGTAAAATTAAAATTGGACATAATGGGCTAGGATTCGAGTTATAGGAAAATGGCCAAACCAACCACCCAAAAAATGGAATCGTCAAGCTAAAACACTTGACAACCTCCTAGAAGCAGCTTTTCTTGCCACCAGACCTTTCTCCATCAATTAGGACTCTGATACCGTCACTAAACACATTCCTTAAATTGTAGCCATTTGTTGAGTGTTTTTTTTGGTGTCTAATCCGCATATATATCACCATTGCCCTTGATTTTCTTGAATCTATATCTCTTAAATGTCAACATATACACATGTGATTCAGTTTACGAAGATTTTTTAATGCGGAGAACCTCGATCAGAAAGAAAAAAAGGTGTAAGGTTCACAATGGTGTAAAATTAAAATGGGATATACCAGGCTAGGATTCGAGTTACAGGAACATCGGCCAAACCAACCACCCAAGAATGGAATCGTCGAGCGAAAACACTTGACAACCTCCTAGAAGCACCTTTTTTTTGCCACCAGACCTTTCTCCATCAATTAGGAATCTGATGCCGTCACTAAACACGTTCCTTCAATTGTAGCCATTTGTTGAGTGTTTTTTTTGGTGTCTAATCCGCATATATATCACCATTGCCTTGATTTTCTTGACTCTATATCTCTTAAATGTCAACATATACACGTGTGATTTAGTTTACGAAGATTTTTCAATGCCGAGAACCTCGATCAGAGAGTAAAAAAGGCGTAAGGTTCACAATGGTGTAAAATTAAAATGGGATATACCGTGCTAGGATTCGAGTTACTGGAACAAGGGCCAAACCAACCACGCAAGAATTGAATCATCGAGCGAAAACACTTGACAACCTCCTAGAAGCACCTTTTTTTTGCCACCAGACCTTTCTCCATCAATTAGGAATCTGATGCCGTCACTAAACACGTTCCTTCAATTGTAGCCATTTGTTGAGTGTTTTTTTTGGTGTCTAATACGCATATATATCACCATTGCCTTGATTTTCTTGACTCTATATCTCTTAAATGTCAACATATACACGTGTGATTTAGTTTATGAAGATTTTTCAATGCCGAGAACCTCGATCAGAGAGTAAAAAAGGCGTAAGGTTCACAATGGTGTAAAATTAAAATGGGATATACCGTGCTAGGATTCGAGTTACTGGAACAAGGGCCAAACCAACCACGCAAGAATTGAATCATCGAGCGAAAACACTTGACAACCTCCTAGAAGCAGCTTTTCTTGCCACCAGACCTTTCTCCATCAATTAGGAATCTAATTCCGTTACTAAACACATTCCTTAAATTGTAGCCATTTGTTGAGTGTTTTTTTTGGTTTCTAATCCGCATATATATCACCATTGCCCTTGATTTTCTTGACTGTATATCTCTTAAATGTCAACATATACACGTGTGATTTAGTTTTCGAAGATTTTTCAATGCCGAAAACCTCGATCAGAGAGTAAAAAAGGCGTAAGGTTCACAATGGTGTAAAATTAGAATGGGATATACCGGGCTACGATTCGAGTTACAGGAACAAGGGCCAAACCAACCACCCAAGAATGGAATCGTCGAGCGAAAACACTTGACAACCTCCTAGAAACAGCTTTTCTTGCCACCAGACCTTTCTCCATCAATTAGGAATCTGATGTCGTCACTAAACACATTCCTTAAATTGTAGCCATTTGTTAAGTGTTTTTTTTTTGTGTCTAATCCACATATATATCAACATTGCCCTTGATTTTCTTGACTGTACATCTCTTAAATGTCAACATATACACGTGTGATTTAGTTTACGAAGATTTTTCAATGCCGAGAACCTCGAGCAGAGAGTAAAAAAGGCGTAAGGTTCACAATGGTGTAAAATTAAAATGGGATATACCGGGCCAGGATTCGAGTCAAAGGAACAAGGGCCAAACCAACCACCCAAGAATGGAATCGTCGAGCGAAAACACTTGACAACCTCCTAGAAGCAGCTTTTCTTGCCACCAGACATTTCTCCATAAATTAGGAATCTGATGCCGTCACTAAACACATTCTTAAATTGTCGCCGTTTGTTGAGTGTTTTTTTTTGTTACTAATCCGCATATATAACACCATTGCCCTTGATTTTCTTGACTGTATATCTCTTAAATGTCAACATATACACGTGTGATTTAGTTTTCGAAGATTTTTCAATGCCGAGAACCTCGATTAGAGAGTAAAAAAGGCGTAAGGTTCACAATGGTGTAAAATTAGAATGGGATATACCGGGCTACGATTCGAGTTATAGGAACAAGGGCCAAACCAACCACCCAAGAATGGAATCGTCGAGCGAAAACACTTGACAACCTCCTAGAAACAGCTTTTCTTGCCACCAGACCTTTCTCCATCAATTAGGAATCTGATGTCGTCACTAAACACATTCCTTAACTTGTAGCCATTTGTTAAGTGTTTTTTTTGGTGTCTAATCCACATATATATCACCATTGCCCTTGATTTTCTTGACTGTATATCTCTTAAATGTCAACATATACACGCGTGATTTATCTTACGAAGGTTTTTCAATGACGAGAACCTCGATCAGAGAGTAAAAAAGGCGTAAGGTTCACAATGGTGTAAAATTAAAATGGGATCTACCGGGCTAGGATTCGAGTTACAGGAACAAGGGCCAAACCAACCATCCAAGAATGGAATCATCGAGCGAAAACAATTGACAACCTCCTTGAAGCAGCTTTTCTTGCCACCAGACCTTTCTCCATCAATTAGGAATCTAATGCCATCACTAAACACATTCCTTAAATTGTAGCCATTTCTTGAGTGTTTTTTTTTTTGGTGTCTAATCCGGATATATATCACGATTGCCCTTGATTTTCTTGACTGTATATATCTCTTAAATGTCAACATATACACGTGTGATTTAGTTTACGAAGATTTTTCAATGTCGAGGTTAACCTCGATCAGAGAGTAAAAAAGGCGTAAGGTTCACAACGGTGTAAATTTAAAATGGGATATACCGGGCTAGGATTCGAGTTACAGGAACAAGGGCCAAACCAACCACCCAAGAATGGAATCGTCGAGCGAAAACACTTGAAAACCTCCTAGAAGCAGCTTTTTTTACCACCAGACATTTCTCCATCAATTAGGAATCTGATACCGTCACTAAACACAATCCTTAAATTGTCGCCATTTGTTGAGTGTTTTTTTTTGTTACTAATCCGCATATATAACACCATTGCCCTTGATTTTCTTGACTGTATATCTCTTAAATGTCAACATATACACGTGTGATTTAGTTTACGAAGATTTTTCAATGCCGAGAACCTCGACCAGAGAGTAAAAAAGGCGTAAGGTTGACAATGGTGTAAAATTAGAATGGGATATACGTGGCTACGATTCGAGTTAGAGGAACAATGGCCAAACCAACCACCGAAGAATGGAATCGTCGAGCGAAAACACTTGACAACCACCTAGAAGCAGCTTTTCTTGCCACCAGACCTTTCTCCATCAATTAGGAATCTGATGCTGTCAGTAAACACATTCCTTAAATTGTAGCCATTTGTTGAGTGTTTTTTTGGTGTCTAATCCACATATATATCACCATTGCCCTCGATTTTCTTGACTGTATATCTCTTAAATGTCAACATATACACGCGTGATTTAGTTTACGAAGGTTTTTCAATGACGATAACCTCGATCAGAGGGAAAAAAAGGCATAAGGTTCACAATGGTGTAAAATTAAAATGCGATATACCGGGCTAGTATTCGAGTTACAGGAACAAGGGCCAAACAACCACCCAAGAATTGAATCATCGAGCGAAAACACTTGACAACCTCCTAGAAGCAGCTTTTCTTGCCACCAGACCTTTCTCCATCAATTAGGAATCTGATGCCGTCATTAAGCACATTCCTTAAATTGTAGCCATTTGTTAAGTGTTTTTTTTGGTGTCTAATCCACATATATATCACCATTGCCCTTGATTTTCTTGACTGTATATCTCTTAAATGTCAACATATACACGCGTGATTTAGCTTACGAAGGTTTTTCAATGACGAGAACCTCGATCAGAGAGTAAAAAAGGCGTAAGGTGCACGATGGTGTAAAATTAAAATGGGATATACCGGGCTAGGATTCGAGTTACAGGAACAAGGGCCAAACCAACCACCCAAGAATGGAATCATCGAGCGAAAACAATTGACAACCTCCTTGAAGCAGCTTTTCTTGCCACCAGACCTTTCTCCATCAATTAGGAATCTAATGTCATCACTAAACACATTCCTTAAATTGTAGCCATTTGTTGAGTGTTTTTTTTTTGTGTCTAATCCGCATATATATCACGATTGCCCTTGATTTTCTTGACTGTATATATCTCTTAAATGTCAACATATACACGTGTGATTTAGTTTACGAAGATTTTTCAATGTCGAGAACCTCGATCAGAGAGTAAAAAAGGCGTAAGGTTCACAACGGTGTAAATTTAAAATGGGATATACCGGGCTAGGATTCGAGTTACAGGAACAAGGGCCAAACCAACCACCCAAGAATGGAATCGTCGAGCGAAAACACTTGACAACCTCCTAGAAGCAGCTTTTCTTACCACTAGACATTTCTCCATCAATTAGGAATCTGATACCGTCACTAAACACAATCCTTAAATTGTCGCCATTTGTTGAGTGTTTTTTTTTTGTTACTAATCCGCATATATAACACCATTGCCCTTGATTTTCTTGACTGTATATCTCTTAAATGTCAACATATACACGTGTGATTTAGTTTACGAAGATTTTTCAATGCCGAGAACCTCGACCAGAGAGTAAAAAAGGCGTAAGGTTGACAATGGTGTAAAATTAGAATGGGATATACGTGGCTACGATTCGAGTTAGAGGAACAAGGGCCAAACCAACCACCGAAGAATGGAATCGTCGAGCGAAAACACTTGACAACCTCCTAGAAGCAGCTTTTCTTGCCACCAGACCTTTCTCCATCAATTAGGAATCTGATGCTGTCAGTAAACACATTCCTTAAATTGTAGCCATTTGTTGAGTGTTTTTTTGGTGTCTAATCCACATATATATCACCATTGCCCTCGATTTTCTTGACTGTATATCTCTTAAATGTCAACATATACACGCGTGATATAGTTTACGAAGGTTTTTCAATGACGAGAACCTCGATCAGAGGGAAAAAAAGGCGTAAGGTTCACAATGGTGTAAAATAAAAATGCGATATACCGGGCTAGTATTCGAGTTACAGGAACAAGGGCCAAACCAACCACCCAAGAATTGAATCATCGAGCGAAAACACTTGACAACCTCCTAGAAGCAGCTTTTCTTGCCACCAGACATTTCTCCATCAATTAGGAATCTGATGCCGTCATTAAGCACATTCTTTAAATTGTAGCCATTTGTTGAGTGTTTTTTTTGGTGTCTATCCGTATATATATCACCATTGCCCTTGTTATTCTTGACTGTATATCTCTTAAATGTCAACATATACACGTGTGATTTATTTTACGATGAGTTTTCAATGCCGAGAACCTCGATCAGAGAGTAAACACTACAACAAAAATGGCTTTTAGGACCTTTTCTGTGGGTCGCTTGTAAAAGAGGGTCCTAAAAAACTATTTAATAGGACTAATGAACTTTTGGGGTCCTTTTATAATATACCCTACTAAACCGATGTCCTAAAAAGCTATTTAATAGGATGGATGCTTTTTTGGGGTCTTATTATCATATAATTTAATAGGACGCTTAAAATGTAGATCCTAATAAAGTACTTTATAAGACATTTAATTGTTAGTGTCCCATTATGTGGTACTGTATTGGGACACTTGATCATCTGGGTCCTATTATAACATAACTTAATAGGACACGTTGTAGTTAACTCATAGATGTTCAGTGTTATAGGATCCCTTCTAGCCGAAGTCATATTAGAACTTAACTTAATAGGACACTTAACACTTGGGTCTTATAACTTTAAACTTTATAGGACGCTTAATCATTGTGGTGTTATTATAATACACCGTAATAGGACACTTGTGTTTTATAAATTTAACCTTTATACGACGCTTAATCATTGTGGTGTTATAAATGTAACCTTTAACGGATATCCAGAAATTCTACCCGTTTTGAAACCCGAAACTTAATTTTTTAATCTCGAAAATTTTCACGAATTTATTTAACCGATTGAGAGATTCTTTGCTTTTTAATCTAATCTATACTATATAATAAAAGAAACCAATGAGTGGACACATGTCATTCATTGGAGCCATCTATTTTTTAGTTTTTTTCATCTCTATCCTACTTAATTATAAATAATTAATATTAATTAAAAGATAATTATAAAATTAAATTCAATATAAATTTAAATAATTCGTATAGGAGATAATAAGAACCATCACCGCAACTCAAATACAATATTCACTATATTTACGTGATATTTATAAGAACCATCACTGCAATCACCCCATCTATCATATATCAAGTATATCTTTTAGTTTTTTAAAGATATAATTTTTTATTAGATTCGTTCAACCCGTGTAATAATTGAGGTTTTTTTAAAGATATAATATTTTTATTATTTACTATACAAAATTACATTTATGCAACTCGTGTAATGCACCAGGTTTCTTACTATACAAAATTACATTTATGCAACTCGTGTAATACACCGAGTTTCTAAAAATATAACTTTTTTACTATGTGGTATATAAAATTAGATTTATTCAATCCGTATAATACACAGGGTATATATAGATATAACAAAATATAACTTTTTATTGATTGGTATGTAAAATTACATGTGCTCAACCCATACAATACACGAGGTTCTTAAAAATGTAATTTTTTTCATTATTTAGTATATAAAATTAAATTTACTCAACCCGTACAATACACGGGTTCTTAAATATATATATTTTTTTATTATTTAATATATACAATTACATTTATTCAACCCATGTAATAAACGAGATTTTTTAAAGATATATTGTTTTATTAATTGGTATATAAAATTACATTTATTCAATCCGTGTATTACACGAGGTTCTAACCTAGTTATCAATATAGTTATTTATTTAGTTAATTAATTAATTAATTTAGTTAATCTTTTTGCAATTTAAAATTTTTAACTATTATGTCATGATATAACCTAGTTAGGTTGATAGGATTTAATAAAAGTTTCCAAGTAATATAAGTTAAACTAAGTTAGCTTGATTAGTAAAGTTGAGGGAGGGGCTCTTTGTAACTTTTTAAACCTTCATTTAAAAAAGAATAGGATACGGTGGACCACGGGACTCAAACCCAGATCCACCAGATACATTACAATTGACCAACATCAGTTGTTTATAGTCATAATGTCATATTTAAAATTCCACTTCAAAAAGTAGCCGCTCAAAAACAAACGCGTGAACACCTCCGACTTTCAAAATTTCTTTGATGATTTGCTGTGTTTCTTTTTCCTTCTTTCCCTGATTTGTCGATGGAATTAACGTGAATGAAGTTACCATTTCTATACAACCATGAATCTAGACGCCTTCACAAACCAAACACCAATCCTTCCTCTCTTTAATTTTCTGAAACAATAACTTACCAAACCAAGAAAATTAAAACGCGTTTAGAAAATTTAAGCTTTGTGATGTTCTCAGAACTCGAGATAAACAGAAACAACCCTTCCAAAAACTCTCCTCTGATTTACCTACACGTTTCGTCGGAGTCCCAAGCCTTTCGCCGGTGATCGGAATATCGCCGGAGCCGTACGAGGATCTACGAGAGTTGTTTCCTTTTCGTTTCGTTCATCGAAGGAACCCGCAACTGTCGGAGAATTCAGACGTCGCCGGAAGATCGAAGAACTCGCCGGAGAATACTAGTTCAACGGAACTCGACGCAATTCGTTTTGGTACATTTCTTTCACGTCTATCCATCCTATCTTTTGTTGATACTTCCTTTATATAGACCTTTAGTTCTGTACTAAACGAGTCAAGCCCGAGCCGAGCTCGAGCTTTAGAAATAAAGCTCGAGCTTTCATATGTTAAACGAGCTCGAGCTCGAGCCTGGTCGAGCTCGGGCTCAGCTCGGCTCGTTTGCATCCCTAGTGGACATCAGGGAACAGACGTGGGTTCGACTTTATTTTTATAACACCAAATGTTAAAAAATGAGATAAATTATAATATTTAATTGATTTACAAACCATAAATATTAAGAATATCATTTAACTTATATTAATAAGATCGTTGTATGGCATTTTAACGTTTAGGATAATCGCGTTTGTTCGTTCGGTTCCCAAATCCTATTCGCACGCTCTATTCTTTTATCTTTCCTTTATAAATCTTTATTTCTTATTTATTTGTGCCTTTTATGAATGATTTTAATGAGATTTTTCTTTTTTGTGTACACCGGTAATGGAAGATAAAAGTATGCAAGGACAAAGCTCCAAAAGACGTATGAATGCTTATGAAAAGAGTAGAATGTAAAGGATTCAAGAGAACCAAAAAAAAAAATAAAAGCTTTGGGATTGAAAAATATTATTAAATCTTTGACAAGTCTAGCAGAGAGCGACAAAACAAAGAAAAAGAAAAAGAAATCAATGGATACCAGCGAGAAAGCTATAGATGTAGAGTATACGCCTGGTTCTGATGTTGATGTTGAGCAAGATTATCAAGAAGCTGCTACAAAAATCTCTAAAAAGGTACTAATATCAAATACGGATAATATAATTTCTTTCGATTTCTTCTCTAACAATTCAACTTACAGAAACAACGTCCAACATACATTGCTCCGCAGTCCCTGAAAAGATATACTAATTTAGCACAGAAACGATTCATTGCTTCGACTGTCTCCCGTGTGCTAACATCTTCAGATTCTCATATGCAAAAGGGACAAGTAATTGATACAAGAGGGAGATCAATTGTAGCTAAGAGAAAGTTATTTGCAGTTGACAACGATGATGACCACGGGGAGCGTGACATGAGATTTCATGGTACCTATATTTGTTTTTCAAATATTTTATGTATGATATTTAATTAATATTAAGTCTAGATTCAATTAACTGTTTTTTATGCTTACTTTTTTGTAACTGTAGATATCAATGAAGAACAAGATGATGTTGAATTTGATGATATTAAAGATATAGATATCAATGAAACTTATGAAGAACAAGATAGTTTTAAAGATGATGGAGATAAAGACATGGAAGATTTGGAAAAGGTGAATGATTTAGAAAATCAGAACGATGAACTGGTTGAAGAAGAATATGAAGTTCCAGAAAATGAAGAAGAGCATGAAGTTTCACAACAAGAAAATGAAGCAGGTTTATTTGATCTACTTGATTGCTTTTTTTTGTTAAATCATATATTTAGTATTTTTAATGTATACATGTACATTGTAAATCATGTTCACTTTTTGTAGTTCGGAATGTACGTAAAAGAGTGAGAGGACCAACGCGTATGCCAAAGGTTTGGGCCGAAGAAAAAGCGGATAGAATTCCTATTTTAGTTAATGCACACGGACAACCTATTAATGACAAAAGTAGTCAACTGACCCATTTCATATGAACCCTTTCAAGGAGTGGAAAGTATTGTCCGATTTATAAACCATGGAATAAAGTTAAGGCCGCCAAAAAACAAGCGTTGCTTGCACTCTTAAAGGTACATAATTAAAAATATGTATGTTAATGACTTAAGTATTTGTTTTCTCATGTAACCTGTTTCATTTTTAGACAAAATTTGATATTCCTGAAGTTGCTAAAGGTTGGATATTGCAATCTTTTGGGCGGAAGGTGAAGAACTTAAGGGCAAGAGTTAAGGAACTATACCATGATCCGTCTTTGTCACTGAAGGAACAAATAAGTTCTAGGCCAAAACAAGTGCAAAAAAAAAAAAAAAAAAAAAAAAAAAAAAAAAAAAAAATGGAAGAAACTTGTGAAGTATTGGAATAAAGAAAAGTCTAAGGTATAAAATAGTTTACCACTTTAAATAACATTAGTTTGTTTCCCATTCTGAAATTTCACTTGTCTACTGAAGCTGGTAAGTGAAAAAAAATAAGGCGAATCGGGCAAAGAAGAAGATGGTTCAAGTAACGGGTAAAAAAAGTTATGCTCGAGTCCGTGAAGAGCTAAAGGTGATTGTATGAGATAGTGCAATTGTTAATGTAGCATGTCGATATCCATTGTTAATATTTTTTTTCTTTTTATTCAAACAGGCATCTAAGGGACAAGATCCAAGTCGATTGCAAATGTTTCATGCATGTTTCTCCAAAGATGGAACTACCAAAAATTTGGAAGCTTCAAATGCAATTGTAAGTAATATACTTACATACTCATACATATATTTTTTCTATGTGTTCTTGATGTTGTTAAAAATACATACCTTATTTTTGTTACTATGTCTTATATAGGCACAGATGCAACAACTTAGTTCTAATCTTCCCGAGGGCTCGATCGATAAGCCTGGACCAGATGATGTTTTTTCTAAAGTAATGGGTAATGATCGAAATGGTGATGCGGTTATGTATGGTCTGGGTGTTCGTGCTGCTGATGTTTGGGGTGTAATACCAAGTCGTTCGGCATGTCATAGAGAAAACATCCAATTGAAGTCTCAATGTGAAGAACTTACTAGTACTGTGGTCCAGTTACGAGCCCAAGTATCAGAGATGGAAGGGTCGAGGGGTGGTTCCAGTGTTTAACCACTTGCATCACAACATTTCCCCAATGTAACCAATGGACATCAACGTTTACGGGTATTTTTCTATATAAAACTTTATTATTTTTTTGTAAAATGATTTTTTGCACTATTATGACTAAAGTTTAATAAATAATTTTTGAAAACTAAAATCTAGGTCGGAGATTAAGTTTTCCTCAAAAGCATTCTAAACTCTACCGAGATTGTAGCAAGAGGAAGGGTCTAGAGCTTGGACCCAAATGATCTAGTTGGTGGTACAGAGATTGGACCAGAATGGTGTGAGGTAAACGTTCAAGTACCAATAAAAAAGATGAAAACTTGGTAAGACCATATGGTTTATTTTCTACAATTCAAGATTGTATTGGTGCATCCATCGCATGGCCCTAACCATTCATCTCGATATGTATTTGTTAAACTTGTGATACAAATAATTTTAATATCATGGAACTTAATGCTTATACATGGATGGTGTATTTGTAGGTAGTTCATGAGGATTGAGGACGACGCATGATGACTCAAGATTTTATACTTCTTATTTCTTTAATTGCTTTTAATTTCTTTATTTAATGTTAAGACTTTATGGTAGATAATGTTATAACTTATTTATGGTTATTGTTTTTGTTATGAACATGCTTATTTGAAATATAATGATTCTTTCATTAGTTGATGTTATACAATAACTATTAGGATGTTATATGTTGATGGTCTGTTTATAAAATTGGTTTTATAATCTTATTTGGGATATTAGGACCATTTTCTTGATATTAAAGTAGCTATAACGTTACATCATAAGGGTCCTATAAATTAATTTTTAAGGACGCTTGTATGTGTATCAAAAGATTAAAAGTAGGTAATCACATATTAGAACATTGTAAAAGTGTACTAATATGTTCTTTTTAGGACGCTATTTAAGTTGTCTATAGACATATTATGCGAGCATAAAATTTGTTTAATATTCTTATTTGGTATATTAGGACCCTTTTCTTGGTACTAAATTAGCTATAATGTTACATCATAAGGGTCCTATCAATTAATTTTCTAAGGATGCTTGTAAGTGTATCAAAAGATTAAAAGTATGTAAACACATGTTAGAACATCGTAAAAGTGTCCTAATATGTTTTTATTAGGACACTATTTTGGTTGTTCAAATACATATTACACGACTATAAAATTGGTTTCATAAGCTTACTTGAGATGTTTGGACGCTTTTTTAGTTCTGAGACTTATTACGACCCCTTTACATGAAACGCTTTTACCGTTAGGCCTATTAAATGAAAGGTCCTATAAAATAGCTTTTTAGGACGCTTTTGCACGTACTAAAAACCCAGTTTTCTTGTAGTGTCCGCATATATATCACCATTGCCCTTGATTTTCTTGACTGTATATCTCTTAAATGTAAACATATACACGTGTGATTTAGTTTACGAAGATTTTTCAATGCCGAGTACCTTGATCAGAGAGTAAAAAGGGCGTAAGGTTCACAATGGTGTAAAATTAAAATGGGATATACCGGGCTAGAATTCGAGTTACTGGAACAAGGGCCAAACCAACCACCCAAGAATGGAATCGTCGAGCGAAAACACTTGACAACCTCCTAGAAGCATCTTTTCTTGCCACCAGACCTTTCTCCATCAATTAGGAATCTGATGCCGTCACTAAACACATTCCTTAAATTTTAGCCATTTGTTGAGTGTTTTTTTTTGGTGTCTAATCCGCATATATATCACTATTGCCCTTGATTTTCTTGACTGTATATCTCTTAAATGTCAACATATACACGTATGATTTAGTTTACGAAGATTTTTCAATGCCGAGAACGTCGATCAGAGAGTAAAAAAGGCGTAAGTTTCACAATGGTGTAAAATTAAAATGGGATATACCGGGCAAGGATTAGAGTTACAGGAACAAGGGCCAAACCAACCACCCAAGAAGGGAATCGTCCAGCGAAAACACTTGACAACCTCCTAGAAGCAGCTTTTCTTGCCACCAGACCTTTCTCCATCAAAGAGGAATCTGATGCCGTCACAAAACACGTTCCTTAAATTGTAGCCATTTGTTGAGTGTTTTTTTTTTTTGGTGTCTAATCCGCATATATATCACCATTGCCCTTGATTTTCTTGACTGTATATCTCTTAAATGCCAACATATACACGTGTGATTTAGTTTACGAAGATTTTTCACTGCCGAGAACCTCGATCAGAGAGTAAAAAAGGCATAAGTTTCACAATGGTGTAAAATTAAAATGGGATATACCGGGCTAGGATTCGAGTTACAGGAACAAGGGCCAAACCAACCACCCAAGAATGGAATCGTTGAGAGAAAACACTTGACAACCTCCTAGAAGCAGCTTTTCTTGCCACCAGACCTTTCTCCATCAATAAGGAATCTGTTGCCGTCACTAAACACATTCCATAAATTGTAGCCATTTGTTGACTGTTTTTTTTGGTGTCTAATCCGCATATATATCACCATTGCCCTTGATTTTCTTGACTATATATCTCTTAAATGTCAACATATACATGTGTGATTTAGTTTACGAAGATTTTTCAATGCCGAGAACCTCGATCAGAGAGTAAAAAAGGCATAGGTTTCACAATGATGTAAAATTAAAATGGGATATACCGAGCTAGGATTCGAGTTACAGGAACAAGGGCCAAACCAACCACCCAAGAATGGAATCGTTGAGAGAAAACACTTGACAACCTCCTAGAAGCAGCTTTTCTTGCCACCAGACCTTTTTCCATCAATTAGGAATCTCATGCCATCACTAAACATATTCCTTAAATAGTAGCCATTTGTTGAGTGTTTTTTTTGGTGTCTAATCCGCATATATATCACCATTGCCCATGATTTTCTTGACTGTATATCTCTTAAATGTCAACATAAACAAGTGTGATTTAGTTTACGAAGATTTTTCAATGCCGAGAACCTCGATCAGAGAATAAAAAAGGCGTAAGGTTCACAATGGTGTAAAATTAAAATGGGGTATACCGGGTTAGGATTCAAGTTACAGGAACAAGGGCCAAACCAACCACCCAAGAATGGAATCGTCGAGCGAAAACACTTGACAACCTCCTAGAAGCAACTTTTCTTGCCACCAGACCTTTCTCCATCAATTAGGAATCTGCTGCCATCACTAAACACATTCCTTATATTGTAGCCATTTGTTGAGTGTTTTTTTTGGTGTCTAATCCGCATATATATCACCATTGCCCTTGATTTTCTTGACTGTATATCTTTTCAATGTCAATATATACATGTGTGATTTAGTTTACGAAGATTTTTCGATGCCGAGAACCTCGATCAGAGAGTAAAAAAGGCGTAAGGTTCACATTGGTTTAAAATTAAAATGGGATATAATGGGCTAGGATTTGAGTTACAGGAACAAGGGCCAAACCAACCACCCAAGAATGGAATCGTCAAGCGAAAACACTTGACAACCTCCTAGAAGCAGCTTTTCTTGCCACCAGATCTTTCTCCATCAATTAGGAATCTGATGCCGTCACTAAACACATTCCTTAAATTGTAGCCATTTGTTGAGTGTTTTTTCTGGTGTCTAATCCGCATATATATCACCATTGCCCTTGATTTTCTTGACTGTATATCTCTTAAATGTCAACATATACACGTGTGATTTAGTTTACGAAGATTTTTCAATGCCGAGAACCTCGATCAGAGAGTAAAAAAGGCTTAAGTTTCACAATGGTGTAAAATTAAAATGGGATATACCGGGCTAGGATTCGAGTTACAGGAACAAGGGCCAAACCAACCACCCAAGAATGGAATCGTTGAGAGAAAACACTTGACAACCTCCTAGAAGCAGCTTTTCTTGCCACCAGACCTTTCTCCATCAATTAGGAATCTGCTGGCGTCACTAAACACATTCCTTAAATTGTAGCTATTTGTTGAGTGTTTTTTTTTTGTGTCTAATCCGCATATATATCACCATTGACCTTGATTTTATTGACTGTATATCTTTTAAATGTCAACATATACACGTGTGATTTAGTTTACGAAGATTTTTCGATGCCGAGAACCTCGATCAGAGAGTAAAAAAGGCGTAAGGTTCACAATGGTGTAAAATTAAAATGGGATATACCGGGCTAGGATTCTAGTTACAGGAACAAGGGCCAAACCAACCACCCAAGAATGGAATCGTCGAGCGAAAACACTTGACAACATCCAAGAAGCAGCTTTTCTTGCCACCAGACATTTCTGCATAAATTAGGAATCTGATGCCGTTACTAAACACATTCCTTAAATTGTAGCCATTTGTTGAGTGTTTTTTTTTTGTGTCTAATCCGCATATATATCACCATTGCCCTTGAATTTCTTGACTGTATATCTCTTAAATGTCAACAGATACACGTGTGATTTAGTTTACGAATATTTTTCAATGCCGAGAACCTCGATTAGAGAGTAAAAAAGGCGTAAGGTTCACAATGGTGTAATATTAAAATGGGATATACCGGGCTAGGATTCGAGTTACAGGAACAAGAGCCAAACCAACCACCCAAGAATGGAATCGTCGAGCGAAAACACTTGACAACCTCCTAGACGCAGCTTTTCTTGCCACCAGACCTTTCTCCATCAATTAGGAATCTGATGCCGTCACTAAACACATTCCTTAAATTGTAGCCATTTGTTGAGTGTTTTTTTTTGTGTCTAATCCGTATATATATCACCATTGCCCTTGATTTTCTTGACTGTATATCTCTTAAATGTCAACATATACACGTGTGATTTAGTTTACGAAGATTTTTCAATGCCGTGAACCTCGATCAGAGAGTAAAAAAAGGCGTAAGGTTCACATTGGTTTAAAATTAAAATGGGATATAACGGGCTAGGATTTGAGTTACAGGAACAAGGGCCAAACCAACCACCCAAGAATGGAATCGTCAAGCGAAAACACTTGACAACCTCCTAGAAGCAGCTTTTCTTGCCACCAGATCTTTCTCCATCAATTAGGAATCTGATGCCGTCACTAAACACATTCCTTAAATTGTAGCCATTTGTTGAGTGTTTTTTCTGGTGTCTAATCCGCATATATATCACCATTGCCCTTGATTTTCTTGACTGTATATCTCTTAAATGTCAACATATACACGTGTGATTTAGTTTACGAAGATTTTTCAATGCCGAGAACCTCGATCAGAGAGTAAAAAAGGCTTAAGTTTCACAATGGTGTAAAATTAAAATGGGATATACCGGGCTAGGATTCGAGTTACAGGAACAAGGGCCAAACCAACCACCCAAGAATGGAATCGTTGAGAGAAAACACTTGACAACCTCATAGAAGCAGCTTTTCTTGCCACCAGACCTTTCTCCATCAATTAGGAATCTGCTGGCGTCACTAAACACATTCCTTAAATTGTAGCTATTTGTTGAGTGTTTTTTTTTGTGTCTAATCCGCATATATATCACCATTGACCTTGATTTTATTGACTGTATATCTTTTAAATGTCAACATATACACGTGTGATTTAGTTTACGAAGATTTTTCGATGCCGAGAACGTTGATCAGAGAGTAAAAAAGGCGTAAGGTTCACAATGGTGTAAAATTAAAATGGGATATACCGGGCTAGGATTCGAGTTACAGGAACAAGGGCCAAACCAACCACCCAAGAATGGAATCGTCGAGCGAAAACACTTGACAACATCCAAGAAGCAGCTTTTCTTGCCACCAGACATTTCTGCATAAATTAGGAATCTGATGCCGTTACTAAACACATTCCTTAAATTGTAGCCATTTGTTGAGTGTTTTTTTTTGTGTCTAATCCGCATATATATCACCATTGCCCTTGAATTTCTTGACTGTATATCTCTTAAATGTCAACAGATACACGTGTGATTTAGTTTACGAATATTTTTCAATGCCGAGAACCTCGATTAGAGAGTAAAAAAGGCGTAAGGTTCACAATGGTGTAATATTAAAATGGGATATACCGGGCTAGGATTCGAGTTACAGGAACAAGAGCCAAACTAACCACCCAAGAATGGAATCGTCGAGCGAAAACACTTGACAACCTCCTAGATGCAGCTTTTCTTGCCACCAGACCTTTCTCCATCAATTAGGAATCTGATGCCGTCACTAAACACATTCCTTAAATTGTAGCCATTTGTTGAGTGTTTTTTTTTGTGTCTAATCCGTATATATATCACCATTGCCCTTGATTTTCTTGACTGTATATCTCTTAAATGTCAACATATACACGTGTGATTTAGTTTACGAAGATTTTTCAATGCCGTGAACCTCGATCAGAGAGTAAAAAAAGGCGTAAGATTCACAATGGTGTAAAATTAAAATGGGATATATCGGGCTAGGATTCGAGTTACAGGAACAAGGGCCAAACCAACTACCCAAGAATGGAATCGTCGAGCGAAAACACTTGAGAACCTCCTAGAAGCAGCTTTTCTTGCCACTAGACCTTTCTCCATCAATTAGGAATCTGATGCCATAACTAAACACATTACTTAAATTTTAGCCATTTGTTGAGTGTTTATTTTTTGGTGTCTTATCCGCATATATATCACCATTGCCATTCATTTTATTGTCTGTATATCTTTTAAATGTCAACATATACACGTGTGATTTAGTTTACGAAGATTTTTCGATGCCGAGAACCTCGATCAGAGAGTAAAAAAGGCGTAAGGTTCACAATGGTGTAAAATTAAAATGGGATATACCGGGCTAGGATTCGAGTTAAAGGAACAAGGGCCAAACCAACCACCCAAGAATGGAATCGTCGAGCGAAAACACTTGACAACCTCGAAGAAGCAGCTTTTCTTGCCACAAGACATTTCTGAATCAATTAGGAATCTGATGCCGTCACTAAACACATTCCTTAAATTGTAGCCATTTGTTGAGTGTTTTTTTTTTGGTGTCTAATCCGCATATATATCACCATTGCCCTTGAATTTCTTGACTATATATCTCTTAAATGTCAACATATACACGTGTGATTTAGTTTACGAAGATTTTTCAATGCCGAGAACCTCGATTAGAGAGTAAAAAAGGCGTAAGGTTCACAATGGTGTAAAATTAAAATGGGATATACCGGGCTAGGATTCGAGTTACAGGAACAAGGGCCAAACCAACCACCCAAGAATGGAATCGTCGAGCGAAAACACTTGACAACCTCCTAGAAGCAGCTTTTCTTGCCACCAGAGCTTTCTCCATCAATTAGGAATATGATGCCGTCACTAAACACATTCCTTAAATTGTAGCCATTTGTTGAGTGTTTTTTTTGGTGTTTAATCCGCATATATATCACCATTGCCCGTGATTTTCTTGACTGTAATCTCTTAAATGTCAACATATACACGTGTGATTTAGTTTACGAAGATTTTTCAACGCCGAGAACCTCGATCTGAGAGTAAAAAAGGCGTAAGGTTCACAATGGTGTAAAATTAAAATGGAATATACTGGGCTAGTATTCAAGTTACAGGAACAAGGGCCAAACCAACCACCCAAGAATGGAATCGTCGAGCGAAAACACTTGACAACCTCCTAGAAGCAGCTTTTTTTTGCCACCAGACCTTTCTCCATCAATTAGTAATCTGATGCCGTCACTAAACACATTCCTTAAGTTGTAGTCATTTGTTGAGTGTTTTTTTTTGTGTCTAATCCCTATATATATCACCATTGCCCTTGATTTTCTAGACTGTATATCTCTTAAATGCCAACATATACACGTGTGATTTAGTTTACGAAGATTTTTGAATGCCGAGAACCTCGATCAGAGAGTAAAAAAGGCATAAGTTTCACAATGGTGTAAAATTAAAATGGGATATACCGGGCTAGGATTCGAGTTACAGGAACAAGGGCCAAACCAACCACCCAAGAATGGAATCGTTGAGAGAAAACACTTGACAACCTCCTAGAAGCAGCTTTTCTTGCCACCAGACCTTTCTCCATCAATTAGGAATCTCATGCCGTCACTAAACACATTCCTTAAATAGTAGCCATTTGTTGAGTGTTTTTTTTGGTGTCTAATCCGCATATATATCACCATTGCCCTTGATTTTCTTGACTGTATATCTCTTAAATGTCAACATATACACGTGTGATTTAGTTTACGAAGATTTTTCAATGCCGAGAACCTCGACCAGAGAGTAAAAGAGGCGTAAGGTTCACAATGGTGTAAAATTAAAATGGGATATACCGGGCTAGGATTCAAGTTAGAGGAACATGGGCCAAGCCAACCACCCAAGAATGGAATCGTCGAGCGAAAACACTTGACAACCTCCTAGAAGCGGCTTTTCTTGCCACCAGACCTTTCTCCATCAATTAGGAATCTGCTGCCGTCACTAAACACATTCCTTAAATTGTAGCCATTTGTTGAGTGTTTTTTTTTGTTGTCTAATCCGCATATATATCACCATTGACCTTGATTTTATTGACTGTATATCTTTTAAATGTCAACATATACACGTGTGAGTTTGTTTATGAAGATTTTTCGATGCCGAGAACCTCGATCAGAGAGTAAAAAAGGCGTAAGGTTCACAATGGTGTAAAATTAAAATGGGATATACCGGGCTAGGATTCGAGTTACAGGAACAAGGGCCAAACCAACCACCCAAGAATGGAATCGTCGAGCGAAAGCACTTGACAACCTCCTAGAAGCAGCTTTTCTTGCTACCAGACCTTTTGTAACACCTCGAAAATTTACGTCCAATAATGTATTGACACGTGTCATAGGCTTTGAATATGTGAAAAAGCACTTTAGAGGGACTAAAGTTGACCAACAGTGAAACTATGTGAATATAAGGGTCCAAAGTGTCAACAATGGATAAATAGACTCTAAAATAACCCTACATGGTGTTTATAATCTTAAACGGATAAATCATGGATCATACGAAACGGAAAATGAAAGAAGGTGAGGAATTACAAACTACAGGGGCTAAAAGTGTCAACATGTTGAAAGTATACCTCTGAGTGATCATTTGGCAAACCCGAAGCTTTGTAATGATAAAATATACTCACTAGAATATGTGGTAAAAATTTCATAAAGTTTCGTGATCGTATGAGAAAGTTATGACCAAAACCGTGCACGAAGGGTTAAATGCGTCAACGTGGAATTTCGTGACTTTTCGGGTAAGCACAAAGTTAACCGAGAACTTTACCATGTTTGTAAATGTCCCAAGGCCCTTAAAAATCAAGTTTTAGGGTCTAATGAGCAAGAAAAATAGCCAAAACCACGTTACGAAGGATCAAGGACTGAATTGCAAAACAAAGAACAAACTTTGGCCTGATGTCTGCCTTGAGGACCTCAAAGCTGGGGACCTTGAGGTCCGTAAAGCAACATGCAGCAACAAAAAACGCACAGGTGTCAGTTTTAGACCTGTGTAAGAGTTGTAAACAGCTGTGGTCGACTAAGGGAGTTCACCAATGAGATTTCATGCAATTTGGGACCTTGTTTCACCCCTTATAACCCCTGTGGAAGCCTCAATTCAGATCAAACTTGCTAAAAGATCATCATTGTTGCAACATTCAAGAACACTTGAAACTTCAAAAATTCATAAAACCTTCTCTGGAGTTTTCTGAGCATCAAGGCCACTTCCCACTGATCTCTAAGCTTTATTAGGATCATTGTAAGTGTTCATAACCTTCTTTATTTCATTCTAGCTTAGTTTAATCGTTAAAAGTCAATCCGTCGTAAATCGAGTTTGACTTTGCTATAAAACGAAATATGCTCAGTCATATCTCGAATCAAAAGTACCAATGAGTTGGTATTTATGTGGGTAACAAAACCCCAAAGGGGTATTTTCAGATTCCCACTCTAAGCTTGATGATTGTCGAGTCAAAGTTCATTTTAAAAAGTCAACAGAATTGTTAATTGCAAATTTAAGCTTGATTAGCAAAGTAGGGTACATGCAACCTGATTGATCATCAAAATAACTTTATGATGAATGTAAAAATGCGTTTCTTCATGATTAACTCGACAATTTTCTGTTTAGACCCAAATCGGAACCGAAAGTCACAATATTTGACTTTTTCGTTGACTTTCAGTTCTGATCCGTACATGCATGTTAAGATCTGCATTAGAGCATATTTTGGACCTAGTCTCATGTATAAGCAACCCTCTGGAATTTCACATCTTGATTCCATGGTTACCCGGTCCATATGCAAGTTATCGGTTTATGCTTAAATATGACCAATTTGCCCTTTTTGATATAAAACGTGATTTTCGGAAAAGTGAAAGAGTAGAAATCTTTATTACTAATTTATAAACTTGCACCAAAAATTTGAGATCAGTTGGTAGTCCAGATTTTAAGTTATGGTCAATATCGTAAATTACGACTCTTATGTTAAGTAAATGGCGCATTTAGCGCATAACCTATTCTAATACATTTTTTGGTATCAAACTTTTCATACACTAATATTATATAATATTTTGAGATTTTTAAAGATTTTTATTAAATTTTTGGACAAACATAACATGGGTCTTTAAGCCAAATTCGGTAAATACCGAATTTGCCCTTTTCGGTCATAAAACGAGTTTTACAAAGCCGATTGACCCCAAACCACTTCCTACTGATTTTATTTATTAAATGAAGTATTTTGAACCTTCTGGAACTTTAAAAATTTCAGATTTCCTTTACAAACCCGGAAACGGCTCTAAGTCGCCTATTTCGGCATTTTTAGCGTATAATGCGCACTATATCATTATTAAACATATATGATTTGTATTCACTGATGTGTTAAGCATATTTTTATATATTAACAGTGAATATAAGTTTATAAACTCAGATTTCAAATTTTGGCATTTATGGCCCTTGTTAAATTACCAAAATACCCCTACGGGGCATAGCATGGTTTTAAATGATGTATTTGACATATGGGTCATACCCTACTGTTATAAAACAATAAGTTAAGTATATTTTCTGTATAAATCAGACCTATAACTCGGATTTACCAATAAACTCTTTTTATAACCTTTTAAATGACCAAAATGCCCCTATGAGGCATAAGTCGAGTTTAAATCCGTTCCGGGCATAATAGAAAGTATCTTGCTGATATTATAACATAATTTAAAGAATATTAACTCAGAAAACTTGCATATGACTCTTTAGGCCGCCCGTAACGCCCTTTTCGCGTTCGGTTCGGTTTATGTAACTAGTTTGCATAAATTGACCGAAACGGGTCAAACATTATCATTTTTGTCTCAAAATCCAGAATGTGTTTAGTAAACCCATATTATACAAGTCTTCAAACTTGTCGGGTCTAAATCACATTCTATCCGGTCTTCGCTTAATCGTGCGTTTGAAGCGTATATTTCCTTGAGACTAACCGGTCTAAGCTTTGGCTTAATTAAAGACCCGTTAGCATTCTAAATGATTATTTATGTCATCATTCCAGACTAGAGCCTTCCGGTAAATGGTACCTACGCTTACTTAAGTGAATATGGCTGAGATATTAAATTCTTATTAATTAAGACAGGAGCTAGCTCAGGTAAATACTTTTAACTTATTTTCCCTTATACGGGCTTGGGGTACGGTATTATAAAGATACCGCTTGGTCGGGTGTAGAAACCTTTTGATCGGAGATGATTGAATTGCATAATCCCGTTTTAATTCGTATTGCTTGATAACAAATAACATTGGGGGTTAATGACCGTGTCCTGGATATCCTTGGCTCATTTTAAAAAGTGAATGGCCACGACGTAAGCACAAGGTGTAGACAAAACACCTCCTGTTGCATATGTAAAACGTATACTCATTCGTAAGGGTAACTTCTTGTGAGATTATATTTGTGGTGTGTCGATTAATCTTGTCCGGCTCGTATCGTATTGTATTGTATGATCACCGGCCCTAAATGTTGGACAAACATGTAAATCGGATACAAGATTTTTATTAACAAAATTGTCCCAAGTTATAAAAGATTAATCTTGCCTCTGTGCATTTTAATCAATGTGTCAAAAGATTTTGTGCCGTTTGCACTCAAATCAATTTTCAAACTCTTTTCAAAATGAGTCAGTTAAATTGTATTTACCAGTGAAAACTGACGTATTTTTCCAAAAGGTTAAGTGACAGGTACTGAACGTAATTGGCTGGAAGCTCAGGGCGATTATAAAGAATCTTGCAAGTCCTAGGCGTCTAAAGTCTGTTGAACAATGATTATGATTATTCGATCCGCCTGTGGATCTTTTTACATTCCGTTGTAATACTCTGATATTACTTTATATTCGGATTGTAATATATTTATCTCTTGCTTCCGCTGTGCATTTATATATTGTGTTGTTTGACTATGATGATATCAATTGCGTCACGATACTCCCCCACCGGGCCCACCGGTGACACGTGGAATTCGGGGTGTGACAGGTTGGTATCAGAGCCAACATTGAGTGAATTAAACACTAGCTTTTTGTGTTTAATCTCAATGACACAATAGCACATTCTTTGACCTTCTGAGTCTAGACTTAACATAGGAATAATCTCAATCCTAATCTGGAAATTTTTGCTTCCAATTCAAATTGAATACGTCGCCAAGCGAAGAAGCTGTAATAGGAATCCTCCACACCCGGAGCCTTGAAATGCTGAGCTTCGTACCGCGGCCAGGATGAAACGAGCCTATAAGGAGAAAGCATTCAGAAATAAGAATGAAGAAGAAACTCCTCTTACTGAAGATCGTTTCCTTAATAGTCCTTCTAAGGACGTATTTATTATATATATATTTTTCTTTCAGTCCCTTCGAGGACACATTATTCCTTTCGAAGACCCGCTTAGGGCAACTCTGTACTTTTATCTCCATATAATGGATTGATTAAACAAAGTTTTCATTCTAAACATGAAACATGAAATAAATGGAAAATAACATCCCTTAGAAGGGGAGCGCCTACGGGCTATAATTAACGTCTTCTGAGACTAAAGACAGTAGTAGCCTACAACTCCCTGTCAAGAAAAGGTAATGAACGTTGATTCACACCTAATTGCCGCGATCCCAAACGATCATGGCATATAAACTTGTCTACGTGACTAGGCCACTTGTGCCATTATTAAAACTTTAATGCCTCGACTCTCTGAAATCATGGCATATAAACTTGTCTACGTGACTAGGCCACTTGTGCCATTATTAAAACTTTAATGCCTCGACTCTCTGAAATCATGGCATATAAACTTGTCTACGTGACTAGGCCACTTGTGCCATTATTAAAACTTTAATGCCTCGATTCTCTGAAGTCATGGCTTATAAACTTGTCTACGTGACTAGGCCATTTGTGCGATTATTAAAACTTGAATGCCTCGATTCTCTGAAGTCATGGCTTATAAACTTGTCTACGCGACTAGGCCATTTGTGCTATTATTAACTTGTAAAGTAGGATTTATGAGGAGAATCCTGAAGGAAATAAATATCCCCCTTCCCTGTCAGTATACATTTTAAAAAGAATCATAAAGGAGAAACCTAGCCTACGCGGCCAAGATGGTGAGACCTACTCAAGAGATTCAGATCCTTGTTAACACCTAAGAACATGTTAGCACTCCTGACAAATGTGATTCGATAAAATCACAACAGTCATCCCTATATTGAATTTTTTTTTTATTTATTTCTAATTTACCTTATGATCTAGAAATCAGGGCTTATATCATCTTATAAGATGACCATATTATAAACATCCGTAAGTGATGAAGTGCCTACGGGCTAAATTTGTTGTCCGATAAGACAACGACAGTGGTGGTCTTTGACCTCCTGTCTAAAAAGGTTGGACCATGTCCAAGCATAATAGTCGGTATGATCCAAACGATCTTGATTAACAGCATCTGAAAAGATGATCATATCATAAACATCCCTCAGAAGGGAATGCCCACGGGCTATAACTATTGTCCTAAAAGACAAAAGGCAGTTGTAGTCTTCGACTCCCTGTTAAGAAAAGTAACCGACTATGCTCAAACCTTAAATGCCTCGATCCCAAACGATCATGGCTTATAAATTTAAAACTGTCCTTGTGACTAGGCCGTCTGCGCCACTTTAATATCCTTAACGTTTTATAACTAGGATAAATTATAATGGAGACTACTAATTTAAAATAACTAACAAATTAACCAATATGGTTTATATTACCATGGTTGATGAATCGTCAAAAAATGGGGATCCCATAATAACCTCTGAATAAATCATTGTCAATATTTATGTAGCAATCAAGCTACATGGCTGGATCAGAGGAGGCCAACAGCCACCCGAAGAAGAACAATGATATTACCAGAATTAGCATGACTGAAGCGGAACTGCAGGCACTAATAAATAGTGCTATTACTCAAGCTCTTGACAGTCAGTATAATGAATCAAATGATAACCACTCTACGACTCTATCTGTGGCTCGTATTAAGCCCCCTCCTAAATCAAATGAGTTAGAGGAAGACGATGTTCATAACTCATCACATCGAAGGAGTGTTCCGCCTATTCAGGTCATGTTTCACCAAGAGGCACCAGTTAAGACCTGCACATATAAATATTTTGTTTCCTGCAAGCCCAGAGACTTTACAGGAGAAGAAGGGGCCATCGATTGCATGACATGGCTCGATGAAATGGACGCTGTTGTGGACATCAGCGGTTGTGCAGAGCAGAATGTTGTGAAATTTGTTTCACAGTCATTCAAAGGAGAAGCGTTGGCATGGTGGAGATCATTGCTCCAAGCCACGGGAAAGGTTCTACTCTACAACTTATCTTGGGATCAATTTGTTGCATTAGTCAAGGAAAATTTTTGCCCTCAGCATGAGGTAGAAGAGATAGAATCAAACTTCTTGACTCTAGTCATGAAGGATTTAGATTGCCAGGCATACGTGACAAGTTTTAACACTATGTCCCGCCTAGTTCCTTACTTAGTCACCCCTGAACCTAAACGCATAGCGCGTTTTATTGGAGGCCTAGCACCAGAGATAAAGGGAAATGTTAAAGCATCTAGGCCAACCACTTATAGGTCCGCAGTGGACTTATCCTTATCTCTCACCTTAGATGCAATCAGAAATAAGTCTGTTAAGGCTTCTGGTGAGGGAAAAAGAGAAAGAGAGGAGGAGAACTCTCATCGATCTGACAAGAAGAAAAAGGGAAGTTTAAGGAACAAGAAAGATTCCGAGTCTAGGAAAAACTCGAGTCAGTCTAATAACATACCCAAGTGTAGTAACTGCAAAAAGCAACATTCTGGGAAGTGTACAATTGACCCAGATGCCAAACTGTGTGGAATTTGCAAAACCAAGGGTCACAAGACTTTAGATTGCAAGGAGTTGAAGAACGCGACCTGTTACAATTGTAACGAGGAAGGGCATATCAAGACTAACTGCCCAAAGACCTTAAAGAAGCCGAGGAAGGCCAGGAAAAACAAAAGCATGAGTCTTCCAGAGGAACGCCCATGAGGTGGTACAGAATGCTAACCATATAGCAGGTACTTTTCCTTATCAGGAAGTTTATGCATAAATTATTTTTCTTTATGCTGGCACTTATGATTCTTTAATGAACGATAAATGTTAAGAACTGTTGTCTTCGCCTGATTTAAACTCCGGCCATTTGACGCGAGGTAGAAATTGGCCGATGATACCTTGGAGAATGCTCCGACGAACCTTAAATAGCTATTTTATATCTATTAGGAACCATTCTTTTCTAATATCCTTATGGCAAGCTTTCAAGCTATCCAACTTCATCAATATAATAAAGACAGATGTGACATTTCGATCCCCTGTCAAAAAGGTGATGGACTAGGTCCAGACCCTAAATGCCCTCGATGGTCTTTTATGACCTAGGCTAAGTAAAATCTATAAGTATACATATCTAAACAATGTTCACTAAGAATATTAATGTTATATTGGCCTATGGTCTAATGGTACCATGGATAGTATATGATAAATTGCCAGGATGATGAATAGCGGTTGTCGGATTGCAATTAAGTAATTGTTTCATCAATGTTAGGAACCAATAACAAGTATGGCTAACTCAGATAAGACAGCCGCTGATCGTGCTATAGATGATGCGACGCATGCCAATGATACTACAATTGTGAACCTTAGAATTTCCAATGATGTCCTTCAAACTATGATAGACGCAGCTGTTGGAAAAGCTGTGAAGAAGGCCGTGAAAAAGTTCAAGGAGCCCAATGCTATTTGCTCAAAGTCTCATCCAAGACCACACGTCCTTACTCACAAGAAAGATCTCGTCCATACCTCTAAGGCAAGGGATGAACTAAAGAGGAAAAGGGAGGAAAATAACTCCCAGAGTTCTAAGAAAGAGAACATACAAAAGTCCAACCAGAAACCTGTATGCAAGACCTGCAAGAAGCGCCATTATGGGAAGTGCAGGTTCGAACCAAAATCCCGATCGCGGCCGAGGGCTTGTGGGATCTGCAAATCGAGGGATCATAAAACGTTGAACTGCAAGTACATGAAGGATGCAGTCTGCTTCGGCTGTTATGAGAAAGGCCACATCAAGACCACGTGCCCTGAATCTGTCAAAGGAAAGACGGCTAAGGAAGTAAAGCCTAAGATTGAAAGCGCCTAAAATGCCTGGACCAGTTCATAAAGAATGGCATCAGGTACCTCCCTTAACACTTATCAACGATATGAATGCCAAGAGTTTTTATTTTGATTCAGATACCAATAAATCCTTCATAAACTAAGCTCAGCAAACTTTTAGATTATCCTCGAGGTAGAACCTACTAATGAAACCACAGAGACTGTTTCTTTTATTCTTCTCAGCAAGGATCTCTTTGAAAAATCTAAGAGTACTCTTCCCCAGAAAGAGTACGACAAAATATATTATTTTATTTTATTTTATTTTTCTCATTGTTTTCTATCGCCTGCGAATGCCAAACTATGTTTGATAAAAGTGCCATATGAGGATCGGCGTATCCTAGTGTGTCCCATAGATTACTTCCATGCCTGATCAGTATGGAGGTTTAATGCATGGAACCCCTAAGATATCCCGATGGTCATATTGTACCAAAGACGACTAGTAGTATTCAAGGGAGATATCCAATATAAAATGTCCTTATGAGTATCTCTACTCAGGACATCCTTGTATTATAAAGAGAATGTGTCATTTATCTGACACCGACATCGATAGATAAACCCAAGCCTGAAAATACAGACACCTCTGACATCTCTGTGTGTCATAATTATCTTCTCCTAAGACTATCCTGCTTACCTTCTGAGAGGCAAGTAGAGTTAAGATTAACATCCCGCTTAAGGTTAGAGTGTGGTAGGAACTCCGTGTTGATCATGGAATAATCGAAACCCTGATTAAGTAAAATTTAAGATATAGGTTCATATAGCCTAACTCGATATTCTAAGAAATTCGGTATAATTAATTAAGGAGGACGGTTCATTTTGCTTATGCATTGATTACCGCAACCCGAATTAGGCAACAAGTAAGAATTGTTATCAGCTGCCCAGGATCGTCGATTTGTTCGACTAACGGCAAGGATTAGCTAATTCCTTAAGATTAATTTTAAGCAATGGTTGGAATAACCATCTCACCTTGAATTTAGCTTTCCTATAATAGTTGTTATATAAGTATCAAGACTGCTCTTCTGGAAACCTTGTATAGATGGAATGTTAAACATCTATTAAGACAAAAGATTGATAAGTCCAATCGTCAGGATCTAAAAGTTGCATTGGAAACAACGAATAAGATCAAACAAATCCATAGCCAATTGTAAGTTGCCATTATTCGGCAGAAAATCAAAGATTAATGAAGTTAGCAACCCTCCTAAGTTCTTGTTAAGAAATAAGGATCAACAAAAGATATCACCCTGGAAGGGTGTGCAAATTTGTAAATTATCAGACTAGTTGAGCTCTGAATATATTAAATCATTCGAAGGAATCGAATGTATCAGGATCAAATAGCTTATAAGCTAAAACCTACTTAAGGAGCTTGGCGGAGCATACAATGCATTGTATACTAATGAATTGGGGATATGTTTCACCAATAAGTCAAGAAGCATTATCACATATTGATATGCAGATTTTGATATAACGAGCAACCTGTGTCGATTAAGGATCGACAGGTTAAGAAGCTCCAAAAGGATACATGACCTATTATAGAGGTTAGCTGGAGTGCCATAGAGGCCCAAATGTACTAAGGAAGGTTAAGTTCAATAAAGGACAGAAAGTACTCCCTTTACTTTAAGCAAATCTCGAGGTCGAGATTTCTTTTAAGGGGGTGAGGATGTAACACCTCGAAAATTTACGTCCAATAATGTATTGACACGTGTCATAGGCTTTGAATATGTGAAAAAGCACTTTAGAGGGACTAAAGTTGACCAACAGTGAAACTATGTGAATATAAGGGTCCAAAGTGTCAACAATGGATAAATAGACTCTAAAATAACCCTACATGGTGTTTATAATCTTAAACGGATAAATCATGGATCATACGAAACGGAAAATGAAAGAAGGTGAGGAATTACAAACTACAGGGGCTAAAAGTGTCAACATGTTGAAAGTATACCTCTGAGTGATCATTTGGCAAACCCGAAGCTTTGTAATGATAAAATATACTCACTAGAATATGTGGTAAAAATTTCATAAAGTTTCGTGATCGTATGAGAAAGTTATGACCAAAACCGTGCACGAAGGGTTAAATGCGTCAACGTGGAATTTCGTGACTTTTCGGGTAAGCACAAAGTTAACCGAGAACTTTACCATGTTTGTAAATGTCCCAAGGCCCTTAAAAATCAAGTTTTAGGGTCTAATGAGCAAGAAAAATAGCCAAAACCACGTTACGAAGGATCAAGGACTGAATTGCAAAACAAAGAACAAACTTTGGCCTGATGTCTGCCTTGAGGACCTCAAAGCTGGGGACCTTGAGGTCCGTAAAGCAACATGCAGCAACAAAAAACGCACAGGTGTCAGTTTTAGACCTGTGTAAGAGTTGTAAATAGCTGTGGTCGACTAAGGGAGTTCACCAATGAGATTTCATGCAATTTGGGACCTTGTTTCACCCCTTATAACCCCTGTGGAAGCCTCAATTCAGATCAAACTTGCTAAAAGATCATCATTGTTGCAACATTCAAGAACACTTGAAACTTCAAAAATTCATAAAACCTTCTCTGGAGTTTTCTGAGCATCAAGGCCACTTCCCACTGATCTCTAAGCTTTATTAGGATCATTGTAAGTGTTCATAACCTTCTTTATTTCATTCTAGCTTAGTTTAATCGTTAAAAGTCAATCCGTCGTAAATCGAGTTTGACTTTGCTATAAAACGAAATATGCTCAGTCATATCTCGAATCAAAAGTACCAATGAGTTGGTATTTATGTGGGTAACAAAACCCCAAAGGGGTATTTTCAGATTCCCACTCTAAGCTTGATGATTGTCGAGTCAAAGTTCATTTTAAAAAGTCAACAGAATTGTTAATTGCAAATTTAAGCTTGATTAGCAAAGTAGGGTACATGCAACCTGATTGATCATCAAAATAACTTTATGATGAATGTAAAAATGCGTTTCTTCATGATTAACTCGACAATTTTCTGTTTAGACCCAAATCGGAACCGAAAGTCACAATATTTGACTTTTTCGTTGACTTTCAGTTCTGATCCGTACATGCATGTTAAGATCTGCATTAGAGCATATTTTGGACCTAGTCTCATGTATAAGCAACCCTCTGGAATTTCACATCTTGATTCCATGGTTACCCGGTCCATATGCAAGTTATCGGTTTATGCTTAAATATGACCAATTTGCCCTTTTTGATATAAAACGTGATTTTCGGAAAAGTGAAAGAGTAGAAATCTTTATTACTAATTTATAAACTTGCACCAAAAATTTGAGATCAGTTGGTAGTCCAGATTTTAAGTTATGGTCAATATCGTAAATTACGACTCTTATGTTAAGTAAATGGCGCATTTAGCGCATAACCTATTCTAATCCATTTTTGGTATCAAACTTTTCATACACTAATATTATATAATATTTTGAGATTTTTATTAAATTTTTGGACAAACATAACATGGGTCTTTAAGCCAAATTCGGTAAATACCGAATTTGCCCTTTTCGGTCATAAAACGAGTTTTACAAAGCCGATTGACCCCAAACCACTTCCTACTGATTTTATTTATTAAATGAAGTATTTTGAACCTTCTGGAACTTTAAAAATTTCAGATTTCCTTTACAAACCCGGAAACGGCTCTAAGTCGCCTATTTCGGCATTTTTAGCGTATAATGCGCACTATATCATTATTAAACATATATGATTTGTATTCACTGATGTGTTAAGCATATTTTTATATATTAACAGTGAATATAAGTTTATAAACTCAGATTTCAAATTTTGGCATTTATGGCCCTTGTTAAATTACCAAAATACCCCTACGGGGCATAGCATGGTTTTAAATGATGTATTTGACATATGGGTCATACCCTACTGTTATAAAACAATAAGTTAAGTATATTTTCTGTATAAATCAGACCTATAACTCGGATTTACCAATAAACTCTTTTTATAACCTTTTAAATGACCAAAATGCCCCTATGAGGCATAAGTCGAGTTTAAATCCGTTCCGGGCATAATAGAAAGTATCTTGCTGATATTATAACATAATTTAAAGAATATTAACTCAGAAAACTTGCATATGACTCTTTAGGCCGCCCGTAACGCCCTTTTCGCGTTCGGTTCGGTTTATGTAACTAGTTTGCATAAATTGACCGAAACGGGTCAAACATTATCATTTTTGTCTCAAAATCCAGAATGTGTTTAGTAAACCCATATTATACAAGTCTTCAAACTTGTCGGGTCTAAATCACATTCTATCCGGTCTTCGCTTAATCGTGCGTTTGAAGCGTATATTTCCTTGAGACTAACCGGTCTAAGCTTTGGCTTAATTAAAGACCCGTTAGCATTCTAAATGATTATTTATGTCATCATTCCAGACTAGAGCCTTCCGGTAAATGGTACCTACGCTTACTTAAGTGAATACGGCTGAGATATTAAATTCTTATTAATTAAGACAGGAGCTAGCTCGGGTAAATACTTTTAACTTATTTTCCCTTATACGGGCTTGGGGTACGGTATTATAAAGATACCGCTTGGTCGGGTGTAGAAACCTTTTGATCGGAGATGATTGAATTGCATAATCCCGTTTTAATTCGTATTGCTTGATAACAAATAACATTGGGGGTTAATGACCGTGTCCTGGATATCCTTGGCTCATTTTAAAAAGTGAATGGCCACGACGTAAGCACAAGGTGTAGACAAAACACCTCCTGTTGCATATGTAAAACGTATACTCATTCGTAAGGGTAACTTCTTGTGAGATTATATTTGTGGTGTGTCGATTAATCTTGTCCGGCTCGTATCGTATTGTATTGTATGATCACCGGCCCTAAATGTTGGACAAACATGTAAATCGGATACAAGATTTTTATTAACAAAATTGTCCCAAGTTATAAAAGATTAATCTTGCCTCTGTGCATTTTAATCAATGTGTCAAAAGATTTTGTGCCGTTTGCACTCAAATCAATTTTCAAACTCTTTTCAAAATGAGTCAGTTAAATTGTATTTACCAGTGAAAACTGACGTATTTTTCCAAAAGGTTAAGTGACAGGTACTGAACGTAATTGGCTGGAAGCTCAGGGCGATTATAAAGAATCTTGCAAGTCCTAGGCGTCTAAAGTCTGTTGAACAATGATTATGATTATTCGATCCGCCTGTGGATCTTTTTACATTCCGTTGTAATACTCTGATATTACTTTATATTCGGATTGTAATATATTTATCTCTTGCTTCCGCTGTGCATTTATATATTGTGTTGTTTGACTATGATGATATCAATTGCGTCACGATACTCCCCCACCGGGCCCACCGGTGACACGTGGAATTCGGGGTGTGACACCTTTCTCCATCAATTAGGAATCTGCTACCGTCACTAAACACATTCCTTAAATTGTAGCCATTTGTTGAGTGTTTTTTTTGGTGTCTAATTCGCATATATATCACCATTGCCCTTGACTTTCTTGACTGTATATCTCTTAAATGTCAACATATACACGTGTGATTTAGTTTACGAAGGTTTTTCAATGCCGAGAACCTCGATCAGAGAGTAAAATCGGCGTAAGGTTCACAATGGTGTAAAATTAAAATGGGATATACCGGGCCAGGATTCGAGTTACAGGAACAAGGGCCAAACCAACCACCTAAGAATGGAATCGTCGAGCGAAAACACTTGACAACCTCCTAGAAGCAGCTTTTCTTGCCACCAGACCTTTCTTCATCAATTAGGAATCTGATGCCATCACTAAACACATTCCTTAAATTGTAGCCATTTGTTGAGTGTTTTTTTTTGTGTCTAATCCGCATATATATCACCATTGCCCTTGATTTTCTTGACTGTATATCTCTTAAATGTCAACATATACACGTGTGATTTAGTTTACAGAGATTTTTCAATGCCGAGAATCTCGATCAGAGAGTAAAAAAGGCGTAAGGTTCACAATGGTGTAAAATTAAAATGGGATATACCGGGCTAGGATTCGAGTTACAGGAACAAGGGCCAAACCAACCACCCCAAGAATGGAATCGTCGAGCGAAAACACTTGACAACCTCCTAGAAGCAGCTTTTCTTGCCACCAGACCTTTCTCCATCAATTAGGAATCTGATGCCATCACTAAACACATTCCTTAAATTGTAGCCATTTGTTGAGTGTTTTTTTTGTGTCTAATCCGCATATATATCACCATTGCCCTTGATTTTCTTGACTGTATATCTCTTAAATGTCAACATATACACGTGTGATTTAGTTTACGAATATTTTTCAATGCCGAGAACCTCAGTCAGAGAGTAAAAAAGGCGTAAGGTTCACAATGGTGTAAAATTAAAATAGGATATACCGAGCTAGGATTCGAGTTACAGGAACAAGGGCCAAACCAACCACCCAAGAATGGAATCGTCAAGCGAAAACACTTGACAACCTCCTAGAAGCAGCTTTTCTTGCCACCAGACCTTTCTCCATCAATTAGGAATCTGATGCCGTCACTAAACACATTCCTTAAATTGTAGCCATTTTTTGAGTTTTTTCTTTGGTGTCTAATCCTCATATATATCACCATTGCCCTTGATTTTCTTGTCTGTATATCTCTTAAATGTCAACATATACACGTGTGATTTAGTTTACGAAGGTTTTTCAATGCCGAGAAACTCGATCAGAGAGTAAAAAAGGCGTAAGGTTCACAATGGTGTAAAATTAAAATGGGATATACCGGGCTAGGATTCAAGTTACAGGAACAAGGGCCAAACCATTCACCCAAGAATGGAATCGTCGAGCGAAAACACTTAACAACCTCCTAGAAGCAGCTTTTCTTGCCACCAGACCTTTCTCCATCAATTAGGAATCTGATGCCGTCACTAAACACATTCCTTAAATTGTAGCCATTTTTTGAGTGTTTTTTTTTGTGTCTAATCCGCATATATATCACCATTGCCCTTGATTTTCTTGACTGTATATCTCTTAAATGTCAACATATACACGTGTGATTTAGTTTACGAAGATTTTTCAATACCGAGAACCTCGATCAGAGAGTAAAAAAGGCGTAAGGTTCACAATGGTTTAAAATTAAAATGGAATATACCGGGCTAGGATTCGAGTTACAGGAACAAGGGCCAAACCAACCACCTAAGAATGGAATCGTTGAGCGAAAACACTTGACAACCTCCTAGAAGCAGCTTTTCTTGCCACCAGACATTCCTCCATCAATCAGGAATTTGTTGCCGTCACTAAACACATTCCTTAAATTGTAGCCATTTGTTTAGTGTTTTTTTGGTTTCTAATCCGCATATATATCACCATTGCCCTTGATTTTCTTGACTGTATATCTGTTAAATGTCAACATATACACGTGTGATTTAGTTTACGAAGATTTTTCAATGTCGAGAACCTTGATCAGAGAGTAAAAAAGGCGTAAGGATCACAATGGTGTAAAATTAAAATGGGATATACCGGGCTAGGATTCGAGTTATAGGAATAAGGGCCAAACCAACCTCCCAATAATGGAATCGTCGAGCGAAAACACTTGACAACCTCCTAGAAGCTGCTTTTCTTGCTACCAGACCTTCCTCCATCAATTAGGAATCTGATGCCGTCACTAAACACATTCCTTAAATTGTAGCCATTTGTTGAGTGTTTTATTTTTTGCTGTCTAATCCGCATATATATCACCATTGCCCTTGATTTTCTAGACTGTATATATCTTAAATGTCAACATCTACACGTGTGATTTAGTTTACGAAGATTTTTCAATGCAGAGAACCTCGATCAGAGAGTAAAAAAGGCGTAAGGTTCACAATGGTGTAAAATTAAAATGGGATATACCGGGCTAGAATTCGAGTTACAGGAACAAGGGCCAAACCAATCACCCAAGAATGGTATCGTCGAGCGAAAAGACTTGACAACCTCCTAGAAGCAGCTTTTCTTGCCACCAGACCTTTCTCCATCAATTAGGAATCTGATGCCGTCACTAAACACATTCCTTAAATTGTAGCCATTTGTTGAGTGTTTTTTTGGTGTCTAATCCGCATATATATTACCATTGCCCTTGACTTTCTTGACTGTGTATCTCTTAAATGTCAATATATACACGTGTGATTTTGTTTACAAAGATTTTTCAATGCCGAGAACCTCGATCAGAGAGTCAAAATGGCGTAAGGTTCACAATGGTGTAAAATTAAAATGGGATATACCGGGCTAGGATTCGAGTAACAGGAACAAGGGCCAAACCAACCACCCATGAATGGAATCGTCAAGCGAAAACACTTGACAACCTCCTAGAAGCATCTTTTCTTGCCACCAGACCTTTCTCCATCAATTAGGAATCTGATGCCGTCACTAAACACATTCCTTAAATTGTAGCCATTTGTTGAGTGTTTTTTTTTGTGTCTAATCCGCATATATATCACCATTGCCGTTGATTTTCTTGACTGTATATCTCTTAAATGTCAACATATACACGTGTGCTTTAGTTTACGAAGGGTTTTCAATGCCGAGAACCTCGATCAGAGAGTAAAAAAGGCGTAAGGTTCACAATGGTGTAAAATTAAAATGGGATATACCGGGCTAGGATTCGAGTTACAGGAACATGAGCCAAACCACCCACCCAAGAATGGAATCGTCGAGCGAAAACACTTGACCACCTCCTAGAAGCAGCTTTTCTTGCCACCAGACCTTTCTCCATCAATTAGGAATCTGATGTCGTCACTTAACACATTCCTTAAATTTTAGCCATTTGTTGAGTGTTTTTTTTTTGGTGTCTAATCTGCATATATATCACCATTGCCCTTGATTTTCTTGACTGTATATCTCTTAAAAGTCAACATATACACGTGTGATTTAGTTTACGAAGGTTTTTCAAAGCCGAGAACCTTGATCAGAGAGTAAAAAAGGCGTAAGGTTCACAATGGTATAAAATTAAAATGGGATATACCGGGCTAGGATTCGAGTTACAGGAATAAGGGCCAAACCAACCTCCCAATAATGGAATCGTCGAGCGAAAACACTTGACAACCTCCTAGAAGCTGCTTTTCTTGCTACCAGACCTTCCTCCATCAATTAGGAATCTGATGCCGTCACTAAACACATTCCTTAAATTGTAGCCATTTGTTGAGTGTTTTATTTTTTGCTGTCTAATCCGCATATATATCACCATTGCCCTTGATTTTCTAGACTGTATATCTCTTAAATGTCAACATATACACGTGTGATTTAGTTTACGAAGATTTTTCAATGCAGAGAACCTCGATCAGAGAGTAAAAAAGGCGTAAGGTTCACAATGGTGTAAAATTAAAATGGGATATACCGGGCTAGAATTCGAGTTACAGGAACAAGGGCCAAACCAATCACCCAAGAATGGTATCGTCGAGCGAAAAGCCTTGACAACCTCCTAGAAGCAGCTTTTCTTGCCACCAGACCTTTCTCCATCAATTAGGAATCTGATGCCGTCACTAAACACATTCCTTAAATTGTAGCCATTTTTAGAGTGTTTTTTTGGTGTCTAATCCGCATATATATTACCATTGCCCTTGACTTTCTTGACTGTGTATCTCTTAAATGTCAATATATACACGTGTGATTTTGTTTACAAAGATTTTTCAATGCCGAGAACCTCGATCAGAGAGTAAAAATGGCGTAAGGTTCACAATGGTGTAAAATTAAAATGGGATATACCGGGCTAGGATTCGAGTAACAGGAACAAGGGCCAAACCAACCACCCATGAATGGAATCGTCAAGCGAAAACACTTGACAACCTCCTAGAAGCATCTTTTCTTGCCACCAGACCTTTCTCCATCAATTAGGAATCTGATGCCGTCACTAAACACATTCCTTAAATTGTAGCCATTTGTTGAGTGTTTTTTTTTTGTGTCTAATCCGCATATATATCACCATTGCCGTTGATTTTCTTGACTGTATATCTCTTAAATGTCAACATATACACGTGTGCTTTAGTTTACGAAGGGTTTTCAATGCCGAGAACCTCGATCAGAGAGTAAAAAAGGCGTAAGGTTCACAATGGTGTAAAATTAAAATGGGATATACCGGGCTAGGATTCGAGTTACAGGAACATGAGCCAAACCACCCACCCAAGAATGGAATCGTCGAGCGAAAACACTTGACAACCTCCTAGAAGCAGCTTTTCTTGCCACCAGACCTTTCTCCATCAATTAGGAATCTGATGTCGTCACTTAACACATTCCTTAAATTTTAGCCATTTGTTGAGTGTTTTTTTTTTGGTGTCTAATCTGCATATATATCACCATTGCCCTTGATTTTCTTGACTGTATATCTCTTAAAAGTCAACATATACACGTGTGATTTAGTTTACGAAGGTTTTTCAAAGCCGAGAACCTTGATCAGAGAGTAAAAAAGGCGTAAGGTTCACAATGGTATAAAATTAAAATGGGATATACCGGGCTAGGATTCGAGTTACAGGAATAAGGGCCAAACCAACCTCCCAATAATGGAATCGTCGAGCGAAAACACTTGACAACCTCCTAGAAGCTGCTTTTCTTGCTACCAGACCTTCCTCCATCAATTAGGAATCTGATGCCGTCACTAAACACATTCCTTAAATTGTAGCCATTTGTTGAGTGTTTTATTTTTTGCTGTCTAATCCGCATATATATCACCATTGCCCTTGATTTTCTAGACTGTATATCTCTTAAATGTCAACATATACACGTGTGATTTAGTTTACGAAGATTTTTCAATGCAGAGAACCTCGATCAGAGAGTAAAAAAGGCGTAAGGTTCACAATGGTGTAAAATTAAAATGGGATATACCGGGCTAGAATTCGAGTTACAGGAACAAGGGCCAAACCAATCACCCAAGAATGGTATCGTCGAGCGAAAAGCCTTGACAACCTCCTAGAAGCAGCTTTTCTTGCCACCAGACCTTTCTCCATCAATTAGGAATCTGATGCCGTCACTAAACACATTCCTTAAATTGTAGCCATTTTTAGAGTGTTTTTTTGGTGTCTAATCCGCATATATATTACCATTGCCCTTGACTTTCTTGACTGTGTATCTCTTAAATGTCAATATATACACGTGTGATTTTGTTTACAAAGATTTTTCAATGCCGAGAACCTCGATCAGAGAGTAAAAATGGCGTAAGGTTCACAATGGTGTAAAATTAAAATGGGATATACCGGGCTAGGATTCGAGTAACAGGAACAAGGGCCAAACCAACCACCCATGAATGGAATCGTCAAGCGAAAACACTTGACAACCTCCTAGAAGCATCTTTTCTTGCCACCAGACCTTTCTCCATCAATTAGGAATCTGATGCCGTCACTAAACACATTCCTTAAATTGTAGCCATTTGTTGAGTGTTTTTTTTTTGTGTCTAATCCGCATATATATCACCATTGCCGTTGATTTTCTTGACTGTATATCTCTTAAATGTCAACATATACACGTGTGCTTTAGTTTACGAAGGGTTTTCAATGCCGAGAACCTCGATCAGAGAGTAAAAAAGGCGTAAGGTTCACAATGGTGTAAAATTAAAATGGGATATACCGGGCTAGGATTCGAGTTACAGGAACATGAGCCAAACCACCCACCCAAGAATGGAATCGTCGAGCGAAAACACTTGACAACCTCCTAGAAGCAGCTTTTCTTGCCACCAGACCTTTCTCCATCAATTAGGAATCTGATGTCGTCACTTAACACATTCCTTAAATTTTAGCCATTTGTTGAGTGTTTTTTTTTTTGGTGTCTAATCTGCATATATATCACCATTGCCCTTGATTTTCTTGACTGTATATCTCTTAAAAGTCAACATATACACGTGTGATTTAGTTTACGAAGGTTTTTCAAAGCCGAGAACCTTGATCAGAGAGTAAAAAAGGCGTAAGGTTCACAATGGTATAAAATTAAAATGGGATATACCGGGCTAGGATTCGAGTTACAGGAATAAGGGCCAAACCAACCTCCCAATAATGGAATCGTCGAGCGAAAACACTTGACAACCTCCTAGAAGCTGCTTTTCTTGCTACCAGACCTTCCTCCATCAATTAGGAATCTGATGCCGTCACTAAACACATTCCTTAAATTGTAGCCATTTGTTGAGTGTTTTATTTTTTGCTGTCTAATCCGCATATATATCACCATTGCCCTTGATTTTCTAGACTGTATATCTCTTAAATGTCAACATATACACGTGTGATTTAGTTTACGAAGATTTTTCAATGCAGAGAACCTCGATCAGAGAGTAAAAAAGGCGTAAGGTTCACAATGGTGTAAAATTAAAATGGGATATACCGGGCTAGAATTCGAGTTACAGGAACAAGGGCCAAACCAATCACCCAAGAATGGTATCGTCGAGCGAAAAGCCTTGACAACCTCCTAGAAGCAGCTTTTCTTGCCACCAGACCTTTCTCCATCAATTAGGAATCTGATGCCGTCACTAAACACATTCCTTAAATTGTAGCCATTTTTAGAGTGTTTTTTTGGTGTCTAATCCGCATATATATTACCATTGCCCTTGACTTTCTTGACTGTGTATCTCTTAAATGTCAATATATACACGTGTGATTTTGTTTACAAAGATTTTTCAATGCCGAGAACCTCGATCAGAGAGTAAAAATGGCGTAAGGTTCACAATGGTGTAAAATTAAAATGGGATATACCGGGCTAGGATTCGAGTAACAGGAACAAGGGCCAAACCAACCACCCATGAATGGAATCGTCAAGCGAAAACACTTGACAACCTCCTAGAAGCATCTTTTCTTGCCACCAGACCTTTCTCCATCAATTAGGAATCTGATGCCGTCACTAAACACATTCCTTAAATTGTAGCCATTTGTTGAGTGTTTTTTTTTTGTGTCTAATCCGCATATATATCACCATTGCCGTTGATTTTCTTGACTGTATATCTCTTAAATGTCAACATATACACGTGTGCTTTAGTTTACGAAGGGTTTTCAATGCCGAGAACCTCGATCAGAGAGTAAAAAAGGCGTAAGGTTCACAATGGTGTAAAATTAAAATGGGATATACCGGGCTAGGATTCGAGTTACAGGAACATGAGCCAAACCACCCACCCAAGAATGGAATCGTCGAGCGAAAACACTTGACAACCTCCTAGAAGCAGCTTTTCTTGCCACCAGACCTTTCTCCATCAATTAGGAATCTGATGTCGTCACTTAACACATTCCTTAAATTTTAGCCATTTGTTGAGTGTTCTTTTTTTGGTGTCTAATCTGCATATATATCACCATTGCCCTTGATTTTCTTGACTGTATATCTCTTAAAAGTCAACATATACACGTGTGATTTAGTTTACGAAGGTTTTTCAAAGCCGAGAACCTCGATCAGAGAGTAAAAAAGGCGTAAGGTTCACAATGGTATAAAATTAAAATGGGATATACCGGGCTAGGATTCGAGTTACAGGAACAAGGGCCAAACCAACCACCCAAGAATGGAATCCTCGAGCGAAAACACTTGACAACCTCCTAGAAGCAGCTTTTCTTGCCACCAGACCTTTCTCCATCAATTAGGAATCTGATGCCGTCAATAAACACATTCCTTAAATTGTAGCCATTTGTTGAGTGTTTTATTTTTTGCTATCTAATCCGCATATATATCACCATTGCCCTTGATTTTCTAGACTGTATATCTCTTAAATGTCAACATATACACGTGTGATTTAGTTTACGAAGATTTTTCAATGCAGAGAACCTCGATCAGAGAGTAAAAAAGGCGTAAGGTTCACAATGGTGTAAAATTAAAATGGGATATACCCGGCTAGAATTCGAGTTACAGGAACAAGGGCCAAACCAATCACCCAAGAATGGTATCGTCGAGCGAAAAGACTTGACAACCTCCTAGAAGCAGCTTTTCTTTCCACCAGACCTTTCTCCATCAATTAGGAATCTGATGCCGTCACTAAACACATTCCTTAAATTGTAGCCATTTGTTGAGTGTTTTTTTGGTGTCTAATCCGCATATATATCACCATTGCCCTTGACTTTCTTGACTGTGTATCTCTTAAATGTCAATATATACTCGTGTGATTTAGTTTACAAAGATTTTTCAATGCCGAGAACCTCAATCAGAGAGTAAAAATGGCGTAAGGTTCACAATGGTGTAAAATTAAAATGGGATATACCGGGCTAGGATTCGAGTAACAGGAACAAGGGCCAAACCAACCACCCATGAATGGAATCGTCAAGCGAAAACACTTGACAACCTCCTAGAAGCATCTTTTCTTACCACCAGACCTTTCTCCATCAATTAGGAATCTGATGCCGTCACTAAACACATTCCTTAAATTGTAGCCTATTGTTGAGTGTTTTTTTTTGTGTCTAATCCGCATATATATCACCATTGCCGTTGATTTTCTTGACTGTATATCTCTTAAATGTCAACATATACACGTGTGCTTTAGTTTACGAAGGTTTTTCAATGCCGAGAACCTCGATCAGAGAGTAAAAAAGGCGTAAGGTTCACAATGTTGTAAAATTAAAATGGGATATACCGGGCTAGGATTCGAGTTACAGGAACAAGGGCCAAACCACCCACCCAAGAATGGAATCGTCGAGCGAAAACACTTGACAACCTCCTAGAAGCAGCTTTTCTTGCCACCAGACCTTTCTCCATCAATTAGGAATCTGATGTCGTCACTAAACACATTCCTTAAATTTTAGCCATTTGTTGAGTGTTTTTTTTTTTGGTGTCTAATCTGCATATATATCACCATTGCCCTTGATTTTCTTGACTGTATATCTCTTAAAAGTCAACATATACACGTGTGATTTAGTTTACGAAGGTTTTTCAATGCCGAGAACCTCGATCAGAGAGTAAAAAGGCGTAAGGTTCACAATGGTATAAAATTAAAATGGGATATACCGGGCTAGGATTCGAGTTACAGGAACAAGGGCCAAACCAACCACCCAAGAATGGAATCCTCGAGCGAAAACACTTGACAACCTCCTAGAAGCAGCTTTTATTGCCACCAGACCTTTCTCCATCAATTAGGAATCTGATGCTGTCACTAAACACATTCCTTAAATTGTAGCCATTTGTTGAGTGTTTTTTTTTGGTGTCTAATCCGCATAAATATCACCATTGCCCTTGATTTTCTTGATTGTATATCTCTTAAATGTCAACATATACACGTGTGATTTAGTTTACAAAGAATTTTCAATATCGAGAACCTCGATCAGAGAGTAAAAAAGGCGTAACTTTCACAATGGTGTAAAATTAAAATGGGATATACCGTGCTAGGATTCGAGTTACACGAACAAGGTCCAAACCAACAACCCAAGAATGGAATCGTCGAGCGAAAACACTTGACAACCTCCTAGAAGCAGCTTTTCTTTCCACCAGACCTTTCTCCATCAATTAGGAATCTGATGCCGTCACTAAACACATTCCTTAAATTGTAGCCATTTGTTGAGTGTTTTTTTGGTGTCTAATCCAAATATATATCACCATTGCCCTTGATTTTCTTGACTGTATATATCTTAAATGTCAACATATACACGTGTGATTTAGTTTACGAAGATTTTTCAATGCCGAGAACGTCGATCAGAGAGTAAAAAAGGCGTAAGGTTCACAATGGTGTAAAATTAAAATGGGATATACCGGGCTAGGATTTGAGTTATAGGAACAAGGGCCAAACCAACCACCCAAGAATGGAATCGTCGAGCGAAAACACTTGACAACCTCCTAGATGCAGCTTTTTTTGCCACCAGACCTTTCTCCATCAATTAGGAATATGTTGCCGTCACTAAACACATTACTTAAATTGTAGCCATTTGTTAAGTGTTTTTTTTGTGTGTCTAATCCGCATATATATCACCATTGCCCTTGATTTTCTTTACTGTATATCTCTTAAATGTCAACATATACATGTGTGATTTAGTTTACGAAGATTTTTCAATGCCGAGAACCTTGATCAGAGAGTAAAAAAAGGCGTAAGGTTCACAATGGTGTAAAATTAAAATGGGATATACCGGGCTAGGATTCGAGTTACAGGAACAAGGGCCAAACCAACCACCCAAGAATGGAATCGTCGAGCGAAAACACTAGACAACCTCCTAGAAGTAGCTTTTCTTGCCACCAAACCTTTCTCCATCAATTAGGAATCTGATGCCATCACTAAACACATTCCTTAAATTGTAGCCATTTGTTGAGTGTTTTTTTTTGGTGTCTAATCCGCATATATATCACCATTGCCCTTGATTTTCTTGACTGTATATCTCTTAAATGTCAACATATACACGTGTGATTTAGTTTACGAAGATTTTTCAATGTCGAGAATCTCGATCAGAGAGTAAAAAAGGCGTAAGGTTCACAATGGTGTAAAATTAAAATGGGATATACCGGGCTAGGATTCGAGTTACAGGAACAAGGGCCAAACCAACCACCCAATAATGGAATCGTCGAGCGAAAACATGTGACAACCTCCTTGAAGCAGCTTTTCTTGCCACCAGACCTTTCTCCATAAATTAGGAATCTGATGCCGTCACTAAACACATTACTTAAATAGTAGCCATTTGTTGAGTGTTTTTTTTTTGGGTCTAATCCACATATATATCACCATTGCCCTTGATTTTCTAGACTATATATCTCTTAAATGTCAACATATACACGTGTGATTTAGTTTACGAATATTTTTCATTGCCGAGAACCTCGATCAGAGAGTAAAAAAGGCGTAAGGTTCACAATGGTGTAAAATTAAAATGGGATATACCGGGCTCGGATTCGAGTTACAGGAACAAGGGCCAAACCAACCACCCAAGAATGGAATCGTCGAGCAAAAACACTTTACAACCTCCTAGAAGCAGCTTTTCATGCCACCAGACCTTTCTCCATCTATTAGGAATCTGATGCCGTCACTAAACACATTCCTTAAATTGTAGCCATTTGTTGAGTGTTTTTTTGGTGTCTAATCCGCATATATATCACCATTGCCCTTGACTTTCTTAACTGTATATCTCTTAAATGTCAACATATACTCGTGTGATTTAGTTTACGAAGATTTTTCAATGCCGAGAATGTAACGCCCCGCGTCCCTGAACTTTAGGAACTTGTCAAGACTAGTCCCTGAAGTTTAGCTTCTTTCTATAATTAGCCCCTTGTCTATGTGGATTGTCTAAGACTATGTTGGGAATGCCTAATACTATATGATTGAATGTCTAAATCAATGCTTGAATGTCTATCTGGAATGCCTAATTCTATGTTGGAAATGCCTAATTCTATATGATTGGAATGCCTATCGGGATTGCCTAATGTTGGAATGTCTAAATGAGGAATGTCTATGCGTAGGATTGTCTAAATCTATATGACTAAAATGCCTATTCGGAATGTCTATATGCTTGGAATGTCTAACTCACGATACTTGGAATGCCTAAATGTCTATACACTTGGAATGCGTAAATCTACGTTTGAAATGTCTATATCTTGGGAATGCCTAAAGCTATGTTTGGAATGCCTAAAACTATTTGGTGCTTGACTCCTTAGATTCGTGAAACTTGATTCTTGGTTAAACGAGAGACTGGAGCCTTGTCACTGGCAGGATTTATTTAACCTCGTAAACTTTTGATGTATATGCTACAATCTAATTAATCTATTACTCAACTTAACGCAACGCCTAACCCAACGCGTAAAACAAATAAAAAATCAGGAACGCGAAAGGATGGAATAGCCTGAGTGGCCATCCGATCGGATGACCATCCGATCAGATGACCACCCAAGCCGAACCACCCTTTTCCCTGCTCCTCCTTCACCTATAAATAGGCTGTCACATCACCATTTTGAGTGATGTGACAGCTCTGCTCGACCAAGAACACGTGCACACGTCTTTCTTCATTCTCTCATCGATTTCGGTACGTTTAGGCTAGATCTTGGTACTTTCTTGATCTACACATCATTCACTATGTGATTCTCACTTGAAATCACACTTTTCACCGTGAAATCTCTCAGATCTGAGTTTTTGAGGATGATGTTATCTTGGTGGTTGTACAACTATCATGTGACGCCAATCTAAGCAAGATTAGCTCGGATCTAAGGTATTTCATACGTTTTTACACTAAATCTAAGCTAAAACCTATACTTTTCATATAAAACTTAAGTTTCCTCATTTCTTTCTTCAATTTTGGATTTACTTCGGTGATAAACGTGCCGGAACGGACTGTAGACTCGATCTGTGGTCTAGAGTTGGTTTAGGAACGGATGGTTCGCTGATTAAGACGATCACGAGATGGATTCCAGCATAAACCCGTCACCAACGGACAAACGGGTCGGACTGGGGTGATTCCCGACTGATCAGAATGTCTGTAAAGTGATTAGTAACTGTTGCCTTAGTCTGTACTGAGACGTCACCATTAATTTTCAAACTTAGAAAATTTTACAAAATGATAAACAAGAACAAGGGTCGCCGATCGAACGGCAACCCGATCGGACCACAATCCGATCGGATAGACACCTTATCAGATGACACTTGTCTTGAGATTCTCAAACTCTTGGTAAACAAACAAAACTTGGAAGTTTGATCGAATGGCTACCGGATCGGACAGCCATCCGATCGGACAGCCATCCGGTTGGAACGACTAGTTCAACTGCACTCGGATCGAGTGGTGATCCGATCGGACAAGCCACCATGGTCCCCTCTCATGTGTGACTCACCCGAGTGGCAATCCGATTGGATTACCATCCGATCGGACAGTCACATTTGTCTTGTCTTTTATTATATTCTCACCCGAACGGATGGCAACCCGATCGGATAGCCATCCGATCGGGCAGCCATTGTCACTTTATATCACACATGTCAACTGACCAACCGGTCATCTGATCGGACAGCCCTTCGACCGGTGACTGTTTTAACACTTTATTCAATCTCGATACGCTGCCCGGCTCTTACCCTATTACAATCTAACCAGGCTAATCCTAAAAGAGCTCCCTTTGATCCAATAACAGTTGCGACTGTTAAGAAATCACTGTGAGTATACTCGATCCCCTTTCCACTTTAAACTTTTGGGGTGTAACATGTATTCTATTAAACTAAATACTTTTGGCAATCTATACTCTATCCTGTGTGTTTGTGAAAACTTGTGCATTCTAGTATTCTATTTGTGCTATGTGACGTTTAATCCAGGGTGTTTAGTTCCGCCTTAACAATAGTAGCGCTATAGGGGGTGCACCTCTCCCATTATTCTTCGGGGGTATTGTTAGGAGATTTCTAGTTTACCTTGAGTCTTGGGTAAACTCTAAAGCTCCGGGATACTTGGGCTATCACTGCGTGGACTGCGACACTAGTACGGCTGTAAACTATTTATTGCTTACACTATGGATATGAGTTGTTTTGATCTATTAATCTAGTATCAAACTTGTATACTCACCAATACGTTTGTATTGATATTTTAATACATGTTGCAGGTTGATAGGATGAGATGGAACATGGAAAACAAGCTGAATGCCTAGAAACGTCACGCTAGCTAATTTAGTCTTTGAACAAGTTGAACAATTATGATTTGATGTTGTGAAATGTGATATTTTGAGATATTTGGATTTTAGACAATTGCTATGAAATCTACTTAATTCTATTGAAATATCTAGTGTTGTGGAATTCTCTTGAGCAATCTGAACGCTTAGTGCTCGCACCCCGATGTTTCCGCCATCGGTTGGGGTGTGACAGATTGGTATCAGAGCCATAACTATAGGGAATTAGGATAAGTAGGAATACTTGCCCTAGTCTATAGTTCTAGGAACTTAACTCTTATTTGATGTTTAAGACTTATGCATTCTACCGTATCTGCTTCCTAGCAGCACATGTCCCTATTAAACTTACCTGCCTTTCCTAAGGCTAATACGATGTACACTTTATACTATAAAGACACTGTTACACAGTGTTTATTTTTAGCACGAGATTTTCCCACAAGATAGGAGTGACATCCGAACCTTGATGGGAAATCTCCATATTATTCTGGTAGGTCTTGTCTGCTGATAAGAGCTGGCGACCTCTGGGGTACGATGTTGTCAAATTAGAGGTGAAACTCAGACCTTGACAACTAATCCCACTCCTTGATGATTTTATGTCTCGCCAAAGTCTCGTAACCGCCAGTCAGTTGAGTACGTGAAATGACTAAAAGGATAAATATCGTAGGCCTGACATCGATGACGTATTTGTCTAAGTAAGTTAAGAAGCGATACCTCAATTCGAAAGGGGTTCGAACCACTTTGGTTAGTCGCCGTTCCTCTACCCGGAAAAATCCTATGTTTTAAAATCCTAACTCGTTTTTATGTTATCTCGATTTTATGAAAGTGGTTTTATCTATAAGGTTTTGAACTTAATTCTTCGTTTATTTAAAAATGCTTTTGCGCAAATTTGCACGTTGTCCGCAATCTAAAACGTTAATTCTAATCTCAGATCAAACTAAATTTTCAAGGTTTTATTCTATGTGTAACCTACGTGGTAAACTTGATCGTCTATGGTATGATGTGTTGTTGTGGTGTGAAACACTAAGATGACATGGAAGTACGGGACAGAAGTGGTGTGTCCGAAGCATGGTGGATACGCCGCTGGTACTTCCTATATATAATTGCTTCCGGCATATTACCAACTTCCGTACCAAGTGCCATGCGAGATTTAGTGTTTGCAGACCAGTGTGGAAAGTCTATGTAACCTACGGAATGTGTATGTAACCTATGAAACGTGTAGGATCGAGAATCGATCTGAACGAGTCTTCAGAAAAGCTCTAAACTGATTCAAAGGCGGAATTCAATGAATCAGAGATTGTATCAGCTTGAAATTCACTATTAACTGTCTCTTATATTGATTCTAAAACGTTTACAGACGAGGAGACACTTCGGCAGAGCTTCGCTACCGGAATCGAACCACTACAAATGAAAACAACAAGTCCACTATTTATACTAAATCCAGTTCGTTTGAACAAGCAACTCCAATTCGTACGAACTGGTCCAGTTCGTTTGAACTGGCCACTTCGTTTGAACTGGCTTGTTCACCTCTGTATCCAGTTAATCTCGAACTGTGTAACTTGTTTAATCTATTCTATTACACGACTCGATACAAGACGAAGTCGACAGACGTATGCACTAACAGACTCCCCCTCGGATGTTGACGAGTCTGAAGTATCGAGTCTTCTCATTCTTCAGTCTTTATCAGTCTTCAAGCTCTCTCCAAAGTATCTGACAATGTAAGCATCCTAAATCTCTATCTTCTTTTTTTCTCTTTCTTATCAGCAGTAACAGCATCTGGCTTTAACCAATCAGAAACCTTGCTTTTCCATCTTCAGACTCCCCCTTTCAATCAACTAGGGATCGTAGTCTGGCTAACCTGCACATACTCTACCCAAAAGTAAGTTTCTCAATTTTTCAAGATATAAACAAATTTGGAAACTACAACTTGGTAGATATATTATCAAAAATGATTTAACATTTATAATATCTGATGATCACTTTGTAAGAATATCATTCATTTTTGACATTTTCATTTCAAAATCTTTTATTATATCAAACAACTCTCCCAATCCACTGTTAATCATGTTTAGCACTTGGAATTTTTAAATTCAGCTTTTCAACATCAGTTGTCGAAAATCTTTTTGTATTTTTCAAAAAATTATGCTAAAACACACTAAAATCTTTTTGGATTTTTGAATGAAATATGAAAAGCAATAAAGAAATATTTACAGACAATATTTTTGCGAGTTTGTGTAAGAGGATCATATCAGTTTTTGACAAGTCACAAGTACCGTTGAGCTTAGTTACACATTAAGAATTAAACAATTCACTTAGATTGCCGATATACTGATCCACTTAAATTCTCACACAAATTTCAACTAATTCAGGATATGAATTAGATGTTTTAAGGACTAAAACTCATTCATGTGTCCCACCTCTTGAATATACTCCCGTATCCAGATCCCAATATTCAGTCTTACAGGTGAGTATACCATAGATGATATCTGTAAGAGGTTAAATGCGAAACCGTGAGAGCTCATGTCAGAACTTCCGTTCAGCAGAGAGATGACGGCTCGACTTTTGGTGGGTCCCCTTTAGAGGATCTTTTTTACAACAGCACATGATTAGCATTTTTCAATGTTTCATCATTTTTTGTACTGAGGGCGGCGCTATGTTTCAAGCAAGCAGAAAGTATTCTCCGGGGACTAGGCCATTGCTTCCGCAAAATCAGAAGTCCTGGGATAATACCCCAGATATCACCGAGCATAAAGACCTAGTATCTCAGAAAGAGGGATCTTTCAAACGAAATTTCAGGGGTTACCTATATATCCAAGTAGTGTTCCCCACAAAATAAGCAAGTTTGAATTTAAGTTTATATCCCGAAAAAGTTTACTAAATGTATAAAAACCTATCGGCATATCATCAGTGAGACCGTTTAACGCTATTTAATCATTACATTTCTTTAGCATACTGTAACTGTCTACTGATGTACTATCATTTCCTCTTTTCGACACAAAAACTCATTTTGTATTTATCATGTTTTTGACATTTTCAAATTTTCAAATGTTTTTTGATTTTCTGAAAATTTCTTACTCCCCCTAAAATTAAAAAACAATTAAAGGAAATTTGAAAACAGACTATACAAGTAAAATGACAACCGATATCGAATCGCTTCAAATCGCCATCCACTTGGCATAAACAATCAGAACTCCCCCTCACAACAAACTATTTTCCCACTATGATTTCAAAACACTTAAGTTTGTTTTAATCAAATGGTTTTTCCGGAAAATTAGTTTTGTTGATTATCAAACCACTTGTAGGTTAGGGGTTCATCATCTTGTTCAACAATCAACATATGTAGAAAATCAGATACAATCTAATGTCCCTGATTTACCACTTGAAAGACGAAATCACTTTCGTGAATTTCTCAAGAAATGTGCCGATTCCTGCTCCACTCTTACCAACCTTGGAGCTCCGGCAAGTCACACTTATCCATTTAAAAGAAATTTTAGAAAGATCCCGATTCATGCTCCGCAATTACCCATTTGGGAGCTCCGGCAAGTCAGAAATTTATGGTGAAAAAGCTGTCACCCAAGCCTGACCAGCCTTGGCTGATTTTGGTACACATCTATCCCACCAGCATTTTGATTTATAAAAATCTTTTGCAATTTAAACTTCCCATCAACCATCTTCCCGAAAATATGTTTAACTTTTCCATTAAACATTTTTCAGCATTAAATTCTTTGTTACCAGCAAAGAATTGACCTGAAATCTCAGTTTTACCACCCTTCAACTTCAACATTTCTTTCGACAACTTTGGAAAATTTTCATCGTTCACCTCAGGAACGGAATTCTCAACTTTTTTCTCAACAGATGACTCCTCTGATTTTATGGAATCAGATTCATTGTCAGAACTACTATCTGAATTCTTAACAACCCATCTTTGTTTGTTCAAATCGACTTGTCTTTTGTAAAACCTTTTTGAACTTTCACCAACTTCCATAGTCGATTTATCAACACTTTTTCTTCTCATTTCAGAGTTAGAAGAAACTCTCTGTTTTGAATAAGTGGACTCTTGGCAGTTCCAAGCAATGTATCCAGCTTTTTGACACTTGAAACAGGTTCTTCTGTCAACTCTTTGAGCAAACTTCTTCACATTTTTCTTTACTTCAGCAAGAAACTCTTGATTGGATTGTTTCCAGAATGGTTTCTTCTGCTCATCTTCAGCACTTCCTCCTGCAACAAATTTTGTTTTTTGTTTATAATTTTTCTCATTTTCATAATTTTCTGGAGGAATAAAACCAAGACCTTTCTTTTTGAAATTACTGTTATGGTTTGGTTTCTTTTGAAAACCATAACCAGAACTGTAACCCTTTTTCTTGTTCAATCTCTGTTGAACTCTTCAAGTGTACTTTTTAGGTCTTTCATGAAGATTTAAATCTTTTATTTCAGAAATATTAATTTCTGTTAATTTGAAAACATGTTTGATCATTTCAGTTTTAACACTTCTTATTGGAAATTCCTCATCAGAATATAATTTGTCTGAATAATTCAAAGTATAAGCCACTTTGATTGATCCTTCATTCAAATTAGATTTTGATAACATGAATTCTTTATTATAGATTCTTTTAACCGGTGAACTCGGACTCTTTTCTGACGAACTCGAACTTTCAGACTTAGACTCCGGTTTTGACTCTTCATCCATATCTAACACCTGATCGACCACTTTCTTTAATAAGTCAGACTCATGATCAGTGTCAGATGCTGTGAATGTGACATCAATATTATCTGGTAATTCATCAATGAATTCAGACTTTAACTTGATGTTGACTGCCTTTTTTAGACGCTCCTCGTTAGGATTCCTGGGAGAATAACTTTCATGGATCGTGGGCGGACATCTGTTATACTTGACACTTTGTTTCTTACCAGTATCAGTATCTTTAGTCTTTTTCTCCATGAATGCTTCAAGACCTGCAACAGTAGGATAAACCCGATCAATCAAATAATCACAAGTAGTGTAACTCAACAGTAATCGTTTAATCCTTTCACTCTCAATCTTTTCAAGTTCCACTTCTTTCTTCAACTGTGCACAATCATCAATATACTCATTGATAACGCTCTGCTTTGTCATTAATGTTGTGCTCATTTTTGTCATTGCATTTTCAATCTCTGAATTCGTTCTTTTCAGACTATCAACTGTTTTGTTGAGCACATCATACGACTCCTTCACATATTTCACATCGGACAATAAATCTTCCTTAATCTTCTCTAATTCAGTAATTTTCTTATCTTTCTTCTCACCAGCTTTGCAAGAATCTAAGCACTTCAAACATGGTTTTTCAACTTCAACCACTTTTTCAACTATCTTTTCTATCTCGACAGTCTTTTCAACTTCAACGAGTTTCTCAACTTCAACTATTTTATCTACAACTTTCTTAGTTACTGCCTCGGCATTTGTTTCTCCAGCTTCTGTCTTTGCTTTTTCATTAGCTAGCATTCCTGCTGCTTCCAGCTCATGTTCTTCGATCTTTTGAATAAACGGTGCCAGATTCATATTTTTAGTTTTTCTCATATGTTTTACAATCAACAAATAATTTCCCCATTTTTGTTGTGGTAATGCATCAGCAAGTTTATCAATCCATTCATCATCATCTTTCTTAATGTCCAATCTTCCCATTTCCACGACTAAATGACAATATCTATCAATGGTCATTTTTGTTGTTTCATGGTCAAAAGCTACAAACATGTCAAATGACTTCTTCAACAACGCCTTTTCCATGTTTTGGTTTCCCAAAATTTACAAACTCTCTTGTTTTTTTAAAAATACTGGTCTCAAACGAGCTGGATCACCTCGTAAAACACAACTTGTTTCAAAAATACTGGTCTCAAACGAACTGAACTCTTTTAAGCGAACTGAGATCAAACTTCAAACGATTCAAACAAACTGATCAACTTTAAACGAACTGGATTCAAATTCCAAAACTTATGCGAACTGGATTTCAAGCGAATTGGAGGTTCAAGTTTACTTCGTGTGAACTGAACTTTCAAACGAACTGAACGAGTTCACATAGACTAATCAAGGTAAACTTCAAACGACCTGAGGTTCAATCAAATGAACTAAAGTTCACACGAGTTAAGGTTCAAACGAACTGATGTTCTTCAAACGAATTGAACCTTTCAGACGGATTGACCTTTTCAAACGAACTAAAACTTTCAAACGGACCGAGTTTTAAACGAACTGAAAGTTCACTTCGTGTGAACTCAGACTATCTGAAGTACTAGTCTCTTCGTATGACCTGGTCAACTATTTCAAATGATCTGATCTATTAAACACTTTTAAACGAATTGACCTTTTCAAACGAACCGTGAGGCTTTCAAACGGACTGAGTTCAATTCAAACGAACTTGTAAGCTAGTCACTTCGTATCAACTGAAACGGACTGGGTTACTCCGTGTGAACTGAGGTCAGAAATACAAACGAACTGATCTTAAACCACGCGAACTGAGCCAAACATTCATGATTTTATCAAGATTTGATTCGAATTGTGTTCTGAATTCTTCAAGGATTGATCTATAAGAAAATCCGATCACACTAATGTGATTTCCGTTCAATATTATCCACTGAATCTTCGTAGATCTGATATCAAACTTCCTGTTCGTGTGATATGAAACAAACGACAAACGAACTGGCCAAATTTTTATCAAATAGAATGATTTTTAATCTATTTTGTGATTTAAAACTTTCACGAATTATTTAAAACACAGTTTCGCACAATATACCTAAAAAACAAACCATTTTATCCATAAAATCCAGTTTAATTTTGAAAATATGTGACAGAAAGGTGTAGAAGCAGAAATTTTATAAAATCAAAGCTGAAAATCCAAGAGCTCCTCCTCCTGAGCTCTGATACCACTTGTAGGATCGAGAATCGATCTGAACGAGTCTTCAGAAAAGCTCTAAACTGATTCAAAGGCGGAATTCAATGAATCAGAGATTGTATCAGCTTGAAATTCACTATTAACTGTCTCTTATATTGATTCTAAAACGTTTACAGATGAGGAGACACTTCGGCAGAGCTTCGCTACCGGAATCGAACCACTACAAATGAAAACAACAAGTCCACTATTTATACTAAATCCAGTTCGTTTGAACAAGCAACTCCAGTTCGTACGAACTGGTCCAGTTCGTTTGAACTGGCCACTTCGTTTGAACTGGCTTGTTCACCTCTGTATCCAGTTAATCTCGAACTGTGTAACTTGTTTCATCTATTCTATTACACGACTCGATACAAGACGAAGTCGACAGACGTATGCACTAACAAAACGCCTATGCAATCTACGAGCAGACTATGTAATTTATGAAAATTCTAACATGATCTATGGTTGATCTATTGTGATAATCTATGATAATCTAGCGTGTTAGACTATTTTGAGCAAATCTATGTTAAACCACTTTGGTCTGTTGGCTTAATTTATAATCATCTACTTGGTTAGTCTATGTTAAACTATCTACTTGAATAGGCTATGATAATTTATCGATATAATCTGTGCCAATCTATGAAATGATCTATGTTATCTACTTGAGTACTCTACGCGGATCTATTTTGGGTATTCTATGAGAATTATTTGTGTAATCTATGAGTAATCTATGATAATCTATTAAACTATGTGAATATATGATGATAATGGTGATGGGTATGCTGAGTGTTGCGACGTGTAATGTGACACCGAGTACGAGGAGAGGCGATGTGCCTGAAGCGTGGTGAAAACGCCGCTGGTACTTCCTATATATAAGTGTTTCTGACACGTTGACCAAACTTCGTACAACGTGCCATGTGAAGGTCGTGTGTTTTGTGGTGTTAGTCTATCTCGTATCTTAACCCTCTAATCAATCGTGAGTGAATCTTTATTATGGGACTTCGTAACCTAGACCTACACCATCCTTATGTTGGGACTCGTAGATGTCTGCTCGAAGACTCTCTGACAACTTAAGGAAATCAAGGGAGAAGTCCCAGAAAAAGGAGATGTCGTTCATGGCCGACCAGATCGCTCGGGTCATGCCAAAGATTGTTTCTGAGCTTCAAGGATCTACCACTCCTCCATCCTCAGTGGACTCTAAAGTAGAGAAGCCGACAGCTACCAAGTTCAACTACAAAAACTTCGTCTCCTGCAACCCCAAACCGTTTACGGGTAGTGATGGGGTGACATCTATGCTTGAGTGGTTTGATAGCATAGAGGTCACTCTCATCAACAGTGAATGCCCTGAACATTTGAAAACCAGGAGTGCAACTGGAGTGTTTCAGGGTAGGGCTTTGGAATGGTGGTCCAATGAAAGAAACATCCATACCAATGAGGCAGCCTATGCTCTCCCGTGGGCCGAGGTGCGAGAACTCATGATGCTCGAGTTCTGTCCTCCCCATGAGCAGCTCAAGCTCGAAGAAGAATTCTGGCACTTAAAGCAAGTTGGTGATGACAACATGGCGTATACTACCCGGTTCAAGCAGCTAAGTTTTATCGTTCCCCACTTGGTTTCAACCCCTAAACGGATGATAACCAAGTATATCAACGGTCTACCTCCTGCTATGCGTGATTCCATCGAAGCAGCTCAGCTAGATACTATTGAGGAGGTCTACCGTCTCGCAGCTAGCCTTAACAACAATCGTGTGCGTGATAAACAGTTTGCTATCCCTGCTCCCTCAAAGACTGCAAATCAAGTCACTCAACAGCCGAGTGGCAGCAAGAACAGGAAACGGAAAGCTCAGGGCTCAGGATGTAATGCCATTACTCCTACTGCTAACCCAGCAGCGAAACCCGCTCCTACTCTTGCCGCTGCTAACCCTGATGCTTCCGAAACAAAGAAGCAATACACCGGGTCCTATCCCAAGTGTGCGAAATGCAACTTTCATCATCCTGCTACTTCTACATTCCGATTATGCACCAATTGTAACCGTTATGGTCACACGGCTCCATACTGTCGTCAAGCTAATCCTGCTCCTCAAGCTCAGCAAGCTCCTGCTCCACCAGCTCAGGCAGCTCTTCCGGCTCCTCCTCTGCAGAACCCAGGGCCGATCAATGCCGTTCGTGCATGTTTTCAGTGTGGAGATACTACTCATCTCCATAACCGTTGCCCCCAGCTGAACCAAGAACAACAAGCAGCCACTCGTGGACGAGCGTTCAATCTCAATGCTAACCAGGCTCGCAACAACAATGACGTGGTGAATGGTATGTTTCTCATTAATAATCTCTATGCTTCGGTTCTATTTGATACTGGTGCCGATAAGAGTTTTGTGTCCGTGGAATTCGAGTCTTTGATAAATTGTGCACGCTCTAAGTTACCAGAGTCGTTCTCCGTTGAGGTCGCCAATGGTAAGTCGATTCTTGTGAATTATATCGTGCGTGATTGTTCCTTGATACTTAATGATCACGTATTCGCTATTGACCTTATCCCAATGCGTTTGGGTAGTTTTGATGTCATTGTCGGTATGGATTGGTTGCGTAAGAACCATGCCGAAATCGTGTGTCATGAAAAGCTCGTCCGTCTCCCTCTTCCGTCTGGTGATCTTTTACATGTCTATGGGGACCGAACTTCGAAAGGACTAAGGCTGATGTCATGCACCCAAGCGAGCAGAAGTTTACGTAAACAGAACCCTACCTTCTTGGCCCACGTGGTGGAACAAAAGGGCAAGGGGAAGAACATAAACAATGTCCCAGTTGTGTGTGACTTCCCTGATGTCTTTCCTGAGGATCTACCCAGTCTTCCTCCTCCCAGATCCGTCGATTTTCGTATTGATCTCGTACCTGGTGCGACTCCTGTCGCCAGGGCTCCTTACCGTCTTGCACCTTCCGAGATGCAAGAATTATCCAGCCAGCTACAGGAACTGCTCGATAAAGGTTTTATCCGCCCAAGTACCTCCCCGTGGGGTGCTCCCGTATTATTTGTCAAGAAGAAGGATGGGTCGTTCCGTATGTGTATCGACTACCGTGAACTTAATAAGATGACCGTGAAGAATCGTTACCCGTTGCCCCGTATTGATGATTTGTTTGACCAACTACAAGGCATGTCCTGTTTCTCTAAAATTGACCTACGTTCTGGATATCATCAACTACGTGTTCTCGAAGATGATATTCCTAAAACAGCGTTTCGTACTCGATATGGGCACTACGAGTTCGTGGTCATGCCTTTTGGTTTGACTAACGCACCCGCCATGTTTATGGATCTTATGAACCGCGTTTGTAAACCCTATTTGGATCGTTTTGTTATAGTCTTTATTGATGATATTCTTATATATTCTAAGTCTAAAGCTGATCATGCTCGCCATCTATGTCTAATGCTTGAACTTTTGCCGGGTGAACGTCTCTATGCTAAGTTTTCCAAATGTGAATTCTGGATTGATGAAGTGCAGTTTCTTGGTCATATCGTTAGTAGTCAAGGTATTCATGCTGACCCTTCGAAAATTGAGGCCGTGAAGAATTGGTGTACGCCTAAATCCGTGTCTGAGATTCGTTCTTTTCTAGGATTGGCGGGCTATTACTGCCGGTTCATCGCGGATTTCTCAAATATCGCTATTCCTCTTACTACTCTAACTCAGAAGGAGAAACCTTTTGTTTGGGGTCCCGAGCAAGAGAACTCCTTTCAAACCCTTAAGAATATTTTGTGTAATGCTCATGTGTTAACTCTACCTGATGGCAACGACAATTTTGTGGTATATTGTGAAGCCTCGAACCGTGGATTGGGCTGCGTACTCATGCAGCGGGACAAGGTCATTGCTTACGCTTGTCGACAACTCAAGGTGCATGAGAAAAACTATACAACTCATGATCTGGAGCTTGGTGGAGTTCTTTTTGCGTTAAAGATCTGGCAACACTACCTGTATGGTACTAAGTGTGTGGTCCTCATCGACCATAGGAGCCTTCAACATATCTTTGAGCAGAAAGAACTAAACATGCGGCAAAGGCGTTGGGTGGAATTGCTTAACGACTACGACTGTGAAATTCGCTACCTCCCTGGTAAGGTGAATGTAGTGGCCGATGCGCTAAGTCGTAAAAATCATGTCAAGGCTATTCGTATCTCTAGTGATTTGCATGATCGTATTCGTGAAGCTCAGTATTCAATAACAAATGAAGGAAGTCTAGAAGAAGAAGTTCACGGCGCTAGAATGGACCAGCTCGAAACTAAATCTGATGGCCTGCAGTATTATCTGAACCGTATCTGGGTGCCAGATCACGATAATCTTCGTGAGCTCATTATGACTGAGGCTCACAGATCTCGTTACTCTATCCATCCAGGCACTGACAAGATGTATCAAGACCTGCGTACGATATATTGGTGGCCTGGGATGAAGAGGGATATCGCTGTGTACGTTTCTAAATGCCTTACATGTTTGAAGGTAAAGGCTGAACATCAGCGTCCCTCCGGACTTTTAGAGCAACCTAAAATCCCGTGTGGAAGTGGGATAGTCTTGCTATGGACTTCATTACTAAGTTACCTCGAACACCTGCCGGTTATGACAGTATTTGGGTGATCATTGACCGTTTAACTAAATCAGCCCACTTTCTTGTGATTCGTGAAGATTATAAAGTGGAGAAACTTGCTAGGATCTATACTGATGAGATTATAAGTCGTCATGGCGTACCTTTAAACATAATCTCTGACCGTGATGGTCGCTTTACTTCTCGTCTTTGGCAAACATTTCAGTCCGCATTGGGTTCGCACTTGAATTTTAGCACGGCCTTTCATCCTCAAACGGATGGACAGACCGAGAGTACTATTCAAACCCTAGAGGACTTGCTCCGTTCTTGTGTCATCGACTTTGGTGGTAACTGGGATGTACAATTACCATTGATAGAATTCTTGTACAACAATAGTTATCATTCTAGTATTCAGATGGCCCCTTTCGAAGCTTTGTATGGACGAAAATGCCGATCTCCTCTCAGCTGGCAGGAGGTTGGGGAAAAGCAGTTCACTGGCCCTGAGATTATTCAAGAAACAACGGATAAGATTCTCCAGATCCGTGATAACTTGATCAAGGCTAGAAGCCGACAAAAGAGCTATGCTGATAGAAGACGCAAGCCTCTGGAATTTGCTGTTGGAGATCGAGTCCTTCTTAAGGTATCTCCCTGCAAGGGAGTAGTTCGCTTTGGTAAAAAGGGAAAGCTCGCTCCTCGCTATGTGGGTCCTTTCGTGATACTTGAAAGGATTGGCAAGGTGTCGTACAAACTCGACTTGCCTCAGGAACTAAACAACGTACATCCAGTTTTCCACGTATCTAATCTACGAAAATGTCTAGCCGATGAGGAACTGCAAGTTCCTCTGGAATACTTGCAAATAAATGAAGCTGTTCAATTTGTGGAAAAACCGGTCGAAATCATGGATCAAGATGTCAAGCGTCTGAGGGGCATCAAAATTCCCATTGTCAAGGTTCGATGGGAAGGAAAGCGTGGTATTGAATTCACTTGGGAGTTGAAAAGTGATATGAAGGCCAAGTAGCCGCATCTCTTTGCACAGTCTTCATCTAAGATTTCGGGGACGAAATCTCCTAAAGGAGGGGAGACTGTAACGCCCAGCGTCCCTGAACTATAGGAACTTCTCAAGACTAGTCCCTGAAGTTTATCTTCTGTCTATAATTAGCCCCTTGTCTATGTGGATTGTCTAAGACTATGTTGGGAATGCCTAATACTATATGATTGAATGTCTAAATCAATGCTTGAATGTCTATCTGGAATGCCTAATTCTATGTTGGAAATGCCTAATTCTATATGATTGGAATGCCTGTCGGGATTGCCTAATGTTGGAATGCCTAAATGAGGAATGTCTATGCGTAGGATTGGCTAAATCTATATGACTAAAATGCCTATTCGGAATGTCTATATGCTTGGAATGTCTAAATCACGATACTTGGAATGCCTAAATGTCTATACACTTGGAATGCCTAAATCTACGTTTGAAATGTCTATATCTTGGGAATGCCTAAAGCTATGTTTGGAATGCCTAAATCTATTTGGTGCTTGACTCCTTAGACTCGTGAAACTTGATTGTTGGTTAAACGAGAGACTGGAGCCTTGTCACTGGCAAGATCTATTTAACCTCGTAAACTTTTGATGTATATGCTACAATCTAGTTAATCTATTACTCAACTTAACGCAACGCCTAACCCAACGCGTAAAACAAATAAAAAATCGGGAACGCGAAAGGATGGAATGGCCTAAGTGGCCATCCGATCGGATGACCATCCAATCGGATGACTATCCGATCGGATGACCATCCGATTGGATGACCACCCAAGCCGAACCACCCTTTTCCCTACTCCTCCTTCACCTATAAATAGGCTATCACATCACCATTTTGAGTGATGTGACAGCTCTGCTCGACCAAGAACACGCGCACACGTCTTTCTTCATTCTCTCATCGATTTCGGTACGTTTAGGCTATATCTTGGTACTTTCTTGATCTACACATCATTCACTATGTGATTCTCACTTGAAATCACATTTTTCACCGTGAAATCTCTCAGATCTGAGTTTTTGAGGATGATGTCATCATGGTGGTTATACAAACTATTATGTGACGTCAATCTAAGCAAGATTAGCTCGGATCTAAGGTATTTCATACGTTTTTACACTAAATCTAAGCTAAAACCTATACTTTTCATATAAAACTTAAGTTTCCTCATTTCTTTCTTCAATTTCTGATTTACTTCGGTGATAAACGTGCCGGAACGGACTGTAGACTCAATCGGTGGTCTAGAGTTGGTTTAGGAACGGATTGTTCGCTGATTAAGACGATCACGAGATGGATTCCGGCATAAACCCGTCACCAATGGACAAACAGGTCGGACTGGGGTGATTCCCGACCGATCAGAATGTCTGTAAGTGATGAGTATCTGTTGCCTCAGTCTGTACTAAGACGTCACCATTAATTTTCAAAATTAGAAACTTTTACAAAATGATAAACAAGAACAAGGGTCACCGATCGAACGGCAACCAGATCGGACCACAATCCGATCGGATAGCCACCCAATCAGATGACACTTAACTTGAGATTCTCAAACTCTTGGTAAACAAACAAAACTTGGATGTTTGATCGAATGGCCACCCGATCGGACAGCCATCCCATCGGACAGCCATCCGGTTGGAACGACTAGTTCAACTGCACTCGGATCGAGTGGTGATCCGATCGGATTACCATCCGATAGGACAAGCCACCATGGTCCCCTCTCATGTGTGACTCACCCGAGTGGCAATCCGATCGGATTACCATCCGATCGGACACTCACATTTGTCTTGTCTTTTATTAAATTCTCACCGGAACGGATGGCAACCCGATCGGATAGCCATCCGATCGGGCAGCCATTGTCACTTTATATCAGACATGTCAACCGACCGACCGGTCATCCGATCGGACAGCCGTCCGATCGGACAGCCCTTCGACCGGTGACTGTTTTAACACTTTATTCAATCTCGATACGCTGCCCGGCTCTTACCCTATTGCAATCTAATCAGGCTAATCCTAAAAAAGCTCCCTTTGATCCAATAATAGTTGCGACTGTTAAGCAATCACTGTGAGTATACTCGATCCCCTTTCCACTTTAGACTTTTGGGGTGTAACATGTATTCTATTAAACTAAATACTTTTGGCAATCTATACTCTATCATGTGTGTTTGTGAAAACTTGTGCATTCTAGTATTCTATTTGTGCTATGTGACGTTTAATCCAGGGTGTTTAATTCCGCATTAACAATAGTAGCGCTATAGGGGGTCCACCTCTCCCATTATTCTTCGGGGGTATTGTTAGGAGGATTCTAGTTTACCTTGAGTCATGGGTAAACACTAAAGCACCGGGATACTTGGGCTATCACTGCGTGGACTGCGACACTAGCACGGCTGTAAACTATTTATTGCTTACACTATGGATATGAGTTGTTTTGATCTATTAATCTCGTATCAAACTTGTATACTCGCCAATACTTTTGTATTGATATTTTAATACATGTTGTAGGTTGATAGGATGAGATGGCACATGGAAAACAAGCTAGAGGAATGCCTAGAAACGCACGCTAGCTAATTTAGTCTTTGAACAAGTTGAACAATTATGATTTGATGTTGTGAAATGTGATATTTTGAGATTTTTGGATTTTAGACAATTGCTATGAAATCTACTTAATTCTATTGAAATATCTAGTGTTGTGGAATTCTCTTGAGTAATCTGAATGCTTAGTGCTCGCACCCCGAAGTTTCCGCCATCGGTTGGGGTGTGACAGGGATACTCGATCAGAGAGTAAAAATGGCGTAAGGTTCACAATGGTGTAAAATTAAAATGGGATATACCGGGCTAGCATTCGAGTAACAGGAACAAGGGCCAAACCAACCACCCAATAATGGAATCGTCAAGCGAAAACACTTGACAACCTCCTAGAAGCAGCTTTTCTTGCCACCAGACCTTTCTCCATCAATTAGGAATCTGATGCCGTCACTAAACACATTCCTTAAATTGTAGCCATTTGTTGAGTGTTTTGTTTTGGTGTCTAATCCGCATATATATCACCATTGCCCTTGATTTTCTTGACTGTATATCTCTTAAATGTGAACATATACACGTGTGATTTAGTATACGAAGGTTTTTCAATGCCTAGAACGTCAATCAGAGAGTAAAAAAGGCGTAAGGTTCACAATGGTGTAAAATTAAAATGGGATATACCGGGCTAGGATTCGAGTTACAGGAACAAGGGTCAAACCAACCACCCAAGAATGAAATCGTCGAGCGAAAACACTTGACAACCTCCTAGAAGCAGCTTTTCTTGCCACCACACCTTTCTCCATTAATTAAGAATCTGATGCCGTCACTAAACACATTCCTTAAATTATAGCCATTTGTTGAGTGTTTTTTTGGTGTCTAATCTGCATATATAACACCATTGCCCATTATTTTCTTGACTGTATATCTCTTATATGTCAACATATACACGTGTGATTTAGTTTACGAAGATTTTTCAATGCCGAGAACTCCGATCAGAGAGTAAAAAAGGCGTAAGGTTCACAATGGTGTAAAATTAAAATGGGATATACCGGGGTAGGATTCGAGTTACAGGAACAAAACCAACCACCCAAGAATGGAATCGTCGAGCGAAAACACTTGACAACCTCCTAGAAGCAGCTTTTTTTGCCACCAGACCTTTCTCCATTAGTTAGGAATCTGATGCCGTCACTACACACATTCCTTAAATTATAGCCATTTGTTGAGTGTTTTTTTTGGTGTCTAATCTGCATATATATCACCATTGCCCTTGATTTTCTTGATTGTATATCTCTTAAATGTCAACATATACACGTGTGATTTAGTTTACCAAGATTTTTCAATGCCGAGAACCTCGATCAGAGAGTAAAAAAGGCGTAAGGTTCGCAATGGTGTATTAAACTGGGATATACCGGGCTAGGATTCGAGTTACAGGAACAAGGGCCAAACCAACCACCCAAGAATGGAATCGTCGAGCGAAAACACTTGACAACCTCTTAGAAGCAGCCTTTCTTGCCACCAGACCTTTCTCCATCAATTTGGAATCTGACGCCGTCACTAAACACATTCCTTAAATTGTAGCCATTTGTTGAATGTTTTTTTTTTGGTGTCTAATCCGCATATATATCACCATTGCCCTTGATTTTCTTTTCTGTATATCTCTTAAATGTCAACATATACGTGTGTGATTTAGTTTATGAAGGGTTTTCAATGCCGAGAAGCTCGATCAGAGAGTAAAAAAGGCGTAAGGTTCACAATGGTGTAAAATTAAAATGGGATATACCTGGCTAGGATTCGAGTTAAAGGAACAAGGGTCAAACCAACCACCCAAGAATGGAATCATCGAGCGAAAACACTTGACAACCTCCTAGAAGCAGCTTTTCTTACCACCAGACCTTTCTCCATTAATTAAGAATCTGATGCCGTCACTAAACAGATTCCTTAAATTATAGCCATTTGTTGAGTTTTTTTTGGTGTCTAATCTGCATATATATAACAATTCCCCTTGATTTTCTTGACTGTATATCTCTTAAATTTCAACATATACACGTGTGATTTAGTTTACGAAGATTTTTCAATGCCGAGAACTTCGATCAGAGAGTAAAAAAGGCGTAAGGTTCACAATGGTGTAAAATTAAAATGGGATATACCGGGCTAGGATTCGAGTTACAGGAACAAGGGTAAAACCAACCACCCAAGAATGGAATCGTCGAGCGAAAACACTTGACAACCTCCTAGAAGCAGCTTTTCTGGCCACCAGACCTTTCTCCATTAATTAGGAATCTGACGCCGTCACTAAACATATTCCTTAAATTATAGCCATTTGTTGAGTGTTTTTTTTGGTGTCTAATCTGCATATATATCACCATTGCCCTTGATTTTCTTGACTGTATATCTCTTAAATGTCAACATATACACGTGTGATTTAGTTTACGAATATTTTTCAATGCCGAGAACCTCGATCAGAGAGTAAAAAAGGCGTAAGGTTCACAATGGTGTATTAAAATGGGACATACCGGGTTAGGATTCGAGTTACAGGAACAAGGGCCAAACCAACCACCCAAGAATGGAATCGTCGAGCGAAAACACTTGACAACCTCCTAGAAGCAGCTTTTCTTGCCACCAGACCTTTCTCCATCACCAAGGAATCTGATGCCGTCACTAAATACATTCCTTAAATTGTAGCCATTTGTTGAGTGTTTTTTTTGTGTCTAATCCGCATATATATCACCATTGCCCTTCATTTTCTTTACTGTATATCTCTTAAATGTCAACATATACACGTGTGATTTAGTTTGCGAAGATTTTTCAATGCCGAGAACCTCGATCAGAGAGTAAAAAAGGCGTATGGTTCACAATGGTGTAAAATTAAAATGGGATATAACGGGCTAGGATTCGAGTTACAGGAACAGGGGTCAAACCAACCACCCAAGAATGGAATCGTCGAGCGAAAACACTTAACCACCTCCTAGAAGCAGCTTTTCTTGCCACCAGACCTTTCTCCATCAATTAGGAATCTGATGCCGTCACTAAACACATTCCTTAAATTATAGCCATTTGTTGAGTGTTTTTTTTGTGTCTAATCTGCATATATATCACCATTGCCCTTGATTTTCTTGACTGTATATCTCTTAATGTCAACATATACACGTGTGATTTAGTTTACGAAGATTTTTCAATGCCGAGAACCTCGATCAGAGAGTAAAAAAGGCGTAAGGTTCGCAATGGTGTATTAAAATGGGATATACCGGGCAAGGATTCGAGTTACAGGAAAAAGGGCCAAACCAACCACCCAAGAATGGAATCGTCGAGCGAAAACACTTGACAGCCTCCAAGAGCAACTTTTCTTGCCACCAGACCTTTCTCCATCAACTAGGAATCTGATGCCGTCACTTAACACATTCCTTAAATTGTAGCCATTTGTTGAGTGTTTTTTTTGGTGTCTAATCCCCATATATATCACCATTGCCCTTGATTTTCTTGATTGTATATCTCTTAAATGTCAACATATACATGTGTGATTTAGTTTAACGAAGATATTTCAATGCCGAGAACCTCGATCAGAGAGTAAAAAAGGCGTAAGGTTCACAATGGTGTAACATTAAAATGGGATATACCGGGCTAGGATTCGAGTTACAGGAACAAGGCCAAACCAACCACCCAATAATGGAATCGTCGAGCGAAAACACTTGACAACCTCATAGAAGCAGCTTTTCTTGCCACCAGACCTTTCTCCATCAATTTCGAATCTGATGCCGTCACTAAACACATTCCTTAAATTGTAGCCATTTGTTGAGTGTTTTTTTTTGGTGTCTAATCCGCATATATACCACCATTGCACTTGATTTTCTTTACTGTATATCTCTTAAATGTCAACATATACACGTGTGATTTAGTTTACGAAGATTTTTCAATGCCGAGAACCTCGATCAGAGAGTAAAAAAGGCGTAAGGTTCACAATGGTGTAAAATTAAAATGGGATATACCGGGATAGGATTCGAGTTAAAGGAACAAGGGCCAAACCAACCACCCAAGAATGGAATCGTAGAGCGAAAACACTTGACAACCTCCTAGAAGCAGCTTTTCCTGCCACAAGGACTTTCTCCATAAATTTGGAATCTGATGTCGTCACTAAACACATTCCTTAAATTGTAGCCATTTGTTGAGTGTTTTTTTTTGTTGTCTAATCCGCATGTATATCACCATTGCCCTTGATTTTCTTGACTGTATATCTCTTAAATGTCAACATATACACGTGTGATTTAGTTTACGAAGATTTTTCAATGCTGAGAACCTCGATCAGAGAGTAAAAAAGGCGTAAGGTTCACAATGGTGTAAAATTAAAATGGGATATACCGGGGCTAGGATTCGAGTTACAGGAACAAGGGCCAAACCAACCACCCAAGAATGGAATTGTCGAGCGAAAACACTTGACAACCTCCAAGAAGCAGCTTTTCTTGCCACCAGACCTTTCTCCATCAATTAGGAATCTGATGCCATTACTAAACACATTCCTTAAATTGTAGCCATTTGTTGAGTGTTTTTTTGGTGTCTAATCCGCATATATATCACCATTGCCATTGATTTTCTTGATTGTATATCTCTTAAATGTCAACATATAGACGTGTGATTTAGTTTACGAAGGTTTTTCAATGCCGAGAACCTCGATCAGAGAGTAAAAAAGGCGTAAGGTTCAAAATGGTGTAAAATTAAAATGGGATATACCGGGCTAGGATTCGAGTTACAGGAACAAGGGTCAAACCAACCACCCAAGAATGGAATCGTCGTGCGAAAACACTTGACAACCTCCTAGAAGAAACTTTTCTTGCCACCAGCCCTTTCTACATCAATCAGGAATCTGATGTCGTCACTAAACACATTCCTTAAATTGTAGCCATTTGTTGAGTGTTTTTTTTTGGTGTCTAATCCGCATATATATCACCATTGCCCTTGATTTTCTTGACTGTATATATCTTAAATGTCAACATATACACGTGTGATTTAGTTTACGAAGATTTTTCAATGCCGAGAACCTCGATCAGAAAGTAAAAAAGGCGTAAGGTTCACAATGGTGTAAAATTAAAATGGGATATACCGGGCTAGGATTCGAGTTACAGGAACAAAGGCCAAACCAACCACCCAAGAATGGAATTGTCTAGCGAAAACACTTGACAACCTCCTAGAAGCAGATTTAGACATTTCTCCATCAATTAGGAATATGATGCCGTCTCTAAAAACATTCCTTAAATTGTAGCCATTTGTTGAGTGTTTTTTTTTGTGTCTAATCCTCATATATATCACCACTGCCCTTGATTTTCTTGACGCTATATCTTTTAAATGTCAACATATACACGTGTGATTTAGTTTACGAAGATTTTTCAATGCCGAGAACCTCGATCATAGAGTAAAAAAAGGCGTAAGGTTCACAATGGTGTAAAATTAAAATGGGATATACCGGGCTAGGATTCGAGTTACAGGAACAAGGGCCAAACCAACCACCCAAGAATGGAATCGTCGAGCGAAAACACTTGACAACCTCCTAGAAGCAGCTTTTCTTGCCACCAGACCTTTCTCCATCAATTAGGAATCTGATGCCGTCATTAAACACATTCCTTAAATTGTAGCCATTTGTTAAGTGTTTTTTTGGTGTCTAATCCGCATATATATCACCATTGCCCTTGATTTTCTTGAATGTATATCTCTTAAATGTCAACATATACACGTGTGATTTAGTTTACGAAGCTTTTTCAATGCCGAGAACCTCGATCAGAGAGTAAAAAAGGCGTAAGGTTCACAATGGTGTGAAATTAAAATGGGATATACCGGGCTAGGATTCGAGTTACAGGAACAAGGGCCAAACCAACCACCCAAGAATGGAATCGTCGAGCGAAAACACTTGAGAACCTCCTAGAAGCAGCTTTTCTTGCCACCAGACCTTTCTCCATCAATTATGAATCTGATGCCGTCAGTAAACACATTCCTTAATTTGTAGCCATTTGTTGAGTGTTTTTTTTTGTTGTCTAATCCGCATATATATCACCATTGCCCTTGATTTTCATGACTGTATATCTCATAAGCGTCAACATATACACCTGTGATTTAGTTTACGAAGATTTTTCAATGCCGAGAACCTCGATCAGAGAGTAAAAAAGGCGTAAGGTTCACAATGGTGCAAAATTAAAATGGGATATACCGGGCTAGGATTTGAGTTACAGGAACAAGGGCCAAACCAACCACCCAAGAATGGAATCGTCGAGCGAAAACACTTGACAACCTCCTAGAAGCAACTTTTCTTGCCACCAGACCTTTCTCCATCAATTTGGAATCTGATGCCCTTACTAAACTCGTTCCTTAAATTGTAGCCATTTGTTGAGTGTTTTTTTGGTGTCTAATCCGCATATATATCACCATTGCCCTTGATTTTCTTGAATGTATAACTCTTAAATGTCAACATATACACGTGTGATTTAGTTTACGAAGATTTTTCAATGCCGAGAACCTCGATCAGAGAGTAAAAAAGGCGTAAGGTTCACAATGGTCTAAAATGAAAATGGGATATACCGGGTAAGGATTCGAGTTACAGGAAAATGGGCCAAACCAACCACCCAAGAATGGAATCGACGAGCGAAAATACTTGACAACCTCCTAGAAGCAGCTTTTCTTGCCACCAAACCTTTCTCCATCAATTAGGAATCTGATGCCGTCAGTAAACACATTCTTTAAATTGTAGCCATTTGTTGAGTGTTTTTTTTGGTATCTAATCCGTATATATATCACCAATGCCCTTGATTTTCTTGACTTTATATCTCTTAAATGTCAACATATACACGTGTGATATAGTTTACCAAGATTATTCAATGCCGAGAACCTCGATCAGAGAGTAAAAAAGGCGTAAGGTTCACAATGGTGTAAAATTTAATGGGATATACCGGGCTTGGATTCGAGTTACAGGAACAAGGGCCAAACTAAGCACCCAAGAATGGAATCGTCGAGCGAAAACACTTGACAAACTCCTAGAAGCAGCTTTTCTTGCCACCAGACCTTTCTCCATCAATTAGAAATCTGATGCCGTCACTAAACACATTCCTTAAATTGTAGCCATTTGTTGAGTGTTTTTTTTTGTGACTAATCCGCATATATATCACCATTGACCTTGATTTTCTTGACTGTGTATCTCTTAAATGTCAACATACACACGTGTGATTTAGTTTACGAAGATTTTTCAATGCCGAGAACCTCGATCAGAGAGTAAAAAAGGCGTAAGGTTCACAATGGTGTAAAATTAAAATGGGATATACCGGGCTAGGATTCGAGTTATAGGAACAAGGGCCAAACCAACCACCCAAGAATGGAATCGTCGAGCGAAAACACTTGACAACCTCCAAGAAGCAGCTTTTCTTGCCACCACACATTTCTCCATCAATTAGGAATCTGATGCCGTCATTAAACACATTCCTTAAATTGTAGCAATTTGTTGAGTTTTTTTTTTGGTGTCTAATCCGCATATATATCACCATTGCCCTTGATTTTCTTAACTGTATATCTCTTAAATGTCAACATATACACGTGTGATTTAGTTTACGAAGATTTTTCAATGCCGAGAACCTCGATCAGAGAGTAAAAAATGTGTAAGGTTCACAATGGTGTAAAATTAAAATGGGATATACCGGGCTAGGATTCGAGTTACAGGAACAAGGGCCAACCCAACCACCCAAGAATGGAATCATCGTGCGAAAACACTTGACAACCTCCTAGAAGCAGCTTTTCTTGCCACCAGACCTTTCTCCATCAATTAGGAATCTGATGCCATCACTAAACACATTCCTTAAATTGTAGCCATTTGTTGAGTGTTTTTTTGGTGTCTAATCCGCATATATATCACCATTGCCCTTGATTTTCATGACTATATATCTCTAAAATGTCAACATATACACGTGTGATTTAGTTTACGAAGATTTTTCAATGCCGAGAACCTCGATCAGAGACTAAAAAAGGCGTAAGGTTCACAATGGTGTAAAAATAAAATGGGATATACCGGGCAAGGATTCGAGTTACAGGAACAAGGGCCGAACCAACCACCCAAGAATGGAATTGTCGAGCGAAAACACTTGACAAACTCCTAGAAGCAGCTTTTCTTGCCAACAGACCTTTCTCCTTCAATTAGGAATCTGACGCCGTCACTAAACACATTCCTTAAATTGTAGCCATTTGTTAAGTGTTTTTTTGGTGTGTAATCCGCATATATATCACCATTGCCCTTGATTTTCTTGACGGTATATCTCTTAAATGTCAACATATACACGTGTGATTTAGTTTACGAAGATTTTTCAATGCCGAGAACCTCGATCAGAGAGTAAAAAAGGCGTAAGGTTCACAATGGTGTAAAATTAAAATGGGATATACCGGGCTAGGATTCGAGTTACAGGAACAAGGGCCAAACCAACCACCCACGAATGGAATCGTCGATCGAAAACACTTGACAACCTCCTAGAAGCAGCTTTTCTTGCCACCAGACCTTTCTTCATCAATTAGGAATCTGATTTCGTCAGTAAATACATTCCTTAAATTGTAGCCATTTGTTAAGTGTTTTTTTTGGTGTCTAATCCGCATATATATCACCATTGCCCTTGATTTTCTTGACTGTATATCTCTTAAATGTCAACATATACACGTGTGATTTAGTTTACGACGATTTTTCAATGCTGAGAACCTCGATCAGAGAGTAAAAAAGGCGTAAGTTTCACAATGGTGTAAAATTAAAATGGGATATACCGGGCTAGGATTCGAGTTACAGGAACAAGGGCCAAACAAACCACCCAAGAATGGAATAGTCGAGCAAAAACACTTGACAACCTCCTAGAAGCAGCTTTTCTTGCCACCAGAACTTTCTCCATCAATTTGGAATCTGATGCCGTCACTAAACTTATTTCTTAAATTATAGCCATTTGTTGAGTGTTTTTGTTTTGTGTCTAATCCGCATATATATCACCATTGCCCTTGATTTTGTTGACTGTATATCTCTTAAATGTCAACATATACACGTGTGATTTAGTTTACGAAAATTTTTCAATGCCGAAAACGTCGATCAGAGAGTAAAAAAGGCGTAAGGTTCACAATGGTGTAAAATTAAAATGGGATATACCGGGCTAGGATTCGAGTTACAGGAACAAGAGGCAAACCAACCACCCAAGAATGGAATCGACGAGCGAAAACACTTGATAATCTCCTAGAAGCAGCTTTTATTGCCACCAAACCTTTCTCCGTCAATTAGAAATCTGATGACGTCACTAAACACATTGCTTAAATTGTAGCCATTTGTTGAGTGTTTTTTGGTGTCTAATCCGCATATATATCACCATTGCCCGTGATTTTCATGACTGTATATCTCTTAAATATCAACATATACACGTGTGATTTAGTTTACGAAGATTTTTCAATGCCGAGAACCTCGATCAGAGAGTAAAAAAGGCGTAAGGTTCACAATGGTCTAAAATGAAAATGGGATATACCGGGCAAGGATTCGAGTTACAGGAACAAGGGCCAAACCAACCACCCAAGAATGGAATCGTCGAGCGAAAACACTTGACAACCTCCTAGAAGCAGCTTTTCTTGCCACCAGACCTTTCTCCATCAATTAGGAATCTGATGCCGTCAGTAAACACATTCCTTAAATTGTAGCCATTTGTTGAGTGTTTTTTTTGTATCTAATCCGTATATATATCACCAATGCCCTTGATTTTCTTGACTTTATATCTCTTAAATGTCAACATATACACGTGTGATTTAGTTTACCAAGATTATTCAATGCCGAGAACCTCGATCAGAGAGTAAAAAAGGCGTAAGGTTCACAATGGTGTAAAATTAAATGGGATATACCGGGCTTGGATTCGAGTTACAGGAACAAGGGCCAAACTAAGCACCCAAGAATGGAATCGGAATCGTCGAGCGAAAACACTTGACAAACTCCTAGAAGCAGCTTTTCTTGCCACCAGACCTTTCTCCATCAATTAGAAATCTGATGCCGTCACTAAACACATTCCTTAAATTGTAGCCATTTGTTGAGTGTTTTTTTTAGTGACTAATCCGCATATATATCACCATTGCCCTTGATTTTCTTAACTATGTATCTCTTAAATGTCAACATACACACGTGTGATTTAGTTTACGAAGATTTTTCAATGCCGAGAACCTCGATCAGAGAGTAAAAAAGGCGTAAGGTTCACAATGGTGTAAAATTAAAATGGGATATACCGGGCTAGGATTCGAGGTATAGGAACAAGGGCCAAACCAACCACCCAAGAATGGAATCGTCGAGCGAAAACACTTGACAACCTCCAAGAAGCAGCTTTTCTTGCCACCACACCCCTTTCTCCATCAATTAGGAATCTGATGCCGTCATTAAACACATTCCTTAAATTGTAGCAATTTGTTGAGTTTTTTTTTTGGTGTCTAATCCGCATATATATCACCATTGCCCTTGATTTTCTTGACTGTATATCTCTTAAATGTCAATATATACACGTGTGATTTAGTTTACGAAGATTTTTCAATGCCGAGAACCTCGATCAGAGAGTAAAAAATGCGTAAGGTTCACAATGGTGTAAAATTAAAATGGGATATACCGGGCTAGGATTCGAGTTACTGGAACAAGGGCCAACCCAACCACCCAAGAATGGAATCATCGTGCGAAAACACTTGACAACCTCCTAGAAGCAGCTTTTCTTGCCACCAGACCTTTCTCCATCAATTAGGAATCTGATGCCATCACTAAACACATTCCTTAAATTGTAGCCATTTGTTGAGTGTTTTTTTGGTGTCTAATCCGCATATATATCACCATTGCCCTTGATTTTCATGACTATATATCTCTTAAATGTCAACATATACACGTGTGATTTAGTTTACGAAGATTTTTCAATGCCGAGAACCTCGATCAGAGACTAAAAAAGGCGTAAGGTTCACAATGGTGTAAAAATAAAATGGGATATACCGGGCTAGGATTCGAGTTACAGGAACAAGGGCCGAACCAACCACCCAAGAATGGAATTGTCGAGCGAAAACACTTGACAAACTCCTAGAAGCAGCTTTTCTTGCCAACAGACCTTTCTCCTTCAATTAGGAATCTGACGCCGTCACTAAACACATTCCTTAAATAGTAGCCATTTGTTAAGTGTTTTTTTGGTGTGTAATCCGCATATATATCACCATTGCCCTTGATTTTCTTGACGGTATTGTTATGGGCGGAATTTTGAGCCTATATCCTGGAAAGTATCTTGATTTATATCTTGATAATATAGTGTCTGTTTACATCCGGGATGCTGGTTCAGGATATTGGTAACATCCTGAATGGTATCCTCAGGATTACTAACGAATTATGTGCAGGTACGTGGGTTAGAAGCTATTAATGTTCACGAAGACTCATTTCGCGGAAGACTCGGTCCAAGTTGTTCAATGAAAGACGTTAAGCCCGCTTTCTTTGGTTCCAAACGGCTACTTATGGAATATTCGGAAGTATCCCATATTTATAGGAATTTTAGTTTATACTTTGTAACTATAAATAGGTGGGTATACCAGATCGAATAGGACATCACATTCACACACGCTACACTCTAACACTCGCTCTCAAGCAATTCTCACTTTCATTCAAAAGCATTGTAACACTTAGCAATCTGGTCTATATCCTGCACTGTATCCTGACGTTTGAAGTAATAAGAAGAACAAGGCAGCTGCGATTGTCAGCTCCCGAGGTTTTATGCCGGCGATCTAGATTGATCAAGGGCTTTCCTCGTACATCTCGTGTCATTTACTTTACTTTTTTGTTCATAGTTTGATCATAGATACAGCTCAATATCCTGAGCCGTATCCTGAATACTGATTTTCTAAATAACTTAACCGGCATATTTTCAAGACACTTTCTAGCACACTACCTCACTTTACTAATTTGATCACTAAATTGCTTCGTTAATTTTTGACCAAAACAATTTGGCGCCCACCGTGGGGCAAGTGGTGCTCTCTTTACTAAAAATTTTTGTGAAATCGCTAATTGGCTTTCTATTTTCAAAACTTTTTGCCACATTGTCCGCAATGGCCTCAAGATCAAACATGAGCTCCTCCACTGTGTCTGCTATGACTTCTGCTACTACCGGTTCGGTGCTTCCACCACCTCCTCCAAGGATGCCAGCCTCTTCACGACCTCAGGATATTATCCCTACTCGCAGTGTTCAGGAATCTGCTCCCGTTTTAGCTTCTAACGATGAAATTCTAACCTTATTTGGAAGTGTGCAGGAACAAATGAGGCAGCAACAGGAAACAAACCAAATGCTATTAAGGGAAATACAACTCCTGAAGTCTGGCTCGAGCAGTTCTGCTGAGGAAATTGTCACTCCATTACATCCCAGAACTTTGAACTTCAGTTCAGCTGTGTATACTGAGGATAACAGGGGGAATATTGTGCCCAGCCTTCCTCAGAATCATACTCCTGAAATACCCTCCTCGGTCAGGATGTCAACCATGAGGAGCTCAGGATATGCTTCAGGATATGGGCAAAATCCTCCAACGGGTAACGTGTCAAATAATAATAATACTCATGCTACTAACAATAGTGGATCTTTGCAGGATACAGGTGTGACGTCAGCGCTTACTAGGGAACTTCAGAAGTTGAAGGATATGATATCTAGTGTACCCGGGGTGGTCCAGCCGATCCCGGAAGTGTCCCAAGACAGCCACAAGATATCTCGTTTTGCATATCCTATCTGTGATGCTGAGATCCCGAAGAGATTCCAAACCCCCAACATGAAGCTTTACGACGGAACCACGGATCCTGAGGAGCATATTGCTCAGTATAGGGAAAGAATGGAGATTAACCCAATCCCTCCGGATCTCAAGGAAGCATGCTTGTGCAAGGGTTTTGGTTCAACCTTAACAGGATCAGCCTTGAAATGGCTCTTGAATGTTCCTCCACATTCGATTACATCTTTTGCTCACTTAGTAAATTTATTTAATAGTCAGTTTTCTTGTAGTAGAAGCTTTGAAAAATTAACAAGTGATCTCTACAGGATAACACAGGGGCCTCAGGAATCCCTTAGGGATTATGTAAACAAGTTCAGCCAGGAATCCCTAGACATTCCTCATCTTGATGTCGCAATAGCTGTGCAAGCTTTCAAGATGGGGCTGCAAAAAGATTCTCAATTTTATCAAGATCTTGTAATGAACCCATGCAGGAACTTGGATGAAGCTCGAAACAGGGCCCTAAGATATATTCGATTGGAGGATGACAGAAAGATGCAAGAAAGGATGAACTCATCTAACACTTATGAGTCAACTAACAGGAAGTCAGAATCCTCATTCAAGTCATATCGGCCTAAGCCATATGGTAGAAATGAAAACAAGAGAGTGAATACTGTCGAAGATGAGGATCCTGAAGAGTATCCTGAGTTGTCTGAATATTGCTTTTCTGTTAACATCCCTGAATTGATGTATGCCATGCAGGGTCTAGGAGACAAAGCTAGGTGGCCTCGAAAGAATCAACAAAAGGCTGATTGGAAAGATAAGTCAAAATGGTGCGCTTTCCACGAAGATTTCGGACATGTGACTGAGGATTGCATTGCTCTAAGGAAGGAAATAAGCTATCTTCTAAGCAAGGGATATCTGAAAGATCTCTTAGGAAGAAAGAAGAATAAGGGTCAGGATACTGAGAAGGATCCTGAGCGAGCAGCATCACCTCCCGCGGATGCCAAGATAATCAACTTCATTTCGGGAGGATCCGACATTTGTGGGACTTCGTATTCGGCAGTAAAGAGACATGCAAAAGAAGCTAAGGCCAAAATGGGAGATAAACCTGTCAGGATGACTACCCTCACAACTGACAAAGTGATCACATTTGATGCTGATGACAGGGATACTGTCCAGGATCCTCACCATGATGCTCTGGTAATAACATTATATGTGGCTAACCATTTTGTACGCAGGATATTGGTTGATAACGGCAGCTCCGTCAATATAATCCAACTAGAGACTCTGAAGAGAATGAATGTATCTCCAATGGATATCACTTCAAAGTCTACCGTCCTTGTTGGGTTCAGTGGAGAGGCTAGAAACACAGTGGGAGAGATAAAGTTACCAGTATACGTCGAAGGAGTCAACTCGATACAACGTTTCTGTGTAATGGATTCTCTATCCTGCTATAACATCATATTGGGAAGACCATGGATTCACGATATGAAGGCCGTGCCATCAACGTATCACCAATGCATCAAGATCCCTACCCCTTGGGGAGTTGTCAAAGTTGATAGTGATCAGCAGGAGGCGAAAGAATGCTACTCATCCTCGATGAAATCCTCAACCAAGCCTAGTGCAGCATAGCAATTAAAGACGCGGGCCCAGGATATCGTGGAGGATCCGGAGGAGGATGTGAAGAAAATTATCTTGGACCAGGATAATCCCGATATTTTGGTGCTCGTAGGAACCAATATCCCTCAGGATATTGAAGAACAGTTAATTAACTTTTTGAAATGCAGGATGTCAACGTTTGCATGGAAGCATGAGGATATGACAGGCATATCCAAAGACATCATCACTCACAAGCTTGGAATTGATAAATCATTCAAGCCTGTTCAACAAAAAAGAAGGAAGTTTGCTCCTGAGCGGAATACAATTATTCAAGAGGAAGTTGAGAGATTATTGAAGTCCAGGATGATCAGAGAGGTTAAGTTCCCAAGGTGGCTAGCAAACGTGGTTGTGGTACAGAAGAAAAATGGGAAATGGAGAGTTTGTGTAGACTACACAGACTTGAACAAAGCTTGTCCTAAAGACCTATTCCCCACATTGATGCGATGGTAGATGCCACTGCCGGGCATGAAATGCTGACCTTCATGGACGCATCCTTAGGATTTCAACAAATCCAAATGGAGCCTTCTGACCAGGAGGATACTGCCTTCATGACACCAACAGGTATTTATTGTTATACAGCTATGCCTTTTGGTTTGAAAAATGCAGGTGCAACATACCAAAGATTGGTAAACATGATGTTCAAAGACAAACTGGGGGACACCATGGAGGTGTACATTGATGATATGGTGGTAAAATCAAAGAAAGCTCAGGATCACCTCCAGGATATTAAAGGAGCATTTGATATCCTGGATCAGTATAACATGAAGCTGAATCCTGCTAAGTGCCATTTTGGAGTGGGGGCAGGAATATTTCTAGGATATATGGTGACCAAAAGAGGAATAGAAGCAAGCCCGGAGCGGATTAAAGCCATCTTGGATATTAAATCGCCCTCAAATATGAAGGATGTTCAACGATTAACAGGGCGAGTGGCAGCATTAAATAGATTTATCTCAAGATCCTCAGAAAAATGCAAAGATTTTTATGATATCCTGAAGAAGAACAAGAAATTCGAATGGGGTGAGAAGCATGAAGCGGCCCTACAGGATTTAAAGCAATATCTTTCAACCGCACCTCTACTGATGAAGCCCGAGAATGGTGAACCATTATCCCTATACCTCGCAGTATCAGGGAATGCTGTAAGTGCCGTCCTTGTAAAGGACCATGAAGGTCAGCAATATCCTGTTTATTATGTTAGCAAAAGTTTATTGAATGCTGAAACTAGATATTCTCATTTAGATAAGTTGATACTTGTTAGGGGAGGATTTTCTAACAATTAGTGATCCTTATTCGTTATCCTAATTAGTGATCCTTACTTCTGTGACAGGTGGTGATCCTCAGAAGAGCTTCAGGATCAGGATCATGGATCACTTTAAGGATCCTCGTACTGACGATTGTTTGTTTATATTTTGTACTACCTCGCAGGTATAACAAGCTTGACCAAGTCTTGGCGACATTCCTGGAGAATATTCCCAAGCTATTCTGCACGTGCTTGGCCAAAAATGGACGTTGTGGAGAACGTGGGGGCTTGGCACAAAAGTCGGATAGTTAGTTTGGTAGTTAAATTTCTATTTTAAAGGGGTAACGAGCTAGTAGAAAAAACACTTAGTCATTTCTGAGCTACACACACTCACATACTCGCACACTCGAAGCTCTCGACGAACATTCATTCGTTTTCACTCACACTTATACGTTATATTCTAGTGATCCTTGTACCTAGCTCGTTACTATCCGAAGTTGTAAACATTAATTGATTTATTTGAGCTTGGTGATCGGTAGTTTCCATCACCCGGGGTTTTTTATGCCGGAGATCAACTCTTGATCAAGGGCTTTTTCCCCGTATAAATCCTTGTGTTGTTTGTGCAATTTACATTGAAGTGATCCTCATCGCTGTTACACATTTTAAGCATCATTCCCCGAAACAAAGAGTTTGGTTGCAATATCCTCATCAGATTTTTTGACCAAAACAGTTTGGCGCCCACCGTGGGGCAATTGGTGCTTTGTCCTTAGAAGAATACACATTTCTGTGCTCATTCCGGTTCACTACAACCAAGCAAATGGCTTCCTCGGCGAAGAATGCTTCAAATTTGATGCCCTCATCCACTTCTTCACAAGGAGTCCCTCCTTTGCCTCCACCACCTTCTGGATCCCAGAAGAATGCTGAGAATGCTGCGAAGATGAAGGACCAGATACGGTAAACTCTTTGTTTACTTCTTCTGCTTCTTACAACCTCCAACTTCTTCTGCTTCTTACACTCCCACTACTAGTGACATGTTTACTTTGATTTTGCAGATGAAGGACCAGATACGGCAACAGGATAAGACCAATGAGAGGATTCTCAAAGAAATCGGAGATCTCAGGAAACAAAAGACAACGGCAGAGGATCATTCCCCACTGGTGCCAAAATCCTTGAATTTTGATACTCCAGTGATTACTTCTCAGCCATCAGTGGTTCCAGACATTCAATATGTGGGTGGACCAAAAGGAGTGCACTATGGAACAACAACAATGACCCAGGCATCAGGTTCATATTTCCAGCCAGCGGGATCCTATCCTCAGCATATGGGATCCCTCACGAATTCAGGAGGATATTCAGGATTGCAGCAGGGTCAAGGATCCTCCTTTGTTCCAGGATCATCCCAGGTTCAAGGATCCTCCTTTGTTCCAGGATCATCCCAGGTTCAAGGATCCTCCTTTGTTCCAGGATCATCCCAGGTTCAAGGATCCTCCTTTGTTCCAGGATCATCCCAGGTTCAAGGATCCTCCTTTGTTCCAGGATCATCCCAAGTTCAAGGATCCTCCTTCGTTCCAGGATCGTCTCAATTTCAGGGATCCTTCCAGTTGCCAAGATCCTTGAGGAGTTTGCAAACAGGAAGTTCAGATGTCCATCAGGTAGATTTTATTCCAATGCAGACCAATGCTTCTACTGTTTCCTCGATCATTCCAGAGCCTCAACAATATGGATTAACATCCAATCTTCCTAATCTGAATCCAATGGGAGGTAACACTTTTAATAATTCTTATACTACTAACCATGGTCTTATGCAGGATCCAGGTATCAATAATGCCATGGCCAGAGAATTGCAAAAGTTAAAGGATATGATATCAAGTGTTCCAGGAGTGGTCAAACCAATCCCAGAGATTGCAGATGGGAGCCACAAGATATCTCGTTTTGCACCACCAATCTGTGATGCCGAGATACCCAAGAGATTCCATGTGCCAACAATGAAGCTGTATGATGGTTCGACAGATCCTGAGGAACACATAGCACAATACAGGGAGAGGATGGAGATCAATCCAATTCCAGAAAGGATAAAGGAAGCATGCCTGTGCAAGGGATTCGGATCCACTCTTACTGGATCAGCTCTCAAATGGCTGCTAAGTCTTCCTCCCTATTCTATTACCTCATTTGCTAACCTAGTTAACTTGTTTAATAATCAATTTTCTTGTAGTAGAAAATTTGAAAGATTAACTAGTGATCTATATAGGATAACACAGGGTCATAATGAATCATTAAGGGATTACATTACCAAATTCAGTAAAGAATCCTTAGACATTCCCAACTTAGATATAGCCACGGCTGTTGAGGCCTTCAAAATGGGATTGCTTAGGGATTCATTGTTCTATGATGATCTTGTTATGACACCATGCAGGAACTTAGATGAGGTAAGAACACGAGCACTTAGGTTCATCCGGCTAGAGGACGATAAGAGGATCCAGGAGAGGTTAGCAGGATCCTCAAAGTAGGATAAGCAAGGATCCTCATTCAGGAACAACAAGTTCAAATCCTATAACAGATCTGATAACCAGAACGTGCATTCTGTTGATCAAGAAGAGGATGATGAAGATTATCCTCCAATTTCTGAATATTGCTTTTGTGTTGATAACAATGAATTAATCCTTGCTATGCAGAACCTAGGTGATAAAGCTAGATGGCCGAGAAAAAATGATAGGCCAGCTGCAACTAAGGACAAATCTAAGTGGTGTGCATATCATGAAGATTTTGGGCATCTCACAGAAGAATGCATTGCACTAAGAAAGGAAATTGGATACTTGTTGAGCAAAGGGCATTTAAAGGAATTGTTGGGAAGAAAAAAGTCAAGAACTCAGGATCCTGAAAGGATCCCTGAGAAGGCTCCAGCCCCTCCAGCAGATGCAGAAGTGATAAACTTTATTTCTGGAGGATCAGACATCTGTGGCACATCCTTCTCAGCAGCTAAAAGGCATGCAAAGGAAACTAAAATGGATAATGGAGAAAGACCAGTTCGAACATCAAGTGTCTCCGAAGGAAAAGTCATAACCTTTGATGAGGATGATCGTGTTGATATCCAGGATCCTCATCACGATGGTTTAGTTATTACTCTTTTCATTTCTAACCATTTTGTTCGCAGGATCCTTATAGACGGAGGGAGTTCAGTGAACATTATCCAGCTTGATGTTCTAAAGAAGATGGGTATTCCTGAATCAGACATCATACCAAGATCCTCCGTGCTCGTGGGATTTAGTGGCGAAACCAAGAATACCCTGGGGGACATTAAACTCCCAATATACATTGAAGGCCTACACTCTTATCAAAAATTTTGTGTTATTTACTGTTTATCTTGTTGTAATGTTATCCTTGGCAGGCCTTGGATACACGATATGAAAGCAGTCCCATCTACCTACCATCAATGTGTGAAGCTCCCTAGTCCTTGGGGAATAGTGAAGATTGATAGTGATCAGCAGGAGGCTAAGAATTGCTACACTTCATCGATGAAACCAGCCTCGAAGTCAAGGGAGCAATAGCAATCAAAGTATCCTCCAAGGGATGTCTTGGAGGCAAGAGAGCAGGATGTGGTAGAAATCCTCATGGATCCTGATGATCCTGAATCCAAAATCTATATCAGATCAGGGATCCTTGGCGAAATGAAAGAAGACCTCGTATCCTTCCTCAAAATGAGAAAGACTACCTTTGCATGGAAACACGAAGATATGACTGGTATATCCAAAGATGTTATCACTCACAAACTCGGCATCGACTGATCCTTCAAACCAATCCATCAAAGGAGAAGGAAGTTTGCACCGGAAAGGAATGCCATTATCCAGGAAGAGGTAGAGAAATTGCTCCGGGCAGGTATGATTAGAGAGGTCAAGTATCCAAGATGGTTGGCCAATGTGGTTGTTGTTCAAAAGAAAAACGGAAAGTGGAGGGTATGTGTCGATTTTACCGATTTAAATAAGGCATGTCCCAAGGATCCTTTCCCATTACCCCACATTGACTCCATGGTGGATGCAACTGCGGGTCATGAACTGTTAACTTTTATGGATGCTTCATCTGGATTCCAACAAATCCAAATGGAACCATCCGACCAAGAGGATACAGCCTTCATGACTCCAACTGGTATATACTGCTATGTTGCTATGCCGTTCGGATTAAGAAATGCAGGTGCAACATACCAAAGGCTGGTGAATATGATGTTCAAGGATCAGATTGGACAAACTATGGAGGTTTACATAGATGATATGGTGGTAAAATCCTTAAAAGCTGAGGATCACCTAAGAGACTTGGAGGAAGCATTCGATATCCTTGACAAATATAACATGAAACTTAATCCTTCAAAATGTCACTTTGGTGTTAAAGCAGGTAAATTCTTAGGATATATGGTGACAAAGAGAGGCATTGAAGCTAGCCCGGAACAGATCAAAGCAATAGTGAACATCAAATCCCCGGCCAATGCTAAGGATGTTCAAAGGCTAACAGGCAGGATAGCAGCTTTGAACAGATTTATATCCAAATCCTCAGAGAAGTGCAAAGAATTCTATGATATCCTAAGGAAGAACAAGAAATTTGAGTGGACTGAGAAGCATGAAAATGCTTTAAGAGCCCTCAAAGATTACCTATCCTCAGCCCCAGCCTTGATGAAGCCAGAAAAAGGCGATGTGCTATCCTTGTATCTTGCAGTATCCTCAAAAGCAGTAAGTGCGGTCCTTGTTAAGGATCATGAAGGTACACAACATCCTGTCTATTATGTAAGTAAAAGTTTACTTGATGCCGAATCCAGGTATTCATACCTTGAAAAGCTTATTCTTGCATTAATTATGGCATCTACTAAGTTAAGACATTATTTTGAAACTCATGTTATCATAGTTAAAACTAATTTTCCAATTAAGAATGTCCTCAGGAAACCAGAGATGTCAGGAACGATGGCTAAGTGGGCAGTGAAGCTAAGTGCATATGATATAAGATATGAGCCTAGGACAGCCATCAAATCCCAAGCACTAGCTGACTTTGTGGCAGATTTCAGTAGTGATTTACAAGAAGAAGCTGAGTTAGAAGTCCAGCAGCTAGAAGAGACCAAGGATCCTTGGATACTCTACACTGATGGATCCTCAAATGTCAAAGGCACAGGGCTTGGAATACTACTAAAATCGCCACAGGGGGACATAATACCCCACTCTATAGCTTGTGAGTTCCAAACCACTAACAATGAGGCTGAATATGAAGCCTTAATTGCTGGTTTGCAAATTGCAAAGCATATGGGGATCAGGTATCTTGAGGTACATGTAGATTCATTGTTAATTACAAACCACTTTAATGGATCCTATGCTGTTAAAGGTGAAAAGCTAACCAAATATTTAGAGATAGTCAAAAGTTTGGCACTCTCTTTTGTTTCCTTTAGTTTGACGCAGGTACCAAGGGAAGAAAATACAGAAGCTGATGCATTGGCTAATTTAGTATCATCCTTGAAGATCCCGGAGGATATCAAGATCCCTATTATCCATATCCTGAACCCGGCTATTGAGGATCATGTGGCTATGGAGATAGGAAGTGATTCTGCAATGATCCCTAGTGAGGATACTCAATCCCATTCAGGATCAGGATCATGGATCTCACCAATTATGAGATACTTACAACATGGAGAGATTCCTACAGGAGAAAACCCTAGGGCTTTCAAATCTAAGGTATCTTAATTCACAATTTTAAATAATATGTTGTATAGACGATCTCTTGCAGGACCATACTTGAGATGCATTGAAGATCCGGAAATCCAAGAAGTTTTAAAAGACTTCCATGAAGGAGATTGTGGAAACCACACTGGGGGCAGGGCATTATTCTCAAGGATCCCGAGGACAGGATACTACTGGCCAACCATGAAGAGAGATGTTGTGGAGTATGCTAAAAGGTGTGATCCTTGTCAGAGACACAGCAATATCCTTCATCAACCAGCTGAATTATTGCATCCTATATCCTCCTCTTGGCCATTTATGAGATGGGGGATGGATATAGTTGGTAAGCTCCCTAAGGCACCTGGTGGAAAAGTATTCATGCTTGCTATGACTGATTACTTCTCCAAGTGGATAGAGGCTGAAGCTTTTGCCCAATTCAGAGAAAAGGAAGTTATATCCTTCATTAAAAGAAATATTATAACTAGATTTGGAATTCCTTCTGAGATTATATGTGATAATGGTTCCCAATTTATTGGGGGCAGAACCACTAACTTTTGTGACAGCTGGGGGATTAAGATGATAACATCAACACCAGTCCACCCACAAGCTAATGGTCAGGCAGAATCATCTAACAAGATCATCATCAACAATTTGAAGAAGAAGCTGGGATCCAAGAAAGGGAAATGGGCAGAAGAACTACCCTATGTGCTTTGGGCTGATAGGACAACCCCCAAGAATGCTACTGGTCAAACACCATTCTCTTTGGTGTTTGGGGCAGAATCAGTGATCCCAACAGAAATGGTGGTTCCAACTGCAAGAACAAGTACCCGTGATCCTGAGAAGAATGATGAGAACTTGGCTCAAGACCTGGATACTATTGAAGAAATCAGGGATATGGCTAGGATAAGGATGGCCAGTTATCAGCAAAGAATGGCTGGTGCTTACAACAAAAATGTCAGGATCAGGAAGTTTCAAGTTGGAGATATGGTATTAAGGAAAGCATTCCAAAATACCACCAATCCTGCTGATGGGAAATTGGCTCCAAAATGGGAAGGCCCTTATTTGATTGAAGCTGAAGCAGGAAAGGGGGCATATAGATTGCTAACCATGGAAGGTGATTTGCTACCAAGAGCTTGGAATGCTGTCCACTTGAAGAAATATTTCATGTGAGCAGGATCCTAGTGGCACAGATGATCCTCACAATAGGGATATCCTTGAAGGATCCTCAAAGCATCGGTGATCCTTACTTAGGTAATATCCTAAACTTGAACTAATTCATTTCTTTATTTTCTCATATAAGGATAAGGATCATGCATCCTTTATCCATCTCTCACGTGAGTTTAAGTTTTGAAAGTTCAGGTATCCTTAGCATAACATTGGTTATCCGCTGAAGCAATCCGTTCCTTGGGTTTAACCCCAGTTATTTGGGCTTGACCCCAGTTCCGCCTGTAGCGCATGATGATCCTGGTATAGTTCAAGGCATTGGGACCAGTACTCGTTTTAGGGGCTGATAATTCCATTGTACTGGCTATGTTTAGGATCCTACGTATAATGGTAGACGTACCATACATCCGTTCATAAGGTTCTAACGTTTTCACGTTAGCTAAGGTTTTGGCATATTCATGTCACCAAGTTTGGATAGTCGCCAGTCAGGGCCATACTCCAGTTTACATACGATCCTTGGGCTTGTCCCCAGTTATCCTAGGGCTTGTCCCCAGTTATCCTTGGGCTTGTCCCCAGTTATCCTTGGGCTTGTCCCCAGTTATCCTTGGGCTTGTCCCCAGTTATCCTTGGGCTTGTCCCCAGTTGCTAACTCTTTTCTTATGATTGGCTTAGTCCCAAGTTATGATCTATTTCAGGTCCTTGAAGATAAGCAACTAGGGATCCTTGATCCTTACTTCTTTCTAAGGTTTATTTTACAGTTATCCTTATTATGGTTAGGATCCTAACTTGGACCCTCAGGTATGATCCTTAACTATTTTTAATCCTATTTATTATTTATTTGAATAACCCTTATACTTGACAACTGAACTTGTGATTCTTAAACCATATAACTTTTTAGAACTTATCGTTTATGGGATATGTGATCCTTGATCATATCCTAAATTTTCTGGATATCTTTTCTAATTTTTCAAGGCTTGATAAGTATAAACAAAATGAACATTACAACAGTTGGAAAGTAAGATATTAACAAGGATAACAACACAAGATAAGCGACAGAAGGTTAAGTTTTTATTTATTAACAAAAGACTAACCCTTAAAAGGTTGTCAAAATTACCTACCCGAGCATCTACCAGCAAAACGTGGCCCGTCCGCTGGGGTAGGTAAAGGGTGTCCATGATAATAAGTTCAAGAGTAGTGCAGGAATATAAAGGCGGCAGGATCACAATGGCTTCATCCCCCAAACAGAGGATCCCTCCACCATATGCAATCCTGTCTATTGTCCTAAGGATCATACAAGATCCTTAATCCTAAAACCTATTGTTCAAAGTACAAACCATTAAATTGTTCAACACCACAACCACAAAAAGCTAATACCAAATTTAAAAAATTGGGCTCCGGCTACGTCTAGAAATGTCCATCATTGCCCAATCAAGCAGCCTAAACCTTTGCTGCATCACCACCTCCGGCTCCACTTGCTTCACCAGCTTCATCCTTGCTTCCAGCCTCAATTGTCAGGATCTCTTCAGCCTCCTCTTCATCACCCAATTCAGCCAGCCTTGCTTTCCATTCTTCAATTTCCCAGCCGCTTTTGTCGAAGGCAGGATCCTGAGCTTCCAAGGCCATTTGCAACTTGGTTTTGTACATTGCTATGGCGGCAGAAACTTTAGCATCATCTGTGATCTCCTGCCTTTCATAGTCAAAATTAACCAGCACCTTAGCCATCTTCTGTTTGGTATCTTGGAGTTCCTTCTGAAGATCAGCAAGTGCAAGATCCTTGAGCACAGCAACCTGCTGGAGGTCGGCAATCTTCTTATCCTGATCCTCAACGTGGCCGACATAATCCTCGATCTCAGAGAATTTCTGTAAAGAGGATAAAGGATAAGGTCAGGATTAAGTGATCCTCAAATCAGCAGGATATATCAGCACGATATATCAGCAGGATATGTCGACAGGATATATGAGCAAAGACAGTGATCCTCACCACATTAAAGTACTCAAGGAATTGATGACGGATTAGAGGCAGACCCTGCAAATCCTCAGCATCGGAGGCCTTTCTCCTCTTGATTCCCTTTTCTTTGAGGGGTGCCTTGGGGATTGAGGCTGTCGGGCTAGCAGGAACCTTTCTTTTGGAGGATTTGACAGTGGTGAGATCGGTGACACTGAACCTTGAAGCAGCTTTGGCAGATTTTCCAGCACCTACACAACCAAAACAAGATAAGTATCTTTTCTTAATTCATATTTCACTATTTATTTAAATTTTAAACAAGGATACTTACTTGACATTGTGACAGAGCCTGAGGATACCTCCTGAGAGTCTTGGGTTATTGTCTTAAAAGTTCTAGTTTTAGGATCAAGGTTCCAGAAAGCAGCAAGCCTTTCCCTGGTTGCGGATGTTGTGATGAGATGAGAAATAGAGACAGCTGCATGACACAAGACAAAAGGGGTTAGTGATCCTATCACATGAATAAGACTACCTGGTGATCCTTCTCATAATCCTCCAGCCTACCATGGGTGGACCATGTCTTAGGGAGATCTTTTCCGTTTAGAATGGAATCCCTCCTGACAAAGAAGAAGCGACGTTTCCAATCTTTGTCGTTCTTGGTGACTTTGAGAAGAGGATGATCTGCACCGGGTTTTTGCTTGAACAAATAACGGTGGGAACCGAAGGTAGTAAGATCATACAGTTCCGCCAATTCCGACATTCCTAAATCAACGCGTTCTTGCTCGATGATCCTCTCTAGGGTATATAAAACCCTCCAAATCATCGGCATGGCTTGGATGTAAGATATGCCGGTCAGGGAAAAGAAGGATTGTGTGAATTCTGGGAAAGGATAGGTGTACCCTATAGTGAATGGAGTAGCTGGAAAGGCAACCCATGTTTCAGAAACATAGTCGCTAAGAACAGTGGGATCAAAGGGTTTGAAGAAGGCACTCGCCGGAAAAAACTGACGGATTTTATCTACTTGTGCATCGTTAAAACAACACCTTTCATTCGCTGAGTCCTTGATGATTTTTTGACTCTTCAAAGGGCTATCCTTCTTGTGATCCTTGCCCGGTGAGCTTCGGAGCATCATTCTTAGAGCAATGGTGATAAAGAAAGAAAAACAGAGTAAGAAAGGTAGAAAGAGAAGAAAGAGATACCTGATTGATCGTCGACTGAGAATATAAAGGGAGTTTCTTTCGAATTTGAATGCATATTGATCCTATCTATATCTCTATTTATAATTATGATTCTGCAGGATTGTCACTTCTGTGACGTCATGATCGCGACGGCTAGTTCTATATTAACGGCTATATATCCGTTAGTTAGTTGCGGATAAGATCAAAAAAACATAACTCGCTAATTTTACAAATTACTCCTTATATTTTGGGGGCAATTGTTAGGGGAGGATTTTCTAACAATTAGTGATCCTTATTCGTTATCCTAATTAGTGATCCTTACTTCTGTGACAGGTGGTGATCCTCAGAAGAGCTTCAGGATCAGGATCATGGATCACTTTAAGGATCCTCGTACTGACGATTATTTGTTTATATTTTGTACTACCTCGCAGGTATAACAAGCTTGACCAAGTTATGGCGACATTCCTGGAGAATATTCCCAAGCTATTCTGCACGTGCTTGGCCAAAAATGGACGTTGTGGAGAACGTGGGGGCTTGGCACAAAAGTCGGATAGTTAGTTTGGTAGTTAAATTTCTATTTTAAAGGGGTAACGAGCTAGTAGAAAAAACACTTAGTCATTTCTGAGCTACACACACTCACATACTCGCACACTCGAAGCTCTCGACGAACATTCATTCGTTTTCACTCACACTTATACATTATATTCTAGTGATCCTTGTACCTAGCTCGTTACTATCCGAAGTTGTAAACATTAATTGATTTATTTGAGCTTGGTGATCGGTAGTTTCCATCACCCGGGGTTTTTTATGCCGGAGATCAACTCTTGATCAAGGGCTTTTTCCCCGTATAAATCCTTGTGTTGTTTGTGCAATTTACATTGAAGTGATCCTCATCGCTGTTACACATTTTAAGCATCATTCCCCGAAACAAAGAGTTTGGTTGCAATATCCTCATCAGATTTTTTGACCAAAACAATACTAGCATTAGTTATGGCATCAACAAAACTTAGACATTACTTTGAGACACATAGGATTCATGTTAAAACAAATTATCCTGTTAAAAATGTACTTAGGAAACCAGAAATGTCAGGCAGGATGGCTAAGTGGTCAGTAAAGTTGAGTGCTTATGATTTAGTATATGAACCTAGAAATGCCATAAAGTCTCAGGCTTTAGCTGACTTTGTGGCTGATTTTAGTAGTGACATTCAGGATGAGGTAGACCTAGAAGTTCAACAGTTAGGAGAATCCTCAGGATCCTGGACATTATATACTGATGGTGCATCTAATGTAAGAGGAGTAGGATTGGGAATACTACTAAAATCGCCACAGGGGGACATATTACCCTAGGCTATTAGGTGTGAATTTCCTGCTACTAATAATGAAGCAGAGTATGAGGCTTTAATTGCAGGATTAGAGTTGGCTAAGAGTATGAGTATAAAAAATTTACAAGTATATGTTGACTCCTTGTTAATTACTAACCATTTTAATGGATCCTATGCAGTTAAGGGTGAGAAATTAATCGAATACCTCGATATTCTTAAAAAGTTAGCAGGATATTTCGATGTTTTTACACTTGAACAGGTATCAAGGTAGGATAATGCTGAAGCAGATGCCTTAGCAAATTTGGGATCGTCGATCAGGATACCTGAAGGGACTCAAATACCAATATTACATGTCTTATATCCTGCCACGAATCCTCAGGATAAAGTAGTAGCGAGTATTCGGGATCCTGGAGCGGAATATCCTGAACAGGATCCTAAATCCTGGACGGCTCCAATTGTGAGATATCTTAAAGAAGGACACATCCCCGGAAATGAAAATCCTAAGGCATTTAGGATGAAGGTAGCACGATTCACTATCATAAATAATGTTTTATACAAGAAATCTCTTGCAGGACCATATTTGAGGTGCTTGGAGGATCCTGAAGCCAAAGAAGTACTTCAGGATATACATGAAGGGATTGTGGTAATCACACTGGGGGCAGATCATTGTTCTCGAAAGTGTTAAGGACAGGATATTATTGGCCAACGATGAGGAAAGATGCTGCAGAATATGCTCGAAGATGTGATGCATGTCAAAGGCATAGTAACATACTACACCAACCAGCTGAACCACTATATCATGTGGTTTCCCCTTGGCCATTCATGAAATGGGGGATGGGTATAGTAGGGAAGTTACCAATAGCTCCGGGAGGAAAAGTCTTTATGTTAGCAATGACGGATTATTTCTCCAAGTGGGTTGAGGCTGAAGCATTTACTAAAGTTAGAGACCAAGAAGTAGTATCCTTCATAAAGAGGAATATCCTGACTAGGTTTGGGGTACCAGCTGAGATCATTTGTGATAATGGGTCCCAGTTTATAAGCAAAAGGACTACTGACTTTTGCAAGAGTTGGGGAATCAAAATGATCACGTCTACTCCGGTACATCCTCAAGCGAATGGGCAAGCTGAATCCTCAAACAAGATAATAGTCAATAACTTAAAGAAGAGGCTTGGAGCCAAAAAAGGAAGATGGGCGGAAGAGTTACCCTTTGTTTTGTGGGCTGATAGGACAATGGTAAAGAATGCAACTGGCCAGACCCCGTTTTCCTTGGTATTTGGAGCAGAAGCAGTGATTCCAACAGAAATGATGATACCTACTGCAAGATCTATCGTACAGGATCCTGAACAGAATCCTGAAGTCTTATGTCAAGATTTGGATACTATAGATGAAAAAAGAGATGCAGCAAGACTAAGAGTAGCAGCATATCAGCAAAGAATATCCAGAGCATATAATAAGAACATAAGGACTAGAAGATTTCGAGTTGGTGATTGGGTGCTAAGAAAGGCTTTTCAAAATACCACTAATCCTGCCGATGGCAAGTTAGCTCCGAAATTGGAAGGACCATATGAAGTCGAGTCAGAAGCAGGGAAAGGAGCATATCGACTCAAAAATATGGAAGGGGATATGCTACCAAGATCCTGGAATGCAATACATTTAAAGCTCTATTTCAAGTAAGAGTAGAATTTGTTTTCTATCTCGGAATGGTATGTATCCTATTTTAATATATTTGTTTATTATCTTGAACCCAATACTGACTTAAGCATCGGAGGGGTGTTAGCCAAGCTAACACCCACCTTAGTTTACAATTGTTTTGTAGGATATGTTTCAGGATATAGCTCTAGGATATGTACTCAGGATAAGTCGAAAGATTAGAGGATTGGCCCCCTCTCTCACGTTTAAGGGATCCTGGTCCCTTCAAAGGTTTAAAGGTATTCACCTTTCTTTCGAATTGGGTTTAAACACCTCGCCTGGAGCGCAAGTTGTCTAGGTATAGTTCAAGGTAGCGGGACCAGTTCATGTAAAAGTGGCTGACAATTTCGTTACTGTTGGCTATATCCTGGATCCTGAAGGTATATGAGGATTGATCACCCTCTCTCACGAAAGAGTATTTTCATACTCTCTAAGGTTTAAAGGTTTTCACCTTTCTAAGAATTGGAGTTTATACACTCTCGCCTGTAGCGCATGAAATTTAGGGTTTATCCCCAGGATATTAAGGGTTTATCCCAAGTATGCTAAGGATTCATTTCAGGATATCATGGGTTTTGCCTCGGGGTACTCGGAATTTATTTGAGTCAAAATATAAATACATTTGCGTTTCCGTGTCAAACACAGGGGACATACATTATACTGTCCAAAGGATGGATCCAAGTTTATAAGTATGCACTGGGGACAAACTTATATTGGAGGATTGAAAGTAATTCTCTAAGAATCTCTGGTATGATCTCTCCTTTTTTTTGATAATTTATAGGTTGCATTTCAATATCCTTATCAAGATATCTTTCAGGATATCTCCCAGGATACATTTATAATATATATTCCTAAAAATGTACAAACCAAACAGTTTTCACAAGTAAAATTTTCGTATCAATGACAACAATGATAAAGTCAAAAGAGGAGTTATATTATTAACATATCAAAAGATGTGCTCTTAGTTTCACCTCAAAACAAGGCCCATCCGCTAAGAGCACTAATAGTTCGTTACCATAGTTACCCAACAGTTGAGGTTTCATCTCAAACCGAGACCCATCCACCTCCAACTGTTGAATTGTTCAAAAAGCATGCAGGAAATGTAAATTGTTCATGTGCAGAAAAGTAAAGTGCAGAAAAGTAAATTGTTTAAGGGATTACAGACCAACATTCAAATTTAAAAAGGTGGGCACTGGCCTTGGCACGTATATCTGTCATCGCCCACCTAAATGCCCTCACACAGCGGCACCTTCTCCAACCTTCTCAGACTTCTCAGCACCAGCATCCTGAGCAGCATCCTCACCAGTATCCATCCCAGCATCAGCTCCAGCATCCTTCTTGTCTCCAGCCTGGATCACCACCTCTGCTGACTTAGAAGACTCACCAGCTTCAGCAGGAAGTGGCACAGCTTTGCCTCCAAGCTCCTTTAGCTTGGCCACCCAGGATTCAACTGGCATAGATGGACAAACAAGGCCCGTCTCCTTGGCCTCGTAGGCCATCTTGATGCGTGCTTGTAGCAGGGAGACGAAAGCAGAAGCCTTGATTCCCTCCCGGAAATTGACCAAGGCTTGATCATGATCCATTTGAACAGTGGCAAGTTTGAGCTCAGCGTCTTGGGTGACCTTCTTCAGCAGGCTTTCGTAGTGCCGGGTCTTCGCTTCGGCAATGGCACCTTGGTCGGCAACGGTGCTTTCGAGCTGTTTGATCCTGGCTTCATGGAGTGCAACAGTACCACAGGCATCATTATACAAGTGGAGCAAATGCTGGAGGCCCTGCACATCAGTTACAAGTATAAGTTAGAATGTATATTGACTAGGATATCCTGTCAGGATATCCTATTAGGAAATACGTGCAGGATATACGCGCAGGATATACGTGCAGGATATACGTGCAGGATATGAGTTAGGATATTACCTTGTTAAGGAAGGATGTCATTGGCTCTAAGGAATCAGAGAAACTGAGTTCATCATAGGAGAACCCTTCTGAACCTGGAGCACTGACTTCAAGACCTTTCCTCTTTTTTGCTGTGGAAGCACGAGTTCTTGGATTGGCCTTGGGAGCCGGGAGTGGCTTGGAGCTAGTAGCAGTAGGAGTCTCCTTCTTGACTGTGGCTGGAGTTGGGTAGCTGTCGAGTTCATCAAGGTCTAGATAGACTGGAACTTTGCTGGAATCTGCACACAGGGAGTAAAATTCTAAATCTCTCCTAAGAATATCAAATAAAAACATATGTGTACAGGATATCTTGCAGGATTCTTACCAGACATGTTTGCGCTTGAAAGAGGGCTTGGAGTTGGTGGAGATGGGTTAAAGCTTCTCTCTGCTTCTGAAAGCAGTCTGATGGCGTCTATTCTTTTTTGAGAATCAGCAACGGGAGGTGCAATCTTCCTGAAATCAGCTGCATACACAACAGAGAAAATGAAATTGGTCAGTTCAGGATATAAAGCAGGATAAGAGGCAGGATCATCTTTAAACCCTAAATCCTACCCTTCTTCAACCATCTCATCGGATAATCCGTTCCACCAGGGATTGAATCCCTTTTTACAAAGAAAAACTTGGATTGCCAACCATCCTCGTTCCTGGTGGCACGAAGTATCAATGGGTCACCGGAAGTAGAATAAAACAGAAATCTACATGATCCATGGCATCTAAGCTTGTAAGCTAAAGGCAGATCATGGACGAAAAGATCAGGAATGTGGTTTCTCTTGATTTGGTCAAGAATAGACAAAACACGCCAGAGCATTGGCATGGTTTGGCTGAAAGAGATTTTGGTGATATTAAAGAATTCGGTGATGAAGTCCGGAAAGGGGAATTGTAGCCCTAGGGTAAAAAGGAAAGCACTGAAGCATATCCACTCGCTGGAGACCATATCCAACCGGATTTCCCGGTCGAACGGTCTAAACACGGTTCCTTCCGGGAAGATGCCGGAGGATTTCAAGGGTGACAGGTGGGCACTATCGAAGGTACATATTTCCTTCTCCGGTTCTTGGAGAAGGTTCTGTTGGATGAATGTAGGAGCCGAGTCACCTGAACTGGATCTTGTTTGCCTTGGCATTTGGTCGCCTGAATTTTTCGCCGGAGAAAGAGGATAAAGATAAATATGAAGATGAGAGAGAGAATGTTACCTTTTCCTTGTCGATTATGATTAAAAAAGATGAGGATGAGAAGATATAGGGCATGATGAGTAAATATAGGCTGGGTAGTTGAAAACGGTCACATCATTGTTCTTATCTGATTAATTACCTCGGTCTTCGTAAAAATGTAACCGTTAGTGCAGGATAACGAACGGTAACATTTTTGGGGACGATTGTTATGGGCGGAATTTTGAGCCTATATCCTGGAAAGTATCTTGATTTATATCTTGATAATATAGTGTCTGTTTACATCCGGGATGCTAGTTCAGGATATTGGTAACATCCTGAATGGTATCCTCAGGATTACTAACGAATTATGTGCAGGTACGTGGGTTAGAAGCCATTAACGTTCACGAAGACTCATTCCGCGGAAGACTCGGTCCAAGTTGTTCAATGAAAGACGTTAAGCCCGCTTTCTTTGGTTCCAAACGGCTACTTATGGAATATTCGAGAGTATCCCATATTTATAGGAATTTTAGTTTATACTTTGTAACTATAAATATGTGGGTATACCAGATCGAATAGGACATCACATTCACACTCGCTACACTCTAACACTCGCTCTCAAGCAATTCTCACTTTCATTCAAAAGCATTGTAACACTTAGCGATCTGGTCTATATCCTGCACTGTATCCTGACGTTTGAAGTAATAAGAAGAACAAGGCAGCTGCGATTGTCAGCTCCCGAGGTTTTATGCCGGCGATCTAGATTGATCAAGGGCTTTCCTCGTACATCTCGTGTCATTTACTTTACTTTTTTGCTCATGGTTTGATCATAGATACAGCTCAATATCCTGAGCCGTATCTTGAATACTGATTTTCTAAATAACTTAACCGGCATATTTTCAAGACACTTTCTAGCACACTACCTCACTTTACTAATTTGATCACTAAATTGCTTCGGTAATTTTTGACCAAAACAGGTATATCTCTTAAATGTCAACATATACACATGTGATTTAGTTTACGAAGATTTTTCAATGCCGAGAACCTCGATCAGAGAGTAAAAAAGGCGTAAGGTTCACAATGGTGTAAAATTAAAATGGGATATACCGGGCTAGGATTCGAGTTACAGGAACAAGGGCCAAACCAACCACCCACGAATGGAATCGTCGATCGAAAACACTTGACAACCTCCTAGAAGCAGCTTTTCTTGCCACCAGACCTTTCTTCATCAATTAGGAATCTGATTTCGTCAGTAAACACATTCGTTAAATTGTAGCCATTTGTTGAGTGTTTTTTTTTTGGTGTCTAATCCGCATATATATCACCATTGCCCTTGATTTTCTTGACTGTATATCTCTTAAATGTCAACATATACACGTGTGATTTAGTTTACGACGATTTTTCAATGCTGAGAACCTCGATCAGAGAGTAAAAAAGGCGTAAGTTTCACAATGGTGTAAAATTAAAATGGGATATACCGGGCTAGGATTCGAGTTTCAGGAACAAGGGCCAAACAAACCACCCAAGAATGGAATAGTCGATCAAAAACACTTGACAACCTCCCAGAAGCAGCTTTTCTTGCCACCAGAACTTTCTCCATCAATTAGGAATCTGATGCCGTCACTAAACTTATTTCTTAAATTGTAGCCATTTCTTGAGTGTTTTTGTTTTGTGTCTAATCCGCATATATATCACCATTGCCCTTGATTTTGTTGACTGTATATCTCTTAAATGTCAACATATACACGTGTGATTTAGTTTACGAAAATTTTTCAATGCCGAGAACGTCGATCAGAGAGTAAAAAAGGCGTAAGGTTCACAATGGTGTAAAATTAAAATGGGATATACCGGGCTAGGATTCGAGTTACAGGAACAAGAGGCAAACCAACCACCCAAGAATGGAATCAACGAGCGAAAACACTTGATAATCTCCTAGAAGCAACTTTTATTGCCACCAAACCTTTCTCCGTCAATTAGAAATCTGATGACGTCACTAAACAGATTGCTTAAATTGTAGCCATTTGTTGAGTGTTTTTTTGGTGTCTAATCCGCATATATATCACCATTGCCCTTGATTTTCTTGACTGTATATCTCTTAAATGTCAACATATACACGTGTGATTTAGTTTACGAAGATTTTTCAATGCCGAGAACCTCGACCAGAGAGTAAAAAAGGCGTAAGGTACACAACGGTCTAAAATGAAAATGGGATATACCGGGCAAGGATTCGAGTTACAGGAAAAAGGGCCAAACCAACTACCCAAGAATGGAATCGACGAGCGAAAACACTTGACAACCTCCTAGAAGCAGTTTTTATTGCCACCAAACCTTTCTCTGTCAATTAGAAATCTGATAACGTCACTAAACTCATTCCTTAAATTGTAGCCATTTGTTGAGTGTTTTTTTTTGTGTGTCTAATCCGCATATATATCACCATTGCCCTTGATTTTGTTGACTGTATATCTCTTAAATGTCAACATATACACGTGTGATTTAGTTTACGAAAATTTTCCAATGCCAAGAACGTCGATCAGAGAGTAAAAAGGCGTAAGGTTCACAATGGTGTAAAATGAAAATGGGATATACCGGGCAAGGATTCGAGTTACAGGAAAAAGGGCCAAACCAACCACCCAAGAATGGAATCGACGAGCGAAAACACTTGACAACCTCCTAAAAGCAGCTTTTCTTGCCACCAAACCTTTCTCCATCAATTAGGAATCTGATGCCGTCACTAAACACATTCCTTAAATTGTAGCCATTTATTGAGAGTTTTTTTTGGTATCTAATCCGTATATATATCACCATTGCCCTTGATTTTCTTGACTTTATATCTCTTAAATGTCAACATATACACGTGTGATTTAGTTTACAAAGATTATTCAATGCCGAGATCCTCGATCAGAGAGTAAAAAAGGCGTAAGGTTCACAATGGTGTAAAATTTAATGGAATATACCGGGCTAGGATTCGAGTTACAGTAACAAGGGCCAAACTAAGCACCCAAGAATGGAATCATCGAGCGAAAACACTTGACAAACTCCGAGAAGCAGCTTTTCTTGCCACCAGACCTTTCTCCATCAATTAGGAATCTGATGTCGTCACTAAACACAATCCTTAAATTGTAGCCATTTGTTGAGTGTTTTTTTTGGTGACTAATCCGCATATATATCACCATTGCCCTTGATTTTCTTGACTATGTATCTCTTAAATGTCAACATACACACGTGTGATTAAGTTTACGAAGATTTTTCAATGCCGAGAACCTCGATCAGAGAGTAAAAAAGGCGTAAGGTTCACAATGGTGAAAAATTAAAATGGGATATACCGGGCTAGGATTCGAGTTACAGGAACAAGGGCCAAACCAACCACCCAAGAATGGAATCGTCGAGCCAAAATACCTGACAACCTCCAAGAAGCAGCTTTTCTTGCCACCAGACCTTTCTCCATCAATTAGGAATCGGATGCCGTCACTAAACACATTCCTTAAATTGTAGCCATTTGTTGAGTTTTTTTTTTGTTGTCTAATCCGCATATATATCACCATTGCCCTTGATTTTCTTGACAGTATATCTCTTAAATATCAACATATACACGTGTGATTTAGTTTACGAAGATTTTTCAATGCCGAGAACCTCGATCAAAGAGTAAAAAAGGCGTAAGGTTCACAATGGTGTAAAATTAAAATGGGATATACCGGGCTAGGATTCGAGTTACAGGAACAAGGGCCAAACCAACCACCCACGAATGGAATCGTCGATCGAAAACACTTGACAACCTCCTAGAAGCAGCTTTTCTTGCCACCAGACCTTTCTTCATCAATTAGGAATCTGATTTCGTCAGTAAACACATTCCTTAAATTGTAGCCATTTGTTGAGTGTTTTTTTTTTGGTGTCTAATCCGCATATATATCACCATTGCCCTTGATTTTCTTGACTGTATATCTCTTAAATGTCAACATATACACGTGTGATTTAGTTTACGACGATTTTTCAATGCTGAGAACCTCGATCAAAGAGTAAAAAAGGCGTAAGTTTCACAATGGTGTAAAATTAAAATGGGATATACCGGGCTAGGATTCGAGTTACAGGAACAAGGGCCAAACAAACCACCCAAGAATGGAATCGTCAAGCAAAAACACTTGACAACCTCCTAGAAGCAGCTTTTCTTGCCACCAGAACTTTCTCCATCAATTAGGAATATGATGCCGTCACTAAACTCATTCCTTAAATTGTAGCCATTTGTTGAGTGTTTTTTTTTTGGTGTCTAATCCGCATATATATCACCATTGCCCTTGATTTTGTTGACTGTATATCTCTTAAATGTCAACATATACACGTGTGATTTAGTTTACGACGATTTTTCAATGCTGAGAACCTCGATCAAAGAGTAAAAAAGGCGTAAGTTTCACAATGGTGTAAAATTAAAATGGGATATACCGGGCTAGGATTCGAGTTACAGGAACAAGGGGCAAACCAACCACCCAAGAATGGAATCGACGAGCGAAAACACTTGACAATCACCTAGAAGCAGCTTTTATTGCCACCAAACCTTTCTCCGTCAATTAGAAATCTGATGACGTCACTAAACACATTGCTTAAATTGTAGCCATTTGTTGAGTGTTTTTTTTTGGTGTCTAATCCGCATATATATCACCATGGCCCTTGATTTTCTTGACTGTATATCTCTTAAATGTAAACATATACACGTGTGATTTAGTTTACCAAGATTTTTCAATGCTGAGAACCTCGATCAGAGAGTAAAAAAGGCGTAAGGTTCACAATGGTGTAAAATTAAAATGGGATATACCGGGCTAGGATTCGGGTTACACGAACAAGGGCCAAACCAACCAACCAAGAATGGAATCGTTGAGCGAAAACACTTGACAACCTCCTAGAAGCAGCTTTTCTTGCAACCATACCTTTCACCATTAATTAGGAATCTGATTCCGTCACTAAACACATTCCTTAAATTGAAGCCATTTGTTGAGAGTATTTTTATTTTTGGTGTCTAATCCGCATATATATCACCATTGCCCTTGATTTTCTTTACTGTATATCACTTTAATGTCAATATATACACGTGTGATTTAGTTTACGAAGATTTTTCAATGCCGAGAACCTCGATCAGAGAGTAAAAAAGGCGTAAGGTTCACAATGGTGTAAAAATAAAATGGGATATATCGGGCTAGGATTCGAGTTACAGGAACAAGGGCCGAACCAACCACCCAAGAATGGAATTGTCGAGCGAAAACACTTGACAAACTCCTAGAAGCAGCTTTTCTTGCCAACAGACCTTTCTCCTTCAATTAGGAATCTGACGCCGTCACTAAACACATCCCTTAAATTGTAGCCATTTGTTAAGTGTTTTTTTTGGTGTCTAATCCGCATATATATCACCATTGCCCTTGATTTTCTTGACGGTATATCTCTTAAATGTCAACATATACACGTGTGATTTAGTTTACGAAGATTTTTCAATGCCGAGAACGTCGATCAGAGAGTAAAAAAGGCGTAAGGTTCACAATGGTGTAAAATTAAAATGGGATATACCGGGCTAGGATTCGAGTTACAGGAACAAGGGGCAAACCAACCACCCAAGAATGGAATCGACGAGCGAAAACACTTGACAATCTCCTAGAATCAGCTTTTATTGCCACCAAACCTTTCTCCGTCAATTAGAAATCTGATGACGTCACTAAACACATTGCTTAAATTGTAGCCATTTGTTGAGGGTTTTTTTTGGTGTCTAATCCGCATATATATCACCATGGCCCTTGATTTTCTTGACAGTATATCTCTTAAATGTAAACATATACACGTGTGATTTAGTTTACCAAGATTTTTCAATGCTGAGAACCTCGATCAGAGAGTAAAAAAGGCGTAAGGTTCACAATGGTGTAAAATTAAAATGGGATATACCGGGCTAGGATTCGGGTTACAGGAACAAGGGCCAAACCAACCAACCAAGAATGGAATCGTTGAGCGAAAACACTTGACAACCTCCTAGAAGCAGCTTTTCTTGCAACTATACCTTTCACCATTAATTAGGAATCTGATTCCGTCACTAAACACATTCCTTAAATTGAAGCCATTTGTTGAGAGTATTTTTATTTTTGGTGTCTAATCCGCATATATATCACCATTGCCCTTGATTTTCTTTACTGTATATCACTTTAATGTCAACATATACACGTGTGATTTAGTTTACGAAGATTTTTCAATGCCGAGAACCTCGATCAGAGAGTAAAAAAGGCGTAAGGTTCACAATGGTGTAAAAATAAAATGGGATATATCGGGCTAGGATTCGAGTTACAGGAACAAGGGGCAAACCAACCACCCAAGAATGGAATCGACGAGCGAAAACACTTGACAATCTCCTAGAAGCAGCTTTTATTGCCACCAAACCTTTCTCCGTCAATTAGAAATCTGATGACGTCACTAAACACATTGCTTAATTTGTGGCCATTTGTTGAGTGTTTTTTTTGGTGTCTAATCCGCATATATATCACCATGGCCCTTGATTTTCTTGACTGTATATCTCTTAAATGTAAACATATAAACGTGTGATTTAGTTTACCAAGATTTTTCAATGCTGAGAACCTCGATCAGAGAGTAGAAAAGGCGTTAGGTTCACAATGGTGTAAAATTAAAATGGGATATACCGGGCTAGGATTCGGGTTACAGGAACAAGGGCCAAACCAACCAACCAAGAATGGAATCGTTGAGCGAAAACACTTGACAACCTCCTAGAAGCAGCTTTTCTTGCAACCATACCTTTCACCATTAATTAGGAATCTGATTCCGTCACTAAACACATTCCTTAAATTGAAGCCATTTGTTGAGAGTATTTTTATTTTTGGTGTCTAATCCGCATATATATCACCATTGCCCTTGATTTTCTTTACAGTATATCACTTTAATGTCAACATATACACGTGTGATTTAGTTTACGAAGATTTTTCAATGCCGAGAACCTCGATCAGAGAGTAAAAAAGGCGTAAGGTTCACAATGGTGTAAAAATAAAATGGGATATATCGGGCTAGGATTCGAGTTACAGGAACAAGGGCCGAACCAACCACCCAAGAATGGAATTGTCGAGCGAAAACACTTGACAAACTCCTAGAAGCAGCTTTTCTTGCCAACAGTCCTTTCTCCTTCAATTAGGAATCTGACGCCGTCACTAAACACATCCCTTAAATTGTAGCCATTTGTTAAGTGTTTTTTTGGTGTCTAATCCGCATATATATCACCATTGCCCTTGATTTTCTTGACGGTATATCTCTTAAATGTCAACATATACACGTGTGATTTAGTTTACGAAGATTTTTCAATGTCGAGAACGTCGATCAGAGAGTAAAAAAGGCGTAAGGTTCACAATGGTGTAAAATTAAAATGGGATATACCGGGCTAGGATTCGAGTTACAGGAACAAGGGCCAAACCAACCACCCAAGAATGGAATCGTCGAGCGAAAACACTTGACAACCTCCTATAAGCAGCTTGTCTTGCCACCAGACCTTTCTCCATCGATTAGGAATCTAATGCCGTCACTAGACACATTCCTTAAATTGTAGCCATTTGTTGAGTGTTTTTTTTTTGTCTCTAATCCGCATATATATCACCATTGCCCTTGATTTTCTTGACTGTATATCTCTTAAATGTCAACATATACACGTGTGATTTAGTTTACCAAGATTTTTCAATGCCGAGAACCTCGATCAGAGAGTAAAAAAGGCGTAAGGTTGACACTGGTGTAAAATTAAAATGGGATATACCGGTCTAGGATTCGAATTACAGGAACAAGGGCCAAACCAACCACCCACGAATGGAATCGTCGAACGAAAAACTTGACAACCTACAAGAAGTAGCTTTTCTTGCCACCAGACCTTTCTCCATCAATTAGGAATCTGATGCCGTCACTAAACACATTCCTTATATTGTAGCCATTTGTTGAGTTTTTTTTTGGTGTCTAATCCGCATATATATCAACATTGCCCTTGATTTTCTTGACTGTATATCTCTTAAATGTCAACATATACACGTGTGATTTAGTTTACGAATATTTTTTAATGCCGAGAACCTCGATCAAAGAGTAAAAAAGGCGTAAGGTTCACAATGTAGTAAAATTAAAATGAGATATACCGGTCTAGGATTCGAGTTACAGGAACAAGGGACAAAACAACCACCCAAGAATGGAATCGTCGAGCGAAAAACATGACAACCTCCAAGAAGCAGCTTTTCTTGCCACCATACCTTTCTCCATCTGTTAGGAATCTGATGCCGTCACTAAACACATTCCTTAAATTGTAGCCATTTGTTGAGTGTTTTTTTTGGTGTCTAATCCTCATATATATCACCATTGCCCTTGATTTTCTTGACTGTATATCTCTTAAATGTCAACATATAGACGTGTGATTTAGTTTACGAAGATTTTTCAATGCCGAGAAGCTCGATCAGAGAGTAAAAAAGGCGTAAGGTTCACAATGGTGTAAAATTAAAATGGGATATACCGGGCTAGGATTCGAGTTACAGGAACAAGGGCCAAACCAACCACCCAAGAATGGAATCGTCGAGTGAAAACACTTGACAAGCTCCTAGAAGCAGCTTTTCTTGCTGCCAGACCTTTCTCCATCAATTAGGAATCTGATGCCGTCACTAAACTCATTCCTTAAATTGTAGCCATTTGTTGAGTGTTTTTTTTGTGTCTAATCCGCATATATATCCCCATTGCCCTTGATTTTCTTGACTGTATATCTCTTAAATGTCAACCTATACACGTGTGATTTAGTTTACGAAGATTTTTCAATCCCGAGAACCTCGATCAGAGAGTAAAAAAGGCGTAAGGTTCACAATGGTGTAAAATTAAAATGGGATATACCGGGCTAGGATTCAAGTTACAGGAACAAGGGCTAAACCAACCACCCAAGAATGGAATCGACGTGCGAAAACACATGACAACCTCCTAGAAGCAGCTTTTATTGCCACCAAACCTTTCTCCATCAATTAGGAATCTGAAATCGTCACTAAACACATTCCTTAAATTGTAGCCATTTGTTGAGTGTTTTTTTTTTGGTGTCTAATCCGCATATATATCACCATTGCCCTTGTTTTTCTTGACTGTATATCTCTTAAATGTCCACATATACACGTGTGATTTAGTTTACCAAGATTTTTCAATGCCGAGAACCTTGATCAGAGAGTAAAAAATGCGTAAGGTTCACAATGGTGTAAAATTAAAATAGGATATACCGGGCTAGGATTCGGGTTACAGGAACAAGGGCCAAACCAACCACCCAAGAATGGAATCGTCGAGCGAAAACACTTGACAACCTCCTAGAAGCAGCTTTTCTTGCCACCAGACCTTTCACCATCAATTAGGAATCTGATGCCGTCACTAAACACATTCCTTAAATTGTAGCCATTTGTTGAGTGTTTTTTTGGTGTCTAATCCGCATATATATCACCATTGCCCTTGATTTTCTTTACTGTATATCTCTTAAATGTCAACATATACACGTGTGATTTAGTTTACAAAGATTTTTCAAAGCCGAGAACCTCGATCAGAGTGTAAAAAAGGCGTAAGGTTCACAATGGTGTAAAATTAAAATGGGATATACCGGTCAAGGATTCGAGTTACAGGAACAAGGGCCAAACCAACCACCAAGAATGGAATGGTCGAGCGAAAAACTTTACAACCTCAAAGAAGCAGCTTTTCTTGCCACCAGACCTTTCTCCATCAATTAGAAATCTAATGCTGTCACTAAACACATTCCTTAAATTGTAGCCATTTGTTGAGTGTTTTTTTTGCGTCTAATCCTCATATATATCACCATTTCCCTTGATTTCTTGACTGTATATCTCTTAAATATCAACATATACACGTGTGATTTAATTTACGAAGATTTTTCAATGCCGAAAACCTCGATCAGAGAGTAAAAAAGGCGTAAGGTTCACAATGGTGTAAAATTAAAATGGAATATACCGGGCTAGGATTCGAGTTACAGGAGCATGGGGCCAAACCAACCACCCAGGAATGGAATCATCGAGCTCAAACACTTGACAACCTCCTACAAGTAGCTTTTCTTGCCACCAGACCTTTCTCCATCAATTCGGAATCTGATGCCGTCAATAAACACATTCCGTAAATTGTAGCCATTTGTTGAGTGTTTTTTTTTGGTGTCAAATCCGCATATATATCACCATTGCCCTTGATTTTCTAGACTGTATATCTCTTAAATGTCAACATATACACGTGTGATTTAGTTTACGAAGATTTTTCAATGCTAAGAACCTCGATCAGAGAGTAAAAAAGGCGTAAGGTTCACAATAGTGTAAAATTCAAATGGGATATACCGGGCTAGGATTCGAGTTACAGGAAAAAGGGCCAAACCAACCACCCAAGAATGGAATCTTTGAGCGAAAACACTTGACAACCCCCTAGAAGCAGCTTTTCTTGCCACCAGACCTTTCTCCATCAATTAGGAATCTGATGCCGTCACTAAACACATTCCTTAAATTGTAGCCATTTGTTGAGTGTTTTTTTTTGGTGTCTAATCCGTATATATATCACCATCGCCCTTGATTTTCTTGACTTTATATCTCTTAAATGTCAACATATGCACGTGTGATTTAGTTTATGAAGATTTTTCAATGCCGAGAACCTCGATCAGAGAGTAAAAAAGGCGTAAGGTTCACAATGGTGTAAAATTAAAATGGGATATACCGGGCTAGGATTCGGGTTACAGGAACAAGGGCCAAACCAACCACCCAAGAGTGGAATCGTCGAGCGAAAACACTTGACAAACTCCTACAAGTAGCTTTTCTTGCCACCAAACCTTTCTCCATCAATTAGGAATCTGTTGCCGTCACTAAACGCATTCCTTAAATTGTAGCCATTTGTTGAGTGTTTTTTTTTGTGTCTAATCCGCATATATATCACCATTGCTGTCACACCCCCAAAATCCACCTGCGGAGTATCACCGCTTGGAGGCGTGACTGACCAAGATCAAGCCACCAATATATATTAAACAAGCATGCAAGTAATTATAAAGTCCAACCAATTCAATTGGTGTCCAAACAAACATAGTTTAAGTTGCAAGCGGAAGCATAATGTTTAAAACCAAAACATAAGTTTTAACATTTCAATGTTTAACATGGCACACAGCTGTTCATGTCCCACAATGACTCTTCCCCATGCAAGCTCCAGCTAAGTACCTAGTGACCTGCAAAGCATGTAGTAACGAGTCAACAACTAAGTTGAGCGAGTTCACAATTGGGTGTTCGTTTTAAGTTGTTCCAAAAGCAGTTTCCTTTAACTGGTATCCTTGCCGTGGGGGTTACCCCATAGTTGAAAACGTGTTTTGTTTAATCCCGTTTACTCTGGCAATCCAGCCGTGGGGGCTACCCCATGTTAAATTATCTGGCTATACGGCCGTGGGGGCTACCCCGTGTATATACTACTAGACTCGTTACCATATCGACCACTGACTTTAGTCATGTTTATGTGCCCTTAGCGTCAATGTCTATCATCATTGACGTGCCCAGATCCATTAGTTCACGCCCGTCCTCTGCGACACGGTGTGAGGCTTGTCAGACCTAAATAGCGCTATCTAACTAATGACCCGCTCGCCATTGGCCCGGCGATTAAGTCGATATAAAAAAGTGGGACTTCATGATAGACTTTTGGTCTAGTGATAGTTAAACTGTCCAAGAGGACGAGGAATTATATTACTGAACCCGTACTGTCCTACCCAAGAAGGACGAGGAATCCATATTCCTTAACCAATTCCCAACCCCTGGGAATCCCATGCTTTGTAGAAAGTGTGAACTCACCTTAGGTTAGCTCGGCAGATAAACGAAAGGTCAATCGAGCTGCTAGGGGTCAACCACGTCCTAACATGGTTACCATACAAGTCAGGTCTAGGTTCAAGTTATGCACGTATGTTTACACATAACTTAACAGGTTATGAACACATATTGATCATAATAAACACGTTATACATGTCAAGCAAAACAGTTAAACACGAAATGTCCAAACTTGTGCGGTTAGAATGCATTGGACTGAATTGTAAGTCCACTAACATCTTGTGCGAGTGGATCGTTGAAACCCAAACACTACCCGGCCCAATATAATAAAAGTAGTCCAACATGCATACGGCCCAAAAACCAAACATTGGTCTTGTGCGATCCGGATGGACTTGTGCGAACCGGATGGCTTGTGCGATTGTGTTTTGGGCTAATCGGCCCAACAGCTTAAGTGAAGTCCAATTGATGTGTGTGGCCCAAGCCTTGTGCGATCAGCACCGTCTTGTGCGATCCACAAGGTCTTGTGCGATCATGCAATGTGATGTTGTACCTAGTGTTTAATCAGTTGTACCCTAGCATGTTCTAGCTTGTGCGATTCACTTGTGCGACTGGGCTCTTGTGCGATCAGAACCCTTGTGCGATTGCTATTGTATGATCAGTAATGGAAATCTCTAATTTTAAGGAAATCAGTTACATTCTTTATTTATCACAATCAATTCTAACAGTTTCAAACTTAACAAATACTCGATCAAACCAAGCAATCATCACTAATTCATATGAACTCGAATCATATTCAAAACATAAGAACAACCTACACATTAACTATTAGATCATGGGATTAAAATCATACAACACATCATACTCGATCATGGCTTTAATCCGAGCATCCAAACACACAGCCGATTACTTGCAATCGATTCTAGCTCATTAACAACATCAATTGATTAACAATCCTATATTGATCTACAATATTATACATGTGAACCGATTTCATACGAAGTATCCTAAGGCTATCATGTAGAATCACTTCAATCAAAACATCGTTCAAATCACATAACCAATAATAAGAACACTTACCGATTAAAAGATAAAACAGAAAGGGTGATCCGAATCAAGAAACTCCTCGATGAAGAATGGGTGTTGTTGCCGTCGGGTTTGAGAGAGAGAGAGATATTAGGGTTTTGTGTGTGTTATGTTTTGCAACAAATGAGAAACAACTCTCTAAGGATGTGTGTATGAGGGAGTGGGCCGAACCCAACTTTGGGCTGCCCTTGGTTCGGATACAAAGAGTATGGCCCAAATGGGCTTGTGCGGTCAGGTTGTTGTTGTGCGATTACATACATTACACATAACATAAAAACATAACACATACATTTCATAAATTATCAAGTTCACATAATCACATAAGTTCCACATACGTTACAACAAAGTACAAAGAGAGGTTTGAAATACGTGTTGTCACATTATCCCCAAGTTGAAAGAAATTTCGTCCCGAAATTTGGTACGTACTCACTGAGGAAGCTAGTTAAGTTACATGGTTTTCCTGGGATGTCACATCCTCCCCCCGTTGATCTGGAATTTCGTCCCGAAATTCCGCAGTAGCTTCAGCCTCAGTAGTGGTTGTACTGTTTGCGAACAATTGGTGATACTTTTTTTTTTCATTTGATCTTCGCGTTCCCAGGTGAACTCTGGGCCACGACGTGAGTTCCAACGAACTCGAACGAGAGGTATTCTAGTGCGCTTGAGGACCTTAACGTCCCGGTCCGTGATCTCAACTGGTTCCTCGACGAATCGCAACTGATCGCCAATAGTGAGCTCCTTCAAAAGAACTATGAGGGTCTCATCTGACAGACATTTCTTCAGATTCGACACGTGGAAAACGTTGTGAACTCCACTGAGTTCTGTTGGTAGGTTCAGTTTGTAGGCCACTTTGCCTATTTTCTCTATGATGTCGAATGGTCCGACGTATCGCGGGTTAAGTTTGCCTCGTTTGCCAAAACGAACCACACCCTTCCAGGGTGAAACTTTGAGTAGCACTCGATCCCCAACTTGGAACTCGAGTGGTTTCCTGCCCTTATCAGCGTAGCTTTTCTGACGGTCACGAGCTGCCACCATTCGTTGTCGTATTTGAGCAATTCTTTCTGTTGTGTTTACCACAAGTTCTGGGCCAGTGATCTGACTATCCCCCACCTCTGCCCAACAAAGAGATGATTGGCATTTACGCCCGTACAATGCCTCAAATGGAGCGCCCCGAATGCTGGTGTGGTAACTGTTGTTATACAAGAATTCCACTAGTGGCAGATGTTTTTCCCAACCGTTGCCAAAATCAATCACACATGCCCTAAGCATGTCTTCAAGGGTCTGGATGGTGCGTTCAGACTGCCCATCCGTTTGCGGGTGATAAGCTGTGCTCATATCTAAACGTGAGACAAAGGACTTGTGTATTGCTTGCCACAATTCAGAAGTAAAACGTGCATCACGATCAGAGATAATAGAGGTGGGCACCCCGTGCCTCGAGACAACTTCCTTAAGATATACGTCCGCTAGAGTGGAGAACTTATCCGTTTCCTTGATAGCCAAGAAGTGTGCAGACTTTGTGAGTCGATCCACGATTACCCAAATAGTGTCATTTCCGCGCTGAGAACTAGGTATGCCAGTAACGAAATCCATGGAAATTTGCTCCCATTTCCATTGTGGTATCTCTGGTTGTTGGAGTAGGCCTGAGGGTTTCTGGTATTCGACCTTGACTCTCGCACAAGTCAAACACTTGCTGACGTAAGTTGTTATGTGGGCCTTCATGCTAGGCCACCAGTATGTAGTTTTGAGATCGTGGTACATCTTATCCGAACCAGGATGTACTGAGTAACGAGACTTGTGTGCCTCATCCATCACACGCTCTCGTAGGTTTCCATAGAGTGGGACCCAAATGCGTCCTGTTACGTAGTAAGCACCGTCTTCCTTTTGTTCTAGCCGTTGCCTTGAGCCGCGTAGGGCTTCAGCCCTGATGTTTTCTAGTTTCAATGCTTCTACCTGAGCATCTCGTATCTGTGCAGGAAGACTAGATTGTATGGTGAGTTGTAAAGCTCGTACGCGTTTAGGTGTAGTATCCTTTCGACTGAGGGCATCGGCCACAACATTGGCTTTGCCCGGATGGTATCTGATCGAGCATTCGTAATCATTCAGTAGCTCGACCCATCGGCGTTGTCGCATGTTCAACTCCTTCTGTTTAAAGATATGCTCGAGACTCCTGTGATCGGTGTAAATGGCGCACTTGGTACCGTACAGGTAATGTCTCCATATCTTAAGTGCAAATACAACAGCTCCCAGCTCTAAATCATGCGTAGTGTAGTTTCTTTCATGAAATTTAAGTTGGCGTGAGGCATACGTAATAACTTTATCCCGTTGCATCAATACACAACCAAGACCCTGAATTGATGCGTCGCAGTAAACCACAAAGTCGTCTGTGCCCTCTGGCAATGAAAGAATAGGTGCGCTGCAAAGTCTATCCTTTAGGTGCTGAAATGACGATTCTTGTGCATTCCCCCATCGATAAGTAACGCCCTTCTGCGTTAGCGAGGTGAGAGGTTGTGCAATCTTGGAAAAATCCTTAATGAACCTCCTGTAGTAACCTGCCAAACCCAAGAATTGACGAATTTCCGTTGGTGTTCTAGGTGCAGGCCAGTTCTTGATCGAGTCTACCTTGGATGGATCAACATGAATCCCATCCTTGTTCACTACGTGGCCTAGGAAATGGACTTCGTGAAGCCAGAAGTCGCATTTCAAAAACTTTGTGTAAATCTGTTATGTTCGAAGGAGTTCCAAAATAAGTCGTAGATGGTGCTCGTGTTCCTCCTGACTCATCGAATAGATCAGGATGTCGTCGATAAAAACTATAACGAACTTGTCCAAGTATGGCTTGCACACTCTATTCATAAGGTCCATGAAAACCGCAGGTGCGTTTTTCAGCCCAAAAGGCATGACCAAAAACTCGTAGTGTCCATAACGAGTTCTAAAGGTTGTTTTGGAGACGTCCTCTTCTCGGACTCTCAGCTGGTGATATCCCGATCTCAGGTCAATCTTCGAGTAAAAGCTCGACCCTTGCAACTGGTCGAATAAGTCATCAATACGTGGAAGGGGATAGCGGTTCTTTACCGTCACTTTGTTGAGCTCGCGGTAGTCTATACACATTCTGAAAGTACCGTCTTTCTTCTTCACAAATAGCACTGGAGCTCCCCAGGGCGAAGAACCTCGATCAGAGAGTAAAATAGGCGTAAGGTTCACAATGGTGTAAGATTTGTTGAGTGTTTTTTTTGGTGTCTAATCCGCATATATATCACCATTGCCCTTGATTTTCTTGACTGTATATCTCTTAAATGTCAACATATACACGTGTGATTTAGTTTACCAAGATTTTTCAATGCCGAGAACCATGATCAGAGAGTAAAAAAGGCGTAAGGTTCACAATGGTGTAAAATTAAAATAGGATATACCGGGCTAGGATTCGGGTTACAGGAACAAGGGCCAAACCAACCACCCAAGAATGGAATGGTCGAGCGAAAACACTTGACAACCTCCTAGAAGCAGCTTTTCTTGCCACCAGACCTTTCACCATCAATTAGGAATCTGATGCCGTCACTAAACACATTCCTTAAATTGTAGCCATTTGTTGAGTGTTTTTTTTGGTGTCAAATCCGCATATATATCACCATTGCCCTTAATTTTCTTGGCTGTATATCTCTTAAATGTCAACATATGCACGTGTGATTTAGTTTACGAAGATTTTTCAATGCCGAGAACCTCGATCAGTGAGTAAAAAAGGCGTAAGGTTCACAATGGTGTAAAATTAAAATGGGATATACCGGGCTAGGATTCGAGTTACAGGAACAAGGGCCAAACCAACCACCCAAGAATGGAATCGTCGAGTGAAAACACTTGACAACCTCCTAGAAGCAGCTTTTCTTGCCACCAGACCTTTCTCCATCTATTAGGAATCTGATGCCGTCACTAAACACATTCCTTAAATTGTAGCCATTTGTTGATTGTTTTTTTTTGGTGTCTAATCCGCATATATATCAACATTGCCCTTGATTTTCTTGACTGTATATCTCTTAAATGTCAACATATACTCGTGTGATTTAGTTTACGAAGATTTTTTAATGCCGAGAACCTCGATCAAAGAGTAAAAAAGGCGTAAGGTTCACAATGGAGTAAAATTAAAATGGGATATACCGGTCTAGGATTCGAGTTACAGGAACAAGGGCCAAAATAACCACCCAAGAATGGAATCGTCGAGCGAAAAACTTGACAACCTCCAAGAAGCAGCTTTTCTTGCCACCAGACCTTTCTCCATCTATTAGGAATCTGATGCCGTCACTAAACACATTCCTTAAATTGTAGCCATTTGTTGAGTGTTTTTTTGGTGTCTAATCCTCATATATATCACCATTGCCCTTAATTTTCTTGACTGTATATCTCTTAAATGTCTACATGTACACGTGTGATTTAGTTTACGAAGATTTTTCAATGCCGAGAAGCTCGATCAGAGAGTAAAAAAGGCGTAAGGTTCACAATGGTGTAAAATTAAAATGGGATATACTGGGCTAGGATTCCAGTTACAGGAACAAGGGCCAAACCAACCACCCAAGAATGGAATCATCGAGTGAAAACACTTGACAAGCTCCTAGAAGCAGCTTTTCTTGCCGCCAGACCTTTCTCCATCAATTAGGAATCTGATGCCGTCACTAAACTCATTCCTTAAATTGTAGCCATTTGTTGAGTGTTTTTTTTTTTGTGTCTAATCCGCATATATATCACCATAGCCGTTGATTTTCTTGACTGTATATCTCTTAAATGTCAACCAATACACGTGTGATTTAGTTTACGAAGATTTTTCAATGCCGAGAACCTCGATCAGAGAGTAAAAAAGGCGTAAGGTTCACAATGGTGTAAAATTAAAATGGGATATACCGGGCTAGGATTCAAGTTACAGGAACAAGGGCCAAACCAACCACCCAAGAATGGAATCGACGAGCGAAAACACTTGACAACCTCCTAGAAGCAGCTTTTATTGCCACCAAACCTTTCTCCATCAATTAGGAATCTGAAATCGTCACTAAACACATTCCTTAAATTGTAGCCATTTGTTGATTGTTTTTTTTTGTGTCTAATCCGCATATATATCACCATTGCCCTTGATTTTCTTGACTGTATATCTCTTAAATGTCAACATATAGACGTGTGATTTAGTTTACCAAGATTTTTCAATGCCGAGAACCTCGATTAGAGAGTAAAAAAGGTGTAAGGTTCACAATGGTGTAAAATTAAAATAGGATATTCCGGGCTAGGATTCGAGTTACAGGAACAAGGGCCAAACCAACCAACCTAGAATGGAATCGTCGAGCGAAAACACTTGACAACCTCCTAGAAGCAGCTTTTCTTGCCACCAGACCTTTCACCATCAATTAGGAATCTGATGCCGTCACTAAACACATTCCTTAAATTGTAGCCATTTGTTGAGTGTTTTTTTTGGTGTCTAATCCGCATATATATCACCATTGCCCTTGATTTTCTTTACTGTATATCTCTTAAATGTCAACATATACACGTGTGATTTAGTTTACAAAGATTTTTCAAAGCCGAGAACTTCGATCAGAGTGTAAAAAAGGCGTAAGATTCACAATGGTGTAAAATTAAAATGGGATATACCGGTCAAGGATTCAAGTTACAGGAACAAGGGCCAAACCAACCACCCAAGAATGGAATGGTCGAGCGAAAAACTTTACAACCTACAAGAAGCAGCTTTTCTTGCCGCTAGACCTTTCTCCATCAATTAGGAATCTGATGCTGTCACTAAACACATTCCTTAAATTGTAGCCATTTGTTGAGTGTTTTTTTTGTGTCTAATCCTCATATATATCACCATTAACCTTGATTTCTTGATTGTATATCTCTTAAATATTAACATATACACGTGTGATTTACTTTACGAAGATTTTTCAATGCCGAAAACCTCGATTAGAGAGTAAAAAAGGCGTAAGGTTCACAATGGTGTAAAATTAAAATGGGATATACCGGGCTAGGATTCGAGTTACAGGAGCATGGGGCCAAACCAACCACCCAAGAATGGAATCGTCGAGCTCAAACACTTGACAACCTCCTACAAGTAGCTTTTCTTGCCACCAGACCTTTCTCCATCAATTCGGAATCTGATGCCGTTACTAAACACATTCCGTAAATTGTAGCCATTTGTTGAGTGTTTTTTTTTGTGTCAAATCCGCATATATATCACCATTGCCCTTGATTTTCTTGACTGTATATCTCTTAAATGTCAACATATACACGTGTGATTTATGTTTACGAAGATTTTTCAATGCCAAGAACCTCGATCAGAGAGTAAAAAAGGCGTAAGGTTCACAATAGTGTAAAATTCAAATGGGATATACCGGGCTAGGATTCGAGTTACAGGAACAAGGGCCAAACCAACCACCCAAGAATGGAATCTTTGAGCGAAAACACTTGACAACCCCTGATGTGTGCAGAATGCAACATATAAATTACATCAATTGTGGCATAAAACTAACCCTTTTTTAGTACTAATGTTTGAAAAAGTATGCTTTTGTCTTCCTTTTGTATTTTCAGGATTAAATGAGCTCAAATTAACAAAAGAAGCAAAGAGGCAGCTAAATCTAGCATAAATACAAGAAAAGGAACAAACGTGGCATGCCCGACCCCCCTCAACAGCATCTCCCAAGGCAAAAACAAGAAGAAAGCTGAGCATGGGGCTGTGCCTAGCTGAGCACGGGGCGTGCCCAGCTCAGCACAGGGCAGTGCTCAGGATGGACAGCCCTGGCACTAAAGACAAACCTGTAGAAGCTTCTATTACCCACCACGGGGCCGTGTCCAGTGAACACGGGGGCGTGGCGAAAGTACAGCAGGCGCATTAATTGTAATTGCGAATTACAATTAATGAAGAGAGAGAGTGTCAGACGAGCACGGGGCTGTGCCCATCGGACACGGGGGCGTGTGGAGCTAATAAAGACAAACTGTATTAATGAAGAAAGAGAAAAGGGTGGACACGGGGCCGTGTCCAGGCTTCTGTACAGGCTATAAAGAGGAGTGCTTAGCTCAAGCTCAAACCATCCCTTGGCACACCACCTCTCTCACACTTCATCCACCACCCACCACCACCATAACACCATCATCCACCACCATCATCCATTGTCCATCATAGAGTGTGTGAGTCGTCTCGGGATCCAAGATTGATCGTAGGAGTTCTTGACAATCAAGGCCATGTTTGCCTAAGTCTCTTACATCACTTGGTGAAGACAAAGTGTCTAGTATAATACTTTTTATTTCTAATCTTTTGCACTTTTTATTTGGTTTTGTATTAATGACTTTAATAACTAGTTACTTATGTTGAAGGTGATCTTTCCTTATCGTTTGTCCGTGGTGTCTTGGCATTATTTTACTGTCTATATAAAATAAAAGATTTTCACCATTCATATCTCCACGGTCTATATGGAGGTATGTTGGCTACCTGGTCGGGGGTTAAGGGAACGGTTTGGTAAAGGTCTTGCCATTGTTCAGCGTTTAGAGGTCCTACAATGGACCTGGGTCAAATTTAGTAGGACCTCCTTCAATACTTCACGGTATTGGATGGCGGGGGTCCAAACTCTTTGATCCCCTCATAAGTTAACTACTATTAATACTATAACCCGGCTATTTTGGACTGTATCCCTGCTGACTCAGACTACTTAGCCGAGGGTAACGTCACCGCCAAAAGCGGGGCCTACCACAATACTGCATTAATAACTTAATTCATTATGTTCCAATAATCCACCCTTTTAGGATTGTATCCTTGCTGACTCAAATTACTGGGGTGAGGGTAACGTCACCTTCAAAAGAGGGGCCTACTACAATAACTAAGATAATCTCTTAATTATGTGCAAAAGTGCGGAAATAATCAAAGGTTATACTAGATACGAGTCGGAACCAAGTGATTCATCTTGTCTATCTGTTTTTTCTTTTATTTTATTTTTCAGCATTTTAGTTAGTTTTTATTTTTCTTAGCTTAAAACATTTTTCTAAACTTTTTATTTTGGTTAGACGTTGAGGATAAACCGGTATTAAAAGCTCTTGTGTCCTTGGACGACCTCGGTATCTTACCAACGCTATACTACGCTCACGATGGGTGCACTTGCCCATATCTGTGTTTAGTGTTAGTAAAATATCGTGTTTTATAAATTTTAAACTTGGCTAAAATAAGTGTTAAAGGGGCTTAAAATATACACCTAATATATATAACACTTCAACGCACATCAAGTTTTTGGCGCCGTTGCCGGGGACACAAGGATTTTAAGAAAGCTTAAAATCAACGGCCTAATCAGTTTTTCAAAACCTTTTTAAAAGCGCGCACATTTTTTCTGCATTTTAGTTTAGTTTTGCATTTACAGTAGCCTGTACACGGGGTCGTGTTCACTGAACACGGGGCCGTGCTGCACATTTTCATAAAAATACCCAGTAACAGTAGCTTGAACACGGGCCGTGCTCACTGAACACGCCCCGTGCTCAACGAAATCAGTAAATTTAATTAAAACGCCCAGATACAGATTCTGAATACAGGGCCGTGTCCACTGAACATGGGGCCGTGTCCAGCCTCTGTTTCCGTTTTTTCTTTTTGTTTTCTGATCTCGAGACTCGGTTGTGGCCTGCTGAGTGATTCTTATGGATCAATACTCAGGAGGTTACAACTACACCTATGAGGAGGATGATTATAGGGGTAATTATTGCACTAATTGTCGTAACTCACGATCGGTTCAAAATAATCGCTCATATCAACCATCCAATTCATACACCTACTATGAGGAGCCCAGGTATGAGCCATCAACTTCATACACATCCTATGAAGACCAAAGGTATGAACCTCCTCCCTCATACTCATATTTTGATGAACCAAGGTATGAGCCTTCATACTCATACTTTGAGGAACCAAGATATGAGCCACCACCTTCGTATACTTACTATGAGGAACCATGGCGTGAACAACCCACCTCATATGAGTATTATGAAGAACAAAATTAGGAACCTTATCCATCATATGCTTACAATGAAGAACAATGGTGTGAACCATCGACTTCATATGGGTATTATGAGGAACAAAGGGTCGAACAACCGGATTCAAGCTTAGAAAATACCGACTCTTTTTCTATAACCGAAGTAACCGATAGGATATTAGAACACATTAGAGTTATTGATCGTTGTATAAAAGAATCTCGCGCAAGGGAAGAGGAGTCCCGCGCAAGAGAAGAATTAAAAAAGGAAGAGATAACCGAAAGTGTAAAAATGGAAGAACAAATAAGTGAAAAACCGACACATGAGTTAAACAACGAAAAAGGTGAGTCCGACAACGTTAAAATTCAAGAAGAGTCTAATTTTGAAGAAATTGAACTCTTGTCACCTTCTTTTGAAAATCATTGTTTAGTACCCACTCATGCAAAGTTTTTAAAAGAGTTAAACACTAACACTAAAATTGACGAAACGGTAAGTGTTAAGTTAACTGATGATCAAACCTCACTAATAAAAGAAGACCCATTTGAAATTAACATTACACCGGTTCCATGTTTCTTTCAAAATTCGTTTATTAGTAATGTCACAATCGATAAAGATCTTTGTGTTAACATAATGCCTAACTACATTTTCGAAAAATTAAGTATTAGTGATTTTTCTCCACTTCAAATACCCATTTTTCTATCCAATCGGAAAGTAATAAAATCAATCGGTATAGTTGAGGATGTATTGGTTCAAACAAATCAAATGGTAATCCCGACCGATTTTGTCATCCTCGATGACGCTCCTCTAGTGTTGGGGCGACCATTTGTAAAAACTCACGAAGCTTTGAAAAACCGGAAGTTCAACAATCTACCTCTTCAATTAGGGGCATTTAAAAAAAGTGTCGATCTTGAGCGATCAATGAAATATCCATTCGGCAATGACGACCCCCTAATTGAAGATGAGCCAGAACCACCCGATAAGGTGGGTCTAGCCAAGGACCCTTACAAACGTGGCGCACCACGGAGGCATTCCGCGGAACTATCCGTAGTTTTAGTTTAGATTAACTTTTACGTTTTCTAGTTTAGTTTTTTTTTCAGGAATAAAACACACTCGGGATGGTGAAGGATGATAAGGGAAGCTTAAACCAACACCCCATGCACAAAAACAGAGCCTCCCGACAATTTTTCTTCATTACAGCAAGTTCAGCACGGGGCCGTGCTCACCCCAACACGCCCCGTGCCCAAGGTTCTGTAGAAAATGCCCAGTTCAGGTACCTGGACACGGGGCCGTGCTCACTGAACACGCCCCCGTGCCTAGCCTTCTGTTTACTTTTGGTACTGGCAGTCTGGACACTGGGCCGTGCTCAGCCAACACCACCCCGTGTTCAGCTACCCAGTACCATAAAATCTTGTTTTTAACCCGCTTTTACACATTCAATCAACCTAAAAACTTATTTTTGGGACACATTGAGGACAATGTGTAATTTAAGTGTGGGGGATGCTAAAACCTTGAATCTTGTAAGTCCTAATAACAAGCCTTACACAAAACTCTATTGGGAAATTCAAGTTCTAAAAAGGTTATATTTTTACGAATTTACAACCGATAGCGTCGTGATAAAAAGAACCAACATAAGAAAATTATGAAAAGGCATGACAAGCTTAGTTAAAATTTGATTTTATATACTTGATCACATAAAAACCCATTCCCACAAAAGTGAGTTTTGAGCCTTTATTGAGCATACAATTATATATCATTAGAACTAAATGCTCATTTTCGTTTCTTGTGTGAATAGCCGCTTTGTTCTTACGACTCTAGAACTTGCCACGACGATACATTCCCGGTCCTTACCAACTTAAACCCGAGTAAGTAAATGATGGAGGCATTAGGACTAACCCTTTTTATTTCTACACCATTATTTTTTCTTTTTTTTTTACAACCTACCCAAAATCCCCCTAGTTAGCCCCTTTGAGCCTAAAACTTTTCATTTCATAACCCAAACCAAACACCCTTTTACCCACCAAAACCTTTTTTCATTTTTAACCTTTTGTTTTAGTAACTAGCTCGGTTTCTCATATGACTTTCAAAAAAAAAAAAGTGTGTTGATGATGAAGCAAAAGAAAATAAACAAACAAGTTCATCAAAAATAACTTTGTTGGAATAATAGCTTCATCAAAATAAAAGTGAAAAAAAAAAAAAGAGAAAGTCTTACGAAAACCGAAGCTTGTTACGCTTTTCGCCCTTTTTCTACTAACCACTAACCCAACCACCTACCTTTAACCCAAGCCTAACCCTTCACCCACAAAGTCCTCTTGATATTTACAAAGGTATATAAGTTAAAAAGGAGGAGGATTGATTGCTTAGCAAGCTTATGGTAGGAGTAAGTTCCATGCCGCTCTCGAGTGATCCACAAAAATACATTTTCGGCCGAGTGTTGAGTGATCCCCGTGAGGTATGTGAATTTGTATATAAATAAAAATTTACAAAGGCATGTTATGCCCCAATAAGTAATTTATCTTATGAAAAGTTTTAAATAAATCATGACGAATAGGATTGTAAATAAATAAAAATAAAACTACATAAAGAATCTTGGATATCCCAACACTCTATGACAAGCCCAAAAAACCTTCTTCTCTACCCATTCCATTTGGGAGTGTAAAGCCACATTATAAAGAGTTTTGCTTGAGGACAAGCAAAGATTCAAGTGTGGGGGTATTTGATGTGTGCAAAATGCAACATATAAATTGTCACACCCCCAAAATCCACCTGCGGAGTAATACCGCTTGGAGGCGTGACTGACCAGGATCCAGCCACCAATCGTATTGAACAAGCATATAAATAGTTATAAGATCCAACCAATACAATTGGTGTTCGAACAAAACATAGTTTAAGTTGCAAGCGGAAGCATAAGACTTAAAACCAAAACATAAGTTTAATTGTTTCAAAGTTTAACATGGCACACAGCCGTCCATATCCCACAACGACTCTCTTCCATGCAAGCTCCAGCTAAGTACCTATTGACCTGCAAAGCATGTAGTAACGAGTCAACAACAAGTTGAGTGAGTTCACGGTTGGGTGTTTGTTTTAAGTTGTTTCGAAAACAGTTTCCTTTATCTGGCATCCTGCCGTGGGGGTTACCCTATAGTTAAAAACGTGACTTGTTTATTCCCGGTTACTCTGGCAATCCAGCCGTGGGGGCTACCCCGTGTTAGTTATCTGTCATTTCGGCCGTGGGGGCTACCCCATGTATACACTAGACTCGTTACCATATCGACTGCTGACTGTAGACATGTTTATGTGCCCTGAAACTGTCAATGTCTATCATCATTGACGTGCCCCAGATCCATTAGTTCACGCCCGTCCTCTGCGGCACGGTGTGAGGTTTGTCAGACCTAAATAGCGCTATCTAACTAATGACCCGCTCGCCATTGGCCCGGCGATTAAGTCGATATAAAAAGGAGGGACTTCGTGATAGAGTTTTGGTCTAGTACGAGTTATCTGTCCGTGAGGACGAGGAATTACATTCCTGAACCGTTGCTGTCCTACCCAAGGAGGACGAGGAACCCATGTTCCTTAACCCCAATTCCAGACCCCTGGGAATCGCATGCTTTGTAGAGGGTGTGAACTCACCTTGGTTTGCTCGGCAGTTACACAGAAAGGTCAAACAAGCAATATTGTGGTCACTCACGTCCTATCATAGTCGTATCATACAAATCAGGTTCGTATTCAAGTAGTACACGTATGTTTCTAGCACATTGCATTTCGAGTATCATTCATGGCATACATGTATAAACATGGCAGTTTGCAATAATGCCTATGGTCTGAACAGTAGTATGCATTACAAATAAACAAAGTCCAAGGCCCGGCCCAAACACCAAGCCCGTAATAGTGCAAGTCCAATTCAGCGTGCACAAGTGTGTGGTCTCGAGTCGAGACTGTACGGTCTCTACTCGAGACTGTGCGGTCTCGAGTTGTAGTCTATAAGGTTTCGAGTCGCAACTAAGGTGATCTCGGGTCATGCATGAGGTGGTCTCGAGTCGCAACTGGACTCGCAACCATGATTTCGAGTTGTGCTGTTTCGGTCTCGAGTCGAGACTATGGGTTCTCGACTCGCAACCTGTGTCGCAACCGGGGATCTCGACTTGTCCTGTGGTGGTCTCGAGTCGAGACAGAAGGTTTCGGCTGGGAACATTTGCTGAATTCCACATTGTACTTGGCCAATGAGATTTCATGGTCATGATACTATGTACTAGCCAATAACAATGCACTAACATGTTCCCTTGTCTAGTAAATTTCTGAAATGGATCAAACATGGCAATTTTCAAATATCATAACACATTCATATCACATTCATCATATATTCATCTAGTTCATCTTTAGGGTTTTCATCCTTTGAACAAACAAGCTCATTAAACCGATTTATGTCAACATAATCTACTTAGTTTAATGCACCAATGATCCTTATCATTCACATATTCAACCGAGAACATAATAGCACCATATTCAAACATATCTCTACTTATTCATATGTCAAACTAGCATGATTCTTAACAAGCCAATCTATTCTTACTAACCATGACTTTAACCGATTTATGTCAACATAATCTACTTAGTTTAATGCACCAATGATCCTTATCATTCACATATTCAACCGAGAACATAATAGCACCATATTCAAACATATCTCTACTTATTCATATGTCATACTAGCATGATTCTTAACAAGCCAATCTATTCTTACTAACCATGACTTTATCTAGAATTCAAATATCAACATCATAGATGAACAACAACAATCCTAGTATCGATTATTCAAGTGGGGTATGTTCATCATGCATAAGGCAAACATATTATCAAATAACTTCGTTATTCATTATCATCAACCAAAACATCACACATTGTCATCAACCAAAACATCACACATTGTCATCAACCAAAACATCACACATTATCATCAACCAAAACATAATACATAACGAGAGTCACTAACCGATTAGCTTTTTAAGGTGCAAAGATATGAGAAAGTCGATGAATAAGCTCCCAATCCGAGGGCTCTTGTTATCGCCGGTTGAATCCGAAAGGAAGGAGAGGAGATCTATGGCTTAAGGTTTTTCTAGAGTGAGGTAGTGTAGGAGAAGGTGTGTGTGAGAGTTAGTGTGTTGTCCAAAAATGGCAAACATGGATAATCACTAAGGTTATATACCCGTCCCAAGTAGTGCACCCTAATGGGTCTTCGAATAGGCTAAGGGTGCGTGTGTGGCCCAACCGGCCCAAATGTTGCATTGTTCACTCGAGACCACATGGTCTCGAGTCGGGTTCTTATGTCTCGGGTCATAACAATACGCACATACATACAAGCACGACACATAACATAACACATAATCACATACGAGTTTCACTTATCATTAATCACACAAGTTAACTAGTCACACGTTCATGTTACATCGGGATACAAGAAAGGTTCTAAATTTCGAGTTGTCACATCATCCCCAAGTTGAAAGAAATTTCGTCCCGAAATTTGGTAGGCACTCACTGAGGAAGCTAGTTAAGTTGTTTGGTTTTCCCGGTTTTCCTGGGGTGTCACATAAATTACATCAATTGTGGCATAAAACTAACCCTTTTTTAGTACTAATGTTGGAAAAAGTATGCTTTTGTCTTCCTTTTGTATTTTCAGGATTAAATGAGCTCAAATTAACAAAAGAAGCAAAAAGGCAGCTAAATCTAGCATAAATACAAGAAAAGGAACAAACCTGGCATGCCCGACCCCCCTCAACAGCATCTCCCAAGGCAAAAACAAGAAGAAAGCTGAGCATGGGGCCGTGCCTAGCTGAGCACGGGGCGTGCCCAGCTCAGCACGGGGCAGTGCTCAGGATGGACAGCCCTGGCACTAAAGACAAACCTGTAGAAGCTTCTATTGCCCACCACGGGGCCGTGTCCAGTGAACACGGGGGCGTGGCGAAAGTACAGCAGGCGCATTAATTGTAATTGCGAATTACAATTAATGAAGAGAGAGAGTGTCAGACGAGCACGGGGCCGTGCCCATCGGACACGGGGGCGTGTGGAGCTAATAAAGACAAACTGTATTAATGAAGAAAGAGAAAAGGGTGGACACAGGGCCGTGTCCAGCGGACACGGGGCCCTGTCCAGGCTTCTGTATAGGCTATAAATAGGAGTGCTTGGCTCAAGCTCAAACCATCCCTTGGCACACCACCTCTCTCACACTTCATCCACCACCCACCACCACCATAACACCATCATCCACCACCATCATCTATTGTCCATCGTAGAGTGTGTTAGTCGTCTCGGGATCCAAGATTGATCGTAAGAGTTCTTGACAATCAAGGCCATGTTTGCCTAAGTCTCTTACATCACTTGGTGAAGACAAAGTGTCTAGTATAATACTTTTTATTTCTAATCTTTTGCACTTTTTATTTGGTTTTGTATTAATGACTTTAATAACTAGTTACTTATGTTGAAGGTGATCTTTCCTTATCGTTTGTCCGTGGTATCTTGGCATTATTTTACTGTCTATATAAAATAAAAGATTTTCACCATTCATATCTCCACGGTCTATATGGAGGTATGTTGGCTACCTGGTCGGGGGTTAAGGGAACGGTTTGGTAAAGGTCTTGCCATTGTTCAGCATTTAGAGGTCCTGCAATGGACCTGGGTCAAATTTAGTAGGACCTCCTTCAATACTTCACGGTATTGGATGGCGGGGGTCCAAACTCTTTGATCCCCTCATAATTTAACTACTATTAATACTATAACCCGGCTATTTAGGACTGTATCCCTGCTGACTCAGACTACTTAGCCGAGGGTAACGTCACCGCCAAAAGCGGGGCCTACCACAATACTGCATTAATAACTTAATTCATTATCTTCCAATAATCCACCCTTTTAGGATTGTATCCTTGCTGACTCAAACTACTGGGGTGAGGGTAACGTCACCTTCAAAAGAGGGGCCTACTACAATAACTAAGATAATCTCTTAATTATGTGCAAAAGTGCGGAAATAATCAAAGGTTATACTAGATACGAGTCGGAACCAAGTGATTCATCTTGTCTATCTGTTTTATCTTTTATTTTATTTTTCAGCATTTTAGTTAGTTTTTATTTTTCTTAGCTTAAAACATTTTTCTAAACTTTTTATTTTGGTTAGACGTTGAGGATAAACCGGTATTAAAAGCTCTTGTGCCCTTGGACGACCTCGGTATCTTACCAACGCTATACTACGCTCACGATGGGTGCACTTGCCCATATGTGTGTTTAGTGTTAGTAAAATATCGTGTTTTATAAATTTAAAACTTGGCTAAAATAAGTGTTAAAGGGGCTTAAAATATACACCTAATATATATAACACTTCAACGCACATCAACCCCCTAGAAGCAACTTTTCTTGCCACCAGACCTTTCTCCATCAATTAGGAATCTGATGCCGTCACTAAACACATTCCTTAAATTGTAGCCATTTGTTGAGTGTTTTTTTGGTGTCTAATCCGTATATATATCACCATTTCCCTTGATTTTCTTGACTTTATATCTCTTAAATGTCAACATATACACGTGTGATTTAGTTTACGAAGAATTTTCAATGCCGAGAACCTCGATCAGAGAGTAAAAAAGGCGTAAGGTTCACAATGGTGTAAAATTAAAATGGGATATACCGGGCTAGGATTCGAGTTACAGGAACATGGGCCAAACCAACCACCCAAGAATGGAATCGTCGAGCGAAAACACTTGACAACCTCCTACAAGTAGCTTTTCTTGCCACCAGACCTTTCTCCATCAATTAGGAATCTGATGCCGTCACTAAATGCATTCCTTAAATTGTAGCCATTTGTTGAGTGTTTTTTTTTGGTGTCTAATCCGCATATATATCACCATTGCTGTCACACCCCCAAAATCCACCAGCGGAGTATCACCGCTTGGAGGCGTGACTGACCAGGATCAAGCCACCAATCATATTGAACAAGCATGCAAGTAATTATAAAGTCCAACCAATTCAATTGGTGTCCAAACAAACAAAGTTTAAGTTGCAAGTAGAAGCATAATGTTTAAAACCAAAACATAAGTTTTAACATTTCAATGTTTAACATGGCACACAGTTGTCCATGTCCCACAATGACTCTTCCCCATGCAAGCTCCAGCTAAGTACCTAGTGACCTGCAAAGCATGTAGTAACAAGTCAACAACTAAGTTGAGCGAGTTCACAGTTGGGTGTTCGTTTTAAGTTGTTCCAAAAGCAGTTTCCTTTAACTGGTATCCTTGCCGTGGGGGTTACCCCATAGTTTAAAACGTGTTTTGTTTAATCCCGTTTACTCTGGCAATCCAGCCGTGGGGGCTACCCCATGTTAAATTATCTGGCTATACGGCCGTGGGGGCTACCCCATGTATATACTACTAGACTCGTTACCATATCGACCACTGACTTTAGTCATGTTTATGTGCCCTTAGCGTCAATGTCTATCATCATTGACATGCCCAGATCCATTAGTTCACGCCCGTCCTCTGCGGCACGGTGTGAGGCTTGTCAGACCTAAATAGCGCTATCTAACTAATGACCCGCTCGCCATTGGCCCGGCGATTAAGTCGATATAAAAAAGAGGGACTTCGTGATAGAGTTTTGGTCTAGTGATAGTTAAACTGTCCAAGAGGACGAGGAATTATATTACTGAACCCGTACTGTCCTACCCAAGAAGGACGAGGAATCCATATTCCTTAACCAATTCCCAACCCCTGGGAATCCCATGCTTTGTAGAAAGTGTGAACTCACCTTAGGTTAGCTCGGCAGATAAACGAAAGGTCAATCGAGCTGCTAGGGGTCAACCACGTCCTAACATGGTTACCATACAAGTCAGGTCTAGGTTCAAGTTATGCACGTATGTTTACACATAACTTAACAGGTTATGAACACATATTGATCATAATAAACACGTTATACATGTCAAGCAAAACAGTTAAACACGAAATGTCCAAACTTGTGCGGTTAGAATGCATTGGACTGAATTGTAAGTCCACTAACATCTTGTGCGAGTGGATCGTTGAAACCCAATCACTACCCGCCCAATATAATAAAAGTAGTCCAACATGCATACGGCCCAAAAACCAAACATTGGTCTTGTGTGATCCGGATGGACTTGTGCGATCCGGATGGCTTGTGCGATTGTGTTTTGGGCTAATCGGCCCAACAGCATAATTGAAGTCCAATTGATGTGTGTGGCCCAAGCCTTGTGCGATCAGCACCGTCTTGTGCGATCCACGAGGTCTTGTGCGATCATGCAATGTGATGTTGTACCTAGTGTTTAATCAGTTGTACCCTAGCATGTTCTAGCTTGTGTGATTCATTTGTGCGACTGGGCTCTTGTGCGATCAGAACCCTTGTGCGATTGCTATTGTATGATCAGTTATGGAAATCTCTAATTTTAAGGAAATCAGTTACATTCTTTATTTATCACAATCAATTCTAACAGTTTCAAACTTAACAAATACTCGATCAAACCAAGCAATCATCACTAATTCATATGAACTCGAATCATATTCAAAACATAAGAACAACCTACACATTAACTATTAGATCATGGGATTAAAATCATACAACACATCATACTCGATCATGGCTTTAATCCGAGCATCCAAACACACAGCCGATTACTTGCAATCGATTCTAGCTCATTAACAACATCAATTGATTAACAATCCTATATTGATCTACAATATTATACATGTGAACCGATTTCATACGAAGTATCCTAAGGCTATCATGTAGAATCACTTCAATCAAAACATCATTCAAATCACATAACCAATAATAAGAACACTTATCGATTAAAAGATAAAAGAGACAGGGTGATCCGAATCAAGAAACTCCTCGATGAAGAATGGGTGTTGTTGCCGTCGGGTTCGAGAGAGAGAGATATTAGGGTTTTGTGTGTGTTATGTTTTGCAACAAATGAGAAACAACTCTCTAAGGATGTGTGTATGAGGGAGTGGGCCGAACCCAACTTTGGGCTGCCCTTGGTTCGGATACAAAGAGTATGGCCCAAATGGGCTTGTGCGGTCAGGTTGTTGTTGTGCGATTACATACATTACACATAACACATACATTTCATAAATTATCAAGTTCACATAATCACATAAGGTCCACATACGTTACAACAAAGTACAAAGAGAGGTTTGAAATACGTGTTGTCACATTATCCCCAAGTTGAAAGAAATTTCGTCCTGAAATTTGGTACGTACTCACTGAGGAAGCTAGTTAAGTTGCATGGTTTTCCTGGGATATCACATCCTCCCCCCGTTGATTTGGAATTTCGTCCCAAAATTCCGCAGTAGCTTCAGCCTCAGTAGTGGGTGTACTGTTTGCGAACAATTGGGGATACTTTTGTTTCATTTGATCTTCGCGTTCCCAGATGAACTCTGGGCCACGACGTGAGTTCCAACGAACTCGAACGAGAGGTATTCTGGTGCGCTTGAGGACCTTAACGTCCCGGTCCGTGATCTCAACTGGTTCCTCGATGAATCGCAACTGATCGTCGATAGTGAGCTCCTTCAAAAGAACTATGAGGGTCTCATCTGACAGACATTTCTTCAGATTCGACACGTGGAAAACGTTGTGAACTCCACTGATTTCTGTTGGTAGGTTCAGTTTGTAGGCCACTTTGCCTATTTTCTCTATGATGTCGAATGGTCCGACGTATCGCGGGTTAAGTTTTCCTCGTTTGCCAAAACGAACCACACCCTTCCAGGGTGAAACTTTGAGTAGCACTCGATCCCCAACTTGGAACTCGAGTGGTTTCCTGCCCTTATCAGCGTAGCTTTTCTGACGGTCATGAGCTGCCACCATTCGTTGTCGTATTTGAGCAATTCTTTCTGTTGTGTCTACCACAAGTTCTGGGCCAGTGATCTGACTATCCCCCACCTCTGCCCAACAAAGAGGTGATCGGCATTTACGCCCATACAATGCCTCAAATAGAGCGGCCCGAATGCTGGTGTGGTAACTGTTGTTATACGAGAATTCCACTAGTGGCAGATGTTTTTCCCAACCGTTGCCAAAATCAATCACACATGCCCTAAGCATGTCTTCAAGGGTCTGGATGGTGCGTTCAAACTGCCCATCCGTTTGCGGGTGATAAGTTGTGCTCATATCTAAACGTGAGCCAAAGGACTTGTGTATTGCTTGCCACAATTCAGAAGTAAAACGTGCATCACGATCAGAGATAATAGAGGTGGGCACCCCGTGCCTCGAGACAACTTCCTTAAGATATACGTCTGCTAGAGTGGAGAACTTATCCGTTTCCTTGATAGCCAAGAAGTGTGCAGACTTTGTGAGTCGATCCACGATCACCCAAATAGTGTCATTTCCGCGCTGAGAACTAGGTATGCCAGTAACGAAATCCATGGAAATTTGCTCCCATTTCCATTGTGGTATCTCTGGTTGTTGGAGTAGGCCTGAGGGTTTCTGGTATTCGACCTTGACTCTCGCACAAGTCAAACACTTGCTGACGTAAGTTGTTATGTGGGCCTTCATGCTAGGCCACCAGTATGTACTTTTGAGATCGTGGTACATCTTATCCGAACCAGGATGTACTGAGTAACGAGACTTGTGTGCCTCATCCATCACACGCTCTCGTAGGTTGCCATAGAGTGGGACCCAAATGCGTCCTGTTACGTAGTAAGCACCGTCTTCCTTTTGTTCTAGCCGTTGCCTTGAGCCGCGTAGGGCTTCAGCCCTGATGTTTTCTAGTTTCAATGCTTCTACCTGAGCATCTCGTATCTGTGCAGGAAGACTAGATTGGATGGTGATTTGTAAAGCTCGTACGCGTTTAGGTGTAGTATCCTTTCGACTGAGGGCATCGGCCACAACATTGGCTTTGCCCGGATGGTATCTGATCGAGCATTCGTAATCATTCAGTAGCTCGACCCATCGGCATTGTCGCATGTTCAACTCCTTCTGTTTGAATATATGCTCGAGACTCCTGTGATCGGTGTAAGTGGCGCACTTGGTACCGTACAGGTAATGTCTCCATATCTTAAGTGCAAATACAACAGCTCCCAGCTCTAAATCATGCGTAGTGTAGTTTCTTTCATGAACTTTAAGTTGGCGTGAGGCATACGCATTAACTTTATCCCGTTGCATCAATACACAACCAAGACCCTGAATTGATGCGTCGCAGTAAACCACAAAGTCGTCTGTGCCCTCTGGCAATGAAAGAATAGGTGCGCTGCAAAGTCTATCCTTTAGGTGCTGAAATGCCGATTCTTGTGCATTACCCCATCGATAAGTAACGCCCTTCTGCGTTAGTGAGGTGAGAGGTTGTGCAATCTTGGAAAAATCCTTAATGAACCTCCTGTAGTAACCTGCCAAACCCAAGAATTGGCGAATTTCCGTTGGTGTTCTAGGTGCAGGCCAGTTCTTGATCGAGTCTACCTTGGATGGATTAACATGAATCCCATCCTTGTTCACTACGTGGCCTAGGAAATGGACTTCGCGAAGCCAGAAGTCACATTTCGAAAACTTTGCGTAAAGCTGTTCTGTTCGAAGGAGTTCCAAAATGAGTCGTAGATGGTGCTCGTGTTCCTCCTGACTCTTCGAATAGATCAGGATGTCGTCGATAAAAACTATAACGAACTTGTCCAAGTATGGCTTGCACACTCTATTCATAAGGTCCATGAAAACCGCAGGTGCGTTTGTCAGCCCAAAAGGCATAACCAAAAACTCGTAGTGTCCATAACGAGTTCTAAAGGTTGTTTTGGAGACGTCCTCTTCTCGGACTCTCAGCTGGTGATATCCCGATCTCAGGTCAATCTTCGAGTAAAAGCTCGATCCTTGCAACTGGTCGAATAAGTCATAAATACGTGGAAGGGGATAGCGGTTCTTTACCGTCACTTTGTTGAGCTCGCGGTAGTCAATACACATTCTGAAAGTACCGTCTTTCTTCTTCACAAATAGCACTGGAGCTCCCCAGGGCGAAGAGCTAGGACGAATGAAACCCTTATCCAAGAGTTCTTGTAGTTGCGTAGACAGCTCTTCTAGTTCTGATGGGGCTAAACGATATGGTGCTCGAGCTATAGGCGCTGCTCCAGGAGCTAGCTCGATTTTAAACTCGACCTGGCGATGAGGCGGAAGGCCAGGTAATTCCTCAGGGAATACCTCAGGAAAGTCACGTACGATCAGAAAATCTTCTATCTTCTTCTCTTTCTTCGAGGTATCAGTAACGAGAGCCAAAATAGCGGTGTGGCCCTTTCGTAAAAATTTTTGGGCCTTAAGGAAAGAGATGATGCTCACAACAGCACCACTCTTGTCGCCACGAATCATGAGAGGTTCATCACCTGAGCGAGGAATATGGACAATCTTTTCGTTGCAAAAAATCTATGCTTGATGTTGGGATAACCAGTCCATCCCAATGACAACGTCGAAGCTACCCAGGACGATACGAATGAGGTCGATAGAGAAGGTGTGCCCAGCAAGAACAAGATTACAACCCTTGACTACGTGGGTGGCCTCTAAACTCTTACCATTAGCTAGCTCTACAGTGTGCTTGGTGTTCAAAAGTGTTGGGGTACGTTTAAGCATTTGACTAACTTTTAAGGACACGTAGCTAGTATCGGCACCCGAATCAAATAAGTAAGTAACATAAAAGTCGTCTAGTAGGAACTTACTCGTCACAACATTGGGATCATTCCTCGCTTCACCCTGGCCAATAACGAACACACGACCCCTTGCACCATTGTAGTTGTTACCCCTGTTGTTTCCATTCCCCTGGTTGTTATTATTGTTGTTGTTGTTGTTCTGGTTCAGGTTCAGTTGAGGACAATCTCTCATGAAGTGGCCTTCAGCTCCACTCTGAAAGCACCCTTTGTTGATGCCTTGTTGTTGCTGGCGTTGATTTTGTGGGGCTTGTTGTTGCTGACGATTCTGGTTGGTGGGGTATAGACTTCTGCAATCCTTTGCAGCGTGGCCTGGCTTGTTGCACCGATGACAGTTACTTCTGGTGCATGGCCCGCTGTGGTGTAGGTTACAGCGATTGCATTTGGGGTGAACTCCCCTGTAACCTTCTTGGCTTTGACTACCAGACGATTGCTGACTAGGGCTCTTGTAGTCGTCAGTCCTTCTCTGCTGCGACTGAGACTGAACAGAAGTTGAGCCCTGGCTAGAAGTTCCATCCCACTTACGTTTGTTGTCGTCGGGAGTATCAGAAGTAGTTGTAGCACTAATTCGTTTGGGTAGTCTGTTCTGCTCCACCGCCTGATCGGTGAGACGATGAGCCAATTGAACAACTTGCTGGATGGTGGCGAGGTTAGATGAAGTCACATGACTTTGAATCTCTGGCACTAAACCCTTGAGGTATAGTTCGATGCGTTTGATGGGAGGATCCACCATGGTAGGACACAAAATAGCCAGCTCGTTCGATCTTTTTGTGTAAGCTTCAATTTCTGACCCCGTCATCTTTAGGTTGAAGAACTCTACCTCCAACTTGTGAATGTCATCACGATTGCAGTACTCTTCCTTAATCATTTCCTTAAAATTGTTCCATGGGGTGACATTAGCAGCAACCAACCCCAGTATTTGGACCTGAGCGTTCCACCACGTGAGCGCTATACCCTCGAGAGTGTCGGTAGCATACTTCACCCTGCGAGCCTCAAGGCATTCACACATCTCGAAAACAGATTCGAGCTTCTCAAACCAGTGGAGGAGACCTACGGCTCCTTCAGTGCCGCTGAAAGTAGTGGGTCGGCAGTCCATAAAAGTTTTGAAGGTGCACACAGGTGGCTGAGCATGTTGACCTGTCGTGGGTGTAAGAAGGGACAAGGTTAAGCACAAGTGTTGGTTTACGAGAGTAGGACCTAAAAGATCCTAGAGTGAGTTTAGACTGCAGAATATACCTCCTGCTTGTGCGGCTGCAAGTGCTGCAGTAACTTGTTGGTTAATCAAAGCCGTCAACTAGGCTTGAGTCATGTTAACGCGTCCACTCATGATCTTCATATCAAAGGAAAATATGAGTGAGAGAGGTTCGTGGAAGTGCGATGACAGAAGAGAGTAAGCACACATGTGTTTTCAAACTATAGTTGCTACGTTTATCCAAGCATACCATAAGCAAAGTTCTATGTAATCTAGCAAGTAGGCAATGTAAACATAAATCATATCACCTAGAATGTCGAGCCTTGCACGTGGAGTGAAGCGTCGTTGTGGATCGTTGAGCACTGTACAGGTTATAGTCTGGTTTTAACAAAAAAACTTTTTCCCTTATTAAAATTAAGTTCTCTATAACCAATGGCTCTGATACCAATCTGTCACACCCCCAAAATCCACCTGCGGAGTATCACCGCTTGGAGGCGTGACTGACCAGGATCAAGCCACCAATCATATTGAACAAGCATTCAAGTAATTATAAAGTCCAACCAATACAATTGGTGTCCAAACAAACATAGATTAAGTTGCAAGCGGAAGCATAATGTTTAAAACCAAAACATAAGTTTTAACGTTTCAATGTTTAACATGGCACACAGCTGTCCATGTCCCTCAACGACTCTTCCGCATGCAAGCTCCAGCTAAGTACCTAGTGACCTGCAAAGCATGTAGTAACGAGTCAACAACTAAGTTGAGCGAGTTCACAGTTGGGTGTTCGTTTTAAGTTGTTCCAAAAGCAGTTTCCTTTAACTGTCATCCTTGCCGTGGGGGTTACCCCATAGTTGAAAACGTGTTTTGTTTAATCCCGTTTACTCTGGCAATCCAGCCGTGGGGGCTACCCCATGTTAAATTATCTGGCTCTACGGCCGTGGGGGCTACCCCATGTATATACTACTAGACTCGTTACCATATCGACCACTGACTTTAGTCATGTTTATGTGCCCTTAGCGTCAATGTCTATCATCATTGACGTGCCCAGATCCATTAGTTCACGCCCGTCCTCTGCGGCACGGTGTGAGGCTTGTCAGACCTAAATAGCGCTATCTAACTAATGACCCGCTCGCCATTGGCCCGGCGATTAAGTCGATATAAAAAGGAGGGACTTCGTGATAGAGTTTTGGTCTAGTGATAGTTAAACTGTCCAAGAGGACGAGGAATTATATTCCTGAACCCGTACTGTCCTACCCAAGAAGGACGAGGAATCCATATTCCTTAACCCATTCCCAACCCCTGGGAATCCCATGCTTTGTAGAAAGTGTGAACTCACCTTAGGTTAGCTCGGCAGATAAACGAAAGGTCAATCGAGCTGCTAGGGGTCAACCACGTCCTAACATGGTTACCATACAAGTCAAGTCTAGGTTCAAGTTATGCACGTATGTTTACACATAACTTAACAGGTTTTGAACACATATTGATCATAATAAACACGTTATACATGTCAAGCAAAACAGTTAAACACGAAATGTCCAAACTTGTGCGATTAGAATGCATTCGACTGAATTGTAAGTCCACTAACATCTTGTGCGAGTGGATCGTTGAAACCTAAACACTACCCGGCCCAATATAATAAAAGTAGTCCAACATGCATACGGCCAAAAACCAAACATTGGTCTTGTGCGATCCGGATGGACTTGTGCGATCCGGATGGCTTGTGCGATTGTGTTTTGGGCTAATCGGCCCAACAACATAAGTGAAGTCCAATTGATGTGTGTGGCCCAAGCCTTGTGCGATCAGCACCGTCTTGTGCGATCCACAAGGTCTTGTGCGATCATGCAATGTGATGTTGTACCTAGTGTTTAATCAGTTGTACCCTAGCATGTTCTAGCTTGTGCGATTCACTTGTGCGACTGGGCTCTTGTGCGATCAGAACCCATGTGCGATTGCTATTGTATGATCAGTTATGGAAATCTCTAATTTTAAGGAAATCAGTTACATTCTTTATTTATCACAATCAATTCTAACAGTTTCAAACTTAACAAATACTCGATCAAACCAAGCAATCATCACTAATTCATATGAACTCGAATCATATTCAAAACATAACAACAACCTACACATTAACTATTAGATCATGGGATTAAAATCATACAACACATCATACTTAATCATGGCTTTAATCCGAGCATCCAAACACACAGTCGTTTACTTGCAATCGATTCTAGCTCATTAACAACATCAATTGATTAACAATCCTATATTGATCTACAATATTATACATGTGAACCGATTTCATACGAAGTATCCTAAGGCTATCATGTAGAATCACTTCAATCAAAACATCATTCAAATCACATAACCAATAATAAGAACACTTACCGATTAAAAGATAAAACAGAAAGGGTGATCCGAATCAAGAAACTCCTCGATGAAGAATGGGTGTTGTTGCCGTCGGGTTAGAGAGAGAGAGATATTAGGGTTTTGTGTGTCTTATGTTTTGCAACAAATGAGAAACAGCTCTCTTAGGATATGTGTTTAAGGGAGTGGGCCGAACCCAACTTTGGGCTGCCCTTGGTTCGGATACAAAGAGTATGGCCCAAATGGGCTTGTGCGATCAGGTTGTTGTTGTGCGATTACATACATTACACATAACATAAAAACATAACACATACATTTCATAAATTATCAAGTTCACATAATCACATAAGGTCCACATACGTTACAACAAAGTACAAAGAGAGGTTTGAAATACGAGTTGTCACAATTGCCCTTGATTTTCTTGACTGTATATCTCTTAAATGTCAACATATACACGTGTGAGTTAGTTTACCAAGATTTTTCAATGTCGAGAACCTCGATCAGAGAGTAAAAAAGGCGTAAGGTTCACAATGGTGTAAAATTAAAATGGGATATACCGGGCTAGGATTCGGGTTACAGGAACAAGGGCCAAACCAACCACCCAAGAATGGAATCGTCGAGCGAAAACACTTGACAACCTCCTAGAAGCAGCTTTTCTTTCCACCAGACCTTTCACCATCAATTAGGAATCTGATGCCGTCACTAAACACTTTCCTTAAATTGTAGCCATTTGTTGAATGTTTTTTTTGGTGTCTAATCCGCATATATATCACCATTGCCCTTGATTTTCTTGACTATATATCTCTTAAATGTCAACATATACACGTGTGATTTAGTTTACGAAGATTTTTCAAAGCCGATAACCTCGATCAGAGAGTAAAAAAGGCGTAAGGTTCACAATGGTGTAAAATTAAAATGGGATATACCGGTCAAGGATTCGAGTTACAGGAACAAGGGCTAAACCAACCACCCAAGAATGGAATCGTTGAGCGAAAAACTTTACAACCTCCAAGAACTAGCTTTTCTTGCCACCAGGCCTTTCTCCATCAATTAGGAATCTGATGCTGTCACTAAACACATTCCTTAAATTGTAGTCATTTGTTGAGTGTTTTTTTTGTGTCTAATCCTCATATATATCACCATTGCCCTTGATTTTCTTGACTGTATATCTCTTAAATGTCAACATATACACGTGTGATTTAGTTTACGAAGATTTTTCAATGCCGAAAACCTCGATCAGAAAGTAAAAAAGGCGTAAGGTTCACAATGGTGTAAAATTAAAATGGGATATACCGGCCAAGGATTCGAGTTACAGGAACAAGGGCCAAACCAACCACCCAAGAATGGAATCGTTGAGCGAAAAACTTTACAACCTCCAAGAACCAGCTTTTCTTGCTACCAGGCCTTTCTCCATCAATTAGGAATCTGATGCTGTCACTAAACACATTCCTTAAATTGTAGTCATTTGTTGAGTGTTTTTTTTGTGTCTAATCCTCATATATATCACCATTGCCCTTGATTTTCTTGACTGTATATCTCTTAAATGTCAACATATACACGTCTGATTTAGTTTACGAAGATTTTTCAATGCCGAAAACCTCGATCAGAAAGTAAAAAAGGCGTAAGGTTAACAATGGTGTAAAATTAAAATGGGATATACCGGGCTAGGATTCGAGTTACAGGAACAAGGACCAAACCATCCACCCAAGAATGGAATCGTCGAGCTCAAACACTTGACAACCTCCTACAAGTAGCTTTTCTTGCCACCAGACCTTTCTCCATCAATTCGGAATCTGATGCCGTCACTAAACACATTCCTTAAATTGTAGCCATTTGTTGAGTGTTTTTTTGGTGTCAAATCTGCATATATATCACCATTGCCCTTGATTTTCTTGACTGTATATCTCTTAAATGTCAACATATGCACGTGTGATTTAGTTTACGAAGATTTCTCAATGCCGAGAACCTCGATCAGAGAGTAAAAAAGGCGTAAGGTTCACAATGGTGTAAAATTAAAATGGGATATACCGGGCTAGGATTCGAGTTACAGGAACAAGGGCCAAACCAACCACCCAAGAATGGAATCTTTGAGCGAAAACACTTGACAACCTCCTAGAAGAAGCTTTTCTTGCCACCAGACCTTTCTCCATCAATTAGGAATCTGATGCCGCCACTAAACACATTCCTTAAATTGTAGCCATTTGTTAAGTGTTTTTTTTTGTCTAATCCGTATATATATCACCATTGCCCTTGATTTTCTTGACTGTATATCTCTTAAATGTCAACATATGCACGTGTGATTTAGTTTACGAAGATTTTTCAATGCCGAGAACCTCGATCGGAGAGTAAAAGAGGCGTAAGGTTCACAACGGTGTAAAATTAAAATGGGATATACCGGGCTAGGATTCGAGTAACAGGAACAAGGGCCAAACCAACCACCCAAGAATGGAATCGTCGAGCGAAAACACTTGACAATCTCCTAGAAGCAGCTTTTCTTGACGCCAGACCTTTCTCCATCAATTAGGAATCTGATGCCGTCACTAAACTCATTCCTTAAATTGTAGCCATTTGTTGAGTGTTTTTTTTGGTGTCTAATCCGCATAAATATCACCATTGCCCTTGATTTTCTAGACTGTATATCTCTTAAATGTCAACCTATACACGTGTCATTTAGTTTAGGAAGATTTTTCAATGCCGAGAACCTCGATCAGAGAGAAAAAAAGGCGTAATGTTCACAATGGTGTAAAATTAAAATGGATATACCGGGCTAGGATTCAAGTTACAGGAACAAGGGCCAAACCAACCACCCAAGAATGGAATCGACGAGCGAAAACACTTGACAACCTCCTAAAAGCTGCTTTTATTGCCACCAAACCTTTCTCCATCAATAAGGAATCTGATGACGTCACTAAACACATTCCTTAAATTGTAGCCATTTGTTGAGTGTTTTTTTTGGTGTCTAATCCGCATATATATCACCATTGCCCTTGATATTCTTGACTGTATATCTCTTAAATGTCAACATATACACGTGTGATTTAGTTTAGCAAGATTTTTCAATGCCGAGAACCTCGATCAGAGAGTAAAAAAGACGTAAGGTTCACAATGGTGTAAAATTAAAATGGGATATACCGGGCTAGGATTCGGGTTACAGGAACAAGGGCCAAACCAACCACCCAAGAATGGAATCGTCGAGCGAAAACACTTGACAATCTCCTAGAAGCAGCGTTTCTTGCCACCAGACCTTTCACCATCAATTAGGAATCTGATGTCGTCACTAAACGCATTCCTTAAATTGTAGCCATTTGTTGAGTGTTTTTTTTTGTGTCTAATCCGCATATATATCACCATTGCCCTTGATTTTCTTGACTGTATATCTCTTAAATGTCAACCTATACACGTGTGATTTAGTTTACGAAGATTTTTCAATGCCGAGAACCTCGATCATAGAGTAAAAAAGGCGTAAAGTTCACAATGGTGTAAAATTAAAATGGGATATACCGGGCTAGGATTCGAGTTATTGGAACAAGGGCCAAACCAACCACCCAAGAATGGAATCGACGAGCGAAAACACTTCACAACCTCCTAGAAGCAGCTTTTATTGCCACCAAACATTTCTCCATCAATTAGGAATCTGATGCCGTCACTAAACACATTCCCTAAATTGTAGCCATTTGTTGAGTGTTTTTTTTGTTGTTCTAATCCGCATATATATCACCATTGCCCTTGATTTTCTTGACTGTATATCTCTTAAATGTCAACATATACACGTGTGATTTAGTTTACGAAGATTTTTCAATGCCGAGAACCTCGACCATAGAGTAAAAAAGGCATAAGGTTCACAATGGTGTAAAATTAAAATGGGATATATCGGGCTAGGATTCGAGTTACAGGAACAAGGGACAAACTAACCACCCAAGAATGGAATCGTCGAGCGAAAACACTTGACAACCTCCTAGAAGCAGCTTTTCTTGCCACCAGACCTTTCTCCATCAATTAGGAATCTGATGCCATCACTAAACTCATTCCTTAAATTGTAGCCATTTGTTGAGTGTTTTTTTTGGTGTCTAATCCGCATATATATCACCATTGCCCTTGATTTTCTAGACTGTATATCTCTTAAATGTCAACCTATACACGTGTCATTTAGTTTACGAAGATTTTTCAATGCCGAGAACCTCGATCAGAGAGAAAAAAAGGCGTAATGTTCACAATGGTGTAAAATTAAAATGGATATACCGGGCTAGGATTCAAGTTACAGGAACAAGGGCCAAACCAACCACCCAAGAATGGAATCGACGAGCGAAAACACTTGACAACCTCCTAAAAGCTGCTTTTATTGCCACCAAACCTTTCTCCATCATTAAGGAATCTGATGACGTCACTAAACACATTCCTTAAATTTTAGCCATTTGTTGAGTGTTTTTTTTGGTGTCTAATCCGCATATATATCACCATTGCCCTTGATATTCTTGACTGTATATCTCTTAAATGTCAACAGATACACGTGTGATTTAGTTTACCAAGATTTTTCAATACCGAGAACCTCGATCAGAGAGTAAAAAAGACGTAAGGTTCACAATGGTGTAAAATTAAAATTGGATATACCGGGCTAGGATTCGGGTTACAGGAACAAGGGCCAAACCAACCACCCAAGAATGGAATCGTCGAGCGAAAACACTTGACAATCTCCTAGAAGCAGCGTTTCTTGCCACCAGACCTTTCACCATCAATTAGGAATCTGATGTCATCACTAAACGCATTCCTTAAATTGTAGCCATTTGTTGAGTGTTTTTTTTTGTGTCTAATCCGCATATATATCACCATTGCCCTTGATTTTCTTGACTGTATATCTCTTAAATGTCAACCTATACACGTGTGATTTAGTTTACGAAGATTTTCAATGCCGAGAACCTCGATCATAGAGTAAAAAAGGCGTAAGGTTCACAATGGAGTAAAATTAAAATGGGATATACCGGGCTAGGATTCGAGTTATTGGAACAAGGGCCAAACCAACCACCCAAGAATGGAATCGACGAGCGAAAACACTTCACAACCTCCTAGAAGCAGCTTTTATTGCCACCAAACCTTTCTCCATCAATTAGGAATCTGATGCCGTCACTAAACACATTCCCTAAATTGTAGCCATTTGTTGAGTGTTTTTTTTGTTGTCTAATCCGCATATATATCACCATTGCCCTTGATTTTCTTGACTGTATATCTCTTAAATGTCAACATATACACGTGTGATTTAGTTTACGAAGATTTTTCAATGCCGAGAACCTCGACCATAGAGTAAAAAAGGCATAAGGTTCACAATGGTGTAAAATTAAAATGGGATATATCGGGCTAGGATTCGAGTTACAGGAACAAGGGACAAACTAACCACCCAAGAATGGAATCGTCGAGCGAAAACACTTGACAACCTCCTAGAAGCAGCTTTTCTTGCCACCAGACCTTTCTCCATCAATTAGGAATCTGATGCCATCACTAAACTCATTCCTTAAATTGTAGCCATTTGTTGAATGTTTTTTTTGGTGTCTAATCCGCATATATATCACCATTGCCCTTGATTTTCTAGACTGTATATCTCTTAAATGTCAACCTATACACGTGTCATTTAGTTTACGAAGATTTTTCAATGCCGAGAACCTCGATCAGAGAGAAAAAAAGGCGTAATGTTCACAATGGTGTAAAATTAAAATGGATATACCGGGCTAGGATTCAAGTTACAGGAACAAGGGCCAAACCAACCACCCAAGAATGGAATCGACGAGCGAAAACACTTGACAACCTCCTAAAAGCTGCTTTTATTGCCACCAAACCTTTCTCCATCATTAAGGAATCTGATGACGTCACTAAACACATTCCTTAAATTTTAGCCATTTGTTGAGTGTTTTTTTTGGTGTCTAATCCGCATATATATCACCATTGCCCTTGATATTCTTGACTGTATATCTCTTAAATGTCAACATATACACGTGTGATTTAGTTTACCAAGATTTTTCAATACCGAGAACCTCGATCAGAGAGTAAAAAAGACGTAAGGTTCACAATGGTGTAAAATTAAAATTGGATATACCGGGCTAGGATTCGGGTTACAGGAACAAGGGCCAAACCAACCACCCAAGAATGGAATCGTCGAGCGAAAACACTTGACAATCTCCTAGAAGCAGCGTTTCTTGCCACCAGACCTTTCACCATCAATTAGGAATCTGATGTCATCACTAAACGCATTCCTTAAATTGTAGCCATTTGTTGAGTGTTTTTTTTTGTGTCTAATCCGCATATATATCACCATTGCCCTTGATTTTCTTGACTGTATATCTCTTAAATGTCAACCTATACACGTGTGATTTAGTTTACGAAGATTTTTCAATGCCGAGAACCTCGATCATAGAGTAAAAAAGGCGTAAGGTTCACAATGGTGTAAAATTAAAATGGGATATACCGGGCTAGGATTCGAGTTATTGGAACAAGGGCCAAACCAACCACCCAAGAATGGAATCGACGAGCGAAAACACTTCACAACCTCCTAGAAGCAGCTTTTATTGCCACCAAACCTTTCTCCATCAATTAGGAATCTGATGCCGTCACTAAACACATTCCCTAAATTGTAGCCATTTGTTGAGTGTTTTTTTTGTTGTCTAATCCGCATATATATCACCATTGCCCTTGATTTTCTTGACTGTATATCTCTTAAATGTCAACATATACACGTGTGATTTAGTTTACGAAGATTTTTCAATGCCGAGAACCTCGACCATAGAGTAAAAAAGGCATAAGGTTCACAATGGTGTAAAATTAAAATGGGATATATCGGGCTAGGATTCGAGTTACAGGAACAAGGGCCAAACTAACCACCCAAGAATGGAATCGTCGAGCGAAAACACTTGACAACCTCCTAGAAGCAGCTTTTCTTGCCACCAGACCTTTCTCCATCAATTAGGAATCTGATGCCATCACTAAACACATTCCTTAAATTGTAGCCATTTGTTGATTGCTTTTTTTGGTGTCTAATCCGCATATATATCACCATTGCCCTTGATTTTCTTGACTGTATATCTCTTATGTCAACATATACACGTGTGATTTAGTTTACGTAGATTTTTCAATGCCGAGAACCTCGATCAGAGAGTAAAAAAGGCGTAAGGTTAACAATGGTGTAAAATTAAAATGGGATATACCGGGCTAGGATTCGAGTTGCAGGAACAAGAGCTAAACCAACCACCCAAGAATGGAATCGTCGAGCGAAAACACTTGACAACGTCCTAGAAGCAGCTTTTCTTGCCACCAGACCTTTCTCCATCAATTAGGAATCTGATGCTGTCACTAAAAACATTCCTTAAATTGTAGCCATATTTTAGTATTTAATTTTTGGTGTCTAATCCGCATATATATCACCATTGATCTTGATTATCTTGACTGTATATCTCTTAAATGTCAACATATACACGTGTGATTTAGTTTACGAAGATTTTTCAATGCCGAGAACCTCGATCAGAGAGTAAAAAAGGCGTAAGGTTCACAATGGTGTAAAACTAAAATGGGATATACCGGGCTAGGATTCGAGTTAGAAGAATAAGGGCCAAACCAACCAACTAAGAATGGAATCGTCGTACGAAAACATTTGACAACCTCCTGGAAGCAGCATTTATTGCCACCAGACATTTCTCCATCAATTAGAAATCTGATGCCATCACTAAACACATTCCTTAAATTGTAGCCATTTTTTGAGTGTTTATTTTTTGGTGTGTAATCCGCATATATATCACCATTGCTCTTGATTTTGTTGACTGTATATCTCTTAAATGTCAACAAATACACATGTGATTTAGTTTACGAAGATTTTTTAATGTCGAGAACCTCAATCAGAGAGTAAAAAAGGCGTGAGGTTCACAATGGTGTAAAACCAAAATGGGATATGCCGTCACTAAACACATTCCTTAAATTGTAGCCATTTTTTGAGTGTTTATTTTTTGGTGTCTAATCTTCATATATATATCACCATTGCTCTTGATTTTCTTGACTGTATATCTCTTAAATGTCAACATATACACGTGTGATTTAGTTTACATAGATTTTTCAATGCCGAGAGCCTCGATCAGAGAGTTAGAAAGTCGTGAGGTTCACAATGGTGTAAAACTAAAATGGGATACACCGGGCTAGGATTCAAGTTACAGGAACAAGGGCCAAACCAACCACACAATAATGGAATCGTCGAGCGAAAACATTTAACAACCTCCTGGAAGCAGCTTTTCTTGCCACCAGACCTTTCTCCATCAATTAGGAATCTGATGCCGTCACTAAACACATTCCTTAAATTGTAGCCATTTTTTGAGTGTTTATTTTTTGGTGTCTAATCCGCATATATATCACCATTGCTCTTGATTTTCTTGAATGTATATCTCTTAAATGTCAACATATACACGTGTGATTTACTTTACGAAGATTTTTCAATGCCGAGAACCTCGATCAGAGGGTAAAAAAGGCGTAAGTTTCACAATGGTGTAACACTAAAATGGGATATACCGGGCTAGGATTCGAGTTACATGAATAAGGGCCAAACCAACCACCCAAGAATGGAATCATCGAGCGAAAACACTTGACAACCTCCTGGAAGCAGCTTTTCTTGCCACCAGACCTTTCTCCATCAATTAGGAATCTGATGCCGTCACTAAACACATTCCTTAAATTGTAACCATTTTTTGAGTGTTTATTTTTTGGTGTCTATTCTGCATATATATCACCATTGCTCTTGATTTTTTTGAGTGTATATCTCTTAAACGTCAACATATACAAGTGTGATTTAGTTTAAGAAGATTTTCATTGCCGAGAACCTCGATCAGAGAGTAAAAAAAGGCGTAAGGTTCACAATGGTGTAAAACTAAAATGGGATATACCAGGCTAGGATTTGAGTTTCAGGAACAAGGGCCAAACTAACCACCCAAGAATGGAATCGTCGAGCGAAAACACTTGACAACCTCCTGGAAGCAGATTTTCTTACCACCAGACGTTTCTCCATCAATTAGGAATATGATGTCGTCACTAAACGCATTCCTTAAATTGTAGCCATTTTTTGAGTGTTTATTTTTTGTTGTCTAATCCGCATATATATCACCATTGCTCTTGATTTTCTTGATTGTATATCTCTTAAATGTCAACATATACACGTGTGATTTAGTTTACAAAGATTTTTCAATGATGAGAACCTCGATTAGAGAGTAAAAAGGCGTGAGGTTCACAATGGTGTAAAACTAAAATGGGATATACCGGGCTAGGATTCGAGTTACTAGAACAAGGGCTAAACCAACCACCCAAGTATGGAATCGTCGAGCGAAAACGATTAACAACCTCCTGGAAGCAGCTTTTCTTGCCACCAGACCTTTCTCCATCAATTAGTAATCTGATGCCGTCACTAAACACATTCCTTAAATTGTAGCCATATTTTGAGTGTTTATTTTTTGGTGTCTAATCCGCATATATATCACCATTGCTCTTGATTTTCTTGACTGTATATCACTTAAATGTCAACATATACACGTGTGATATAGTTTACGAAGATTTTTCAATGCTGAGATCCTCGATCAGAGAGTAAAAAAGGCATGAGGTTCACAATGGTGTAAAACTAAAAGGGGATATACCGTGCTAGCATTCGAGTTACAGGAACAAGGGCCTAACCAACCACACAATAATGGAATCGTCGAGCGAAAACCCTTGACAACTTCCTGGAAGCAGCTTTTCTTGCCACCAGATCTTTCTCCATGAATTAGAAATCTGATGCCGTCACTAAACACATTCCTTAAATTGTAGCCATTTTTGAGTTTTTATTTTTGGTGTCTTATCCGCATACATATCACCATTGCTCTTTATTTTCTTGACTGTATATCACGTTTGATTTAGTTTACGATGTCACACCCCGACCGCGTTAAAACAACCAAACCACGGTGGAAACGTCGGGAGTGTCGTGGCAGAATCGTTGTTTCACAACCATGGTTTCAAGAAGTTTCGTTTTATTAAATATTAAACATTTACATTGTCTTGAAATTTAAACAAACAAGTTAAACATAGTCTATCATTGTTATTAAGTCACTAAGGCCTTGTCGAGTCCTAAGTGAGCATGCATCCTAGCAATCAACATCATTCAACAACTCCTGAAAGATTTGTAAAAACAAAGTCAGCAAAGAAACGCTGGCGAGCACATAGGTTTTATGAGAGTGTCGGATTCATGGCTAATTTACATGTTGTAATACCTAATTAAAAACCTTGTTTTGAAAAAGAGTATAGTATTGCAACATAATTAACCAACTCAAATCAAGTTGGTTATAATTTGTAAAATCTCGTAGCCATGACTCTTAACCCAAAAACGTTTATTTAAGAAAAACCAAATTGTAAATCATTTCGTTAATAAAACTCGTATGGTTTATATTCTTTCGAAAACATCGTTATGTGACATTGTTTTAAAATCATTTAACCCAGTGAACTAAATAATGCCACAGAATGTAATATGATAAGAAGTACCAGCGGCGTATCTACCATGCTTTTATCATATCACACCCGTCCCATTATCTAATCACAACCCAAAAACCAATCGTTTATCCAATTTGTTTAACTAGTTAAAATCGTTTCAGTCGTTTAAATCATTATCGTTTTAATTGTGAAAACTACTTTTGGTTGTCTCGCTAATAACATCCAAACCTTCGCGACTCGCCTATCGCCAATCTCGCATTAACAAACCACCAAAGGGTAAGTTAACAAACCCAGATTCAGTCGTTACCCACCTAACCCACACATAACCATGGGTGCAGTCTGATAACGGGATTTGTAAGATCCTATGGTACCATAACCTAATACTGGTCGATTCGGCGAAAACTAATGAATGTTATTTGTTATGTAATTACAACCAACAAGTTTGTTCACATTATCGAAATCGTTATTAATTTGATATAAACCATTTCAATCATTTTTGAAACCATCGTTAAAAACATCGAAATCATTTAACACATATGAATCATCCCAAAACAATCGAAAATAGTAAAATAGGGGAACTATGTACTCACATGAGAATGCTTAGAAGTCATGAATAACAACCAAGCAAAGCTAAAGGGATCACGGAAATCAATCGGCACCTAATATAAGTAACTACGTAAATAAACCGGACCTAAATCGGAAGATCGAATAGGATGAGGTCTTGTAAACCAAATGAGTATTGGAACTCATATGATATGGTTTAACGAAGCCTACATTCTAAATCGAAACCTAACCTAGGTGCTTATGACCCATTAAGGTAGCTTATGCTACTTTAACGCGTCGTTCACGTAAAACGCGTTTGAGACGTCTAACTAGTCCTATGACAAGTATTATATGCCTATACATGTTTAAATATGTTGCATAATCAGTTAAGTGACAAAAGTTTAAGTTACATATGCTTAAAATCCAATTATGCATGAAAAGGGCATTTTGGTCATTTTCCTAAGGCATATAAACTACCTATCATACAACTACTTAAACTAGGTGACCATAAGGTATAACCTCGGAAGGTTATTCCTTATACAACTATGGTCACTAAACATGCTTGGTCGGATCCTAATGATTGACCAAACGGGTCGAGTTCGAAAGCCTAAGCGGTGGTTTAGACCGCTTGACTTACGACTCTATACAAGCACTAAACTAAAAGTGACGAGCTAAACATGTTAAAACATGTTTAACTAAATTAGAAAACAGGTTTTGATATGAAAACAAAGTGTTTTGATACCCAAGAGTAGTTTGGTTGCAAAATACGCATTTTGACCGAAACTACGACTCATCACTACGCCTTATCAACGTGGTCATCAGTAGGTATAGTCACAAGGGACTATAACCATCGTGATTACGCTCACGTTGCAAAGTTCAAACGAACTTTGTGTTGACCAAAGACTGGTCAAAGCAGAAAGTCAAACACTGTTTCACTTTCATGCTTGAAAAGCGATAAAAGAACGAAAGAAGCTTACAAAGGGTCCAAGCTAGGGAGAACTTGATCTATAACACTCAGGTATGAAGCAAAGGCTTCAACTTAGAGCATTAATCAGATCAAGGGTGAGCAGAAATGAAAGAGGGCTTGGGTATTTATAGTTTTCGGTAAACCATTAAGATCATTTCTTGCTAAAGAGGCATCAATCTTGGCCATCCAAGTGGGCACATGGTATTCAAAACCATGGGGACATGATAAACCATAAAAAACAAGCAGATTGTATCCCAAATCAAGCGTTAAAACCCATCAAAACCAGCTCAAAGTCCAAATTCAATGTTTCTGTGCTGGCAGGCTGTCGCGCCCCGCATAGGAATGCTTCTCAGCTTACGCGACCTGCCAGAACTACTTTGGCAGATTTTGAAAATTGGTCCCTACAGCCCAGAACTTGATTTTCGATGCATTTTTTACATGTTTAAGCCCCGTTAACCTCATTTCAAGGCTCTAAAATTAAGATAAAGTATAGGGAACTTAAAACATGCTCAAAAACATCTCGGATGTCGGTTCGTTTGGTCATACGGTTGCGTTATTCGGTTAGTTACGACGGAAGTCGTAACGAACGCATAAACGATCCAAATTAAGCGATGAATGGAATTTTATCATGCCAATCACTAAAATAAAATATTTTAATGATCACATAAATTTTTGGATGTCCGGATATATTTAGAACGTGAGATATGCGCGAAAATGCAAACTTATGCACTTTTTGACGCTTTTAGTCCCTATTGATCAAATAAGTTTATTTTAGCATACCGAACCCCTCAAAGCCTATTTCTAAGAAATGTAAAGGATATTTAGGGTATGTTTAACTTATGATCAAGTTCCGGAACGTTCGTTACAGTATGAATCAGCATACTTTCGCAGTTTGTCAAAATTAGTCCCTGTAAGCGAATAAACTTGATTTCGACACACCAAACCTTCCAAAACATATTTCTAAGTTATGTAAAGGTTTTTTAAGGTATGTTAAGCCTATGTCACTATTCCGGAGTGTTTGTCGCGTTAAACAGGTTACGTTTACGCATCAGTTCGCGTATAACTTTCTAGAAAGCGATTTAGAGCTCGAAATCGATCAAGAATTGATATGTGCAAATGATAGACATATTTATACAAATCCCAAGTATGAAATACAATATTTCATTGATTTGGTATTTGTTTGATGGCCGTGGAGGCACAGATGTCATAGTCTCCCCTACATCAGGAAATTTCATCCCGAAATTTAATCAGAGGAAACTTGTGAGAGCTCGAAATATGAAGTCGGAAAGATAAGACAGCACTGGTTAGGGTTCTGAACTTCTAGTAACTTTAATAACATTATGCTTGCAATTTAAGAGGGACACTTATATACAAGTATATGAAACGCCATTGGTGCGTCCACCGTACCTCCATTACATTGGTCACGTTTCGTTATTGTTGCCACTATCGGTTCTTACACATGGTAAATCTTACTGTGGTTTCCGTGCACTAAATTTCATAATTATGTATGCATCCTTAATTACGTAATTCCTTGCATAGTCCACACAGTGCCTTTTATAATGTGTAGGGGTAAACCAAATGAACGAACCTGTGATGAGTGTGACTAGACCACCATAGGGTCCTTTAAATTAAATCAATAAATGATCTTTTTAAATAGACCACCAAGGAGTCTTTCCAGCTATATCATCACATGCCATTCTTAACTAGATTCTGAATCAATCTTTTCAACTAGACCACTCAAGGGGTCTCTTTCGAATTATGGAATGGTACTATATAATCCAAGGGTCTTAACCATTACGTAGAAGCCCATTAAGGATTTGAGGTAGTACCTTTGGATATCCTACTATGAATCCCTCATATGAAGATATGGAAGATTCTATGAGGATTTCGATAACGAAAAATCGGATTACACAAAAACATAAAAGAAAACACATAAACACATAATCACATAATCGCAAAATTGTTTAACTTGACCTTCAATTTGTTATCTTTGGACACAGGTATTTAAAGCACACCAGGAATCCAATCCGTGGATTTCATTAGGCACTTTAAACATATCAAGAATCTAATTATGAAGATAGGAAGATTTTAATAGGAATTCGGCTTTTGTCCTTATTGGATCGTAATGTACGTATTAAAGCGTACAAAGAATCATCCTCAAAGATCTAATTGTGAAGATAAGAAGATCCTATATGGATTTTTGGAATTTGAAAAGCAGGAGATGCTTCGAAATCTTGCACTAGACGTGTTTAAATCGACACACGATGTAGGATGCTCATGAAGTTGAGGTGCTAGATATGCCAGGGCGACATATGAAGCAGCATTTGGAGGTTGGGTATACGATTGAAAAATACCCTTAGTTATCTAACCAAGGATTTAAAGTATTTACTCAAAATGTCACTTGTATTCAGTACTTTGTTTCTTGGAATGAAACGAGTACTTAGAATTTTTGAGGAAATCATGAGCGATCACATGAATGGGAGAACTACAAGGGTAGTTTGTAAAGAACACAGTTCTTTGGTGTAGGTATTGTAGGGGTATGCCATACACACATGTAACTACACTTATACAACAGAATTATAAACAACGATTTTATTTATAAACAAAACCGATTGTTCCAGAGTTCAACAAAAGAAACAAAAGCATAAGTTTCAAATTATTCAAGGCAGTAGCATCTTCTAATCAGCCAAATGCTCATCCGTGGGTCATATTTGCATTGACAAACTTCGGGTATTCGTCTCTGTAATGACTCGTCTCGTCATAGAAGTAGCAAGTACCAGGAGGAAAACGAGCTTGTGCTGGATCTGCTTGAAGTTGAACAGGGTTCTGAATAGTTTGGTTTAACACAACGACTAAACGACAGACTCTTGCCGTATGACCAACAAGTCCACAGTTGAAACATTTTCGGCATTTGACACTGGCATGGTGATGGAGGTTACACTAATTGCACAAAGGGGTTGTTCCTTTGTATGGTGCTCGAGCAGCAATAGGACCTGCAACAACTTTGTTTTGGATGACAAAGCGGCACATGTTAACCAAATGTCCCCATCGTCCGCAGTGGGTACATGTGAAACAGGGTGCTTGATTTGGATGATGGCCATTGCATTGATTGAAGAAAGGAGCAGTTCCCAAGTACGGCTTCCTGGCTGGTGGTGTTGGCACCTGACCAGGTCCTACCTGATTTGGTGCAACGGCTGGAGGATTCTTTGAGGTTTTATGCTTCTTTGACCTTTTCGAAGGCTTGGCTTCTGCTTCCTTTGATGTTTCTCGGGTGGCTTCATCCTAGAGACGGGAAATGGCAACAGCTAATTCAGCAGTCTTCAGGATTACTTCGCCTATTCGTTGGGCAACTTTGGTAGCCTGCTCGGACATCTGAGCGTCGCTGCGATGAAGAGACATTCTAGAGGAAATGGAAGACTTAGGAAGAAACGAATGAAATGCTATCCGGTAATCAGAACAGAATGACAACGCATAAAAATAGTGATCATTTGTTTGTTACCTAAGGCAAACACATGAGACGGTGACTAATCAAAGTAAGCGGGCCATATTAATGTATCGCGAAGACATGCTTTAGCCTATAAGTGGACACTCACCCCAATAGTTCCCAGGTAAGAGTGACTGGTCCGATTATGTGGATTTGTACGAACGCTCTAGCCTTAGACAGAAAACTCAGAGTACAGCCATCCACTCTTCCAGATTGCACGTGTTCACATTATAAGACCCAACATTGACGAGATTTTGAAAACTTAGAGGGTTCAAAACCTGATAATAAATCATCCTAGAACAGATGATTGGTTTTCAAAGCGGATTTGAAATTTGTGTTCTTGTTGTGGTTGTCACCTAAGGATAAGTGACGGTATTGTTTTAAGATCTAAACACAAGAATCTTATGTTAGGGTCCTAGGAAGGTTATAGACTAGGTCAAAGCATTACTAATAACCTAATTCCCTATAACCATGAGCTCTGATACCAACTTTTCTGTCACACCCCGACCGCGTTAAAACAACCAAACCGCGGCGGAAACGTCGGGGAGTGTCGTGGCAGAATCATTGTTTCACAACCATGGTTTCAAAAAGTTTCGTTTTATTAAATATTAAACATTTACATTGTCTTGAAATTTAAACAAACAAGTAAAACATAGTCTATCATTGTAATGAATTCACTAAGGCCTTGTCGAGTCCTAAGTGAGCATGCATCCTAGCAATCAACATCATTCAACAACTCCTGAAACATATGTAAAAACAAACTCAGCAAAGAAATGTTGGCGAGCACATAGGTTTTATGAGAGTGTCGGATTCATGGCTAATTTACATGTTGCAATACCTAATTAAAAACCTTGTTTTGAAAAAGAGTATAGTATTGCAACATAATTAACCAACTCAAATCAAGTTGGTTATAATTTGTAAAATCTCGTAGCCATGACTCTTAACCCAAAAACGTTTATTTAAGAAAAAAACCAAATTGTAAATCATTTCGTTAATAAAACTCGTATGGTTTATATTCTTTCGAAAACATCGTTGTGTGACATTGTTTTAAAATCTTTTAACCCAGTGAACTAAATAATGCCACAGAATGTAATATGATAAAAGCACTTATATATAAGAAGTACCAGCGGTATATCTACCATGCTTTTATCATATCACACCCGTCCCATTATCTAATCACAACCAAAAAACCAATCGTTTATCCAATTCGTTTAACTCGTTAAAATCGTTTCAGTCGTTTAATCGTTTCAGTCGTTTAAATCATTCTTGTTTTAATTGTGAAAACTACTTTTGGTCATCTCGCTAATAACATCTAAACCTTCGCGACTCGCCTATCGCCAATCTCGCATTAACAAACCACCAAAGGGTAAGTTAACAAACCCAGATTCAGTCGTTACCCACCTAACCCACACATAACCATGGGTGTAGTCTGATAACGAGATTTGTCAGATCCTATGGTACCATAACCTAATCTTAGTCGGTTTGGCCAAAACTAATGAATGTTATTTGTTATGTAATTACAACCAACAAGTTTATTCACATTATCGAAATCGTAATTAATTTGATATAAACCATTTCAATCATTTTTGAAACCATCGTTAAAAACATCGAAATCATTTAACACATATGAATCACCCCAAAACAATCGAAAATAGTAAAATAGGGGAACTATGTACTCACATGAGAATGCTTAGAAGTCTTGAATAACAACCAAGCAAAGCTAAAGGGATCACGGAAATCAATCGGCACCTAATATAAGTAACTACGTAAATAAACCGGACCTAAATCGGAAGATCGAATAGGATGAGGTCTTGTAAACCAAATGAGTATTGGAACTCATATGATATGGTTTAACAAAGCCTACATTCTAAATCGAAACCTAACCTAAGTGCTTACGACCCATTACGACCCATTAAGGTAGCTTATGCTAATTTAACCCGTCGTTCGTGTAAAACGCGTTCGAGTCGTCTAACTAGTCCTATGACAAGTATTATATGCCTATACATGTTTAAATATGTTGCCTAATCAGTTAAGTGACAAAAGTTTAAGTTACATATGCTTAAAATCCAATTATGCATGAAAAGGGCATTTTGGTCATTTTCCTAAGGAATATAAACTACCTATCATACAACTACTTAAACTAGGTGACCATAAGGTATAACCTCGGAAGGTTATTCCCTATACAACTATGGTCACTAAACATGCTTGGTCGGATCCTAATGATCGACCAAACGGGTCGAGTTCGAAAGCCTAAGCGGTGGTTTAGACCGCTTGACTTACGACTCTATGCAAGCACTAAACTAAAAGTGACGAGCTAAACATGTTAAAACATGTTTAACTTAGTTAGAAAACAAGTTTTGATATCAAAACAAAGTGTTTTGATACCCAAGATTAGTTTGGTTGCAAAATACGCATAAATACGCATTTTGACCGAAACTACGACTCGTCACTACGCCTAATCAACGTGGTAATCAGTAGGTATAGTCACAAGGGACTATAACCATCGTGATTACGCTCACGTTGCAAAGTTCAAACGAACTTTGTGTTGACCAAAGACTGGTCAAAGCAGAAAGTCAAACACTGTTTCACTTTCATGCTTGAAAAGCGATAAAAGAACGAAAGAAGCTTACAAAGGGTCCAAGCTAGGGAGAACTTGATCTATAATACTCAGGTATGAAGCAAAGGCTTCAACTTAGAGCATTAATCAGATCAAGGGTGAGTAGAAATGAAAGAGGGCTTGGGTATTTATATTTTCTGGTAAACCGTTAAGATCATTTCTTGCTAAAGAGGCATCAATCTTGGCCATCCAAGTGGGCACATGGTATTCAAAACCATGGGGAGATGATAAACCATAAAAAACAAGCAGATGGTATCCCAAATCAGGGGTTAAAACCCATTAAAACCAGCTCAAAGTCCAAATTCAATATTTCTGTGCTGGCAGGCTGTCACGCCGTGCGTAGGAATGCTTCTCAGCTTACGCAGCCCGCCAGAACTACTTTGGCAGATTATCAAAATTGGTCCCTGCAGCCAAGAACTTGATTTTCGATGCATTTTTGACATTTTTAAGCCCCGTTAACCTCATTTCAAGTCTCTAAAATGAAGTTAAAGTATAGGGAACTTAAAACATGCACAAAAAGATCTCGGATGTTGGTTCGTTTGGTCGTACAGTTGCGTTATTCGGTTAATTACGACGGAAGTCGTAACGAACGCAAAAACGATCCAAATTAAGCGACGAATGGAATTTTATCATGCCAATCACTAAAATAAAATATTTTAATGATCACATAAATTTTTGGATGTCCAGATATATTCAGAACGAGAGATATGCGCGAAAATGCAAACTTATGCACTTTTTGACGCTTTTAGTCCCTATTGATCAAATAAGTTTCTTTTAGCATACCGAACCCTTCAAAGCCAATTTCTAAGCTATGTAAAGGATATTTAGTGTATGTTTAACTTATGATCAAGTTCCGGAACATTCGTTACAGTACGAATCGGCATACTTTCACAGTTTGTCGAAATTAGTCCCTGTAAGCGAATAAACTTGATTTCGACACACCAAACCTTCCAAAACTTATTTCTAAGTTATGCAAAGGTTATTTAAGGTATGTTAAGCCTATGTCAGTATTCCGGAGTGTTTGTCACGTTAAACCGATTACGTTTACGCATCAGTTTGCGTATTACTTTCCAGAAAGCGATTTAGAGCTCGAAATCAATCAAGAATTGATATGTGCAAATGATACACATATTTATACAAATCACAAGTATGAAATACAATATTTAATTGATTTGGTATTTGTTTGATGGCCGTGGAGGCATAGATGTCACATATAAAGATTATTCCAAGCCGAGAACCTCGATCAGAGAGTAAAAAAGGCGTGAGTTTCACAATATTGTAAAACTAAAATGGGATATACCGGGCTAGGATTCGAGTTACAGGAACAAGGGCCAAACCAACCACCCAACAATGGAATCGTCGAGCGAAAACACTTAACAACCTCCTGGAAGCAGCTTTTCTTACCACCAGACCTTTCTCCGTTAATTAGGAATCTGATGCCATCACTAAACACATTCCTTAAATTGTAGCCATTTTTTGAGTGTTTATTTTTTGGTGTCTAATCCGCATATATATCACCATTGCTCTTGATGTTCTTGACTGTATATCTCTTAAATGTCAACATATACACGTGTGATTTAGTGTACGAATATTTTTCAATGCCGAGAACCTCGATTAGAGAGTAAAAAAAGGCGTGAGGTTTACAATGTCACACCCCCAAAATCCACAAGCGGAGTATCACCGCAGGAGGCGTGACTGACCAGGATCCAGCCCCCAATCATATTGAACAATGTGAATAAATAAATAAAAGTCCAACCACACAATATAATTGGTGTTCAAAACTGTAGGATCGTGAAACGACCTAACGAGTCGATCAGAAGAGTGCTAAGACAGAATCAGAGGCGGAATTCATTGATTCGGTCTTCGTTTAGCTTGGATTCACTATTAACTGTCTCGTATATTAATCTCTGAACAATTTACAATCTGGAGACACTTCGACAGCACCTCGGCGTCGGAAACTAGAATGTTACAAATGATGAACGTTTGAAGGGTATTTATAGGCTAGACCCTGACCGTTTGAAGGTGTCATAGCACCCTTCAAACGGTTACCACTTTCAAATGGACATGACAATTTCAAACGGTTACATGCTCAAACGGACAAGCTTCAAACTTTGACTTCAAACGTACATGCATGCTTGTTTTGTCTCATGTGCACATAATGTTGCAATGATGATGTCATTAGATGATGTCAATGATGATGTCACTTTGATGATATCATCATTCAATATGATGATATCATGCTCGATAAGATCTGCAACGCAACCCAGACTCGATATAAAACGAAGTCGACAGATGAATGCACCAACAGACTCCCCCTCAGATGTTGACGAGTCTTAAGTGTCGAGTCTTCGCATCTTCAGTCTTTATCAGTCTCTTTTCTTTCTTAGCATATACCAGGATCTTCTCTTTAGCTCTAGCCTTGTCAGACTCCCCCTCTCATCATGATGGGATCGCCATCTGGAATTAGCTATCACCTTGAGATCAATCCCTGGCTTTATCTCTGATCAGCTCATCTTCTGCACAAATTTTCTCACCACCACATAAGTTTTCACTTAAATCAATAAGAAAAACTTACTAGTAATAGTTATATCAAGTTCAAATTAATGATCTTGATTAACTAATCAAACATTCTTTCTCAAAATAATTTTTTTCAAATCAGTACACACACTCCCAAACCTGTTCATCATGTTCAGCACTTGAAATTTTGAATATCAGCTCTCCAACATCAGTTGTCGAAAATCTTTTTGTATTTTCAAAAATTTATGCTAAAACACACTAAAATCTTTTTGGATTTTTGATAACAAAGGAATGCAGTAAAGAAATATATACAGACAATATTTTTGTGAGTTTGTGTAAGAGGATCATATCAGTTTTTGTCCAATCACTAGCACCGTTAAGCTTTAAACATTTTCAGTTCTAAACGATTCACGTAGATTGACGATATTGTTGTCCACTTAAACTTAATCTAAAAACTTTCAAAATGCTTACCGATACTTTAAGGTATATTAAGATAGCACTAAATTCTTATGGACCCCACGATCTCAGCATATCCCCTCATCATGCAATACACTGACTCAAGTAATGCCTTTGAACTTTTATAGACTGTGAATTGTGCGAAAACAAAGCAGAATGTTTAAACATTAACAATCAGGTCGATACTTCCGTATACGCAGAGAAAGTCCAATGTTTAAACAAAATAAGAAAAATAAAACAAGTTGAAGTTGTTTAGGCTTTAACCACCAGGTCGATACTCCCGTATACGCAGAGGTGATCCAAAGCTTAAACGAAACACCAAAGAAAATAAAGCAGAACGTTTAGGCAATAACATCCAGGTCGATACTCACGTATACGCAGAGGATGTCCAATGCTTAAACAAAATAAAGAAATAAAACAAGTTTAATTCTTTGCAAAATGAAATGCACAATCACAGCGACTTTTCAGCAAAGTTGTGAAAGTTCACAGACTTAACCAGTTTTATGTCTTTCGACAATCAGCGATTACTGAGTAGGCACACAATCAAGAAGGACAAAACTAAGTACTACACTTTTGACCGTGTTTCCTACTAGAACTAGGCTTTTTGCTTTAGGTTTGTATCGTTATCGCAAATTTACTAGTCTAGCTGAGCCTATCGTCACATCTTTAGTGAGATCGCTTATCACATTTTATCTTTCCATTTCTTTAGCATGTTGTGACAGTCTAACTGATCTACTATCATTTCCTCTTTTTCACAACAAAACTCATTTTTCATTTTATCATGTTTTTGTCTTTTTCAAATTTTCTAATCTTTTTAAAATTTTTCTCCCCCTAAAATCAAAATATGTCTCAATTTTGATTTTCTGGGAAAATTTGAAAACAAGCTGTACAAAAAATGTGACAACATGATGAGAATCACTTCAATTCTCCATTCACTTGGCTTGAACAATCAGAACTTCCCCTGACAACAAAACATTTTCCCATATTGATTTCAAAACACTTAAGTTTGTTTTAATCAAAATGGTTTTTCTGGAAAATAAGTTTTGTGAGTCATTTCTCAAACATGGGGTTTCATCACCTTGTTTTCTTCAATCACTTGTAAAAAATAACATTTTTAAGATCAATCCACAAACATCACTTGTAGAAAATCAAGTACAACTTAATGTCCCTGATTTATCACTTTTAAGTCGAAATATCACATTCGTGAATTTCTCAAGAAATATACCGATTCCTGCTCCACGCTTACCAACCTGGGAACTCCGGCAAGTCAGGTTTTTCATTTAAACAGATTCACCCAAGCCTGACGGTCCTTGGGTGCTTTGGAATTCTTGTTCAACAATGGTGGAAAATTTGCATCATCCATTGTTAGACCAGAATTCTCATTTTTTACCTCAACACACGGCTCTTCTGGTTTTACCATACCAGAATCATTGCCTGAATGTGGCTTGTCTGACTTTGATAAGCCAGATTCATCGCCGACATTTGGCTCCTTTGTTTCCGAAGAAACAGATTCATTGCCAGAAAGTGGCTCCTTTGTTTTCAGAGAAACAAATTCATCGCCAACCTGTAGCTCCTTTGTTTCCAAAGAAACAAACTCATCACCAGATTTGTTAATCTCTTGATTAACTGCCTTCTCTTTCTTTACTCTCTTTTCTGTCCTCAGATTTGTATCTGATGAATTCGTTTTGCTTGATTTGTCATTCTTTGGCGAGCAAGATGATTTATCAGAACTTTTATCTGTTTTACCAGTTGTATCCGAGGACAAAATCCTTTCGAGATACTCTCTCGCCTTCTTCCTCTTCTTCCTCAGTCTGTCTTTTTGCCCCTGTGAAAGCTTCACTTTCGGTTTTAAAACTTTCTGTTCTTGAACTTTAGGTTCTTGAACTTTCTGTTCCTTGGGCTTTGCTTTAACATTGACTGGTTTCTTTGCCATTTTTTGAGATTCAGCCCTCGATCTTCCATTTGATCTCATTGGGCAATCTCTAGCAATATGGCCAATGATGTTGCAGTTAAAGCATCTCCTCGACTCAAACCTCCAACTCTGGCAGTTAACACCAATGTGTCCTTGATAGCCGCATCTGTAACACACTCTGTTATCGTACCAATCACCACTTTCAGTCCAAACATTCAGATCATAGCATTGTCTGGCTTTGTAGTGATCATCACTCCTCTTGACAACTTGATTTGGCTTTGAAGCACTGTGGTCAAACCTGCACCACTCATTACCAACTGTTTTTGAGTTTTGTTTTTCAGATTTTTGTGATTTTTTATAATGATTGGATGATTGAACTGATGAGCTTTTATTCTTGTTTTGACCATTTTCTGAATTTTTAACTTTTTGTTTCTGTTCCACTTTCTTCTTCAAAGGTTTTTGCATAGAGCATTCACCCTTTTCAGTCGATTGCAGAACAGTTTCTTGAAATTTTTCTTTTAATTTTAAAAATATTTTCTTTTTCTCATTTTCAGCATCAGACTTTGTCTCAAACTTGTCTGCTGAATAAAACTCCTCATTTTCATCATCAGTTTTCTCATCACAATCTTCAACCTTGACTTTGTCAAAGTTTGTGACATAGTCACTTATTGGAACTGAATTGATCGGTTTTGGACAGGGGAACACAGATAAAGTCACAAAACCTTTCAATTTCTTTTCAAGCTCATCAATTTTGTTCCTTGAATTCTCAGCTTCATTTTCAAGCTGAGATATTCGTTCAAGATGAGACTTGATTATTTTTTCGTTATCAATTTTAATGTTTTCAAGAACAGATTTTTCATTTTCCAAAACTTTTAACTGTTCTTGAAATTTTGTTTCATTTGCTTTCAGATTTTTTGTTCTCCAGCTTTATCCAGAAATCTTCATCTTCTGAAGATTTCTTTTTGCTTTCAAAATCCTTTTCTTTCTCTTTCAAAATCTTGTTTTCTAATGTCAAACTGTTCAAATCATTTAACAGTTTGTCATTTTCAGATTTCAACCTCTCATAATTTTCCTGCAAATCAAAAATCTGTTTCTTATCAGCTTTCTTCTCGTCTTTCAAAACTGAAATCTCTTCAGTCTGTTCCTCTCCCACTTGGACACCTTTACTCTTGCTCTTCTTTAATATTGATTTTCCACTTTGACTTTTCTTCTTCTCAGCGTTTCTCTCCATCTGTTCTTCAAGTTTCTTAATGAATTGACAAATTGTCAATCTAGAGTATTCTCCAGTTCTTTTTAAATCCAAAAGATATGTACCCCACTCTTGTTAAGGTATGGTATTGGCCAATCTTTCAACCCATTCATTTGGACTTTTCTGAATACCCTTCTTTGATATTGAGCGAACAAGATGGCTATATCTCTCAATGATACTCTTTGTACTTTCTCCTAGACAACCTGAAAACGAGTCAAATTCTTTCATTAATACATTTATTCTATTAATTGTTTCACTATCCATATTAAAGAAATTAGTATCCATGATTCAGAAACCCGTTTTTCAAAATAGTCTCTTTAAAAGAAATACCAAGTTCAAATTAGATCACTTTTCAAACAAATTTGAAGCTTATAATATGATTGGGCCGATTTCTTTAGTGGACTTATCCAACTAATTCAATACTTGATTCTATTGGACCATATTAATAAGCACTAAGCCGACAACCACTAATGAACAAACAAGTATGATTGGGCCACCAATTCCACTATTTCGAAATTCTGCAATTCACGTGATATCCCTAACAATGACCGACAACTATTGTTTTATCTCACAAATTCACATGCAAACACATAGTGCAAACTGACACTAGACACATGATGTCCTTTCCCGATGTACTGACACCTCGTTAGATGAATCACACAAAACGATGAACTTTCATGAACTGATAATTTCTTTCAAATGCAAAAACTGACAACCTCGTTTTTTTTATAATTCTCGAGCCGATAAAGGAATCACATGCAACTTTGACTAACAAGTCCTGACAAATCACATGAATCAATGAACCTTTTCAAACGGCTCACACAACTCAATGTACAATCACGTGAAGACTGAAACACTTTCAAACGGGAACCATGTTTCAAACGGTCATGTCATGTTTCAAACGGACATGCCCAATTTCAAACAGAATGTGGCAGTTTCAAACGGTCAGGTGCAGATTTCAAACGGTCAGCAGCAAATTTCAAACGGTCGGGCAATTTTTCAAACGGACAAGTGCTGGGCTCGTTCAAACGGTCACCAACTTTCAAGCCATTTTTACCAGTTTTACTTCGAGTTTTGATCTGATATTCTCAAGGATTTGTTAAAACACAATTACGCAGACATTGTGAAAGTTTTAGCCGATTTTAACCGTAAAAACTTGTTCAATTTTGAAAAGAAAGTGTAGAAGTCAGAATTTGCTAGCGAAAACGAGCTAAACGGTAAGAACTCTTCCTCCTGAGCTCTGATACCACTTGTAGGATCGTTAAACGACCTAACGAGTCGACCAGAAGAGTGCTCAGACAGAATCAGAGGCGGAATTCATTGATTTGGTCTTCGTTTAGCTTGGATTCACTATTAACTGTCTCGTATATTAATCTCTGAACAATTTACAATCTGGAGACACTTCGACAGCACCTCGGCGTCGGAAACTAGAATGTTACAAATGATGAACGTTTGAAGGGTATTTATAGGCTAGACCCTGACCATTTGAAGGTGTCATGGCACCCTTCAAACGGTTACCACTTTCAAACGGACATGACAATTTCAAACGGTTACATGCTCAAACGGACAAGCTTCAAACTTTGACTTCAAACATACATGCATGCTTGTTTTGTCTCATGTGCACATAATGTTGCAATGATGATGTCATTAGATGATGTCAATGATGATGTCACTTTGATGATGTCATCATTCAATATGATGATATCATGCTCGATAAGATCTGCAACGCAACCCAGACTCGATATAAGACGAAGTCGACAGATGAATGCACCAACAAAAACAAGTTAATCAAATTCAAGTTATCAGCAGAAGCATAAAGTTTAAAACCAATGTATAAGTTTAAAAGTTCAAATGTTTAACATGGAACTCAACAGTCCATGTCCCACAACGACTCCTACTCCCATTCAAGCTCCAGCTAAGCATCTATCGACCTGCAAGGCATGTAACAACGAGTCAACAACAAGGTTGAGCGAGTTCACCATTGATGTTCATTTTAAAGTTGTGCCAAAAACCATAAGTGCATTCCTAAACCATGAGTTAACCAATTCCTTGTTTCCCAAACCATAACCAGTGGGGGCTACCCCATGTTAACCACTAGACCCAATACCATATCGACAACTGACTGGAGACATGTTTATGTACCCTACGTCAATATCTATCATCATTGACTAAGTGCCCATATCCATTAGTCCCCTCCCGTCCTCTACGCCACGGTGTGAGGCTTGTCAAACCTAATAGCGCTATTTAACTAATGACCCGCTCGCCATTGGCCCGGCGATTAAGTTAAAATAAAAATGAGGGACTTCATGATAGGTTTTGTCTAGTAAGTTATATGTTGTCATCCTTCCTACAGAGGATGGAGGTACGTAATCTGCCCAAGGAGAATACGCAGGTTTAATGTCGTCATCCTTCCCATGGAGGATGTAGGTACATATTCTACCCAATGAGAATATGTAGGTTCCGTTTTAGTTTCTTAACCCATTCCCAAACCACCGGGAATCCCATGCCTTGTAAAAAGTGTGAACTCACCTTGGTTTGCTCGGTTTGTTAATTTACTTTTTCATAGTCAATTTAATCAAGCCTATGGTATTCATGGATACATAATCAGTTTATGTTCGCATGGTACACATATCAGTTCATAATCACAGTGTGCACTTTGAATTACAATCATTAACTAACACATAATGATTATTCAATCACGTGCAAAAACCAGTCTACACTATTATCAATAACAGATAACAACATAGTTATTCATTATCTTAAGTGTTCTAAACTACAGTCTGTTTGCAAGCTTAAGTCCTACTGGCGAAACCCCAAGGTGACGAAACCCCACATGTTTCATCGACATGAGAGTGACGAAACTCCATGTGTTTCGTCGGCTTTGAAATGGCGAAACTTCTCCTGTTTCGTCGGCACTGGAGTGACGAAACCTCTCATGTTTCGTAGCCTTAACCGATAACCGTATACACACACAGAAACCCTAATTACAATCTAACAGTTGATCATCAACATCAATCCTAGTCACGAATTATATGTTACCAGATCATTGACATGTACGTAACTGTAACACATATTCATTTAACATTCCTAAACAAATGATAACATGATATACAAATATCAAACAGAGCATGAGCAGTGGACATAAACGAATACAATCACAGACATCAGATCTAGTCCATTAGATTAACAACAGAACATCAAACCCTAACTATTGACAAATTCATCATTTAACCATCTCATAACAGATTATCAGATCCACCATTTACAAGTATCATTCTAATCAAACGATTAAATCTCGACAAACATAACCATCATAACAATCTAACCATTTACAGTCCCCTAGATCATCGATCATCATCATCACAAACCATGCAATCCTATCTAGCAATCATTGGACAGTAACAAATCAAAGCATTCTACCATGGCATCATGCAACCTAATATGATAGAAAGTTGAATTAGTCAATTGGTATCTATACACTAACCGGTTACGAGATGAACTAGCAAGAATTCGAGAGGGTTGGTGATTGTCGTCGCGTGCAAGGGAGAGAAGAGAGAGAGCTAGGGTTTGCAAATCGATCAGTTTTGTGCCATCGTACAACCCTACCTCGTTATATATATGCGTAAAAGTGTTGGGCCCTTACTGGGCTTCGGAGTAACCTGGGCCGACGAAACATCCATGTTTCGTCGTGATGGTCATGATGACACCCCTAGGTTTCGTCGAGTGAGGTGTGTGGTGAATGTCCTATGTTTTGTGGTCATGAAGGTGAGAATACATGGTTTATAACTCAAACAGTTCATAACTCAAACAGTTAATAAATTTCCATCAATAACCAAACAATAACACAATATCTCAAACATATAACAAACGTGCACAATTACAAAGCAAACAAGTTATGCAGACACAATTGTGAAACGAATAACGTTTCGAGGAAAGACCTTGAAAACTCGAGTTGTCACACACAATGGCGTAAAACTAAAATGGGATATACCGCGCTAGGATTCGAGTTACAGGAACAAGGGCCAAACCAACCACCTAAGAAATGGAATCGTCGAGCGAAAACACTTAACAACCTCCTGGAAGCAGCTTTTCTTGCCACCAGACCTTTCTCCGTCAATTAGGAATTTAATGCCGTCACTAAACACATTCCTTAAATTATAGCCATTTTTTAGTGTTTATTTTTTGGTGTCCAATCCGCATATATATCACCATTGCTCTTGATTTTCTTGACTGTATATCTCTTAAATGTCAACATATAGACGTGTGATTTAGTTTACGAAGATTTTTCAATGCCGAGAACCTCGATCAGCGAGAAAAAAAGGCGTGAGGTTCACAATGGCGTAAAACTAAAATGGGATATACCGCGCTAGGATTCGAGTTACAGGAACAAGGGCCCAACCAACCACCCAAGAATGGAATCGTCGAGCGAAAACACATAATAACCTCCTGGAAGCTGCTTTTCTTGCCACCAGTCCTTTCTCTGTCAATTAGCAATCTGATGCCGTCACTAAACACATTCCTTAAATTGTAGCCATTTTTTAGTGTTTATTTTTTGGTGTCTAATCCGCATATATATAACCATTGCTCTTGATTTTCTTGACTGAATATCTCTTAAATGTCAACATATACACGTGAGATTTAGTTTACGAAGATTTTTCAATGCCGAGAACCTCGATCACAGAGTAAAAAAGGCGTGAGGTTCACAATGGTGTAAAACTAAAATGGGATATACCGGGCTAGGATTCGAGTTACAGGAACAAGGTGTAACACCCCGAAAACGGGTTTGGTAATCAAACCCCATTAATGCTAAAAGACGGGTGGATACCGTTAGTGGTAAAATTTAACCCGGTGAATATTAGGACTTAAATAAATAATCCTAATATTAACTAAAAGGTGAATAAAAGCTTTTAAGGAAATAAAAAAGATAAAAGGCCCGAGTTAACGGGACCTAAAATAAACATAGTCATAAATATTCTTGAACCCGCTAAGTTAACTAGGAATATTAAACCTAGTTAATAAGTGGGAATATTATTGAAAATAATTAGGTTGTGACCTAATTAATAACTAACCAAACACGAGGGACCAAAGCCGGGTAACTTGAAAATGGAATTATAAACTTAAAAACAAAACAAAACACACACACAAGAGTGTGTGTGCGTGCGTGAGATGGATCAGGAGACAAGCTCCATGGGAGCTAACCCTAAACTCAACAAATTCTTCAAATTGGAGGATCAATTGAAGGCCAAACTCGGATTTGAATGTGTGGAAACGATCACCAAGTCAAGGGGATCGTAAGGTATGTCGAATTTCTAACATTCGTGAAGTTGTAAAAATTTGATAATCATCCTAATCGTGAATTAGGCATGAATTAGAGAAGCTATGGCTATATTAGTGATGTATACTTGCTTATGAAAGAAACCCTAAGTGAAAATCATACATAACATGCTATAGATTGATGAATTTGGTGAATTAACACACTTAGATAAGTAGGTTTTCATGTTATGAGGAAATAGATGATATAGATATGCTTAGAATCATCATCCATGGTAAGTAATCAGGAAATACTTAAACAATTTGCAAGTTTGAGTATTTGATCATAAGTGATAGTGGTGAATTTTGATGTTAATCTTGGTAAAAATAACTAGTTATGAACTAGTTGTAAATGTGTAAAAATGTATGCACATTAGGTGTTTGTTAAAATGCCTAAATGAAAATTAAAGTGTTGAAATTAGAGTGAAAATGTGTATTAGAATAATATGGCAAGTTATATGAAATATGAAACAAGAAGAGTTCTAATCATCATGTTGATTTGAACTAATGTTGTAAATCATGTGATCGAAAGTAGTTAACTTTAATAAGCTAAGTTGACTAATCATGAAGTCGAATAGTAGTTTCGACTTATGAAATAAGTGAGATGGAATAGTCGTGAATAATTATGACTAATCTAACCATCTTACAATTTACAATGATAGATTGACGATTAACAAGCTAGGTGAAAGCTTGGGAACGAAGCGGGTCAAACAAAGCAAGAATGACGGAAAAGCATTGTTTGGAAGTAAGGTAAGTATGGCTTACACTAGTCTTATGTTTAGAATATTCTCTTATCGTATTAGTTACGAATAAGATAAATACATAGTTGAGGTATGATGTTTCGGCGTGTAGACGTACGGAACAAGGTAGTCGAGCATGACAAGAAACCATGTTGATGGTTTAAAAGGGGTTAAATCGGAAATTTGATCATTTTATGTCAAATGGAAAATGAACTTTTAAATGGTTACCTTATAGGGTTAACCAAAACAAATAATAATGGTAAACCGGTAAATTGGTCACGCGTTGACCATAACTATTGGTTTTAAAATAAACTTATGAAGTAAGCCTTAATAGGCCGAAAAGTATTAAGAAAATGAATTATAAGTAAAACGACCGCACGATGTAAATCGGAGCGAGTCATATAGTCGAGATGAAAATACATGTCATCTCGCTAATATAATTGGTCATTTAGACCAAACGGGTCAAAGGGTGAAGATACCACCTTTTGATTATAGCGACTAATGATTCTTGTCGAGTTATATGATTTCAGAAATAAATGTAGAAATGATATTTGCATCGCTATTATTTAGCGAATACTATAGCAAGGCATTAAAACAGGCCAATACATTGACCCGAGCCAGGTATGTGTAATAGAGTAATTATTCATTTAGAACGTAAGGTTCAATGAGCATTAAATAAGGTCTTAGATAGACAATGGGTTACTTAAATGGGTAAACTGAATGTTTTAAAAGAGGGTCGTGGCGTTTCGAAAAGCATAATGACTTTTCGAACAAGATCATAACTCAAAAGAGGAATTATGGGTCAAACATGCTCTCAAAAGACCTTGTCGTAATTGAAAGACTAAAAAGGATCGAAACGCCCTTGTTAGCTAATTCGAACAAACAACCTTTAAAGGTTGTTTGGAAATGATTTTTAGGATTAGGTAAATACTTAGAATAAGTATAGAAGCTGAAAGAGGTATTATATTAGTCCAATGGCACTATTTGAGTTTTTGCCGTAAAATAATGATTCGAAAGGTAAAATTTGGTTTATATAGATCACCACATTAAACCCACCATAAATACAGTTGTGGTGGGAGATTATAGGATAAGAAATGTGGTGATGGGATGCTAGAAGCAATCGAAAGCGGTTTGGTGCTTAAAATATGCTTAAATACCCTTAACGGGTCAAAATAAGCATATAAGTGAAAATGGGATTAAGAAGGTATATGAACCTGTAATTGGAACCTAATATGTTAAACATCATTGAATTTAATAGGTTTATGAGAAATAAGGGTCAAACAAACTTGTTTGTTTGGTAAATGCGTAAACGGGTCAAAATCTTGTTAAAAGGTAATAAGCCGAAGCCATAAAAGTTTCAAAATTTATTAAGCCGAATGTCGGATTTTAACTCCATATGATGGAGAATCAAATTACAATCACGTAGGAAGAAACGGTAGGTCAAACGGACAAGCGGATTGAAAGATACGAAAGTTTTCGTGTCAAAAACGGCAAAATGGAAGAATCTGATACAGGGGCCACCGTAAATTACGGTGGGTACCGTAATTTACGGTGGGGCCTGAAAACTTTACGCCAGTTCACTACTGATTTATGGTGGAAATGTAATGAAACAGGGGCTACCGTAAATTACGGTATCCACCGTAATTTACGGTAGACCCTGTACAAAAATATATATTTTCATCAGTTTTGTTTCCCGGACTTATTTAGATACGTTTTAAACCCCGTATGACTAAAGCATTTCATGTTTATGAAATGTAGGTACTCTTTGGATGCCGGAAGACGATCAAGCTCAACGAAGAACCGAACACGATAAAGATACATGCTTCCGCACATTGCATCGTCATAAATTTTTAAACGACGAAACTGATCACGTTATGTCGAATAACTTTTGATTTGCGAAAAGTTTTAATAAATCCATATTTTTATTGTATGTGTAGTCTTAACTACACATCTAATTGTTGGTATTTACATGTAAAACTGTTAAATAGAAACTAGGGTGTTACAAGTTGGTATCAGAGCCTTGGTTTAAAAGATTCAAGTATGGTGGGAAAACTATGCTTGGACTTAAACCTTATGCTCTTAATAAAGATTGGTGTTCGGTTCGAGGCTTGATCGCAATTCCGGTAAGTGCATGTATCTTAATAGTTTAGCGTATTAAAGTGTTGTAAACAACACAGAGGGTTATCGTGTAATACACGTCACCCCAATTAAATGATAGAGATAACTAACGAAATTTTGTACGTTGACACATATAGTAGAAAAGACTTGTATTATGATACGGGCGTTTTGTGACGTTGACTTGGCTAACTTTTGAGAATGTCTTAATTGAAGGATACTTGCATTTAAAGATGACAAAGGTTAAACAAATTAAGGATGTGATAGAGGGACACTCCGAGGTATGACAAGAGGAACATGCTCACTAAGGACTAAATCGCGTAACGACTGCAAACAAGGTTAATGGCAAGAAACGCCCATCGGGGCAAGCATTACCAGGTGCGTGCTTTTAAATATAATCGCGCAATTAGCAATATGCAACAAACATGTAAAGAATGATTGTTGCATATGTAAATTAGAAACATGGGAAACCTGATTAGAATACCTATCCAGGATATTATTTCCAAGAAAACTAAATAGAGGTGTTACTTACATGGGGTGTGATGTGAAAACTATAAAAAGGTCATGTGTGTCATGTGTTAATCGCTTACTCTGGCCAAGTAAGTAGTGGCATATGATACCATGGACTTCTTATAGCGGACACATTTACATCCGATGTAGTAAGGACATGATGAAAGGGAAAAATCGAAAAGGTGCCCAAAACAGATCAAATAGGTAAAATATTTGATAATAAACGTAAACGCAAGCCTGAAGACGGAAGTGTATTACGTTAGTACAATGGACCCAAGGGAAGGGACAATAACTAAGTAAATGAAAATACAAACCGACTACTAAGAATACTAAGGCATAGAGGATAAGGTTGACTATCAAAAGTGGTGAAACTCACACGAACAAGTTAAACGGGTTAGATAAAACGTAACATTGGAAAAGATAATGAGCCCGGTAATGGGACGAGATTCAATACAAATATGAGCGCAAACCGAATAAAGGAAAGTGCGAGATATTAATGAACCCATGTAATGGGTCGGAATTAAATATGAAATGATTGTGGACACGAATCACAGTCGGAATGAACGAAATTTTGATGCAAAAACAAATGATTTTCAAATATAAAAAGGATGATCTACGGGATCATTATAACCTTCGAGTTATAAACAATGTAATGGTCTACGGGACTAAACTGACCCATGGGTCATGAATAAAAAGGAAAAGTATCATAAGTGCAACGCCCTAAAGAGGTGAAAGCCTAAAGAAATAGCCTACGAGGCTAAGTGAAAGAATCTAAGGGTTACTTAGACGAGCGAGGGAACCAGTAGAGAATTCCCACATAAAACTAAGACGGTAATAGAATAAATTACAGACTGTCAATGTCCTGGTACGGATAATTGACAAAAGATAAAGAGAAGATCCTAAACTAAAACTTTGGTTTTAGTAACAAATAACGTTTTTTACAAATATGAATCCTGATAGAAAATTGAATATTAAGCATGAAAGGTTCAAGTCTTGACACTGATGGGCGCAAGACGTTATATTCGAAAAGTGATATTTTCGAAAATGAAATTTTGATATAAATTAAACATGATGTGACACAATCACGGTCAAGAAATGCAATGTGAAGTAGAATCACATTATAACCAAGCAAGCGGTAAAAAGTAACTGGACTAATAAGTCTAATTAGTGAGACCGGTTAAGGTCATTTAAATAAATTTGGGTTACTTGTAAGCGGTGGATTCGGTATAACTGAACCGAATAAATAAAATTGAAAACAGAAGAAATCGTTGCGAAAAGTGACATATTTCATTAAAGACCTTTAAATGGGCCAAAGTAACGGATTCATAAAGAATTCGAGAGTATATGAAAGCGATGGAAATCACTAATTTAACTAAACTAGTGGAAATAACGAGATTACATTATTTCGAGTTGCACTATGTTGTATGAGATACGTAGACAATTAGTAACCAGAAAGATGTTACCATACTTTTCTGGTAATACTAACAATTGGTTAAAAGTATAAGTAATGTTTAAAAGATTTCTCGGATCAAATACATTGAGTTTAAACTCAATGAATTATGTAAGAAAAGGTTTCGAGGACGAAACCTCTTTAAGAGGGGTAGACTTGTAACACCCCGAAAACGGGTTTGGTAATCAAACCCCATTAATGCTAAAAGACGGGTGGATACCGTTAGTGGTAAAATTTAACCCGGTGAATATTAGGACTTAAATAAATAATCCTAATATTAACTAAATGGTGAATAAAAGCTTTTAAGGAAATAAAAAGGATAAAAGGCCCGAGTTAACGGGACCTAAAATAAACTTAGTCATAAATATTCTCGAACCCGCTAAGTTAACTAGGAATATTAAACCTTGTTAATAAGTGGGAATATTATTGAAAATAATTAGGTTGTGACCTAATTAATAACTAACCAAACACGAGGGACCAAACCCGGGTAACTTGAAAATGGAATTACAAACTTAAAAACAAAACACAACACACACACAAGAGTGTGTGTGCGTGCGTGAGATGGATCAGGAGACAAGCTCCATGGGAGCTAACCCAAAACTCAACAAATTCTTCAAATTGGAGGATCAATTGAAGGCCAAACTCGGATTTGAATGCGTAGAAACGATCACCAAGTCAAGGGGATCGTAAGGTATGTCGAATTTCTAACATTCGTGAAGTTGTAAAAATTTGATAATCATCCTAATCGTGAATTAGGCATGAATTAGAGAAGCTATGGCTAGATTAGTGATGTATACTTGCTTATGAAAGAAACCCTAAGTGAAAATCATACATAACATGCTATAGATTGATGAATTTGGTGAATTAACACACTTAGATAAGTGGGTTTTGATGTTATGAGGAAATAGATGATATAGATATGCTTAGAATCATCATGCATGGTAAGTAATCAGGAAATACTTAAACAATTTGCAAGTTTAAGTATTTGATCATAAGTGATAGTGGTGAATTTTGATGTTAATCTTGGTAAAAATAACTAGTTATGAACTAGTTGTAAATGTGTAAAAATGTATGCACAATAGGTGTTTGTTAAAATGCCTAAATGAAAATTAAAGTGTTGAAATTAGAGTGAAAATGTGTATTTGAATAATATGGCAAGTTATATGAAATATGAAACAAGAAGAGTTCTAATTATCATGTTGATTTGAACTAATGTTGTAAATCATGTGATCGAAAGTAGTTAACTTTAGTAAGCTAAGTTGACTAATCATGAAGTCGAATAGTAGTTTCGACTTATGAAATAAGTGAGATGGAATAGTCGTGAATAATTATGACTAATCTAACCATCTTACAATTTACAATGATAGATTGACGATTAACAAGCTAGGTGAAAGCTTGGGAACGAAGCGGGTCAAACGAAGCAAGAATGACGGAAAAGCATTGTTTGGAATTAAGGTAAGTATGGCTTACACTAGTCTTATGTTTAGAATATTCTCTTATCGTATTAGTTACGAATAAGATAAATACATAGTTGAGGTATGATGTTTCGGCGTGTAGACGTACGGAACAAGATAGTCGAGCATGACAAGAAACCATGTTGATGGTTTAAAAGGGGTTAAATCGGAAATTTGATCATTTTATGTCAAATGGAAAATGAACTTTTAAATGGTTACCTTATAGGGTTAACCAAAACAAATAATAATGGTAAACCGGTAAATTGGTCACGCGTTGACCATAACTATTGGTTTTAAAAGAAACTTATGAAGTAAGCCTTAATAGGCCGAAAAGTATTAAGAAAATGAATTATAAGTAAAACGACCGCACGATGTAAATCGGAGCGAGTCATATAGTCGAGATGAAAATACATGTCATCTCGCTAATATAATTGGTCATTTAGACCAAACGGGTCAGAGGGTGAAGATACCACCTTTTGATTATAGCGACTAATGATTCTTGTCGAGTTATATGATTTCAGGAATAAATGTAGAAATGATATTTGCATCGCTATTATTTAGAGAATACTATAGCAAGGCATTAAAACAGGTCAATACATTGACCCGAGCCAGGTATGTGTAATAGAGTAATTATTCATTTAGAACGTAAGGTTCAATGAGCATTAAATAAGGTCTTAGATAGACAATGGGTTACTTAAATGGGTAAACCGAATGTTTTAAAAGAGGGTCGTGGCGTTTCGAAAAGCATAATGACTTTTCGAACAAGATCATAACTCAAAAGACGAATTATGGGTCAAACATGCTCTCAAAAGACCTTGTCGTAATTGAAAGACTAAAAAGAACCGAAACGCCCTTGTTAGCTAATTCGAACAAACAACCTTTAAAGGTCGTTTTGAAACGATATTTAGGATTAGGTAAATACTTAGAATAAGTATAGAAGCTGAAAGAGGTATTATATTAGTCCAATGGCACTATTTGAGTTTTTGCCGTAAAATAATGATTCGAGAGGTAAAATTTGGTTTACATAGATCACCACATTAAACCCACCATAAATACAGTTGTGGTGGGAGATTATAGGATAAGAAATGTGGTGATGGGATGCTAGAAGCAATCGAAAGCGGTTTGGTGCTTAAAATATGCTTAAATACCCTTAACGGGTCAAAATAAGCATATGAGTGAAAATGGGATTAAGAAGGTATATGAACCTGTAATTGGAACCTAATATGTTAAACATCATTGAATTTAATAGGTTTATGAGAAATAACGGTCAAACAAAACTTGTTTGTTTGGTAAATGCGTTAACGGGTCAAAATTTTGTTAAAAGGTAATAAGCCGATGCCATAAAAGTTTTAAAATTCATTAAGCCGAATGTCGGATTTTAACTCCATATGATGGAGAATCAAATTACAATCACGTAGGAAGAAACGGTAGGTCAAACGGACAAACGGATTGAAAGATACGAAAGTTTTCGTGTCAAAAAACGGCAAAATGGAAGAATCTGATACAGGGGCCACCGTAAATTACGGTGGGTACCGTAATTTACGGTGGGGCCTGAAAACTTTACGCCAGTTCACTACTGATTTACGGTGGAAATGTAATGAAACAGGGGCTACCGTAAATTACGGTATCCACCGTTATTTACCGTGGACCCGGTACAAAAATATATATTTTCATCAGTTTTGTTTCCCGGACTTATTTAGATACGTTTTAAACCCCGTATGACTAAAGCATTTCATGTTTATGAAATGTAGGTACTCTTTGGATGCCGGAAGACGATCAAGCTCAACGAAGAACCGAACACGATAAAGATATATGCTTCCGCACAATGCATCGTCATAAATTTTTAAATGACGAAACTGATCACGTTATGTCGAATAACTTTTGATTTGCGAAAAGTTTTAATAAATCCATATTTTTAGAGTATGTGTAGTCTTAACTACACATCTAATTGTTGGTATTTACATGTAAAACTGTTAAATAGAAACTAGGGTGTTACAAGTTGGTATCAGAGCCTTGGTTTAAAAGATTCAAGTATGGTGGGAAAACTATGCTTGGACTTAAACCTTATGCTCTTAATAAAGATTGGTGTTCGGTTCGAGGCTTGATCGCAATTCCGGTAAGTGCATGTATCTTAATAGTTTAGCGTATTAAAGTGTTGTAAACAACACATAGGGTTATCGTGTAATACACGTCACCCCAATTAAATGATAGAGATAACTAACGAAATTTTGTACGTTGACACATATAGTAGAAAAGCCTTGTATTAAGATACGGGCGTTTTGTGAAGTTGACATGGCTAACTTTTGTGAATGTCTTAATTGAAGGACACTTGCAGTTAAAGATGACAAAGGTTAAACAAATTAAGGATGTGATAGAGGGACACTCCGAGGTATGACAAGAGGAACATGCTCACTAAGGACTAAATCGCGTAACGACTGCAAACAAGGTTAATGGCAAGAAACGCCTATCGGGGCAAGCATTACCTGGTGCGTGCTTTTAAATATAATCGCGCAATTAACAATATGCAACAAACATGTAAAGAATGATTGTTGCATATGTAAATTAGAAACTTGGGAAACCTGAATAGAATACCTATCCAGGATATTATTTCCAAGAAAACTAAATAGAGGTGTTACTTACATGGGGTGTGATGTGAAAACTATAAAAAGGTCATGTGTGTCATGTGTTAATCGCTTACTCTGGCCAAGTAAGTAGTGGCATATGATACCATGGACTTCTTATAGCGGACACATTTACATCCGATGTAGTAAGGACATGATGAAAGGGACAAATCGAAAAGGTGCCCAAAACAGATCAAATAAGTAAAATATTTGATAATAAACGTAAACGCAAGCCTGAAGACGGAAGTGTATTACGTTAGTACAATGGACCCAAGGGAAGGGACAATAACTAAGTAAATTAAAATACAAACAGACTACTAAGAATACTAAGGCATAGAGGATAAGGTTGACTATCAAAAGTGGTGAAACTCACACGAACAAGTTAAACGGGTTAGATAAAACGTAACATTGGAAAAGATAATGAGCCCGGTAATGGGACGAGATTGAATACAAATATGAGTGCAAACCGAATAAAGGAAAGCACGAGATATTAATGATCCCATGTAATGGGTCGGAATTAAATATGAAATGATTGTGGACACGAATCACAGTCAGAATGAACGAAATTTTGATGCAAAAACAAATGATTTTCAAATATAAAAAGGATGATCTATGTCACACCCCCAAAATCCGCACGCGGAGTATCACCGCTTGGAGGCGTGACTGACTAGGATCAAGCCACCAATCATATTGAACCTATAAGTAATAAGTAAAAGTAAATGCAATCCATCACAATACAATTGGTGTTCAATCAAAAACATAGCATAGGTAGCGGAAGCATAGTTATAAAAATCCAACACAAGTGTTTAGTTTAAAGAGTCATAAATGTTTCATCAAAACATCCACAATCCGTGCCCACAACGACCGCGCCTCCCGTGCAAGCTCCAAGAGTACCTATGGTCCTGCAAGGCATGTAACAGAAAGTCAACAACTAGTTGAGCGAGTTCACAGTAAGTAAGTTCGTTGCATAACTACGCGTTATTAACTAAGCCGTTGTGTAGGTTCAATTGGTGGGGGCTTCCCACGTTGTATGTACTATTAGTGGGGGCTTCCCATGTTTGTATTTACTAGACTAGTTGTACCATAAGTGTTCTTCTTGACCCGAGAACAGGATTGCGTACGAGGTTTACGTAGGCTTTACGTAAGTGCCCTTCTCAACCCGAGGACAGTGGTACGCGGGGGTTTACGTAGGTTTTACGTAAGTGTCCTTCTTAACCCGAAGACAGTAGTATGTATGAGTTTACGTAGGTTTTACGTAAGTGCCCTTCGTAACCTGAGGACAGTGGTAAGTACAAGTTTACGTAGGTTTTACGTAAGTGTCCTGCTTATCCTGAGGACGATGGTAGAAAGTCTAGTAGCAGTGTAAGTACAAGTAATTGTTCAATCCCATTATTCAAATCCCATTCCCTATCCCGGGAATCCCATGCCTCGGTAAGAGTGTGAACTCACCTTGGTTTGCTCGGTATGCTAGACTATGTGCTCGCAAGTAATCACTCACGTCCTATAGTGCGCACGTATACTCAATCAGTACATGTTTGTAAGGTTTCGCATGCAATCAATATCACAGAGTGTGTTTGACAGTTAATATTATGTAACACACAAACAGTTAGTCACATTCATGCAACTCAAGCTTTACATTAGAGGCTTTCTCAATTTGTTGTAACTCAGTTACTCAACAGTGTTGGTAAACTTATCGGTGTTAATCAGGATCAGGTATAGTATACATAATAGAGTTAACACACTTAATGAAGTCACTGTGTCATAACAGAGTTATATCAACATTAGCAGAGATGTCACATACAATAAGCTTAACATATGTAACCCAGTTAACATAACCCAGTTAACATATTAACAGAACTAATATACTAACTGAGTTGCTGAACTAACATAGTTATTGTTTAACAAGTTTAACAAACTGAGTAAATAACTAACAGGGGTGCACACTTAACAGAATTTACTAAGCAAGTTAACTGTGCAAAACAATACAACGAAATCCCTGAGTAGCGAAATCCCCCTTTGGTCCGAAATCCCCTTTGGGCCAAAAACACTTGGGCCAAAAATCCCCAAGGTGTTTTCGTTGGGGTGGAGGGTTTTCGGCAGGCATCATCATCATCGAATACATTCAACAGCAACCCTAAACAACACTACAGTTTTTACGATTTCAACCAGCAATCGTTCAATCAGAAGAATCAACATCATCACAACAGATTTTCAATAAGAACAGTTTCTTAATTTCATACCCACATTACGAACCTACCATTTTCAATAGCTTAAAAGCGATTCACTTAACCACAGGGATTAACGAAAACCATTTAATAACAGATATTTAACCCATTTGTAAATCAATCGATGCTCAATCATATGCTCATACATATCTCATGATAGCAGTTAATACAGAATGTCAAACAAACAATCTATGATGATTTCGATCAAACAAACAACAATAGCCGATTGCTAACCTAAATAGAAAGATGGTACTTCAATCGATGTATTGGACTCGGATGTTCAAAACTGTCGTAGGGTTTCACAAGATAGCGAGAGAGATTGTGAGAGGTGACTAGGGTTTCTGCGGATTACCCTTTTTGGGTGAAGATAAGGAACAACATTATAACTAATCCCCACTGGGCCTAAAGCCCATTTGCTGTTTTCGGCTATTATTAGTGGACGAAAACACTTTGGTGTTTTCACCACAGGGTGTTTTCGGGTGGGGCATTTGGGTTGGGGTGATATCGACTATAGTTCCATTCACAACAATTAATACCAAACCAAATATTAATAATAACGAAAACATATATTAACTTGCACACTTATAAAGCACACCATGTGTAACATAAAAATCACATTACGATTTAACATATCACGAACGTGTATAGTTGTGAAACAACCAAGTCGATCAGCAAACAAACAACTTAAATAATTAACGTGAAATTAATGCGAAGGTGGAATCTTGGAAACTCGAGTTGTCACATTATCCCCAACTTGAAAGAAATTTCGTCCCGAAATTTAGTACGTGGTTAATGAGGAAGCTAGTTGTGTTGAATAGTTTACTGGTTTTCCTGGGTGTCACAATCTACGAGATCATTATAACCTTCGAGTTATAAACAATGTAATGGTCTACGGGACTAAACTGACCCATGGGTCATGAATAAAAAGGAAAAGAATCATAAGGGCAACGCCCTAAAGAGGTGAAAGCCTAAAGAAATAGCCTACGAGGCTAAGTGAAAGAATCAAAGGGTTACTTAGACGAGCGAGGGAACCAGTAGAGAATTCCCACATAAAACTAAGACGGTAAAAGAATAAATTACAGACTGTCAATGTCCTGGTACGGATAATTGACAAAAGATAAAGAGAAGATCCAAAACTAAAACTTTGGTTTTAGTAAGAAATAACGTTTTTACAAATATGAATCCTGATAGGAAATTGAATATTAAGCATGAAAGGTTCAAGTCTTGACACTGATAGGCGCAAGACGTTATATTCGAAAAGTGATATTTTCGAAAATGAAATTTTGAAATAAATTAAACATGATGTGACACGATCACGGTCAAGAAATGCAATCTGAAGTAGAATCACATTATAACCAATCAAGCGGTAAAAAGTAACTGGACTAATAAGTCTAATTAGTGAGACCGGTTAAGGTCATTTAAATAAATTTGGTTTACTTGTAAGCGGTGGATTCGGTATAACTGAACCGAATAAATAAAATTGAAAACATAAGAAATCGTTGTGAAAAGTGACATATTTCATTAAAGACCTTTAAACGGGCCAAAGTAACGGATTCATAAAGAATTCGAGAGTATATGAAAGCGATGGAAATCACTAATTTAACTAAACTAGTGGAAATAACGAGATTACGTTATTTCGAGTTGCACTATGTTGTATTAGATACGTAGACAATTAGTAACCAGAAAGGTGTTACCTTACTTTTCTGGTAATACTAACAATTGGTTAAAAGTATAAGTAATGTTTAAAAGATTTCTCGGATCAAATACATTGAGTTTAAACTCAATGAATTATGTAAGAAAGGTTTCGAGGACGAAACCTCTTTAAGGGGGGTAGACTTGTAACACCCCGAAAACGGGTTTGGTAATCAAACCCCATTAATGCTAAAAGACGGGTGGATACCGTTAGTGGTAAAATTTAACCCGGTGAATATTAGGACTTAAATAAATAATCCTAATATTAACTAAATGGTGAATAAAAGCTTTTAAGGAAATAAAAAGGATAAAAGGCCCGAGTTAACGGGACCTAAAATAAACTTAGTCATAAATATTCTCGAACCCGCTAAGTTAACTAGGAATATTAAACCTAGTTAATAAGTGGGAATATTATTGAAAATAATTAGGTTGTGACCTAATTAATAACTAACCAAACACGAGGGACCAAATCCGGGTAACTTGAAAATGGAATTATAAACTTAAAAACAAAACACAACACACACACAAGAGTGTGTGTGCGTGCGTGAGATGGATCAGGAGACAAGCTCCATGGGAGCTAACCCTAAACTCAACAAATTCTTCAAATTGGAGGATCAATTGAAGGCCAAACTCGGATTTGAATGCGTAGAAACGATCACCAAGTCAAGGGGATCGTAAGGTATGTCGAATTTCTAACATTCGTGAAGTTGTAAAAATTTGATAATCATCCTAATCGTGAATTAGGCATGAATTAGAGAAGCTATGGCTAGATTAGTGATGTATACTTGCTTATGAAAGAAACCCTAAGTGAAAATTATACATAACATGCTATAGATTGATGAATTTGGTGAATTAACACACTTAGATAAGTGGGTTTTGATGTTATGAGGAAATAGATGATATAGATATGCTTAGAATCATCATGCATGGTAAGTAATCAGGAAATACTTAAACAATTTACAAGTTTAAGTATTTGATCATAAGTGATAGTGGTGAATTTTGATGTTAAACTTGGTAAAAATAACTAGTTATGAACTAGTTGTAAATGTGTAAAAATGTATGCACATTAGGTGTTTGTTAAAATGCCGAAATGAAAATTAAAGTGTTGAAATTAGAGTGAAAATGTATATTTGAATAATATGGCAAGTTATATGAAATATGAAACAAGAAGAGTTCTAATCATCATGTTGATTTGAACTAATGTTGTAAATCATGTGATCGAAAGTAGTTAACTTTAGTAAGCTAAGTTGACTAATCATGAAGTCGAATAGTAGTTTCGACTTATGAAATAAGTGAGATGGAATAGTCGTGAATAATTATGACTAATCTAACCATCTTACAATTTACAATGATAGATTGACGATTAACAAGCTAGGTGAAAGCTTGGGAACGAAGCGGGTCAAACGAAGCAAGAATGAAGGAAAAGCATTGTTTGGAAGTAAGGTAAGTATGGCTTACACTAGTCTTATGTTTAGAATATTCTCTTATCGTATTAGTTACGAATAAGATAAATACATAGTTGAGGTATGATGTTTCGGCGTGTAGACGTACGGAACAAGATAGTCGAGCATGACAAGAAACCATGTTGATGGTTTAAAAGCAGTTAAATCGGAAATTTGATCATTTTATGTCAAATTGAAAATGAAATTTTAAATGGTTACCTTATAGGGTTAACCAAAACAAATAATAATGGTAAACCGGTAAATTGGTCACACGTTGACCATAACTATTGGTTTTAAAAGAAACTTATGAAGTAAGCCTTAATAGGCCGAAAAGTATTAAGAAAATGAATTATAAGTAAAACGACCGCACGATGTAAATCGGAGCGAGTCATATAGTCGAGATGAAAATACATGTCATCTCGCTAATATAATTGGTCATTTAGACCAAACGGGTCAAAGGGTGAAGATACCACCTTTGGATTATAGCGACTAATGATTCTTGTCGAGTTATATGATTTCAGGAATAAATGTAGAAATGATATTTTCATTGCTATTATTTAGCTAATACTATAGCAAGGCATTAAAACAGGTCAATACATTGACCCGAGACAGGTATGTGTAATAGAGTAATTATTCATTTAGAACGTAAGGTTCAATGAGCATTAAATAAGGTCTTAGATAGACAATGGGTTACTTAAATGGGTAAACCGAATGTTTTAAAAGAGGGTCGTGGCGTTTCGAAAAGCATAATGACTTTTCGAACCAGATCATAACTCAAAAGAGGAATTATGGGTCAAACATGCTCTCAAAAGACCTTGTCGTAATTGAAAGACTAAAAAGGACCGAAACGCCCTTGTTAGCTAATTCGAACAAACAACCTTTAAAGGTCGTTTGGAAACGATTTTTAGGATTAGGTAAATACTTAGAATAAGTATAGAAGCTGAAAGAGGTATTATATTAGTCCAATGGCACTATTTGAGTTTTTGCCGTAAAATAATGATTCGAGAGGTAAAATTTGGTTTATATAGATCACCACATTAAACCCACCAAAAATACAGTTGTGGTGGGAGATTATAGGATAAGAAATGTGGTGATGGGATGCTAGAAGCAATCGAAAGCGGTTTGGTGCTTAAAATATGCTTAAATACCCTTAACGGGTCAAAATAAGCATATGAGTGAAAATGGGATTAAGAAGGTATATGAACCTGTAATTGGAACCTAATATGTTAAACATCATTGAATTTAATAGGTTTATGAGAAATAAGGGTCAAACAAACTTGTTTGTTTGGTAAATGCGTAAACGGGTCAAAATTTTGTTAAAAGGTAATAAGCCGAAGCCATAAAAGTTTCAAAATTTATTAAGCAGAATGTCGGATTTTAACTCCATATGATGGAGAATCAAATTACAATCACGTAGGAAGAAACGGTAGGTCAAACGGACAAGCGGATTGAAAGCTACGAAAGTTTTCGTGTCAAAAACAGCAAAATGGAAGAATCTGATACAGGGGCCACCGTAAATTACGGTGGGTACGTAATTTACGGTGGGGCCTGAAAACTTTACGCCAGTTCACTACTGATTTACGGTGGAAATGTAATGAAACAGGGGCTACCGTAAATTACGGTATCCGCCGTAATTTACGGTGGACCCTGTACAAAAATATATATTTTCATCAGTTTTGTTTCCCGGACTTATTTAGATACGTTTTAAACCACCGTATGACTAAAGCATTTCATGTTTATGAAATGTAGGTACTCTTTGGATGCCGGAAGACGATCAAGCTCAACGAAGAACCGAACACGATAAAGATACATGCTTCCGCACATTGCATCGTCATAAATTTTTAAACGACGAAACTGATCACGTTATGTCGAATAACTTTTGATTTGCGAAAAGTTTTAATAAATCCATATTTTTATAGTATGTGTAGTCTTAACTACACATCTAATTGTTGGTATTTACATGTAAAACTGTTAAATAGAAACTAGGGTGTTACAAGTTGGTATCAGAGCCTTGGTTTAAAAGATTCAAGTATGGTGGGAAAACTATGCTTGGACTTAAACCTTATGCTCTTAATAAAGATTGGTGTTCGGTTCGAGGCTTGATCGCAATTCCGGTAAGTGCATGTATCTTAATAGTTTAGCGTATTAAAGTGTTGTAAACAACACATAGGGTTATCGTGTAATACACGTCACCCCAATTAAATGATAGAGATAACTAACGAAATTTTGTACGTTGACACATATAGTAGAAAAGCCTTGTATTATGACACGGGCGTTTTGTGAAGTTGACATGGCTAACTTTTGTGAATGTCTTAATTGAAGGACACTTGCATTTAAAGATGACAAAGGTTAAACAAATTAAGGATGTGATAGAGGGACACTCCGAGGTATGACAAGAGGAACATGCTCACTAAGGACTAAATCGCGTAACGACTGCAAACAAGGTTAATGGCAAGAAACGCCCATCGGGGCAAGCATTACCAGGTGCGTGCTTTTAAATATAATCGCGCAATTAGCAATATGCAACAAACATGTAAAGAATGAGTGTTGCATATGTAAATTAGAAACTTGGGAAACCTACATAGAATACCTATCCAAGATATTATTTCCAAGAAAACTAAATAGAGGTGTTACTTACATGGGGTGTGATGTGAAAACTATAAAAAGGTCATGTGTGTCATGTGTTAATCGCTTACTCTGGCCAAGTAAGTAGTGGCATATGATACCATTGACTTCTTATAGCGGACACATTTACATCCGATGTAGTAATGACATGATGAAAGGGACAAATCGAAAAGGTGCCCAAAACAGATCAAATAATTATAATATTTGATAATAAACGTAAACGCAAGCCTGAAGACGGAAGTGTATTACGTTAGTACAATGGACCCAAGGGAAGGGACAATAACTAAGTAAATGAAAATACAAACCGACTACTAAGAATACTAAGGCATAGAGGATAAGGTTGACTATCAAAAGTGGTGAAACTCACACGAACAAGTTAAACGGGTTAGGTAAAACGTAACATTGGAAAAGATAATGAGCCCGGTAATGGGACGAGATTGAATACAAATATGAGCGCAAACCGAATAAAGGAAAGCGCGAGATATTAATGAACCCATGTAATGGGTCGGAATTAAATATGAAATGATTGTGGACACGAATCACAATCGGAATGAACGAAATTTTGATGCAAAAACAAATGATTTTCAAATATAAAAAGGATGATCAACGGGATCATTATAACCTTCGAGTTATAAACAATGTAATGGTCTACGGGACTAAACTGACCCATGGGTCATGAATAAAAAGGAAAAGAATCATAAGGGCAAGGCCCTAAAGAGGTGAAAGCCTAAAGAAATAGCCTACGAGGCTAAGTGAAAGAATCTAAGGGTTACTTAGACGAGTGAGGGAACCAGTAGAGAATTCCCACATAAAACTAAGACGGTAAAAGAATAAATTACAGACTGTCAATGTCCTGGTACGGATAATTGACAAAAGATAAAGAGAAGATCCTAAACTAATACTTTGGTTTTAGTAAGAAATAACGTTTTTACAAATATGAATCCTGATAGGAAATTGAATATTAAGCATGAAAGGTTCAAGTCTTGACACTGATAGGCGCAAGACGTTATATTCGAAAAGTGATATTTTCGAAAATGAAATTTTGATATAAATTAAAAATGATGTGACACGATCACGGTCAAGAAATGCAATGTGAAGTAGAATCACATTATAACCAAGCAAGCGGTAAAAAGTAACTGGACTAATAAGTCTAATTAGTGAGACCGGTTAAGGTCCTTTAAATAAATTTGGTTTACTTGTAAGCGGTGGATTCGGTATAACTGAACCGAATAAATAAAATTGAAAACAGAAGAAATCGTTGCGAAAAGTGACAGATTTCATTAAAGACCTTTAAACGGGCCAAAGTAACGGATTCATAAAGAATTCGAGAGTATATGAAAGCGATGGAAATCACTAATTTAACTAAACTAGTGGAAATAACGAGATTACGTTATTTCGAGTTGCACTATGTTGTATGAGATACGTAGACAATTAGTAACCAGAAAGATGTTACCATACTTTTCTGGTAATGCTAACAATTGGTTAAAAGTATAAGTAATGTTTAAAAGATTTCTCGGATCAAATACATTGAGTTTAAACTCAATGAATTATGTAAGAAAAGGTTTCGAGGACGAAACCTCTTTAAGGGGGGTAGACTTGTAACACCCCGAAAACGGGTTTGGTAATCAAACCCCATTAATGCTAAAAGACGGGTGGATACCGTTAGTGGTAAAATTTAACCCGGTGAATATTAGGACTTAAATAAATAATCCTAATATTAACTAAATGGTGAATAAAAGCTTTTAAGGAAATAAAAAGGATAAAAGGCCCGAGTTAAGGGGACCTAAAATAAACTTAGTCATAAATATTCTCGAACCCGCTAAGTTAACTAGGAATATTAAACCTAGTTAATAAGTGGGAATATTATTGAAAATAATTAGGTTGTGACCTAATTAATAACTAACCAAACACGAGGGACCAAAGCCGGGTAACTTGAAAATGGAATTATAAACTTAAAAACAAAACACAACACACACACAAGAGTGTGTGTGCGTGCGTGAGATGGATCAGGAGACAAGCTCCATGGGAGCTAACCCTAAACTCAACAAATTCTTCAAATTGGAGGATCAATTGAAGGCCAAACTCGGATTTGAATGCGTAGAAACGATCACCAAGTCAAGGGGATCGTAAGGTATGTCGAATTTCTAACATTCGTGAAGTTGTAAAAATTTGATAATCATCCTAATCGTGAATTAGGCATGAATTAGAGAAGCTATGGCTAGATTAGTGATGTATACTTGCTTATGAAAGAAACCCTAAGTGAAAATCATACATAACATGCTATAGATTGATGAATTTGGTGAATTAACACACTTAGATAAGTGGGTTTTGATGTTATGAGGAAATAGATGATATAGATATGCTTAGAATCATCATGCATGGTAAGTAATCAGGAAATACTTAAACAATTTGCAAGTTTAAGTATTTGATCATAAGTGATAGTGGTGAATTTTGATGTTAATCTTGGTAAAAATAACTAGTTATGAACTAGTTGTAAATGTGTAAAAATGTATGCACATTAGGTGTTTGTTAAAATGCCTAAATGAAAATTAAAGTGTTGAAATTAGAGTGAAAATGTGTATTTGAATAATATGGCAAGTTATATGAAATATGAAACAAGAAGAGTTCTAATCATCATGTTGATTTGAACTAATGTTGTAAATCATGTGATCGAAAGTAGTTAACTTTAGTAAGCTAAGTTGACTAATCATGAAGTCGAATAGTAGTTTCGACTTATGAAACAAGTGAGATGGAATAGTCGTGAATAATTATGACTAATCTAACCATCTTACAATTTACAATGATAGATTGACGATTAACAAGCTAGGTGAAAGCTTGGGAACGAAGCGGGTCAAACGAAGCAAGAATGACGGAAAAGCATTGTTTGGAAGTAAGGTAAGTATGGCTTACACTAGTCTTATGTTTAGAATATTCTCTTATCGTATTAGTTACGAATAAGATAAATACATAGTTGAGGTATGATGTTTCGGCGTGTAGACGTACGGAACAAGATAGTCGAGAATGACAAGAAACCATGTTGATGGTTTAAAAGGGGTTAAATCGGAAATTTGATCATTTTATGTCAAATGGAAAATGAACTTTTAAATGGTTACCTTATAGGGTTAAACAAAACAAATAATAATGGTAAACCGGTAAATTGGTCACGCGTTGACCATAACTATTGGTTTTAAAAGAAACTTATGAAGTAAGCCTTAATAGGCCGAAAAGTATTAAGAAAATGAATTATAAGTAAAACAACCGCACGATGTAAATCGGAGCGAGTCATATAGTCGAGATGAAAATACATGTCATCTCGCTAATATAATTGGTCATTTAGACCAAACGGGTCAAAGGGTGAAGATACCACCTTTTGATTATAGCGACTAATGATTCTTGTCGAGTTATATGATTTCAGGAATAAATGTAGAAATGATATTTGCAACGCTATTATTTAGCGAATACTATAGCAAGGCATTAAAACAGGTCAATACATTGACCCGAGCCAGGTATGTGTAATAGAGTAATTATTCATTTAGAACGTAAGGTTCTATGAGCATTAAATAAGGTCTTAGATAGACAATGGGTTACTTAAATGGGTAAACCGAATGTTTTAAAAGAGGGTCGTGGCATTTCGAAAAGCATAATGACTTTTCGAACAAGATCATAACTCAAAAGAGGAATTATGGGTCAAACAAGCTCTCAAAAGACCTTGTCGTAATTGAAAGACTAAAAAGGACCGAAACGCCCTTGTTAGCTAATTCGAACAAACAACCTTTAAAAATCTTTTTGAAACGATTTTTAGGATTAGGTAAATACTTAGAATAAGTATAGAAGCTGAAAGAGGTATTATATTAGTCCAATGGCACTATTTGAGTTTTTGCCGTAAAATAATGATTTGAGAGGTAAAATTTGGTTTACATAGATCACCACATTAAACCCACCATATATACAGTTGTGGTGGGAGATTATAAGATAAGAAATGTGGTGATGGGATGCTAGAAGCAATCGAAAGCGGTTTGGTGCTTAAAATATGCTTAAATACCCTTAACGGGTCAAAATAAGCATATGAGTGAAAATGGGATTAAGAAGGTATATGAACCTGTAATTGGAACCTAATATGTTAAACATCATTGAATATAATAGGTTTATGAGAAATAACGGTCAAACAAACTTGTTTGTTTGGTAAATGCGTTAACGGGTCAAAATTTTGTTAAAAGGTAATAAGCCGATGCCATAAAAGTTTTAAAATTCATTAAGCCGAATGTCGGATTTTAACTCCATATGATGGAGAATCAAATTACAATCACGTAGGAAGAAACGGTAGGTCAAACGGACAAATGGATTGAAAGATACGAAAGTTTTCGTGTCAAAAAACGGCAAAATGGAAGAATCTGATACAGGGGCCACCGTAAATTACGGTGGGTACCGTAATTTACGGTGGGGCCTGAAAACTTTACGCCAGTTCACTACTGATTTACGGTGGAAATGTAATGAAACAGGGGCTACCGTAAATTACGGTATCCACCGTTATTTACCGTGGACCCTGTACAAAAATATATATTTTCATCAGTTTTGTTTCCCGGACTTATTTAGATACGTTTTAAACCCCGTATGACTAAAGCATTTCATGTTTATGAAATGTAGGTACTCTTTGGATGCCCAGAAGACGATCAAGCTCAACGAAGAACCGAACAAGATAAAGATACATGCTTCCGCACATTGCATCGTCATAAATTTTTAAATGACGAACCTGATCACGTTATGTCAAATAACTTTTGATTTGCGAAAAGTTTTAATAAATCCATATTTTTATAGTATGTGTAGTCTTAACTGCACATCTAATTGTTGGTATTTACATGTAAAACTGTTAAATAGAAACTAGCGTGTTACAAGTTGGTATCAGAGCCTTGGTTTAAAAGATTCAAGTATGGTGGGAAAACTATGCTTGGACTTAAACCTTATGCTCTTAATAAAGATTGGTGTTCGGTTCGAGGCTTGATCGCAATTCCGGTAAGTGCATTTATCTTAATAGCTTAGCGTATTAAAGTGTTGTAAACAACACATAGGGTTATCGTGTAATACACGTCACCCCAATTAAATGATAGAGATAACTAACGAAATTTTGTACGTTGACACATATAGTAGAAAACCCTTGTATTATGATACGGGCGTTTTGTGAAGTTGACATGGCTAACTTTTGTGAATGTCTTAATTGAAGGACACTTGCATTTAAAGATGACAAAGGTTAAACAATTTAAGGATGTGATAGAGGGACAGTCCGAGGTATGACAAGAGGAACATGCTGACTAAGGACTAAATCGCGTAACGACTGTAAACAAGGTTAATGGCAAGAAACGCCCATCGGGGCAAGCATTATCAGGTGCGTGCTTTTAAATATAATCGCGCAATTAGCAATATGCAACAAACATGTAAATAATGATTGTTGCATATGTAAATTAGAAACTTGGGAAACCTGAGTAGAATACCTATCCAGGATATTATTTCCAAGAAAACTAAATAGAGGTGTTACTTACATGGGGTGTGATGTGAAAACTATAAAAAGGTCATGTGTGTCATGTGTTAATCGCTTACTCTGGCCAAGTAAGTAGTGGCATATGATACCATGGACTTCTTATAGCGGACACATTTACATCCGATGTAGTAAGGACATGATGAAAGGGACAAATCGAAAAGGTGCCCAAAACAGATCAAATAAGTAAAATATTTGATAATAAACGTAAACGCAAGCCTGAAGACGGAAGTGTATTACGTTAGTACAATGGACCCAAGGGAAGGGACAATAACTAAGTAAATGAAAATACAAACCGACTACTAAGAATACTAAGGCATAGAGGATAAGGTTGACTATCAAAAGTGGTGAAACTCACACGAACACGTTAAACGGGTTAGATAAAACGTAACATTGGAAAAGATAATGAGCCCGGTAATGGGACGAGATTGAATACAAATATGAGCGCAAACCAAATAAAGGAAAGCGCGAGATATTAATGAACCCATGTAATGGGTAGGAATTAAATATGAAATGATTGTGGACACGAATCACAGTCGGAATGAACGAAATTTTGATGCAAAAACAAATGATTTTCAAATATAAAAAGGATGATCTACGGGATCATTATAACCTTTGAGTTATAAATAATGTAATGGTCTACGGGACTAAACTGACCCATGGGTCATGAATAAAAAGGAAAAGAATCATAAGGGCAACGCCCTAAAGAGGTGAAAGCCTAAAGAAATAGCCTACGAGGCTAAGTGAAAGAATCTAAGGGCTACTTAGACGAGCGAGGGAACTAGTAGAGAATTCCCACATAAAACTAAGACGGTAAAAGAATAAATTACAGATTGTCAATGTCCTGGTACGGATAATTGACAAAAGATAAAGAGAAGATCCTAAACTAAAACTTTGGTTTTAGTAAGAAATAACGTTTTTAGAAATATGAATCCTGATAGGAAATTGAATATTAAGCATGAAAGGTTCAAGTCTTGACACTGATAGGCGCAAGACGTTATATTCGAAAAGTGATATTTTCGAAAATGAAATTTTGATATAAATTAAACATGATGTGACACGATCACAGTCAAGAAATGCAATGTGAAGTAGAATCACATTATAACCAAGCAAGCGGTAAAAGTAACTGGACTAATAAGTCTAATTAGTGAGACCGGTTAAGGACATTTAAATAAATTTGGTTTACTTGTAAGCGGTGGATTCGGTATAACTGAACCAAATAAATAAAATTGAAAACAGAAGAAATCGTTGCGAAAAGTGGCAGATTTCATTAAAGACCTTTAAACGGGCCAAAGTAACGGATTCATAAAGAATTCGAGAGTATATGAAAGCGATGGAAATCACTAATTTAACTAAACTAGTGGAAATAACGAGATTACGTTATTTAGAGTTGCACTATGTTGTATGAGATACGTAGACAATTAGTAACCAGAAAGATGTTACCATACTTTTCTGGTAATACTAACAATTGGTTAAAAGTATAAGTAATGTTTAAAAGATTTCTCGGATCAAATTCATTGAGTTTAAACTCAATGAATTATGTAAGAAAACGTTTCGAGGACGAAACCTCTTTAAGGGGGGGGGGGGGGGGGGGTAGACTTGTAACACCCCGAAAACGGGTTTGGTAATCAAACCCCATTAATGCTAAAAGACGGGTGGATACCGTTAGTGGTAAAATTTAACATGGTGAATATTAGGACTTAAATAAATAATTCTAATATTAACTAAAAGGTGAATAAAAGCTTTTAAGGAAATAAAAAGGATAAAAGGCCCGAGTTAACGGGACCTAAAATAAACTTAGTCATAAATATTCTCGAACCCGCTAAGTTAACTAGGAATATTAAACCTAGTTAATAAGTGGGAATATTATTGAAAATAATTAGGTTGTGACCTAATTAATAACTAACCAAACACGAGGGACCAAAGTCGGGTAACTTGAAAATGGAATTATAAACTTAAAAACAAAACACAACACACACACAAGAGTGTGTGTGCGTGCGTGAGATGGATCAGGAGACAAGCTCCATGGGAGCTAACCCTAAACTCAACAAATTCTTCAAATTGGAGGATCAATTGAAGGCCAAACTCGGATTTGAATGCGTAGAAACGATCACCAAGTCAAGGGGATCTTATGGTATGTCGAATTTCTAACATTTGTGAAGTTGTAAAAATTTGATAATAATCCTAATCGTGAATTAGGCATGAATTAGAGAAGTTATGGCTAGATTAGTGATGTATACTTGCTTATGAAAGAAACCCTAAGTGAAAATCATACATTACATGCAATAGACTGATGAATTGGGTGAATAAACACACTTAGATAAGTGGGTTTTGATGTTATGAGGAAATAGATGATATAGATATGCTTAGAATCATCATGCATGGTAAGTAATCAGGAAATACTTAAAGAATTTGCAAGTTTGAGTATTTGATCATAAGTGATAGTGGTGAATTTTGATGTTAATCTTGGTAAAAATAACTAGTTATGAACTAGTTGTAAATGTGTTAAAATGTATGCACATTAGGTGTTTGTTAAAATGCCTAAATGAAAATTAAAGTGTTGAAATTAGAGTGAAAATGTGTATTTGAATAATATGGCAAGTTATATGAAATATGAAACAAGAAGAGTTATAATCATCATGTTGATTTGAACTAATGTTGTAAATCATGTGATCGAAAGTAGTTAACTTTAATAAGCTAAGTTGACTAATCATGAAGTCGAATAGTAGTTTCGACTTATGAAATAAGTGAGATGGAATAGTCGTGAATAATTATGACTAATCTAACCATCTTACAGTTTACAATGATAGATTGACGATTAACAAGCTAGGTGAAAGCTTGGGAACAAAGCGGGTCAAACAAAGCAAGAATGACGGAAAAGCATTGTTTGGAAGTAAGGTAAGTATGGCTTACACTAGTCTTATGTTTAGAATATTCTCTTATCGTATTAGTTACGAATAAGATAAATACATAGTTGAGGTATGATGTTTGGGCGTGTAGACGTACGGAACAAGATAGTCGAGCATGACAAGAAACCATGTTGATGGTTTAAAAGGGGTTAAATCGGAAATTTGATCATTTTATGTCAAATGGAAAATGAACTTTTAAATGGTTACCTTATAGGGTTAACCAAAACAAATAATAATGGTAAACCGGTAAATTGGTCACGCGTTGACCATAACTATTGGTTTTAAAAGAAACTTATGAAGTAAGCCTTAATAGGCCGAAAAGTATTAAGAAAATGAATTATAAGTAAAACGACCGCACGATGTAAATCGGAGCGAGTCATATAGTCGAGATGAAAATACATGTCATCTCGCTAATATAATTGGTCATTTAGACCAAACGGGTCAAAGGGTGAAGATACCACCTTTTGATTGTAGCGACTAATGATTCTTGTCGAGTTATATGATTTCAGGAATAAATGTAGAAATGATATTTGCATCGCTATTATTTAGCGAATACTATAGCAAGGCATTAAAACAGGTCAATACATTGACCCGAGCCAGGTATGTGTAATAGAGTAATTATTCATTTAGAACGTAAGGTTCAATGAGCATTAAATAAGGTCTTAGATAGACAATGGGTTACTTAAATGGGTAAACCGAATGTTTTAAAAGAGGGTCGTGGCATTTCGAAAAGCATAATGACTTTTCGAACAAGATCATAACTCAAAAGAGGAATTATGGGTCAAACATGCTCTCAAAAGACCTTGTCGTAATTGAAAGACTAAAAAGGACCGAAATGCCCTTGTTAGCTAATTCGAACAAACAACCTTTAAAGGGCGTTTGGAAACGATTTTTAGGATTAGGTAAATACTTAGAATAAGTATAGAAGCTGAAAGAGGTATTATATTAGTCCAATGGCACTATTTGAGTTTTTGCCGTAAAATAATGATTCGAGAGGTAAAATTTGGTTTATATAGATCACCACATTAAACCTACCATAAATACAGTTGTGGTGGGAGATTATAGGATAAGAAATGTGGTGATGGGATGCTAGAAGCAATCGAAAGCGGTTTGGTGCTTAAAATATGCTTAAATACCCTTAACGGGTCAAAATAAGCATATGAGTGAAAATGGGATTAAGAAGGTATATGAACCTGTAATTGGAACCTAATATGTTAAACATCATTGAATTTAATAGGTTTATAAGAAATAAGGGTCAAACAAACTTGTTTGTTTGGTAAATGCGTAAACGGGTCAAAATTTTGTTAAAAGGTAATAAGCCGAAGCCATAAAAGTTTCAAAATTTATTAAGCCGAATGTCGGATTTTAACTCCATATGATGGAGAATCAAATTACAATCACGTAGGAAGAAACGGTAGGTCAAACAGACAAGCGGATTGAAAGATACGAAAGTTTTCGTGTCAAAAACGGCAAAATGGAAGAATCTGATACAGGGGCCACCGTAAATTACGGTGGGTATCGTAATTTACGGTGGGGCCTGAAAACTTTACGCCAGTTCACTACTGATTTACTGTGGAAATGTAATGAAACAGGGGCTACCGTAAATTACGGTATCCACCGAAATTTACGGTGGACCCTGTACAAAAATATATATTTTTTCATCAGTTTTGTTTCCCGGACTTATTTAGATACGTTTTAAACCCCATATGACTAAAACATTTCATGTTTATGAAATGTAGGTACTCTTAGGATGCCGGAAGACGATCAAGCTCAACGAAGAACCGAACACGATAAAGATACATGCTTCCGCACATTGCATCGTCATAAATTTTTAAACGACGAAACTGATCACGTTATGTCGAATACCTTTTGATTTGCGAAAAGTTTTAATAAATCCATATTTTTATAGTATGTGTAGTCTTAACTACACATCTAATTGTTGGTATTTACATGTAAAACTGTTAAATAGAAACTAGGGTGTTACACAAGGGCCAAACGAACTACCTAAGTATGAAATCGTCGAGCGAAAACACTTGACAACCTCCTGGAAGCAGCTTTTCTTGCCACCAGACCTTTCCATCAATTAGGAATCTGATGCCGTCACTAAACCCATTCCTTAAATTGTAGCCCTTTTTTGAGTGTTTATTTTTTGGTGTCTAATCCGCATATATATCACCATTGCTCTTGATTTTCTTTACTGTATGTCTCTTAAATGTCAACATATACACGTGTGATTTAGTTTACGAAGATTTTTCAATGCCGAGAACCTCGATCAGAGAGTAAAAAAGGCGTGAGGTTCACAATGGTGTAAAACTAAAATGGGATATACCAGGCTAGGATTCGAGTTACAGGAACAAGGGCCAAACCAACCACCCAAGAATGGAATCGTCGAGCGAAAACACTTGACAACCTCCTGGGAGCAGCTTTTCTTGCCACCAGACCTTTCTCCATCAATTAGGAATCTGATGCCGTCACTAAACACAATCCTAAAGTTGTAGGCATTTTTTCAGTGTTTATTTTTTGGTGTCTAATCCGCATATATATCACCATTGCTCTTGATTTTCTTTACTGTATATCTATTAAATGTCAACATATACACGTGTGATTTAGTTTACAAAGATTTTTCAATGCCGAGAACCTCGATCAGAGAGTAAAAAAGGCGTGAGGTTCATAATGGTGTAAAACTAAAATGGAATCATCGAGCGAAAACACTTGACAACCTCCTGGAAGCAGCTTTTCTTGCCACCAGACCTTTCTCTGTCAATTAGCAATCTGATGCCGTCACTAAACACATTCCTTAAATTGTATCCATTTTTGAGTGTTTATTTTTTGGTGTCTAATCCGCATATATATAACCATTGCTCTTGATTTTCTTGACTGTATATCTCTTAAATGTCAACATATACACGTGTGATTTATTTTACGAAGATTTTTCAATGCCGAGAACCTCGATCAGAGAGTAAAAAAGGCGTGAGGTTCACAATGGCGTAAAACTAAAACGGGATATACCGTGCTAGGATTCGAGTTACAGGAACAAAGGCCAAACAAACCACCTAAGAATGGAATCGTCGAACGAAAACACTTAATAACCTCCTGGAAGCAGCTTTTCTTGCCACCAGACCTTTCTCCGTCAATTAGGAATCTGATGCCTTCACTAAACATATTCTTTAAATTGTAGCCATTTTTTGAGTGTTTATTTTTTGGTGTCTAATCTGCATATATATCACCAATGCACTTGATTTTCTTGACTGTATATCTCTTAAATATCAACATATACACGTGTGATTTAGTTTACGAAGATTTTTCAATGACGCGAACCTCGATCAGAGAGTAAAAAAGGCATGAGGTTCACAATGGTGTAATACTAAAATGGGATATACCGGGCTAGGATTCGAGTTACAGGAACAAGGGCCAAACCAACCACCCAAGAATGGAATCATCGAGCTAAAACACTTGACAACCTCCTGGAAGCAGCTTTTCTTGCCACCAGACCTTTCTCCATCAATTAGGAATCTTATGCCGTCACTAAACACATTCCTTAAATTGTAGCCATTTTTTAGTGTTAATTTTTTGGTGTCTAATCCGCATATATATCACCATTTATCTTGATTTCCTGGACTGTATATCTCTTAGATGTAAACATATACATGTGTGATTTAGTTTACGAAGATTTTTCAATGACGAGAACCTCGATCAGAGAGTAAAAAAGGCGTGAGGTTCACAATGGTGTAAAACTAAGATGGGATATACCGGGCTAGGATTTGAGTTACAAGAATAAGGGCCAAACCAACCACCCAAGAATAGAATCGTCGAGCGAAAACACTTGACAACCTCCTGGAAGCAGCTTTTCTTGCCACCAGACCTTTCTCCATCAATTGGCAATCTGATGCCGTCACTAAACACATTCCTTAAATTGTAGCCATTTTTTTAGTGTTTATTTTTTGGTGTCAAATCCGCATATATATCTCCATTGCTCTTGATTTTCTTAACTGTGTATCTCTTCATTGTCAACATATACACGTGTGATTTAGTTTACTAAGATTTTTCAATGCCGAGAAACTCGATCAGAGAGTAAAAAAGGCGTGAGGTTCACAATGGTGTAAACCTAAAATGGGATATACCGCGCTAGGATTCGAGTTAGAGGAACAAGGGCCAAACCAACCACCCAAAAATGGAATCGTCGAGCGAAAACACTTGACAACCTCCTCGAAGCAGCTCTTCATGCCCCCAGAACTTTCTCCATCAATTAGGAATCGGATGCCGTCAATAAACATATTCCTTAAATTGTAGCCATTTTTTGGGTGTTTATTTGTTGGTATCTAATCCGCATATATATATATCACCATTGCTCTTGATTTTCTTGACTGTATATCACTTAAGTGTCAACATATACACGTGTGATTCAGTTTACGAAGATTTGTCAATGCCAAGAACCTCAATCAGAGAGTAAAAAAGGCGTAAGGTTCACAATGGTGTAAAACTAAAATGGGATATACCAGGCAAGGATTCGAGTTACAGGAACAAGCGCCAAACCAACCAACCAAGAATGGAATCGTCGAGTGAAAACACTTGATTGATAACCACCTGGAAGCAGCTTTTCATGCCACCAGACCTTTCTCCATCAATTAGGAATCTGATGTCGTCACTAAACACATTCCTTAAATTGTAGCCATTTTTTGAGTGTTTATTTTTTGGTGTCTAATCCGCATATATGTCACCATTGCTCTTGATTTTCTTGACTGTATATCTCTTAAATGTCAACATATACACGTGTGATTTAGTTTACGAAGATTTTTCAATGCCAAGAACCTCGATCAGAGAGTAAAAAAGGCGTAAGGTTCACAATGGTGAAAAACTAAAATGGGATATATCGGTCTAGGATTCGAGTTGCAGGAACAAGGGCCAAACCAACAACCCAAGAATGGAATCGTCGAGTGAAAACACTTGATAACCACCTGGAAGCATCTTTTCATGCCACCAGACCTTTCTCCATCAATTAGGAAACTGATGTCGTCACTAAACACATTCCATAAATTGTAGCCATTTTATAGTGTTTATTTTTTGGTGTCTAATCCGCATATATGTCACCATTGCTCTTGATTTTCTTGACTGTATATCACTTAAATGTCAACATATACACGTGTGATTTAGTTTACGAATATTTTTCAATGCCAAGAACCTCGATCAGAGAGTAAAAAGGCGTAAGGTTCACAATGGAGTAAAACTAAAATGGGATATACCGGGCTAGGATTCGAGTTACAGGAACAAGGGCCAAACCAACCACCCAAGAATGGAATCGTCGAGCGAAAACACTTGAAAACCTCCTGGAAGCAGCTTTTCATGCCACCAGACCTTTCTCCATCAATTAGGAATCTGATGCCGTCTCTAAACACATTCCTTAAATTGTAGCCATTTTTTAGTGTTAATTTTTTGGTGTCTAATCCACATATATATCACCATTTATCTTGATTTCCTGGACTGTATATCTCTTAAATGTCAACATATACATGTGTGATTTAGTTTACGAAGATTTTTCAATGACGAGAACCTCGATCAGAGAGTAAAAAAGGCGTGAGGTTCATAATGGTGTAAAACTAAGATGGGCTATACCGGGCTAGGATTTGAGTTACAAGAATAAGGGCCAAACCAACCACCCAAGAATAGAATCGTCGAGCGAAAACACTTGACAACCTCCTGGAAGCAGCTTTTCTTGCCACCAGACCTTTCTCCATCAATTGGCAATCTGATGCCGTCACTAAACACATTCCTTAAATTGTAGCCATTTTTTTAGTGTTTATTTTTTGGTGTCAAATCCGCATATATATCTCCATTGCTCTTGATTTTCTTAACTGTGTATCTCTTAAATGTCAACATATACACGTGTGATTTAGTTTACTAAGATTTTTCAATGCCGAGAAACTCGATCAGAGAGTAAAAAAGGCGTGAGGTTCACAATGGTGTAAACCTAAAATGGGATATACCGCGCTAGGATTCAAGTTAGAGGAACAAGGGCCAAACCAACCACCCAAAAATGGAATCGTCGAGCGAAAACACTTGACAACCTCCTCGAAGCAGCTTTTCATGCCACCAAACCTTTCTCCATCAATTAGGAATCTGATGCCGTCACTAAACACATTCCTTAAATTGTAGACATTTTTTGAGTGTTTATTTTTTGGTGTCTAATCCGCATATATATCACTATTGCTCTTGATTTTCTTGACTGTATATCTCTTAAATGTCAACATATACACGTGTGATTTAGTTTACGAAGATTTGTCAATGCCAAGAACCTCGATCAGAGAGTAAAAAAGGCGTAAGGTTCACAATGGTGTAAAACTAAAATGGGATATACCGGGCTAGGATTCGAGTTACAGGAACAAGGGCCAAACCAACCACCCAAGAATGGAATCGTCGAGCGAAAACACTTGACAACCTCCTCGAAGCAGCTCTTCATGCCACCAGAACTTTCTCCATCAATTAGGAATCTGATGCCGTCACTAAACATATTCCTTAAATTGTAGCCATTTTTTGGGTGTTTATTTGTTGGTGTCTAATCCGCATATATATATATCACCATTGCTCTTGATTTTCTTGACTGTATATCACTTAAATGTCAACATATACACGTGTGATTCAGTTTACGAAGATTTTTCAATGCCAAGAACCTCGCTCAGAGAATAAAAAAGGGGTAAGGTTCACAATGGTGTTAAACTAAAATGGGATATACCAGGCAAGGATTCGAGTTACAGGAACAAGGGCCAAACCAACCACCCAAGAATGGAATCGTCGAGTGAAAACACTTGACAACCTCTTGGAAGCATCTTTTCATGCCACCAGACCTTTCTCCATCAATTAGAAAAACTGATGCCGTCACTAAACACATTCCATAAATTGTAGCCATTTTTTAGTGTTTATTTTTTGGTGTCTAATCCGCATATATGTCACCATTGCTCTCGATTTTCTTGACTGTATATCTCTTAAATGTCAACATATACACGTGTGATTTAGTTTACGAATATTTTTCAATGCCAAGAACCTCGATCAGAGAGTAAAAAGGCGTAAGGTTCACAATGGAGTAAAACTAAAATGGGATATACCGGGCTAGGATTCGTGTTACAGGAACAAGGGCCAAACCAACCACCCAAGAATGGAATCATCGAGCGAAAACACTTGACAATCTCCTGGAAGCAGCTTTTCATGCCACCAGACCTTTTTCCATCAATTAGGAATCTGATGCCGTCACTAAACACATTCCTTAAATTGTAGCCATTTTTTGAGTGTTTATATTTTTGTGTCTAATCTGCATATATATCACCATTGCTCTTGATTTTCTTGACTGTATATCTCTTAAATGTCAACTTATACACATGTGATTTAGTTTTCGAAGATTTTTCAATGCCAAAAACCTCGATCAGAGAGTAAAAAAGGCGTAAGGTTCACAATGGTGTAAAACTAAAATGGGATATACCGGGCTAGGATTCGAGTTACAGGAACAAGGGCCAAACCAACCACCCAAGAATGGAATCGTCGAGTGAAAACACTTGACAACCTCCTGGAAGCAGATTTTCATGCCACCAGACCTTTCTCCATCAATTAGGAATATGATGCCGTCACTAAACATATTCCTTAAATTGTAGCCATTTTTTGAGTGTTTATTTTTTGGTGTTTAATCCGCATATATGTCACCATTGCTCCTGATTTTCTTGATTGTATATCTCTTAAATGTCAACATATACCCGTGTGATTCAGTTTACGAAGATTTTTCAATGCCAAGAACCTCGATCAGAGAGTAAAAAATGCGCAAGGTTCACAATGGTGTAAAACTAAAATGGGATATACTAGGCTAGGATTCGAGTTACAGGGACAAGGGCCAAACCAACCACCCAAGAATGGAATCGTCGAGTGAAAACACTTGACAACCTCCTGGAAGCAGCTTTTCATGCCACCAGACCTTTCTCCATTAATTTGGAATCTGATGCCGTCACTAAACACATTCCATAAATTGTAGCCATTTTTTAGTGTTTATTTTTTGGTGTCTAATCCGCATATATGTCACCATTCCTCTTGATTTTCTTGACTGTATATCTCTTAAATGTCAACATATACACGTGTGATTTAGTTTACGAAGATTTTTCAATGCCAAAAACCTCGATCAGAGAGTAAAAAAGGCGTAAGGTTCACAATGGTGTAAAACTAAAATGGGATATACCGGGCTAGGATTCGAGTTACAGGAACAAGGGCCAAACCAACCACCCAAGAATGGAATCGTCGAGTGAAAACACTTGACAACCTCCTGGAAGCAGCTTTTCATGCCACCAGACCTTTCTCCATCAATTAGGAATCTGATGCCGTCACTAAACATATTCCTTAAATTGTAGCAATTTTTTGAGTGTTTATTTTTTGGTATCTAATCCGCATATATGTCAACATTGCTCTTGATTTTCTTGACTGTATATCTCTTAAATGTCAACATATACACGTGTGATTTAGTTTACGAAGATTTTTCAATGCCAAGAACCTCGATCAGAGAGTAAAAAAGGCGTAAGGTTGACAATGGTGTAAAACTAAAATGGGATATACCGGCCTGGGATTCGAGTTACAGGAACAAGGGCCAAACCAACCACCCAAGAATGGAATCGTCGAGCGAAAACACTTGACAACCTCTTGGAAGCAGCTTTTCATGCCACCAGACCTTTCTCCATCAATTAGAAATCTGATGCCGTCACTAAACACATTCCTTAAATTGTAGCCATTTTTTGAGTGTTTATTTTTTGGTGTTTAATCCGCATATATATCACCATTGCTCTTGATTTTCTTGACTGTATATCTCTTAAATGTCAACATATACACGTGTGATTCAGTTTACGGAGATTTTTCAATGCCAAGAACCTCGATCGGAGAGTAAAAATGGCGTAAGGTTCACAATGGTGTAAAACTAAAATGGGATATACCGGGCTAGGATTCGAGTTACAGGAACAAGGGCCAAACCAACCACCCAAGAATGGAATCGTCGAGTGAAAACACTTGACAACCTCCTGGAAGCAGCTTTTCATGCCACCAGACACTTCTCCATCAATTAGGAATCTGATGCCGTCACTAAACACATTCCATAAATTGTAGCCATTTTTTTAGTGTTTATTTTTTGGTGTCTAATCCGCATATATGTCACCATTGCTCTTGATTTTCTCGACTCTATATCTCTTAAATGTCAACATATACACGTGTGATTTAGTTTACGAAGATTTTTCAATGCCAAAAACCTCGATCAGAGAGTAAAAAAGGCGTAAGGTTGACAATGGTGTAAAACTAAAATGGGATATACCGGGCTAGGATTCGAGTTACAGGAACAAGGGCCAAACCAACCACCCAAGAATGGAATCGTCGAGTGAAAACACTTGACAACCTCCTGGAAGCAGCTTTTCATACCACCAGACCATTCTCCATCAATTAGGAATCTGATGCCGTCACTAAACACATTCCTTAAATTGTAGCCAGTTTTTGAGTGTTTATTTTTTGGTGTTTAATCCGCATATATATCACCATTGCTCTTGATTTTCTTGACTGTATATCTCTTAAATGTCAACATATACGCGTGTGATTTAGTTTACGAAGATTTTTCAATGCCTAGAACCTCTATCAGAGAGTAAAAATGGCGTAAGGTTCACAATGGTGTAAAACTAAAATGGGATATACAGGGGTAGGATTCGAGTTACAGGAACAAGGGCCAAACCAACCACCCAAGAATGGAATCGTCGAGTGAAAACACTTGACAACCTCCTGGAAGCAGCTTTTCATGCCACCAGACCTTTCTCCATCAATTAGGAATCTGATGCCGTCACTAAACACATTCCATAAATTGTAGCCATTTTTTAGTGTTTATTTTTTGGTGTCTAATCCGCATATATGTCACCATTGCTCTTGATTTTCTCGACTGTATATCTCTTAAATGTCAACATATACACATGTGATTTAGTTTACGAAGATTTTTCAATGCCAAAAACCACGATCAGAGAGTAAAAAAGGCGTAAGGTTCACAATGGTGTAAAACTAAAATGGGATATACCGGGCTAGGATTCGAGTTACAGGAACAAGGGCCAAACCAACCACCCAAGAATGGAATCGTCGAGTGAAAAAACTTGACAACCTCCTGGAAGCAGCTTTTCATGCCACCAGACCTTTCTCCATCAATTCGGAATCTGATGCCGTCACTAAACACATTCCTTAAATTGTAGCCATTTTTTGAGTGTTTATTTTTTGGTGTTTAATCCGCATATATATCACCATTGCTCTTGATTTTCTTGACTGTATATCTCTTAAATGTCAACATATACCCGTGTGATTCAGTTTACGAATATTTTTCAATGCCAAAAACCTCGATCAGAGAGTAAAAAATGTGCAAGGTTCACAATGGTGTAAAACTAAAATGGGATATACAAGGCTAGGATTCGAGTTACAGGAACAAGGGCCAAACCAACCACCCAAGAATGGAATCGTCGAGTGAAAACACTTGACAACCTCCTAGAAGCAGCTTTTCATGTCACCAGACCTTTCCCCATCAATTAGGAATCTGATGCCGTCACTAAACACATTCCATAAATTGTAGCCATGTTTTTAGTGTTTATTTTTTGGTGTCTAATCCGCATATATGTCACCATTGCTCTTGATTTTCTTGACTGTATATCTCTTAAATGTCAACATATACACGTGTGATTTAGTTTACGAAGATTTTTCATTGCCAAGAACCTCGATCACAGAGTAAAAAAGGCGTAAGGTTCACAATGGTGTAAAACTAAAATGGGATATACCGGCCTAGGATTCGAGTTACAGGAAAAAGGGCCATACCAACCACCCAAGAATGGAATCGTCGAGCGAAAACACTTGACAACCTCCTAGAAGCAGCTTTTCATGCCACCAGACCTTTCTCCATCAATTAGGAATCTGATGCCGTCACTAAACACATTCCATAAATTGTAGCCATTTTTTTAGTGTTTATTTTTTGGTGTCTAATCCGCATATATGTCACCATTGCTCTTGATATTCTTGACTGTATATCTCTTAAATGTCAACATATACGCGTGTGATTTAGTTTACGAAGATTTTTCAATGCCAAGAACCTCGATCAGAGATTAAAAAAGGCGTAAGGTTCACAATGGTGTAAAACTAAAATGGGATATAACGGGCTAGGATTCGAGTTACAGGAACAAGGGCCAAACAAACGACCCAAGAATGGAATCGTCGAGTGAAAACACTTGACAACCTCCTGGAAGCAGCTTTTAATGCCACCAGACCGTTCTCATTCAATTAGGAATCTGATGCCGTCACTAAACATAATCCGTAAATTGTAGCCATTTCTTGAGTGTTTGTTTTTTGGAGTCTAATCCGCATATATATCACCATTGCTCTTGATTTTCTTGACCGTATATCTCTTAAATGTCAACATATACACGTGTGATTTAGTTTACGAAGATTTTTCAATGCCAAAAACCTCGATCAGTGAGTAAAAAAGGCGTAAGGTTCACAATGGTGTAAAACTAAAATGGGATATAACGGGCTAGGATTCGAGTTACAGGAACAAGGGCTAAACCAACCACCCAAGAATGGAATCGTCGAGCGAAAACACTTGACAACCTCTTGGAAGCAGCTTTTCATGCCACCAGACCTTTCTCCATCAATTAGGAATCTGATGCCGTCACTAAACACATTCCTTAAATTGTAGCCATTTTTTGAGTGTTTATTTTTTGGTGTTTAATCCGCATATATATCACCAATGCTCTTGATTTTCTTGACTGTATATCTCTTAAATGTCAACATATACACGTGTGATTCAGTTTACGAAGATTTTTCAATGCCAAGAACCTCGATCAGAGAGTAAAAATGGTGTAAGGTTCACAATGGTGTAAAACTAAAATGGGATATACCGCGCTAGGATTTGAGTTACAGGAACAAAAGCCAAACCAACCACCCAAGAATGGAATCGTCGAGTGAAAACACTTGACAACCTCCTGGAAGCAGCTTTTCATGCCACCAGACCTTTCTCCATCAATTAGGAATCTGATGCCTTCATTAACACATTCCATAAATTGTAGCCATTTTTTTAGTGTTTTTTTTGGTGTCTAATCCGCATATATGTCACCATTGCTCTTGATTTTCTTGACTGTATATCTCTTAAATGTCAACATATACGCGTGTGATTTAGTTTACGAAGATTTTTCAATGCCAAGAACCTCGATCAGAGAGTAAAAAAGGCGTAAGGTTCACAATGGTGTAAAACTAAAATGGGATATACCGGCCTAGGATTCGAGTTACAGGAACAAGGGCCAAACCAACCACCCAAGAATGGAATCGTCGAGCGAAAACACTTGACAACCTCCTGGAAGCAGCTTTTCATGTCACCAGACCTTTCCCCATCAATTAGGAATCTGATGCCGTCACTAAACACATTCCATAAATTGTAGCCATGTTTTTAGTGTTTATTTTTTGGTGTCTAATCCGCATATATGTCACCATTGCTCTTGATTTTCTTGACTGTATATCTCTTAAATGTCAACATATACACGTGTGATTTAGTTTACGAAGATTTTTCATTGCCAAGAACCTCGATCACAGAGTAAAAAAGGCGTAAGGTTCACAATGGTGTAAAACTAAAATGGGATATACCGGCCTAGGATTCGAGTTACAGGAAAAAGGGCCATACCAACCACCCAAGAATGGAATCGTCGAGCGAAAACACTTGACAACCTCCTGGAAGCAGCTTTTCATGCCACCAGACCTTTCTCCATCAATTAGGAATCTGATGCCGTCACTAAACACATTCCTTAAATTGTAGCCATTTTTTGATTGTTTATTTTTTGGTGTTTAATTCGTATATATATCCCCATTGCTCTTGATTTTCTTGACTGTATATCTCTTAAATGTCAACATATACACGTGTGATTCAGTTTACGAAGATTTTTCAATGCCAAGAACCTCGATCAGAGAGTAAAAATGGTGTAAGGTTCACAATGGTGTAAAACTAAAATGGGATATACCGCGCTAGGATTTGAGTTACAGGAACAAAAGCCAAACCAACCACCCAAGAATGGAATCGTCGAGTGAAAACACTTGACAACCTCCTGGAAGCAGCTTTTCATGCCACCAGACCTTTCTCCATCAATTAGGAATCTGATGCCTTCATTAACACATTCCATAAATTGTAGCCATTTTTTTAGTGTTTTTTTTGGTGTCTAATCCGCATATATGTCACCATTGCTCTTGATTTTCTTGACTGTATATCTCTTAAATGTCAACATATACGCGTGTGATTTAGTTTACGAAGATTTTTCAATGCCAAGAACCTCGATCAGAGAGTAAAAAAGGCGTAAGGTTCACAATGGTGTAAAACTAAAATGGGATATACCGGCCTAGGATTCGAGTTACAGGAACAAGGGCCAAACCAACCACCCAAGAATGGAATCGTCGAGCGAAAACACTTGACAACCTCCTGGAAGCAGCTTTTCATGCCACCAGACCTCTCTCCATCAATTAGGAATCTGATGCCCTCACTAAACACATTCCTTAAATTGTAGCCATTTTTTAGTGTTTTTTTTGGTGTCTAATCCGCATATATGTCACCATTGCTCTTGATTTTCTTGACTGTATATCTCTTAAATGTCAACATATACGCGTGTGATTTAGTTTACGAAGATTTTTCAATGCCAAGAACCTCGATCAGAGAGTAAAAAAGGCGTAAAGTTCACAATGGTGTAAAACTAAAAGGGGATATACCGAGCTAGGATTCGAGTTACAGGAACAAGGGCCAAACAAACCACCCAAGAATGGAATCGTCGAGTGAAAACACTTGACAACCTCCTGGAAGCAACTTTTCATGCCACTAGACCGTTCTCCATCAATTAGGAATCTGATGCCGTCACTAAACATATTCCTTAAATTGTAGCCATGTTTTTAGTGTTTATTTTTTGGTGTCTAATCCGCATATATGTCACCATTGCTCTTGATTTTCTTGACTGTATATCTCTTAAATGTCAACATATACACGTGTGATTTAGTTTACGAAGATTTTTCAATGCCAAGAACCTCGATCACAGAGTAAAAAAGGCGTAAGGTTCACAATGGTGTAAAACTAAAATGGGATATACCGGCCTAGGATTCGAGTTACAGGAACAAGGGCCAAACCAACCACCCAAGAATGGAATCGTCGAGCGAAAACACTTGACAACCTCCTGGAAGCAGCTTTTCATGTCACCAGACCTTTCCCCATCAATTAGGAATCTGATGCCGTCACTAAACACATTCCATAAATTGTAGCCATGTTTTTAGTATTTATTTTTTGGTGTCTAATCCGCATATATGTCACCATTGCTCTTGATTTTCTTGACTGTATATCTCTTAAATGTCAACATATACACGTGTGATTTAGTTTACGAAGATTTTTCAATGCCAAGAACCTCGATCACAGAGTAAAAAAGGCATAAGGTTCACAATGGTGTAAAACTAAAATGGGATATACCGGCCTAGGATTCGAGTTACAGGAACAAGGGCCAAACCAACCACCCAAGAATGGAATCGTCGAGCGAAAACACTTGACAACCTCCTGGAAGCAGCTTTTCATGCCACCAGACCTTTCTCCATCAATTAGGAATCTGATGCCCTCACTAAACACATTCCTTAAATTGTAGCCATTTTTTGATTGTTTATTTTTTGGTGTTTAATTCGTATATATATCCCCATTGCTCTTGATTTTCTTGACTGTATATCTCTTAAATGTCAACAAATACACGTGTGATTCAGTTTACGAAGATTTTTCAATGCCAAGAACCTCGATCAGAGAGTAAAAATGGCGTAAGGTTCACAATGGTGTAAAACTAAAATGGGATATACCGGGCTAGGATTCGAGTTACAGGAACAAAGGCCAAACCAACCACCCAAGAATGGAATCGTCGAGTGAAAACACTTGACAACCTCCTAGAAGCAGCTTTTCAGGCCACCAGACCTTTCTCCATCAATTAGGAATCTGATGCCGTCACTAAACACATTCCATAAATTGTAGCCATTTTTTAGTGTTTTTTTTTTGGTGTCTAATCCGCATATATGTCACCATTGCTCTTGATATTCTTGACTGTATATCTCTTAAATGTCAACATATACGCGTGTGATTTAGTTTACGAAGATTTTTCAATGCCAAGAACCTCGATCAGAGATTAAAAAAGGCGTAAGGTTCACAATGGTGTAAAACTAAAATGGGATATACCGGGCTAGGATTCGAGTTACAGGAACAAGGGCTAAACAAACGACCCAAGAATGGAATCGTCGAGTGAAAACACTTGACAACCTCCTGGAAGCAGCTTTTAATGCCACCAGACCGTTCTCATTCAATTAGGAATCTGATGCCGTCACTAAACATAATCCGTAAATTGTAGCCATTTCTTGAGTGTTTGTTTTTTGGAGTCTAATCCGCATATATATCACCATTGCTCTTGATTTTCTTGACTGTATATCTCTTAAATGTCAACATATACACGTGTGATTTAGTTTACGAAGATTTTTCAATGCCAAAAACCTCGATCAGAGAGTAAAAAAGGCGTAAGGTTCACAATGGTGTAAAACTAAAATGGGATATAACGGGCTAGGATTCGAGTTACAGGAACAAGGGCCAAACCAACCACCCAAGAATGGAATCGTCGAGCGAAAACACTTGACAACCTCTTGGAAGCAGCTTTTCATGCCACCAGACCTTTCTCCATCAATTAGGAATCTGATGCCGTCACTAAACACATTCCTTAAATTGTAGCCATTTTTTGAGTGTTTATTTTTTGGTGTTTAATCCGCATATATATCACCAATGCTCTTGATTTTCTTGACTGTATATCTCTTAAATGTCAACATATACACGTGTGATTCAGTTTACGAAGATTTTTCAATGCCAAGAACCTCGATCAGAGAGTAAAATTGGTGTAAGGTTCACAATGGTGTAAAACTAAAATGGGATATACCGCGCTAGGATTCGAGTTACAGGAACAAAAGCCAAACCAACCACCCAAGAATGGAATCGTCGAGTGAAAACACTTGACAACCTCCTGGAAGCAGCTTTTCATGCCACCAGACCTTTCTCCATCAATTAGGAATCTGATGCCTTCATTAACACATTCCATAAATTGTAGCCATTTTTTTAGTGTTTTTTTTGGTGTCTAATCCGCATATATGTCACCATTGCTCTTGATTTTCTTGACTGTATATCTCTTAAATGTCAACATATACGCGTGTGATTTAGTTTACGAAGATTTTTCAATGCCAAGAACCTCGATCAGAGAGTAAAAAAGGCGTAAAGTTCACAATGGTGTAAAACTAAAAGGGGATATACCGAGCTAGGATTCGAGTTACAGGAACAAGGGCCAAACAAACCACCCAAGAATGGAATCGTCGAGTGAAAACACTTGACAACCTCCTGGAAGCAGCTTTTCATGCCACTAGACCGTTCTCCATCAATTAGGAATCTGATGCCGTCACTAAACATATTCCTTAAATTGTAGCCATTTTTTGAGTGTTTATTTTTTGGAGTCAAATCCGCATATATATCACCATTGCTGTTGATTTTCTTGACTGTATATCTCTTAAATGTCAACATATACACGTGTGATTTAGTTTACGAAGATTTTTCAATGCCAAAAACCTCGATCAGAGAGTAAATAAGGGGTAAGGTTCACAATGGTGTAAAACTAAAATGGGATATACCGGGCTAGGATTCGAGTTACAGGAACAAGGGCCAAACCAACCACCCAAGAATGGAATCGTCGAGTGAAAACACTTGACAACCTCCTGGAAGCAGCTTTTCATGCCACTAGACCTTTCTCCATCAATTAGGAATCTGATGTCGTCACTAAACATATTCCTTAAATTGTAGCGATTTTTTGAGTGTTTATTTTTTGGAGTCAAATCCGCATATATATCATCATTGCTCTTGATTTTCTTAACAGTATATCTCTTAAATGTCAACATATACACATGTGATTTAGTTTACGAAGATTTTTCAATGCCAAGAACCTCGATCAGAGAGTAAAAAAGGCGTAAGGTTCACAATGGGGTAAAACTAAAATGGGATATACCGGGCTAGGATTCGAGTTACAGGAACAAGGGCCAAACCAACCACCCAAGAATGGAATCGTCGAGAGAGAACACTTGACAACCTCCTGGAGGCTGCTTTTCTTGCCACCAAACCTTTCTCCATCAATTAGGAATCTGATGCCGTCACTAAACACATTCCTTAAATTGTAGCCATTTTTGAGTGTTTATTTTTTGTTGTTTAATCCGCATATATATCACCATTGCTCTTGATTTTCTTGACTGTATATCTCTTAAATGTCAACATATCCACGTGTGATTCAGTTTACGAAGATTTTTCAATGCCAAGAACCTCGATCAGAGAGTAAAAAAGGCGCAAGGTTCACAATGGTGTAACACTAAAATGGGATATACCGGGCTAGGATTCGAGTTACAGGAACAAGGGCCAAACCAACCACCCAAGAATGGAATCGTCGAGTGAAAACACTTGACAACCTCCTGGAAGCAGCTTTTCATGCCACCAGACCTTTCTCCATCAATTAGGAATCTGATGCTGTCACTAAACATATTCCTTAAATTGTAGCCATTTTTTTAGTGTTTATTTTTTGGTGTCTAATCCGCATATATATCACCATTGCTCTTGATTTTCTTGACTCTATATCTCTTAAATGTCAACATATACACGTGTGATTTAGTTTACGAAGATTTTTCAATGCCAAGAACCTCGATCAGAGAGTAAAAAAGGCGTAAGGTTCACAATGGTGTAAAACTAAAATGGGATATACCGGGCAAGGATTCGAGTTACAGGAACAAGGGCCAAATCAACCACCCAAGAATGGAATCGTCGAGCGAAAACAATTGACAACCTCCTGGAAGCAGCTTTTCTTGCCACCAGATCTTTCTCCATCAAATAGGAATTTGATGTCGCCACTAAACACATTCCATAAATTGTACCCATTTTTTTAGTGTTTATTTTTTGGTCTCTAATCCGCATATATATCACCATTGCTCTTGATTTTCTTGACTGTATATCTCTTAAATGTCAACATATACACGTGTGATTTAGTTTACGAAGATTTTTCAATGCCAAGAACCTCGATCAGAGAGTAAAAAAGGCGAAAGGTTCACAATGGTGTAAAACTAAAATGGGATATACCGGGCTAGGATTCGAGTTACAGGAACAAGGGCCAAACCAACCACCCAAGAATGGAATCGTCGGGAGAAAACACTTGACAACCTCCTGGAAGCAGCTTTTCTTGCCACCAGACCTTTCTCCATCAGTTAGGAATCTGATGCCGTCACTAAACACATTCCTTAAATTGTAGCCATTTTTTAGTGTTTATTTTTTGGTGTCCATCCGCATATATATCACCATTGCTCTTGATTTTCTTGACTGTATATCTCTTAAATTTCAACATATACACGTGTGATTTAGTTTATGAAGATTTTTCAATGCCAAGATTCTCGATCAGGGAGTAAAAATGGCGTAAGGTTCACAATGGTGTAAAACTAAAATGGGAAATACCGGGCTAGGATTCGAGTTACAGGAACAAGGGCCAAACCAACCACCCAAGAATGGAATCGTCGAGCGAAAACACTTGACAACCTCCTGTAAGCAGCTTTTCTTGCCACCAGACCTTTCTCCATCAACTAGGAATCTGATGCCGTCACTAAATATATTCCATAAATTGTATCCATTTTTTGAGTGTTTATTTTTCGGTGTCTAATCTGCATATATATCACCATTGCTCTTGATTTTCTTGACTGTATATCTCTTAAATGTAAACATATTCACGTGTGATTTAGTTTACGAAGATTTTTCAATGACGAGAACCTCGATCAGAGAGTAAAAAAGGCGTAAGGTTCACAATGGTGTAAAAGTAAAATGGGATATACCGGGCTAGGATTCGAGGTACAGGAACAAGTGCCAAACCAACCACCCAAGAATGGAATCGTCGAGTGAAAACACTTGACAACCTCCTGGAAGCAGCTTTTCTTGCCACCAGACCTTTCTCCCTCAATTAGGAATCTGATGCCTTCACTAAACACATTCCTTAAATTGTAGCCATTTTTTAGTGTTTATTTTTTGGTGTCCAATCCGCATATATATCACTATTGATCTTGATTTTCTTGACTGTATATCTCTTAATTGTCAACATATACACGTGTTATTTATTTTACGAAGATTTTTCAATGCCAAGAATCTCAATCAGAGAATAAAAAAGGCGTAAGGTTCCCAATGGTGTAAAACTAAAATGGGATATACCGGGCTAGGATTCGAGTTACAAGAACAAGGGCCAAACCAACCACCCAAAAATGGATTCGTCGAGCGAAAACACTTGACAACCTCCTGGGAGCAGCTTTTCTTGCCACCAGACCTTTCTCCATCAATTAGGAATCTGATGCCGTCACTAAACATATTCCATAAATTGTATATATTTTTTGAGTGTTTATTTTTTGGTGTCTAATCTGCATATATATCACCATTGCTCTTGATTTTCTTGACTGTATATCTCTTAAATGTAAACATATTCACGTGTGATTTAGTTTACGAAGATTTTTCAATGACGAGAACCTCGATCAGAGAGTAAAAAAGGCGTAAGGTTCACAATGGTGTAAAAGTAAAATGGGATATACCGGGCTAGGATTCGAGGTACCGGAACAAGTGCCAAACCAACCACCCAAGAATGGAATTGTCGAGCGAAAACACTTGACAACCTCCTGGAAGCAGCTTTTCTTGCCACCAGACCTTTCTCCATCAATTAGGAATCTGATGCCGTCACTAAACACATTCCTTAAATTGTAGCAATTTTTTAGTGTTTATTTTTTGGTGTCCAATCCGCATATATATCACCATTGCTCTTGATTTTCTTGACTGTATATCTCATAAATTATCGCCGTATTTTGAGTGTTTATTTTTTGGTGTCTAATCCGCATATATATCACCATTGCTCTTGATTTTCTTGACTGTATATCTCTTAAATGTCAACATATTCACGTGTGATTTGGTTTACGAAGATTTTTCCATGCCAAGAACCTCGATCAGAGAGTAAAAAAGGCGTAGGGTTCACAATGGTGTAAAACTAAAATGGGATATACCGGGCTAGGATTCGAGTTACAGGAAAAAGGACCAAACCAACCACCCAAGAATGGAATTGTCGAGCGAAAACACTTGACAACCTACTGGAAGCAGCTTTTCTTGCCACCAGACCTTTCTCCATCAATAAGGAATCTGATGACGTCACTAAACACATTCCTTAAATTGTAGCCATTTTTTAGTGTTTATTTTTTGGTGTCCAATCCGCATATATATCACCATTGCTCTTAATTTTCTTGACTGTATATCTCTTAAATGTCAACATATACACGTGTGATTTAGTTTACGAAGATTTTTCAATGCCGAGAAACTCGATCAGAGAGTAAAAAAGGCATGAGGTTCACAATGGTGTAAAACTAAAATGGGATATACCGCGCTAGGATTCGAGTTACAGGAACAAGGGCCAAACCAACCACCCAAGAATGGAATCGTCGAGCGAAAACACTTGACAACCTCCTGGAAGCAGCTTTTCTTGCCACCAGACCTTTCTCCATCAATTAGGAATCTGATGCCCTCACTAAACACATTTCATAAATTGTACCCATTTTTTGAGTGTTTATTTTTTGGTGTCTAATCTGCATATATATCACCATTGCTCTTGATTTTGTTGAATGTATATCTCTTAAATGTCAACATATACACGAGTGATTTAGTTTACGAAGATTTTTCAATGTCGAGAACCTCGATCAGAGAGTAAAAAAGGCGTAATGTTCACAATGGTGTAAAACTAAAATGGGATATACCGAGCTAGGATTCGAGTTACAAGAATAAGGGCCAAACCAACCAACCAAGAATGGAATCGTTGTGCGAAAACACTTGACAACCTCCTGGAAGCAGCTTTTCTTGCCACCAGACCTTTCTCTGTCAATTAGGAATCTAATGCCGTCACTAAACACATTCCTTAGATTGTAGCCAATTTTTGAGTGTTTATTTTTTGGTGTCTAATCCGCATATATATTTCCATTGCTCTTGATTTTCTTGACTGTATATCTCTTAAATGTCAACATATACACGTGTGATTTAGTTTACGAAGATTTTTCAATGCCAAGAACCCCGATTAGAGAGTTAAAAAGGTGTAAGGTTCGCAATGGCGTAAAACTAAAATGGGATATACCGTGCAAGGATCGAGATACAGGAACAAGGGACAAACCATCCACCCAAGAATGGAATCGTCGAGCGAAAACACTTGACAACCTCCTGGAAGCAGATTTTCTTGCCACCAGACCTTTCTCCATCAATTAGGAATCTGATGCCATCACTAAACACATTCCTTAAATTGTAGCAATTTTTTGAGTGTTTATTTTTTGGTGTCTAATCCGCATATATATCACCATTGCTCTTGATTTTCTTGACTGTATATTTCTAAAAAATCAACATATACACGTGTGATTTATATTACGAAGATTTTTCAATGCCGAGAACCTCGATCAGAGAGTAAAAAATGCATAAGGTTCACAAAGGTGTAAAACTAAAATGGGATATATCGGGCTAGGATTCGAGTTACAGGAACAAGGGCCAAACCACCCACCCAAGAATCGAATCGTCGAGCGAAAACACTTGACAACCTCCTGGAAGCAGCTTTTCTTGCCCCCAGACCTTTCTCCATCAATTAGGAATCTGACGTTGTCACTAAACACATTCTTTAAATTGTAGCCATTTTTAGTGCTTATTCTTTGGTGTCTAATCCACATATATATCACCATTGCTATTGATTTTCTTGACTGTATATCTCTTAAATGTCAACTTATACACGTGTGATTTAGTTTACGAAGATGTTTCAATGCCGATAACCTCGATCAGAGAGTAAAAAAGGCGTAAGGTTCACAATGGTGTAAAACTAAAATGGGATATACTGGGCTCGGATTCGAGTTACAAGAACAAGGGCCAAACCAACCACCCAAGAATGGAATCGTCGAGCGAAAACACTTGACAACCTCCTAGAAGCAGCTTTTCTTGCCACTAGAACTTCCTCCATCAATTAGGAATCTGATGCCGTCACTAAACACATTCCTTAAATTGTAGCCATTTTTTGAGTGTTTATTTTTTGGTTTCTAATCCGCATATATATCATCGTTGCTCTTGATTTTCTTGACTGTATATATCTCTTAAATGTCAACATATACACGTGGGATTTAGTTTACAAAGATTTTTCAATTCCGAGAAACTCGATTAGAGAGTAAAAAAGGAGTAAGGTTCTCAATGGTGTAAAATTAAATGGGATATACCGGGCTAGGATTCGAGTTATAGGAAAAAGGGCCAAACCAACCACCCAAGAATGGAATCGTCGAGAGAAAACACTTGACAACCTCCTGGAAGCAACTTTTCTTGCCCCAAGACCTTTCTACATCAATTAGGAATCTGATGCCGTCACTAAACACATTCCTTAAATTGTAGCCATTTTTTAAGTGTTTATTTGTTGGTGTCTAATTCGCATATATATCACCCTTGCTCTTGATTTTCTTGACTGTAAATCTCTTAAATGTCAACATATACACGTGTGATTTAGTTTATGGAGATTTTTCAATGCCGAGAACCTCGATCAGAGAGTAAAAAAGGCGTAAGGCTCACAATGGTGTAAAACTAAAATGAGATGTACCGGGCTGGGATTCGAGTTAGAGGAACAAGGGCCAAATCAACCACCCAAGAATGGAATCGTCGAGCGAAAACACTTGACAACCTCCTGGAAGCAGCTTTTTCTTCCCACCAGACATTTCTCCATCAATTAGGAATCTGATGTCGTCACTACACACATTCCTTAAATTGTAGCCATTTTTTTAGTGTTTATTTTTTTGTTTCTAATCCGCATATATATCACCATTCCTCTTGATTTTCTTGACTATATATCTCTTAAATGTCAACATATACACGTGTGATTTATTTCACAAATATTTTTCAATGTCGAGAACCTCGATCAAAGAGTAAAAAAGGCGTGAGGTTCACAATGGTGTAAAACTACAATGGGATATATCGGGCTAATATTCAAGTTACATGAACAAGGGCCAAAACAACCACCCAAGAATGGAATCGTCGAGCGAAAGCACTTGACAACCTCCTTGAAGCAGCTTTTCTTGCCACCAGACCTTTCTCCGACAATTAGTAATCAGATGTCGTTACTACACGCATTCCTTATATTGTAGCCATTTTTTGAGTGGTTATTTTTTGATGTCTAATCCGCATATATATCACCATTGCTCTTGATTTTCTTGACTGTATATCTCTTAAATGTCAACATATACACGTGTGATTTAGTTTACGAAGATTTTTCAACACCGAGAACCTCGTTCAGAGAGTAAAAAAGTCGTAAGGTTCACAATGGCGTAAAACTAAAATGGGATATACCGGGCTAGGATTTGAGTTACATGAACAAGGGCCAAACCAACCACCCAAGAATGGAATCGTCGAGCGAGAATACTTGACAACCTCCTGGAAGCAGCTTTTCTTGCCACCAGCCCTTTCTCCATCAATTAGGAATCTGATGCTGTTACTAAACACATTTCTTAAATTGTAGCCATTTTTTTGAGTGTTTATTTTTTTGTGTCTAATCCGCATATATATCACCATTGCTCTTGATTTTCTTGACTGCATATCTCTTAAATTGTAGCCATTTTTTGAGTGTTTTTTTTAGTGTTTATTTTTTTCGATGCCGAGAACCTCGATCAGAGAGTAAATAAGGCGTAAGTTTCACAATGGTGTAAAACTAAAATTGGATATACCGGGATAAAAATTGGAGTTACAGGAACAAGGGCCAAACCAACCACCCAAGAACGGAATTGTCGAGCGAAAACACTTGACAACCTCTTGGAAGCAGCTTTTCTTGCCACAAGACCATCCTCAATCAATTAGGAATTTGATGCCGTCACTAAACACATTCCTTAAATTGGAGCCATTTTTAAGTGTTTATTTTTTGGTCTCTGATCCGTAGATATATCACCGTTGCACTTGATTTTCTTGACTGTATATCTCTTAAATGTCAATATATACACGTGTGATTTAGTTTACAAAGATTTTTCAATGCCGAGAACCTTGATCAGAGAGTAAAAAAAGGCGTAAGGTTCACAATGGTGTAAAACTAAAATGGGATATACCGTGCAAGGATCGAGTTACAGGAACAATGGACAAACCATCCACCCAAGAACGGAATCAGAGAGCGAAAACACTTGACAACCTCCTGGAAGCAGCTTTTCTTGCCACCGGACCTTTCTCCATCAATTAGGAATCTGATACTGTCAATAAACACATTCCTTAAATTGTAGCGATTTTTTGAGTGTTTATTTTTTGGTGCCTAATCCGCATATATATCACCATTGCTCTTGATTTTCTTGACTGTATATCTCTTAAATGTCAACATATACACGTGTGATTTAGTTTACGAAGATTTTTCAATTCCGAGAATCTCGATCAGAGAGTAAAAAAGGCGTAAGGTTCACAATGGTGTAAAACTAAAATGGGATATACCGGGCTAGAATTCGAGTTAAAGGAACAAGGGCCAAACCAACCACACAAGAATGGAATCGTCGAGTGAAAACACTTGACAACCTCCTGGAAGCAGCTTTTCTTGCCCCCAGACCTTTCACCATCAATTAGGAATTTGATGCCGTCACTAAACACATTCCTTAAAATGTACCCATTTTTAAGTGTTTATTTTTTGGTGTCTGATCCATAGATATATCACCGTTGCACTTGATTTTCTTGACTGTATATCTCTTAAATGTCAACATATACACGTGTGATTTAGTTTACGAAGATTTTTCAATGCCAAGAACCCCGATTAGAGAGTTAAAAAGGTGTAAGGTTCGCAATGGCGTAAAACTAAAATGGGATATACCGTGCAAGGATCGAGTTACAGGAACAAAGGACAAACCATCCACCCAAGAATGGAATCGTCGAGCGAAAACACTTGACAACCTCCTGGAAGCAGATTTTCTTGCCACCAGACCTTTCTCCATCAATTAGGAATCTGATGCCATCACTAAACACATTCCTTAAACTGTAGCCATTTTTTGAGTGTTTATTTTTTGGTGTCTAATCCGCATATATATCACCATTGCTCTTGATTTTCTTGACTGTATATTTCTTAAATATCAACATATACACGTGTGATTTATATTACGAAGATTTTTCAATGTCGAGAACCTCGATCAGAGAGTAAAAAATGCGTAAGGTTCACAAAGGTGTAAAACTAAAATGGGATATATCGGGCTAGCATTCGAGTTACAGGAACAAGGGCCAAACCACCCACCCAAGAATCGAATCTTCGAGCGAAAACACTTGACAACCTCCTGGAAGAAGCTTTTCTTGCCCCCAGACCTTTCACCATCAATTAGGAATCTGACGTTGTCACTAAACACATTCTTTAAATTGTAGCCATTTTTTAGTGCTTATTCTTTGGTGTCTAATCCACATATATATCACCATTGCTCTTGATTTTCTTGACTGTATATCTCTTAAATGTCAACATATACACGTGTGATTTAGTTTAAGAAGATGTTTCAATGCCGATAACCTCGATTAGAGAGTAAAAAAGGCGTAAGGTTCACAATGGTGTAAAACTAAAATGGGATATACTGGGCTCGGATTCGAGTTACAAGAACAAGGGCCAAACCAACCACCCAAGAATGGAATCGTCGAGCGAAAACACTTAACAACCTCCTAGAAGCAGCTTTTCTTGCCACTAGAACTTCCTCCATCAATTAGGAATCTGATGCCGTCACTAAACACATTCCTTAAATTGTAGCCATTTTTTGAGTGTTTATTTTTTGGTTTCTAATCCGCATATATATCACCGTTGCTCTTGATTTTCTTGACTGTATATATCTCTTAAATGTCAAGATATACACGTGGGATTTAGTTTACAAAGATTTTTCAATTCCGAGAAACTCGATTGGAGAGTAAAAAAGGAGTAAGGTTCACAATGGTGTAAAATTAAATGGGATATACCGGGCTAGGATTCGAGTTATAGGAAAAAGGGCCAAACCAACCACCCAAGAATGGAATCGTCGAGAGAAAACACTTGACAACCTCCTGGAAGCAACGTTTCTTGCCCCAAGACCTTTCTACTTCAATTAGGAATCTGATGCCGTCACTAAACACATTCCTTAAATTGTAGCCATTTTTTAAGTGTTTATTTGTTGGTGTCTAATTCGCATATATATCACCCTTGCTCTTGATTTTCTTGACTGTAAATCTCTTAAATGTCAACATATACACGTGTGAGAGTAAAAAAGGCGTAAGGCTCACAATGGTGTAAAACTAAAATGAGATGTACCGAGCTGGGATTCGAGTTAGAGGAACAAGGGCCAAATCAACCACCCAAGAATGGAATCGTCGAGCGAAAACACTTGACAACCTCCTGGAAGCAGCTTTTTCTTCCCACCAGACATTTCTCCATCAATTAGGAATCTGATGTCGTCACTACATACATTCCTTAAATTGTAGCCATTTTTTTAGTGTTTATTTTTTTGTTTCTAATCCGCAAATATATCACCATTCCTCTTGATTTTCTTGACTGTATATCTCTTAAATGTCAACATATACACGTGTGATTTATTTCACAAAATTTTTCAATGTCGAGAACCTCGATCAAAGAGTAAAAAATGCGTGAGGTTCACAATGGTGTAAAACTAAAATGGGATATATTGGGCTAATATTCGAGTTACATGAACAAGGGCCAAAACAACCACCCAAGAATGGAATCGTCGAGCGAAAGCACTTGACAACCTCCTGGAAGCAGCTTTTCTTGCCACCAGACCTTTCTCCGACAATTAGTAATCATATGTCGTTACTACACACATTCCTTATATTGTAGCCATTTTTTGAGTGTTTATTTTTTGGTGTCTAATCCGCATATATATCACCATTGCTCTTGATTTTCTTGACTGTATATCTCTTAAATGTCAACATATACACGTTTGATTTAGTTTACGAAGATTTTTCAACGCCGAGAACCTCGTTCAGAGAGTAAAAAAGGCGTAAGGTTCACAATGGCGTAAAACTAAAATGGGATATACCGGGCTAGGATTTGAGTTACATGAACAAGGGCCAAACCAACCACCCAAGAATGGAATCGTAGAGCGAGAATACTTGACAACCTCCTGGAAGCAGCTTTTCTTGCCACCAGCCCTTTCTCCATCAATTAGTAATCTGATCCTGTTACTAAACACATTTCTTAAATTGTAGCCATTTTTTGAGTGTTTATTTTTTTGTGTCTAATCCGCATATATATCATCATTGCTCTTGATTTTCTTGACTGTATATCTCTTAAATGTTAACATATACACGTGTGATTTAGTTTACGAAGATTTTTCAATGCCGAGAACTTCGATCAGAGAGTAAAAAAGGAGTATGGTTCACAATGGTGTAAAACTAAAATGGGATATACCGGGTTAGGGTTCGAGTTACAAGAACAAGGGCCAAACCAACCACCCAAGAATGGAATCATCCAGCGAAAACACTTGACAACGTCCTGGAAGTAGCTTATCTTGCCACCAGACCTTTCTCCATCAATTAGGAATCTGATGCCGTCACTAAACACATTCCTTAAATTATAGCCATTTTTTTAGTGTTTATTTTTTGGTGTGCAATCTACATATATATCACCATTGCTCTTGATTTTCTTGACTGTATATCTCTTAAATGTCAACATATACACGTGTGATTTAGTTTACGAAGATTTTTCGATGCCGAGAACCTAGATCAGAGAGTAAATAAGGCGTAAGTTTCACAATGGTGTAAAACTAAAATGGGATATACCGGGCTAAAAATTGGAGTTATAGGAACAAGGGCCAAACCAACCACCCAAGAACGGAATTGTCGAGCGAAAACATTGACAACCTCTTGGAAGCAGCTTTTCTTGCCACAAGACCATCCTCAATCAATTAGGAATTTGATGCCGTCACTAAACACATTCCTTAAAATGTACCCATTTTTAAGTGTTTATTTTTTGGTGTCTGATCCATAGATATATCACCGTTGCACTTGATTTTCTTGACTGTATATCTCTTAAATGTCAACATATACACGTGTGATTTAGTTTACGAAGATTTTTCAATGCCAAGAACCCCGATGAGAGAGTTAAAAAGGTGTAAGGTTCGCAATGGCGTAAAACTAAAATGGGATATACCGTGCAAGGATCGAGTTACAGGAATAAGGGCTAAACCAACCACCCAAGAACAGAATCATAGAGCGAAAACACTTGACAACCTCCTGGAAGCAGCTTTTCTTGCCACCAGACCTTTCTCCATCAATTAGGAATCTGATACTGTCAATAAACACATTTCATAAATTGTAGCGATTTTTTGAGTGTTTATTTTTTGGAGCCTAATCCGCATATATATCACCGTTGCTCTTGATTTTCTTGACTGTATATCTCTTAAATGTCAACAAATACACGTGCGATTTAGTTTACGAAGATTTTTCAATGCCGTGAACCTCGATCAGAGAGTAAAAAAGGCGTAAGGTTCACAATGATGTAAAACTAAAATGGGATATACCGGGCCAGGATTCGAGTTACAGAAACAAGGGCCAAACCAACTACCCAAGAATGGAATCGCGAGCGAAAACACATGAGAACCTCCTAGAAGCAGCTTTTCTTGCCACCAGACCTTTCTCCATCAATTAGGAATCTGATGCCGTTACTAAACACATTCCTTATATTGTAGCCATTTTTTGAGTGTTTATTTTTTGTTTCTATCCGCATATATATCATCATTGCTCTTGATTTTCTTGACTGTATATCTCTTAAATGTTAACATATACACGTGTGATTTAGTTTACGAAGATTTTTCAAGGCCGAGAACTTCGATCAGAGAGTAAAAAAGGAGTATGGTTCACAATGGTGTAAAACTAAAATGGGATATACCGGGCTAGGGTTCGAGATACAAGAACAAGGGCCAAACCAACCACCCAAGAATGGAATCATCCAACGAAAACACTTGACAACGTCCTGGAAGTAGCTTATCTTGCCACCAGACCTTTCTCCATCAATTAGGAATCTGATGCCGTCACTAAACACATTCCTTAAATTGTAGCCATTTTTTGAGTGTTTATTTTTTGGTGCCCAATCTGCATATATATCACCATTGCTCTTGATTTTCTTGACTGTATATCTCTTAAATGTCAACATATACACGTGTAATTTAGTTTACGAAGATTTTTCGATGCCGAGAACCTCGATCAGAGAGTAAATAAGGCGTAAGTTTCACAATGGTGTAAAACTAAAATGGGATATACCGGGCTAAAAATTTGAGTTACAGGAACAAGGGCCAAACCAACCACCCAAGAACGGAATTGTCGAGCGAAAACACTTGACAAACTCTTGGAAGCAGCTTTTCTTGCCACAAGACCATCCTCAATCAATTAGGAATTTGATGCCGTCACTAAACACATTCCTTAAATTGTAGCCATTTTTAATTGTTTATTTTTTGGTGTCTGATCCGTAGATATATAACCGTTGCTTTTGATTTTCTTGAATGTATATCTCTTAAATGTCAACATATACACGTGTGATTTAGTTTACAAAGATTTTTCAATGCCCAGAACCTCGATCAGAGAGTAAAAAATTGCGTAAGGTTCACAATGGTGCAAAACTAAAATCCGATATATCGGGCTAGGATTCGAGTTACAGGAATAAGGGCCAAACCAACCACCCAAGAACGGAATCATAGAGCGAAAACACTAGACAACCTCCTGGAAGCAGCTTTTCTTGCCACCGGACCTTTCTCCATCAATTAGGAATCTGATACTGTCAATAAACACATTCCTTAAATTGTAGCGATTTTTTGAGTGTTTATTTTTTGGAGCCTAATCCGCATATATATCACCATTGCTCTTGATTTTCTTGACTGTATATCTCTTAAATGTCAACAAATACACGTGCGATTTAGTTTACGAAGATTTTTCAATGCCGTGAACCTCGATCAGAGAGTAAAAAAGGCGTAAGGTTCACAATGATGTAAAACTAAAATGGGATATACCGGGCCAGGATTCGAGTTACAGAAACAAGGGCCAAACCAACCATCCAAGAATGGAATCGTCGAGCGAAAACACATGAGAACCTCCTAGAAGTAGCTTTTCTTGCCACCAGACCTTTCTCCATCAATTAGGAATCTGATGCCGTTACTAAACACATTCCTTATATTGTAGCCATTTTTTGAGTGTTTATTTTTTGTTTCTATCCGCATATATATCATCATTGCTCTTGATTTTCTTGACTGTATATCTCTTAAATGTTAACATATACACGTGTGATTTAGTTTACGAAGATTTTTCAAGGCCGAGAACTTCGATCAGAGAGTAAAAAAGGAGTATGGTTCACAATGGTGTAAAACTAAAAAGGGATATACCGGGCTAGGGTTCGAGATACAAGAACAAGGGCCAAACCAACCACCCAAGAATGGAATCATCCAACGAAAACACTTGACAACGTCCTGGAAGTAGCTTATCTTGCCACCAGACCTTTCTCCATCAATTAGGAATCTGATGCCGTCACTAAACACATTCCTTAAATTGTAGCCATTTTTTGAGTGTTTATTTTTTGGTGCCCAATCTGCATATATATCACCATTGCTCTTGATTTTCTTGACTGTATATCTCTTAAATGTCAACATATACACGTGTAATTTAGTTTACGAAGATTTTTCGATGCCGAGAACCTCGATCAGAGAGTAAATAAGGCGTAAGTTTCACAATGGTGTAAAACTAAAATGGGATATACCGGGCTAAAAATTTGAGTTACAGGAACAAGGGCCAAACCAACCACCCAAGAACGGAATTGTCGAGCGAAATAACTTGACAAACTCTTGGAAGCAGCTTTTCTTGCCACAAGACCATCCTCAATCAATTAGGAATTTGATGCCGTCACTAAACACATTCCTTAAATTGTAGCCATTTTTAAGTGTTTATTTTTTGGTGTCTGATCCGTAGATATATCCCCGTTGCTTTTGATTTTCTTGAATGTATATCTCTTAAATGTCAACATATACACGTGTGATTTAGTTTACAAAGATTTTTCAATGCCCAGAACCTCGATCAGAGAGTAAAAAATTGCGTAAGGTTCACAATGGTGCAAAACTAAAATCCGATATATCGGGCTAGGATTCGAGTTACAGGAATAAGGGCCAAACCAACCACCTAAGAACGGAATCATAGAGCGAAAACACTAGACAACCTCCTGGAAGCAGCTTTTCTTGCCACCGGACCTTTCTCCATCAATTAGGAATCTGATACTGTCAATAAACACATTCCTTAAATTGTAGCGATTTTTTGTGTGTTTATTTTTTGGTGCCTAATCCGTATATATATCACCATTGCTCTTGATTTTCTTGACTGTATATCTCATAAATGTCAACATATACACGTGCGATTTAGTTTATGAAGATTTTTCAATGTCGTGAACCTCGATCAGAGAGTAAAAAAGGCGTAAGGTTCACAATGGTGTAAAACTAAAATGGGATATACCGGGCTAAGATTCGAGTTACAGGAACAAGGGCCAAACCAACCACCCAAGAATGGAATCGTCGAGCGAAAACACTTGACAACCTCCTAGAAGCAGCTTTTCTTGCCACCAGACCTTTCTCCATCAATTAGGAATCTGTTGCAGTTACTAAACGCATTCCTTATATTGTAGCCATTTTTTTAGTGTTTATTTTTTGTTTCTATCCGCATATATATCATCATTGCTCTTGATTTTCTTGACTGTATATCTCTTAAATGTTAACATATACACGTGTGATTTAGTTTACGAAGATTTTTCAAGGCCGAGAACTTCGATCAGAGAGTAAAAAAGGAGTATGGTTCACAATGGTGTAAAACTAAAATGGGATATATCGGGCTAGGGTTCGAGATACAAGAACAAGGGCCAAACCAACCACCCAAGAATGGAATCATCCAACGAAAACACTTGACAACGTCCTGGAAGTAGCTTATCTTGCCACCAGACCTTTCTCCATCAATTAGGAATCTGATGCCGTCACTAAACACATTCCTTAAATTGTAGCCATTTTTTGAGTGTTTATTTTTTGGTGCCCAATCTGCATATATATCACCATTGCTCTTGATTTTCTTGACTGTATATCTCTTAAATGTCAACATATACACGTGTAATTTAGTTTACGAAGATTTTTCGATGCCGAGAACCTCGATCAGAGAGTAAATAAGGCGTAAGTTTCACAATGGTGTAAAACTAAAATGGGATATACCGGGCTAAAAATTTGAGTTACAGGAACAAGGGCCAAACCAACCACCCAAGAACGGAATTGTCGAGCGAAAACACTTGACAAACTCTTGGAAGCAGCTTTTCTTGCCACAAGACCATCCTCAATCAATTAGGAATTTGATGCCGTCACTAAACACATTCCTTAAATTGTAGCCATTTTTAAGTGTTTATTTTTTGGTGTCTGATCCGTAGATATATCACCGTTGCTTTTGATTTTCTGGAATGTATATCTCTTAAATGTCAACATATACACGTGTGATTTAGTTTACAAAGATTTTTCAATGCCCAGAACCTCGATCAGAGAGTAAAAAATTGCGTAAGGTTCACAATGGTGCAAAACTAAAATCCGATATATCGGGCTAGGATTCGAGTTACAGGAATAAGGGCCAAACCAACCACCCAAGAACGGAATCATAGAGCGAAAACACTAGACAACCTCCTGGAAGCAGCTTTTCTTGCCACCGGACCTTTCTCCATCAATTAGGAATCTGATACTGTCAATAAACACATTCCTTAAATTGTAGCGATTTTTTGAGTGTTTATTTTTTGGAGCCTAATCCGCATATATATCACCATTGCTCTTGATTTTCTTGACTGTATATCTCTTAAATGTCAACAAATACACGTGCGATTTAGTTTACGAAGATTTTTCAATGCCGTGAACCTCGATCAGAGAGTAAAAAAGGCGTAAAGTTCACAATGATGTAAAACTAAAATGGGATATACCGGGCCAGGATTCGAGTTACAGAAACAAGGGCCAAACCAACCACCCAAGAATGGAATCGTCGAGCGAAAACACATGAGAACCTCCTAGAAGCAGCTTTTCTTGCCACCAGACCTTTCTCCATCAATTAGGAATCTGATGCCGTTACTAAACACATTCCTTATATTGTAGCCATTTTTTGAGTGTTTATTTTTTGTTTCTATCCGCATATATATCATCATTGCTCTTGATTTTCTTGACTGTATATCTCTTAAATGTTAACATATACACGTGTGATTTAGTTTACGAAGATTTTTCAAGGCCGAGAACTTCGATCAGAGAGTAAAAAAGGAGTATGGTTCACAATGGTGTAAAACTAAAATGGGATATACCGGGCTAGGGTTCGAGATACAAGAACAAGGGCCAAACCAACCACCCAAGAATGGAATCATCCAACGAAAACACTTGACAACGTCCTGGAAGTAGCTTATCTTGCCACCAGACCTTTCTCCATCAATTAGGAATCTGATGCCGTCACTAAACACATTCCTTAAATTGTAGCCATTTTTTGAGTGTTTATTTTTTGGTGCCCAATCTGCATATATATCACCATTGCTCTTGATTTTCTTGACTGTATATCTCTTAAATGTCAACATATACACGTGTAATTTAGTTTACGAAGATTTTTCGATGCCGAGAACCTCGATCAGAGAGTAAATAAGGCGTAAGTTTCACAATGGTGTAAAACTAAAATGGGATATACCGGGCTAAAAATTTGAGTTACAGGAACAAGGGCCAAACCAACAACCCAAGAACGGAATTGTCGAGCGAAAACACTTGACAAACTCTTGGAAGCAGCTTTTCTTGCCACAAGACCATCCTCAATCAATTAGGAATTTGATGCCGTCACTAAACACATTCCTTAAATTGTAGCCATTTTTAAGTGTTTATTTTTTGGTGTCTGATCCGTAAATATATCACCGTTTCTTTTGATTTTCTTGAATGTATATCTCTTAAATGTCAACATATACACGTGTGATTTAGTTTACAAAGATTTTTCAATGCCCAGAACCTCGATCAGAGAGTAAAAAATTGCGTAAGGTTCACAATGGTGCAAAACTAAAATCCGATATATCGGGCTAGGATTCGAGTTACAGGAATAAGGGCCAAACCAACCACCTAAGAACGGAATCATAGAGCGAAAACACTAGACAACCTCCTGGAAGCAGCTTTTCTTGCCACCGGACCTTTCTCCATCAATTAGGAATCTGATACTGTCAATAAACACATTCCTTAAATTGTAGCGATTTTTTGTGTGTTTATTTTTTGGTGCCTAATCCCTATATATATCACCATTGCTCTTGATTTTCTTGACTGTATATCTCTTAAATGTCAACATATACACGTGCGATTTAGTTTATGAAGATTTTTCAATGTCGTGAACCTCGATCAGAGAGTAAAAAAGGCGTAAGGTTCACAATGGTGTAAAACTAAAATGGGATATACCGGGCTAAGATTCGAGTTACAGGAACAAGGGCCAAACCAACCACCCAAGAATGGAATCGTCGAGCGAAAACACTTGACAACCTCCTAGAAGCAGCTTTTCTTGCCACCAGACCTTTCTCCATCAATTAGGAATCTGTTGCCGTTACTAAACGCATTCCTTATATTGTAGCCATTTTTTGAGTGTTTATTTTTTGTGTCCAATCCGCATATATATCATCATTGCTCTTGATTTTCTTGACTGTATATCTCTTAAATGTTAACATATACACGTGTGATTTAGTTTACGAAGATTTTTCAATGCCGAGAACTTCGATCAGAGAGTAAAAAAGGAGTATGGATCACAATGGTGTAAAACTAAAATGGGATATACCGGGTTAGGGTTCGAGTTACAAGAACAAGGGCCAAACCAACCACCCAAGAATGGAATCATCCAGCGAAAACACTTGACAACGTCCTGGAAGTAGCTTATCTTGCCACCAGACCTTTCTCCATCAATTAGGAATCTGATGCCGTCACTAAACACATTCCTTAAATTGTAGCCATTTTTTGAGTGTTTATTTTTTGGTGTGCAATCTACATATATATCACCATTGCTCTTGATTTTCTTGACTGTATATCTCTTAAATGTCAACATATACACGTGTGATTTAGTTTACGAAGATTTTTCGATGCCGAGAACCTAGATCAGAGAGTAAATAAGGCGTAAGTTTCACAATGGTGTAAAACTAAAATGGGATATACCGGGCTAAAAATTGGAGTTACAGGAACAAGGGCCAAACCAACCACCCAAGAACGGAATTGTCGAGCGAAAACACTTGACAACCTCTTGGAAGCAGCTTTTCTTGCCACGAGACCATCCTCAATCAATTAGGAATTTGATGCCGTCACTAAACACATTCCTTAAATTGTACTTGATTTTTTTGGTGTCTGATCCGTAGATATATCACCATTGCACTTGATTTTCTTGACTGTATATCTCTTAAATGTCAACATATACACGTGTGATTTAGTTTACAAAGATTTTTCAATGCCCAGAACCTCGATCAGAGAGTAAAAAAAGGCGTAAGGTTCACAATGGTGCAAAACAAAAATGCGATATATCGGGCTAGGATTCGAGTTACAGGAATAAGGGCCAAACCAACCACCCAATAACGGAATCATAGAGCGAAAACACTTGACAACCTCCTGTAAGCAGCTTTTCTTGCCACCGGACCTTTCTCCATCAATTAGGAATCTGATACTGTCAATAATCACATTCCTTAAATTGTAGCGATTTTTTGAGTGTTTATTTTTTGGTGCCTAATCCGCATATATATCACCATTGCTCTTGATTTTCTTGACTGTATATCTCTTAAATGTCAACATATACACTTGCGATTTAGTTTACGAATATTTTTCAATGCCGTGAACCTCGACCAGAGAGTAAAAAAGGCGTAAGGTTCACAATGGTGTAAAACTATAATGGGATATACCGGGCTAGGATTCGAGTTACAGGAACAAGTGCCAAACCAACCACCCAAGAATGGAATCGTCGAGCGAAAACACTTGACAACCTCCTAGAAGCAGCTTTTCTTGCCACCAGACATTTCTCCATCAATTAGGAATATGATGCCGTTACTAAACACATTCCTTATATTGTAGCCATTTTTTGAGTGTTTATTTTTTGTGTCCAATCCGCATATATATCATCATTGCTCGTGATTTTCTTGACTGTATATCTCTTAAATGTTAACATATACACGTGTGATTTAGTTTACGAAGATTTTTCAATGCCGAGAACTTCGATCAGAGAGTAAAAAAGGAGTATGGTTCACAATGGTGTAAAACTAAAATGGGATATACCGGGCTAGGGTTCGAGTTACAAGAACAAGGGCCAAACCAACCACCCAAGAATGGAATCATCCAACGAAAACACTTGACAACGTCCTGGAAGTAGCTTATCTTGCCACCAGACCTTTCTCCATCAATTAGGAATCTGATGCCGTCACTAAACACATTCCTTAAATTGTAGCCATTTTTTGAGTGTTTATTTTTTGGTGTCCAATCTGCATATATATCACCATTGCTCTTGATTTTCTTGACTGTATATCTCTTAAATGTCAACATATACACGTGTGATTTAGTTTACGAAGATTTTTCGATGCTGAGAACCTCGATCAGAGAGTAAATAAGGCGTAAGTTTCACAATGGTGTAAAACTAAAATGGGATATACCGGGCTAAAAATTGGAGTTACAGGAACAAGGGCCAAACCAACCACCCAAGAATGGAATTGTCGAGCGAAAACACTTGACAACCTCTTGGAAGCAGCTTTTCTTGCCACAAGACCATCCTCAATCAATTAGGAATTTGATGCCGTCACTAAACACATTCCTTAAATTGTAGCCATTTTTAAGTGTTTATTTTTTGGTGTCTGATCCGTAGATATATCACCGTTGCTCTTGATTTTCTTGACTGTATATCTCTTAAATGTCAACATATACAGGTGTGATTTAGTTTACAAAGATTTTTCAATGCCCAGAACCTCGATCAGAGAGTAAAAAAATGCGTAAGGTTCACAATGGTGCAAAACTAAAATGCGATATATCGGGCTAGGATTCGAGTTACAGGAATAAGGGCCAAACCAACCACCCAAGAAAGGAATCATAGAGCGAAAACACTTGACAACCTCCAGGAAGCAGCTTTTCTTGCCACCGGACCTTTCTCCATCAATTAGGAATCTGATACTGTCAATAAACACATTCCTTAAATTGTAGCGATTTTTTGAGTGTTTATTTTTAGGTGCCTAATCCGCATATATATCACAATTGCTCTTGATTTTCTTGACTGTATATCTCTTAAATGTCAACATATACACTTGCGATTTAGTTTACGAAGATTTTTCAATGCCGTGAACCTCGATCAGAGTGTAAAAAAGGCGTAAGGCTCACAATGGTGTAAAACTAAAATGGGATATACCGGTCTTGGATTCGAGTTACAGGAACAAGGGCCAAACCAACCACCCAAGAATGGAATCGTCGAGCGAAAACACTTGACAACCTCCTAGAAGCAGCTTTTCTTGCCACCAGACATTTCTCCATCAATTAGGAATATGATGGCGTTACTAAACACATTCCTTATATTGTAGCCATTTTTTGAGTGTTTATTTTTTGTGTCCAATCCGCATATATATCATCATTGCTCGTGATTTTCTTGACTGTATATCTCTTAAATGTTAACATATACTCGTGTGATTTAGTTTACGAAGATTTTTCAATGCCGAGAACTTCGATCAGAGAGTAAAAAAGGAGTATGGTTCACAATGGTGTAAAACTAAAATGGGATATACCGGGCTAGGGTTCGAGTTACAAGAACAAGGGCCAAACCAACCACCCAAGAATGGAATCATCCAACGAAAACACTTGACAACGTCCTGGAAGTAGCTTATCTTGCCACCAGACCTTTCTCCATCAATTAGGAATCTGATGCCGTCACTAAACACATTCCTTAAATTGTAGCCATTTTTTGAGTGTTTATTTTTTGGTGTCCAATCTGCATATATATCACCATTGCTCTTGATTTTCTTGACTGTATATCTCTTAAATGTCAACATATACACGTGTGATTTAGTTTACGAAGATTTTTCGATGCTGAGAACCTCGATCAGAGAGTAAATAAGGCGTAAGTTTCACAATGGTGTAAAACTAAAATGGGATATACCGGGCTAAAAATTGGAGTTACAGGAACAAGGGCCAAACCAACCACCCAAGAATGGAATTGTCGAGCGAAAACACTTGACAACCTCTTGGAAGCAGCTTTTCTTGCCACAAGACCATCCTCAATCAATTAGGAATTTGATGCCGTCACTAAACACATTCCTTAAATTGTAGCCATTTTTAAGTGTTTATTTTTTGGTGTCTGATCCGTAGATATATCACCGTTGCTCTTGATTTTCTTGACTGTATATCTCTTAAATGTCAACATATACAGGTGTGATTTAGTTTACAAAGATTTTTCAATGCCCAGAACCTCGATCAGAGAGTAAAAAAATGCGTAAGGTTCACAATGGTGCAAAACTAAAATGCGATATATCGGGCTAGGATTCGAGTTACAGGAATAAGGGCCAAACCAACCACCCAAGAACGGAATCATAGAGCGAAAACACTTGACAACCTCCAGGAAGCAGCTTTTCTTGCCACCGGACCTTTCTCCATCAATTAGGAATCTGATACTGTCAATAAACACATTCCTTAAATTGTAGCGATTTTTTGAGTGTTTATTTTTAGGTGCCTAATCCGCATATATATCACAATTGCTCTTGATTTTCTTGACTGTATATCTCTTAAATGTCAACATATACACGTGCGATTTAGTTTACGAAGATTTTTCAATGCCGTGAACCTCGATCAGAGTGTAAAAAAGGCGTAAGGCTCACAATGGTGTAAAACTAAAATGGGATATACCGGTCTTGGATTCGAGTTACAGGAACAAGGGCCAAACCAACCACCCAAGAATGGAATCGTCGAGCGAAAACACTTGACAACCTCCTAGAAGCAGCTTTTCTTGCCACCAGACATTTCCCCATCAATTAGGAATATGATGCCGTTACTAAACACATTCCTTATATTGTAGCCATTTTTTGAGTGTTTATTTTTTGTGTCCAATCCGCATATATATCATCATTGCTCGTGATTTTCTTGACTGTATATCTCTTAAATGTTAACATATACTCGTGTGATTTAGTTTACGAAGATTTTTCAATGCCGAGAACTTCGATCAGAGAGTAAAAAAGGAGTATGGTTCACAATGGTGTAAAACTAAAATGGGATATACCGGGCTAGGGTTCGAGTTACAAGAACAAGGGCCAAACCAACCACCCAAGAATGGAATCATCCAACGAAAACACTTGACAACGTCCTGGAAGTAGCTTATCTTGCCACCAGACCTTTCTCCATCAATTAGGAATCTGATGCCGTCACTAAACACATTCCTTAAATTGTAGCCATTTTTTGAGTGTTTATTTTTTGGTGTCCAATCTGCATATATATCACCATTGCTCTTGATTTTCTTGACTGTATATCTCTTAAATGTCAACATATACACGTGTGATTTAGTTTACGAAGATTTTTCGATGCTGAGAACCTCGATCAGAGAGTAAATAAGGCGTAAGTTTCACAATGGTGTAAAACTAAAATGGGATATACCGGGCTAAAAATTGGAGTTACAGGAACAAGGGCCAAACCAACCACCCAAGAATGGAATTGTCGAGCGAAAACACTTGACAACCTCTTGGAAGCAGCTTTTCTTGCCACAAGACCATCCTCAATCAATTAGGAATTTGATGCCGTCACTAAACACATTCCTTAAATTGTAGCCATTTTTAAGTGTTTATTTTTTGGTGTCTGATCCGTAGATATATCACCGTTGCTCTTGATTTTCTTGACTCTATATCTCTTAAATGTCAACATATACAGGTGTGATTTAGTTTACAAAGATTTTTCAATGCCCAGAACCTCGATCAGAGAGTAAAAAAATGCGTAAGGTTCACAATGGTGCAAAACTAAAATGCGATATATCGGGCTAGGATTCGAGTTACAGGAATAAGGGCCAAACCAACCACCCAAGAACGGAATCATAGAGCGAAAACACTTGACAACCTCCAGGAAGCAGCTTTTCTTGCCACCGGACCTTTCTCCATCAATTAGGAATCTGATACTGTCAATAAACACATTCCTTAAATTGTAGCGATTTTTTGAGTGTTTATTTTTAGGTGCCTAATCCGCATATATATCACAATTGCTCTTGATTTTCTTGACTGTATATCTCTTAAATGTCAACATATACACGTGCGATTTAGTTTACGAAGATTTTTCAATGCCGTGAACCTCGATCAGAGTGTAAAAAAGGCGTAAGGCTCACAATGGTGTAAAACTAAAATGGGATATACCGGTCTTGGATTCGAGTTACAGGAACAAGGGCCAAACCAACCACCCAAGAATGGAATCGTCGAGCGAAAACACTTGACAACCTCCTAGAAGCAGCTTTTCTTGCCACCAGACATTTCTCCATCAATTAGGAATATGATGCCGTTACTAAACACATTCCTTATATTGTAGCCATTTTTTGAGTGTTTATTTTTTGTGTCCAATCCGCATATATATTATCATTGCTCGTGATTTTCTTGACTGTATATCTCTTAAATGTTAACATATACACGTGTGATTTAGTTTACGAAGATTTTTCAATGCCGAGAACTTCGATCAGAGAGTAAAAAAGGAGTATGGTTCACAATGGTGTAAAACTAAAATGGGATATACCGGGCTAGGGTTCGAGTTACAAGAACAAGGGCCAAACCAACCACCCAAGAATGGAATCATCCAACGAAAACACTTGACAACGTCCTGGAAGTAGCTTATCTTGCCACCAGACCTTTCTCCATCAATTAGGAATCTGATGCCGTCACTAAACACATTCCTTAAATTGTAGCCATTTTTTGAGTGTTTATTTTTTGGTGTCCAATCTGCATATATATCACCATTGCTCTTGATTTTCTTGACTGTATATCTCTTAAATGTCAACATATACACGTGTGATTTAGTTTACGAAGATTTTTCGATGCTGAGAACCTCGATCAGAGAGTAAATAAGGCGTAAGTTTCACAATGGTGTAAAACTAAAATGGGATATACCGGGCTAAAAATTGGAGTTACAGGAACAAGGGCCAAACCAACCACCCAAGAATGGAATTGTCGAGCGAAAACACTTGACAACCTCTTGGAAGCAGCTTTTCTTGCCACAAGACCATCCTCAATCAATTAGGAATTTGATGCCGTCACTAAACACATTCCTTAAATTGTAGCCATTTTTAAGTGTTTATTTTTTGGTGTCTGATCCGTAGATATATCACCGTTGCTCTTGATTTTCTTGACTGTATATCTCTTAAATGTCAACATATACAGGTGTGATTTAGTTTACAAAGATTTTTCAATGCCCAGAACCTCGATCAGAGAGTAAAAAAATGCGTAAGGTTCACAATGGTGCAAAACTAAAATGCGATATATCGGGCTAGGATTCGAGTTACAGGAATAAGGGCCAAACCAACCACCCAAGAACGGAATCATAGAGCGAAAACACTTGACAACCTCCAGGAAGCAGCTTTTCTTGCCACCGGACCTTTCTCCATCAATTAGGAATCTGATACTGTCAATAAACACATTCCTTAAATTGTAGCGATTTTTTGAGTGTTTATTTTTAGGTGCCTAATCCGCATATATATCACAATTGCTCTTGATTTTCTTGACTGTATATCTCTTAAATGTCAACATATACACGTGCGATTTAGTTTACGAAGATTTTTCAATGCCGTGAACCTCGATCAGAGTGTAAAAAAGGCGTAAGGCTCACAATGGTGTAAAACTAAAATGGGATATACCGGTCTTGGATTCAAGTTACAGGAACAAGGGCCAAACCAACCACCCAAGAATGGAATCGTCGAGCGAAAACACTTGACAACCTCCTAGAAGCAGCTTTTCTTGCCACCAGACATTTCTCCATCAATTAGGAATATGATGCCGTTACTAAACACATTCCTTATATTGTAGCCATTTTTTGAGTGTTTATTTTTTGTGTCCAATCCGCATATATATCATCATTGCTCGTGATTTTCTTGACTGTATATCTCTTAAATGTTAACATATACACGTGTGATTTAGTTTACGAAGATTTTTCAATGCCGAGAACTTCGATCAGAGAGTAAAAAAGGAGTATGGTTCACAATGGTGTAAAACTAAAATGGGATATACCGGCTAGGGTTCGAGTTACAAGAACAAGGGCCAAACCAACCACCCAAGAATGGAATCATCCAACGAAAACACTTGACAACGTCCTGGAAGTAGCTTATCTTGCCACCAGACCTTTCTCCATCAATTAGGAATCTGATGCCGTCACTAAACACATTCCTTAAATTGTAGCCATTTTTTGAGTGTTTATTTTTTGGTGTCCAATCTGCATATATATCACCATTGCTCTTGATTTTCTTGACTGTATATCTCTTAAATGTCAACATATACACGTGTGATTTAGTTTACGAAGATTTTTCGATGCTGAGAACCTCGATCAGAGAGTAAATAAGGCGTAAGTTTCACAATGGTGTAAAACTAAAATGGGATATACCGGGCTAAAAATTGGAGTTACAGGAACAAGGGCCAAACCAACCACCCAAGAATGGAATTGTCGAGCGAAAACACTTGACAACCTCTTGGAAGCAGCTTTTCTTGCCACAAGACCATCCTCAATCAATTAGGAATTTGATGCCGTCACTAAACACATTCCTTAAATTGTAGCCATTTTTAAGTGTTTATTTTTTGGTGTCTGATCCGTAGATATATCACCGTTGCTCTTGATTTTCTTGACTGTATATCTCTTAAATGTCAACATATACAGGTGTGATTTAGTTTACAAAGATTTTTCAATGCCCAGAACCTCGATCAGAGAGTAAAAAAATGCGTAAGGTTCACAATGGTGCAAAACTAAAATGCGATATATCGGGCTAGGATTCGAGTTACAGGAATAAGGGCCAAACCAACCACCAAGAACGGAATCATAGAGCGAAAACACTTGACAACCTCCAGGAAGCAGCTTTTCTTGCCACCGGACCTTTCTCCATCAATTAGGAATCTGATACTGTCAATAAACACATTCCTTAAATTGTAGCGATTTTTTGAGTGTTTATTTTTAGGTGCCTAATCCGCATATATATCACAATTGCTCTTGATTTTCTTGACTGTATATCTCTTAAATGTCAACATATACACGTGCGATTTAGTTTACGAAGATTTTTCATTGCCGTGAACCTCGATCAGAGTGTAAAAAAGGCGTAAGGCTCACAATGGTGTAAAACTAAAATGGGATATACCGGTCTTGGATTCGAGTTACAGGAACAAGGGCCAAACCAACCACCCAAGAATGGAATCGTCGAGCGAAAACACTTGACAACCTCCTAGAAGCAGCTTTTCTTGCCACCAGACCTTTCTCCATCAATTAGGAATCTGATGCCGTTACTAAACACATTCCTTATATTGTAGCCATTTTTTGAGTGTTTATTTTTTGTGTCCAATCCGCATATATATCATCATTGCTCGTGATTTTCTTGACTGTATATCTCTTAAATGTTAACATATACACGTGTGATTTAGTTAACGAAGATTTTTCAATGCCGAGAACTTCGATCAGAGAGTTAAAAATGAGTATGGTTCACAATGGTGTAAAACTAAAATGGGATATACCGGGCTAGGGTTCGAGTTACAAGAACAAGGGCAAAACCAACCACCCAAGAATGGAATCATCCAGCGAAAACACTTGACAACGTCCTGGAAGTAGCTTATCTTACCACCAGACCTTTCTCCATCAATTAGGAATCTGATGCCGTCACTAAACACATTCCTTAAATTGTAGCCATTTTTTGAGTGTTTATTTTTTGGTGTCCAATCTGCATATATATCACCATTGCTCTTGATTTTCTTGACTGTATATCTCTTAAATGTCAACATATACACGTGTGATTTAGTTTACGAAGATTTTTCAATGCCGAGAACCTCGATCAGAGAGTAAAAAAGGCGTATGGTTCACAATGGTGTAAAACTAAAATGGGATATACCGGGCTAGGGTTCGAGTTACAAGAACAAGGGCCAAACCAACCACCCAAGAACGGAATCGTCCAGCGAAAACACTTGACAACCTCCTGGAAGCAGCTATTCTTGCCACCAGACCTTTCTCCATCAATTAGGAATCTGATGCCGTCATTAAACACATTCCTAAAATTGTGGCCATTTTTTAGTGTTTATTTTTTTGTGTCTAATCCGCATATATATATCACCATTGCTCTTGATTTTCTTGATTGTATATCTCTTAAATATCAACATATACACGTGTGATTTAGTTTACGAAGATTTTTCAATGCAGAGAACCTCGATCAGAGAGGGAAAAAGGCGTAAGGTTCACAATGGTGTAAAACCAAAAGGGGATATACCGGGAAAGGATTCGAGTTACAGGAACAAGGGCCAAACCAACCACCCAAGAACGGAATCGTCGAGCGAAAACACTTGACAACCTCCTGTAAGCAGCTTTCCTTGCCACCAGCCCTTTCTCCATCAATTAGGAATCTGATGCTGTTACTAAACACATTTCTTAAATTGTAGCCATTTTTTGAGTGTTTATTTTTGGTGTCTAATCCGCATATATATCACCATTGCTCTTGATTTTCTTGACTGTATATCTCTTAAATGTAAACATATACACGTGTGATTTAGTTTACGAAAATTTTTCAATGCCGAGAACCTCAATCAGAGAGTAAAAAAGGCGTAAGGTTCACCATGGTGTGAAACTAAAATGGGATATACCTGGTTAGGATTCGAGTTATAGGAACAAGGGCCAAACCAACCACCAAAGAACGGAAACGTCTAGCGAAAACACTTGAAAACCTCTTGGAAGCAGCTTTTCTTGCCACAAGACCTTTCTCCATCAAATTAGGAATCTGATACCGTCACTAAACACATTCCTTAAATTGTAGCCATTTTTTGAGTGTTTATTTTTTGGTGTCCAATCGGCATATATATCACCATTGCTCTTGATTTTCTTGACTATATATCTCTTAAATGTCAACATATACACGTGTGATTTAGTTTACGAATATTTTTCCATGCCGAGAACCTCGATCAGAGAGTAAAAAAGTCGTAAGGTTCACAATGGTGTAAAACTAAAATGGGATATACCGGGCTTGGGTTCGAGTTACAAGAATAAGGGCCAAACCAACCACCCAAGAACGGAATCGTCCAACGAAAACACTTGACAACCTCCTGGAAGCAGCTTTTCTTGCCACCAGACCTTTCGACATCAATTAGGAATCTGTTGCTGTCACTAAACACATTCCTTAAATTGTAGCCGTTTTTTTTGAGTTTTTATTTTTTGGTGTCTAATATGCATATATATCACCATTGCTCTTTATTTTCTCGACTGTATATCTCTTAAATGTCAACAAATACACGTGTGATTTAGTTTATGAAGATTTTTCAATGGTGAGAACCTCGATCAGAGAGTAAAAAAGGCATAAGGTTCACAATGGTGTAAAACTAAAATGGGATATACCGGGGCTAGGATACGAGTTACAGGAACAAGTGCCAAACCAACCACCCAAGAAAGGAATCGTCGAGCGAAAACACTTGACAACCTCCTGGAATCAGCTTTTCTTGCCAGCAGACCTTTTGTCCATCAATTAGGAATCTGATGCCTTCACTAAAAACATTCCTTAAATGTAAAACCCGTTAAGGATCCTTCAACGATATCAGTCTCTAACTTGTGAAGGTGCGGAATACAATCACAAGCCAATTCAAGAACGATATAATGAAACAATAATATAATCAAAACACAAACCGGAAATCTTGCATTCAATGATAACCAAAGACTGATACAAGACACCTTGATGTTTTCGGCTAGACCTTCAAGTCGCAACCACCGATCAACCTCAACCAAATGGGTGAGGTTTGTTTAAATACTTCCTACATGGACTTGAAACCTAGGCCCATTGCGACAATTAACAAACTAACCCAACCCTTACAAAATCGGCCCATATGTTAACTAAACAAAACACAGAAACAACCCTTCAACTATGCTAACCTACATGAATAAACCTTCAGGTTCCAACAATCTCCCCCTAGGTTTATGCATGGAGGTTCTTCTAACTTCGACTATCATGATCACCACTCGCACTATCTTTGTTGCCACCAAAACCCTTTCGATTGATATGCAGAACTGAAGCAACAGCAGCAGTCCAACCTTTTGCTATTTCTTCATATTTTTCTGTAGCTCTAATCTGATTACGCAACAACTTCTAAGTCTTCATAAGCAAGATTCAACAAATCAATTTGATCCACCAAACGAAAACTCACATCATCATCACAAACAATCACTGCCTGTCCTAGACGCTCATCATAAATCCAGAAATGTAAAGACTTCAAAGCACCTTTTGGAATCTTTTTCACCAACGGAATTGTCTTTTCTTTATCAGTTACAGGCCAGTGCACAATCTTCATACGCTTGTTTGTGTATGGATCTCTAATCCCTTTAGCTGGTCTAACGAAGGACTCTGCCGTGCGCATCGAAGGAAAGTTACAAAGAACTTCCCTCTGCAATCTTTCAAAAAACATATATCCAGCACCTCCAGGCTTATCATCAACATAAGGTGCTTTAGACAAGTTTGTTAAATCAACCTTAGTAAAAGACTAAAACTGGCCTGGATGTTTGTACCACTCGACAGGACCAACTTTTCTCTTTATCCACCATCTTTTACGATCATGATCATATCCCCAGCTAATCACACCAGAACGATTTCCAACTTTATCATAGAGAGTTTCACCAACATCCATTAAATGGTGAGTTGCATGAGCATCCTCATCATCTGGATTTAAATTCTTGTTCTTCAAAATCACAAACTCCCTTTTCTTTTTAATTCTTTCCGCCTTCTCTTTGTCTGCTACTGGATTTGTAACTCTCTTGAAATATTGTTCCATTGCAGCACTTCTTTCAGCATCATCCTTAGCAAAGGCTTTTCTTCTGTTTTCAACATCAGTTGGATCAGAGAATTCTTGTCCAAATTTCTTCTCCAACTTCCCACGTAAATCATAAACCATATTGAACAACAAACTAACATCTCCTTGAAGCTGCTCAATCTGTTGATCTTTCTTCACAATAGTATCTTCAAGTTGGATAATCTTCGCATCTTTATGAATTGAATCTTGCTCAAGTACAACCATTCGTTTCTTCATATCTCTCATGCTAATAAACTCATCATCATCACTTGAATCATTATCAAATGGCATTCTCAACTGTTCTTCAGGTCTCTTACCACTTGAACTGCTAGGTATATCAAGAACAACTCCAGAAGAACCTGCAAATTCAGAAATACCAAGTGGCATAGTATCAACAACAGAAACAGTATCAACAGTTGCAACTTGAACATCAGCAGTAGTGGTATCCACATCATTTCATTGAGTGTCAGCATCAAACTCAAAGATATTTTCAATAGTGGTGGTGGTATCAGCAACACTTCTCTCAAAATCGAAATCATATAAACCTTCATCATCTTCAGCAATATTCAAGGATTGATCTTTGTTTTGCTCAACATACATTCCGAGTCGAGGATCCCTCCTTTTCCGCTTCAATGGCATGGAATCAGAATCCTTTGGGTTTTCACTAGGCTCTTCACTTGATACTGAAAGATCAGAAGGAGGTTTCCCATCTTATCAGTTACAGATTTTAATAGCAGAGCCAAACTTTCAGCAGTAATCACAGGTGGAACAGTAGAAACAGTAGTATAAACTTCAGCTTCAGGAGGAAGCTCTTCATCTTCCCCAGAATCACACATAATCTCAATGCCTTCATCATCAGAGTCAATCGTCAAAATCTCTGTCTCAGGCTCATCGTCAATAACCCTTTGAATATCATGTTCTTCAGCAACTATAGCATTTGCAGGCGCATCACTCACAGGAACAGGTTGCACTATTACTGGATTAGCAACAACATCTTCAGTCTCTGCAAATTGACCAAATTTCTCCAACGGAATTAATCCTTCAAATTTCTTTTCAGTACCCTTCTTCGGAGTAAGAGCACCAAAACAAGCTGGACCCATAGGCTTCAACTCCAATGTGTTACCAGATCTCTCCAACTCTGGATAACGATCATTAAAGATCATTTGCAAAAACCTTGGATACATGAGAAACTTGTCCTTTCTAACTCCAAATACATTCCGTTTCATCGCTTCCAAAATATACTTTGAAAAATTGAAAGGCTCATTTGTTATCACACATACAAGAGCAGCAGACTGAGTAATGTTCAACTGATCTGTGCCTCCTCTGTTCTCTGTCATACACAAAACAAACATGTGCAACAAAAGACGCCAATATGGATGCACAAACTTCTTAACCAGAGGTGGATACTTCCCTTCATAACTCAATCTTGGCAATATCGCTTCAACTGTACCAGCAGGAAGTTCAATTGAATCTGTATCTTGATCATTAAACTGTAAACTTCTCGAATCATCTGTTCTGTCACAGTAACAACTTTCTTTTGAACCTCAGAAACAATAACTCCTTTTCCTTCAACAACTTCAATTTTCGCATTTTTCCAAAACTCTTGAATAAGATTTTCGTAGATAATTGGATTTTCTCGTAGTGCGTGAACTATACGACAGCTGTTGAGACCTTTCATCAATGAAGTGTACAACTTCTTGTGTTTCTCCGGAGGTGGTGCTAAATATCCTGCTTGATTGTGTGTTGATATAAAGTTCAAATCCATATTCTGCATAAAACATAACTTTATTAGAAATCTCAAACTTTAAAATCAGCAGGCAAAATCAAACAACAGCATCATGACTCAGATAACAACAATTCAATTCAAAACTATCACTGTTGACTCGAGACCATGAGTCGAGACCATGAGTCGAGACCATGAGTTCTCGAGTCGAGACCATAAGTTGTTGAGTCGAGACCATGAGTCAAGACTATGAGGTCTCGAGTCGAGACCATGAGATCTCGAGTCGAGACCATAAGTCGAGATCTTGACATTGCGACTCGTAATCACCGGTCTCGAGTCCTTATGTTATCTAAGTCGAGACCCCTACAAACAACTTTATCTTTTCAAATTATAGATCAAAATCCCAAAAACATCTTATGATTCGTTTGAAGACCAAAAAATATAAAAATTAGGGTTCTTGGTCATCTTCAAAACTTCATCAGATCATCATCAAATCTTCATATTATCTGCAAAACTTCAAACAAAAACATCATCATACCTTAATAAACAGTGAATCGAGACTAGAAACACAGAATATGATGACTCGAAACCGGAGAATCACGTCGGAATCAAGTCGGAAACACAATATCAGAAAATCACGCCGGAACTTTGAGAGAATATCAGAGGGTCTCGAGTGAGAAGTGAGGTCTCGACTCGAGACCTGTGATTTATACTCCAAACCTAAATGAACTGGGCCGGACCTTTGACTTTTGGGCCATGACCAACTTTTAAACTTAACCGACTTAAAGGATTTCGTTTGATTAATTAATTAATAATTAAATCCCTTTAATAAATCAGTTTTAATTCTAATAATCCACTTATACCTTCTGAGCATAATTTATAAAAACAAAACCTAAAACAAAAATAAATAATAGAAACTTATTATTTACAAAAATAAAAAGGAAATTTATAAAATTGCTCAGGGATCAAATCACAAGGTTTCGGGCTTGACATCACTTATTAACACTGATCTACTACCGAATGATCTAGACGATTGCCAGTATATTTGTCCACCTAAACTCATCTCCCTAGACCTTTTCCATATAACTGCCTGTAACAAATTTTATCATGTTTTGATTTCTTAACAATGAACACCCAAATAAATACTAATCAAATCTCGGAATTACAGACAGCACACCCTATCATGTAAGTAGCTTCCCTACCACATATTTCACAAGTCCAATCCAGATCTCTGAAATCTTAACTGGGAATAGATTGAGAAGAGAACAGAATAGATCTTAAGCAAAGATGGTATAATGTACAAGATCAAATGAGTTTTTCTCAATTTGATATAGGTTTCTAGGGTTTCTTTTGGGCACTTGAGGGCCTCTTTCGGGTGTTTAATTGATCTACAGAGCGACAACGTACAGCTAGGTCAGCATGTATCTGGATGCAGCAGAAGCTGACGTTGCCTAGCACCTCCAGGTCAGCATATATCTGGATGCAGCAAAGGAGATACATGACTTTTTCAGAGAAGATTTCAGAGTCAGACCAAAATTGTGTGTATCGGGACAACATACAAACATTCAAATAGAAATGAGCTAATTCCAAGTGATTTTCTTTCCTGAGGTCATGTACTATTTTAGTTCACAACAGAAACAGCCAATGTTTCCAGCCTAAAGGATAGAGCCTACCAACACATCATACTAGAGTCAAACTATTTCGATACTGGTCTTACATGAATCAGCCCTCGACCATAATGTGAAAATTCATTTCATTTCCCAGTCATGCAACACCTCTTTTTGTATTTTTCTATTTTTAATGTTTTTGTATTTTTTAAAATTTCTCCCCCTAAATTTGAGCATAAATAAAAACAACCTAAGAATAGAAAACTTTATGAACAAATTTACCTACGAAAAACAAAAACATGCTCAGTCAGTAAAGCGGATCATTTTCAGGAAATCCACAAGCACTTGAAATTTCGAACTGCTGACAGGTTTGGTGAACAAATCGGCAGCATTTGCATCAGTGTCGATTTGCTCAAGTTTAATAAGACCTCTGTCGAAGCAATCTCGAATAAAATGAACTTTTATGTCTATGTGCTTGGTTTTGGAGTGAAAAACAGGATTTCTAACAATTTGTATTGTAGCATCATTATCGCAGTAAATAGTAGTGTTGAGATAAGTCAAACCGTAGTCCTGCAATTGATGTTGCATCCACACCACTTGAGAGCAAGATGCAGAGGCAGCAACATACTCAGCTTCAGCTGTAGATATCGCCACCGTTTGTTGTTTCTTGCATTGCCAAGATATGAGCCTGTCGCCCAGAAATTGACATCCCGCTGATGTAGATTTCCTGTCACTGTCAGTACCTCCAAAGTTACTGTCAGAAAACGCAAACAAATCAAAATTGGAATCCCTCGGATACCACAGACCAAACCGTGGTCGGCCTTTAAGGTACCGAAAGATTCTTTTAACAGCAATAAGATGAGAAGTTTTAGGATTAGCCTGATATCTTGCACAGTTGCAGACAGCAAACATAATATCCGGTCGGCTAGCTGTCAGATACATCAACGACCCGATCATAGACCTATACTGACGTTGATCCACGGGAGATCCTTCTTCATCTTCAGTCAATAACGGTCTCTCCGCCATTGGTGTTTCAGCTGGTTTCGCGTCTGAAAAGTTGAATTTTGCTAGCACGTCATCCACATACTTCCCTTGATGGATAAGATTCCCTTGAGAATTCTGCTTGACTTGTAAACCCAAAAACAGTGTCATTTCCCCAAGAGCAATCATTTCAAATTTCTTCTTCATAACTCTCTCAAACTCCTTGCAAAGCTCCTCAGTTGTAGACCCGAAAATAATATCATCGACATAGATTTGAACTAAGATCTGATCCTTGCCCACTTTCTTGATAAACAGAGTCTGGTCTATCGTGCCACGTGTGTACCCACGAGCCAGAAGATGTTCAGTTAGTGTGGCATACCAAGCTCGTGGTGCTTGGTGTAATCCATACAATGCCTTGTCTAGCTTGTAGACATATTCTGGATGATCTGGATGCACGAAACCTGGTGGCTGCTCAACAAAGATATCTTCCTTCACATCTCCATATAGAAACGCTGTCTTGACGTCCATCTGATATACAGTGAACCCCATATATGACGCGTAAGCTAAGAAGATCCGGATGGCTTCAAGTCGGGCAACCAGAGCATATACTCCATCATAATCCAGACCTTCTATTTGTCGAAATCCCTGAACCACCAGCCTTGCTTTATTTCGAACAATAACCCCTGCAGAATCTTGCTTGTTTCGAAATACCCATCTAGTTCCAAGTTTGCGCTTTCCCTTTGGCAACTTGACAAGTTTCCATACTCCAAGCTTCTCAAACTGGTTCAGCTCTTCATGCATAGCATCTACCCAGCCTGGTTCCTGCAAAGCTATATCAACAGTTTTAGGTTCGATTTGAGAAATGTAGCAAGAATATAAGCAAGTATTGATGGTTCCCGATTGGCTCCTGGTTAAAACTCCTGCATTTACAGGACCAATCACATTCTCTATAGGATGATTTCGTTGAACACTTGTGGGTATTGCCAGGTCAGGTACGGTCTCGTCTTCAGTGGTGGTGTTGCTAGACTCCCCCTCATTAGATGCTGCAGTATTATGAACGAATGGAGTGGTAACAATGCAATCTTCAGGAATGGGTTCAGGAAATAGTGCAGATCCGGAACCATTAGATGCAGAACCACTAGTTGAAGCACCTTTAGGGGATTGATGGGACGTTTGCTGACACATAGGATGCTGCGTAAACACCATTTCCGGCGGATCAATGGTATGATGTCTAACGCTTCCTTCTGTCTGTTCTTCTTCTTCAGTATCCTCAAAAGACAGCGGTTGTTTTGGAATAGACACACCTGCATCTGAAAAATCACTTGACAAAATGTTAAATGACTTAAACAATTCAGAATAATCGTATAACCAATCTGGTCCGACTCTAGCATCCGTAGCGTTTTCTTCAAGCCACTCAATGTTGCATGACTCGACGACCTTTTTAGTTACTTTGTTGTATACCCTATAGGCAGAGCCTTTAGCATATCCAAGAAAGAAACATTCGTCCCCTTTGACCTCAAACTTTCCATTAGAGTCCATGAGTAATAATACACAAGGACATCCAAAGATACGAAAGTGTGAAACCGAAGGTTTGCGTCCTTCCAGAATCTCATAAGGAGTTTTCATATGACGTTTATTTACTAAAGCATGATTCTGGACATAACAAGCCGTGCTAACAGCTTCGGCCCAAAAGAAACTAGGAAGCTTCGAGTCAGCCAGCATAGTTCGTGCAGCCTCAATAAGAGTACAATTTCTTCTTTCAGCTACTCCATTTTGTTGAGGAGTTCGTGGTGCACTATACTGACGATCAATTCCCTTTTCTGTGCAGAATGTGTCCAAAGTAATGTTCTTGAATTCTGTCCCATTATCAGATCGAATAACCTTCACCTTGGCACTCGCTTGATTTTCAGCCAGAGTGATGAATTGTTTCACTAAGACTGCAGTTTCATTTTTGTGACTGAGAAAATATACCCAGGTGTAGCGAGAATAATCATCGACGATTACAAGACAATAAGCTTTCTTGCCAATACTTAGCACATTCACCGGACCAAAAAGGTCCATGTGAAGTAATTCAAGTACGGCCTTCGTTGAGGGTGCAGGTTTTGCCTTATGAGGTTTTCGATGAGCTTTCCCTTTTTGCACAAGCAACACACTTTTCAACCAACATGAAATCTTTTATTGGAAGATCACGTACTAGTTGACCTTTAGCCAGACGGTTCAAGTTCTTCATGTTCACATGCCCAAGGCGACGATGCCACAGTAGACCATCATGTTCTGAAATCTTCGAGAATAGGCAAGTAATTTCTTCACACGGTTTCTTGTTCATATCAATTACATAAGCGTTTCCTCGTCTCTCTGCTGACATTAAAAACCAGTCTTCTGGAATGAGAATCCCAGGTTTAAGAACATGACATCCTTTCTTTGTAAAGTGAACTGAATTCCCTCGATCACAAATCTGAGAAATGCTCAACAGATTGTGTTTCAGTTCTGGAACATAATTAACATTTTCGAAGCTTAAAACGCCGTTTCGTACTGTTCCTTTCAACGTGATTCTGCCTGAATCTCCTCCCGCAAATGAGACATATCCACCATTAAATTCTTTGACATTTACCAGTTGGGATAAGTCTCCTGTCATGTGCCTGGAACAGCCACTATCCATGTACCAGAGGCGCACGGTAGTCCTCCACAGCTATTCCTGCACGATTAGCGGGATTAGTTAGATTTAGGAACCCAGCCCATAGTGGATCTGGGTTTTCCTTGTGCATCAATATAAGTCACTCTCTGCCACACTAAATTGTCTTTATTTAAAAACTTCGAAGTATTTCGAAAGACAGAGTTTCGATGACATGTATGAGATGGATTGGATTGCTTGGCCTTAGCTTTAGGTTTCCAATGCTTGTTTGACCAGTTAGAATTGTAATTACCAAAAGCATTATGTTGATATCTTCGAAAATCATTTTGTTGATTTTGATTTTTGCATTTGGCTGCATTCCAATCCTAATCAGAAGGTTTAGTCTTGCGATAGTTGTTTTTCATTGTCTTAGTCTTTTCAGTCGTCATTGACTCTGAACAACGATATCGGTTAGACATGACCTTCTGATCTTGCATGGACTTTCTCTTGTACGATACCCTTGGGAGTTGAACACAATTTCTGGCAATGTGACCCGCGATGCCACAGTTAAAACATGTTTGACGCTTCAATTTGTGAGTATTTTGAAAGTTTTTACACGATTTGCTAGGTTTTGAATGATTTGGCGTTTTAGTTTTCTGAACATGTTGTGCTTGTGGTTGTTCTGAGCATTTTGGTGGCTTTTCTTCTAATGACTCCTCACTTTTCTCAATTCTCTTTTCTTCATTACTTAATTCCGGTTCAGTATTTAAACATGTAGAAGTTTCATCAATATGCGTTTTCTCAATGCATTTATCATGTGAGACTAATTCAGGTTCATTATTTGAACATGCAGAAGTTTCATCCATATGCATTTCCTCAACGCATTTATCATGTGAAACTGATTCAGGTTCAATTTCAACTACAGTTTCCAATTGGGTCCCACTAGATTCAACATTAGGGACACCCACTGAGACAGATTCAGAAGAAGAATCAGGATACTCTTGATTTTCTTGAGAAGTCGTTTCAGTGGTTTCACTGAATGCGTCCTGGGGGACCTCACCTGTAACACTGTCATTAACTGAAATGTTAGAAACATCACAATCACACACATTAGCTGAAAAACAATCATCACCACACTTATTGTTCAAATTTTCAACACAAACATCATCAGTTTTGCCCAAAACAACAGGCTGACAAGACGAAACATAAGCAGAAAACAACGCAAATAAAGAACGACCAAAAGCAATGTCAGATTCAGTTTGTTCAAAATAAGGTTCAGAAATATTTGAAATAACGACTGGTTCACTCCCATGAACATCTTCACATTTTACTTCAGAAAAATCATCTACACATGAAGACGAAACGTCAGGATCAATTGAGCCTTTGGAAACGAAATGCAATGGAGGAGGCTTCTGTTTCTCAACTGGTCTGTCATTAGATGACGACTTGTTGTTTTTAGAACCATAAGTTATTTTACTCTCATTCATCATCTCCTCCTCAGTCATCGGCAGATAAGTATAATTATCATTGTATGGAGGAGGAGTCTGATTATAACCCAAACCACGCCCTTTCTTTTCTTTGTACGCAAGCTGTTGATCACACAAATTTTTTACTAATTTACTGGAAGAATCAAATTTCTTAATATTAAGCTCATTAATTTGATATCTGTCTCTGATATCTTCTAGTTCCTTAGTCACAACGCACAGTTTTTCCTGAACGTATAAGAGTTGAGATGATTTTACACTTACATCATCCTTGAGTTTGATGATGTCTTTTCGCTGAGCTTTGATCTTTTCTTTGTAAAGTTTTTCGTTTTTCGATAAAGTAAAGTTTTTATTTTTCATGTCTTGATAATCTTGAATTAGCTCAGCGTTGTGCATTCTATAAACTTCAACTCTTTCTCTACATTCAGGAGTACAGAAAGCAGAAAGTACCTCTTCTTTGGTTAGACCTTTAACTGGAGCTGAAAGAATCTGAGTCATGAAAGCAAAGTTTTCAGCTGAAGCCTCCTCCTCTTGTGCAGATACTTGATCATTTGAGGTCATAAAAGCAATATTATTTGAAGCAGCTTGATTTTCTGGAGCAGAAATGTTCAGACGCTCAATTTCTGAATTCCAATCAAAGTTGATGTTGGGTTGAACCACCAGGGCTTGAGCTAATCCTTGTGGTTGAGGACTTCCAGTAGCAGCAGCATCTGTTATACTAGCAGTGGTCTCAAGAGCTCTTTCTCGATTAGGTGTTACGGGCTGTGCAGGAGTTTGTTCTCTATTTATCAGTGGTTTTGTGCAATTTCGAGCATAGTGCCCTTCCTCATGACAGTTGTAACAGCGCAAGTTAAAAGGCACCTTAGCAGCTCCATTCCAAGAGGTGCCCCACCTGTTTTTACCTGTTCTTTTAACAAACTTCTGTGCCCTGAAAGCAGCCATTGCCATCTGCCAGGTGATGTCCATTTCTTCAACGTCATCAGGATGGATCTGAAGTAGGTCATCGCCACACCATTTTGGAGGATCCATTTTTCCTGCAATGAAGGCGTTCAAACAGTTTATAACGGAGGCTGCGATATCCAAATTTTCTTTTGACTGTTGTGTAAAGAAAGCTATCATCTCATTTTTCGCAGTGGTGGCAGAAGCAACAGTGGAAGTTTTCACAGCAGAAGTGGAAGCAGCAGTAGAAGATGATGGAGCAGCTTGTGCCGGAGACCCAGAGTAATAAATGTTTGCTGAACTAGGAGCCGCCTTAGTAGATGCAGCATTGCTAAACATTTGAAATCCTTGAGACAAGAGGGCAGCATTGTTATTGTTTGACGAGGATGGAGCAATAGTGAATCCTGCAGCTAGCATGCTGTTTTTATGATTGGTTTCTCTTTGCTTATCATCCAGTTCACATGCTTTGATATGGGAAATCATTTCTGACAAACTGCACCTAGCGAGATCCTTTGTTTTCTTAATCATTGCAACATGATGATCCCAGCTTTTTGGTAGTGCATTCAAAAGTTGCCTATTTGTTGAAGCATTTGATGTATGAATTTCTTCCATCTGCATTTGAGTGACCAGTTTGACAAACCTCTGAAGTTGGTTATCAATGGTTTCCCCGTAGATGTGATTGAAATTATTGAAGTTTTGTCTGAGCAAGTTCCTTCGACTTTCCTTCATATCTTCATTTCCCTCGTAAACATCGATCAATGATTCCCATAGTTCCTTGGCAGATTTGCAAGCGCGAAAGCCAATAGCTATATCTGGGACCAATCCCATGGTCAGATACGACAATGCTCTTTCATCTTCTTCAATTATACTGAAATCCTCTTCAGTATATTCACTCTTGTCTTTCTTAACTTTTAAACCCGCTTTAGTAGGACTGTCTGTCATTATCTCCCTTGGACCTCTCATGATGCTTCTCCAAATTTTTGAATCCTTGACCTTCACATGTTGTTCAAAGTGCCATTTCCATTCTGGGAAATCATTTGCATCGGTTAACCTTGGAATGCGTGTAGTGGTTCCAACTTTTGAGTCAAGTTCTTGTTGTTTGTTAAGGGCAGCCAAATCAACGTTATTTGTCGACATACTTAATTAATCAACCAATTAATTAATTTTTTAAGTCCAAAAGTGTCAACAGTTCAAAGTCTAAATCCAAGTATCGTTGCAAAGTGACGTTGCGAGTCGAGACTATAATTGCGAGTCGAGACCAAGAAGCAGACAACTCGAGACAGTAATTGGTTGCGAGTCGAGACTAAATCCACACTAGTCGAGACAGCGATGGTTGCGAGTCGAGACCGGAACTGGACAAGTCGAGACAGTTGATGGTTGCGAGTCGAGACCGGAACAGGACAAGCCGAGACTGCTGATGGTTGCGAGTCGAGACCGGAACAGGACAAGCCGAGACTGCTGATGATTGCGAATCGAGACCTGCAAAACAGATATGAGATAAGAACTGTTAACTCGTAATCCCTGATTTTCAGCACTTTTCAAAAATTCAAAGATATCGTAATCTTTGAATTTTCTTTGATCACCAACTCCCGAGAAATCAGCTAACAGTTTTTCTGAAATCACACAAACCAAAGTCAGTGATATATTTCAATAGTTTCGCCAAGAACAGTTTGAAGATTTAATATTTTTCACTGCAAAACAAACACCAAAAACCAGATCAGTAGTAAAAGATGTTCTTGAATCCGAGTGATATCAAAACCGAACCAACATTGGTTTCTTGGCTCTGATACCAATTGTAAAACCCGTTAAGGATCCTTCAACGATATCAGTCTCTAACTTGTGAAGGTGCAGAATACAATCACAAGCCAATTCAAGAACGATATAATGAAACAATAATATAATCAAAACACAAACCGGAAATCATGCATTCAATGATAACCAAAGACTGATACAAGACACCTTGATGTTTTCGGCTAGACCTTCAAGTCGCAACCACCGATCAACCTCAACCAAATGTTTGAGGTTTGTTTAAATACTTCCTACATGGACTTGAAACCTAGGCCCATTGCGACAATTAACAAACTAACCCAACCCTTACAAAATCGGCCCATATGTTAACTAAACAAAACACAGAAACAACCCTTCAACTATGCTAACCTACATGAATAAACCTTCAGGTTCCAACAAATGGCATTGCATCTATTATTCCCTGTGCTACTATGTGTTGGATAGCACTATTATCCATCTGGTTCCCATTGTTATTGTTGTTCGGGTTCCCATTATTCAGATTATCATCATTCTGAATATTATCATTCTGGATTTCCGGGTTATTATCCAAATTCACTTGATTTTCTTGGTCGGCCATCTGAATTTTAAACAAGTATCCCATATTAATTAATATCTCAATATAGTTAATCACATGACACGCATTTTTACCAAAAGCGTCGATCATTGCGACTATACTCTTTTCATATACTATTATGCGTCTACTACACACTAGTACAGAAATAAAATTACAATACCAACAGAAATAAAATAATAATATGCATCCGTACACACATATCTTATTTTATTTTATTATTATTTTATTAATATTACTACTACCACTTCCTCCATTCTAACATTCACGGATATGGATTCATCCAAAAATCCATATTGCGCTCATCGTATTTCCATACGAGACGTTCTCCCACCTGACGCATCCTTTCACTGTTTTCTAAAATTTCCTCCCCGAAAGTCCTAAGTTCTTGGACGTTTTCTGCACTCATTGGGGGTGCAGGTTCTCGGACTAGGTTTGGAATCTGGGGTGCATTTTCCTGATATGGGGGTGACAGTTCCTGAAATTGGTAAGGATCCTCTAATATCTCCCTAATATAATCATCTTGATAATAGGGATCTAAAGGGTCCATACCTGGGTAAGCTTCTATGTTTTGTATGGGTGGATAATCCTGGATAGGGTAACGTTGCACAAAGTCCCTATTGTCGTCCCACCAAGGGTCATAATTCGGGTCTAGTGGGTTTGGTGCAGGTACTCTAGGGATTTCTTCTGGATTAAAATCGTACATCTCCACTTGGTTTTCTGGATTTTCTATCTCCATGGGTTGTTCTGGGTTTTGTGGTTGTGGGGCTACTAATTGTTCCAGACTTGGGTCAGCAGCAGTCATAGCTAAGATATGGAAATTAGCTAGGCTCCTATTAAGTATCTCTTGCGTATGGGCATCTGTCTCTCGCTTAATAGCTGCTAAAGCCCTTTGTTGTTGCAATTTTCGCATTCTCTTCCTACGAGCAAAAGCTTCTTTACTGAACCATCCTCGTTTCTTAGTAGGAAATGGTTCTTCAGATTGAGCTCTAAAGGCAAATATCCCATCTTCCTGATCAGCAGAATACCCCGAAAGGGCAGGCTGTGATGATGTACCTTCACTCCTAGGTGAATCAGCTAACTGACGATTCACGTCTAATGGTCCTTGATCACTCATACTGAAAACTAACAAATAGTCAAATAACACATAACACATAATTACAGTTATGCACATATTTCCGTAATTTATTTCCTAACACAATTTCAAAAATTAAGTGTCAGCAGAACACTTCTTTGGCTTAGACCAGTGGCTAGGCTCTGATACCACCTTCTGTCGCAACCCCCGATCCCTGATCCCCGGGAACGGGCGGACGCGATCTCAGAGTTTGGTGGTATCAGTTTATTTAATCTCGCAACGGAATTTTCATCAGGACCGTAGTTAGGAAATGTTTATCAGAGTAAAACCACCTTCTTTTATATTAATAATAACATGGGCAAAACCCAAGTTTCTTATTACAATATATTATAGGGACAAACCCTATTTTATTGAATTTAAAACATTGTTTATTAGGTAACTTTTATAGCCACATAATCCCCAAGCCTTCAGTGCTCTCCAGCTGGCTTTTTATTAATTGGCTGTCAAATTGGGTTACCTGAAACGCGTTTTAAAAACATTTGTCAGTCGGAAATACTGGTGAGTGAATCCCAGTTTAATCAAGAAACATTTTATTAATTAAGACAGTATCGAGGACGATTACAATGTTTATGTCTACAAAATTACTCCATTTGGTACTATCAATCCACTGACTTGTGGGTCATATTACACATTGGCTAACACATTGTCCCAATGGTAACGTACTGTCATACTCGACTTACTACTCACAAGTAGTATAAATTTTGTATACAAAACCCCAACATACCGGACAGTAATTGAAGACTACAAAGACTCAATCACTGCTTAATCACATTGTAAAACAATTAAGGTTTTGTAAATTATTCCAAAAACATTAATAAAAAGAGGATAACTCACATTGCTATCTTAGGCTTTTCGTAAGGGTTTCCTGGATATAATCTATAATTTATACAAATGTACATTGGTTAGTATCATAACCCTTTGAAAATATTAATAATACCCTCCCCGAGACGGCATTCCAACAACTACGTCTGGCAGAACCACGACAGTTGTTACGGAACCCTAAATCAATCGGGCAGCGTAACTATTATGAAACTGGGGTTATAATACTTACAACGGAGCAGAACTTTGCTAATTAGGGGTATAGTACCCGACTATAATGCTAAATACTTTCAGAATTCGAGTTTGTGATTGAAATGTGAGCGACGGAATTTGTAATCTGATGCTATCTATTTATAGTTGTGATTTCTGGTCCTGTCGCGGCCCGTGTAAAAGACAAGGGACCCTTACGCGGCCCGCGTCAACATTGGTCAACGCTGTAGCTTAGTTGGGTCAGCTAGTAGGTCCGCCACGATGTCGACACGTGTCGGCCTCTGGTGTAATCGCTTGTAATGATCTGTCGCGGCCCGCGTAAAGTTGAGGTGAGGTCTTACGCGGCCCGCCTCAACTTAAAATTTCAGATTTTTAATTTCTTTTATATGTTATAATCTATTTTGGGCTCGGTTTTCACATACGGGGCATAATATAAGACATATACGGATATTTTAAGATATAATAGGGTATACAAAATATAATAAGGGTGTTGGTTTTACACAGGGTTGTTACAACGGTTCTATGAAATCTATAAATACCCCCACCCTCTTGCTTCAAACTCAAACTTTGATCTGATTTGGCTCTCTAAGTTGAAGTTATACACTTCATACCTGAGAGTAATCGGATCAAAACTCCATAGCTTGGACCCGTTGTAAGTCCTCTTTCGTTCTTTTATGTGTTTTAAGCACGAAAGTCAAACTGTATTTGACTTTCAGCTTTGACCAGTTTATGGTCAACATGAAGTTCGTTTGAACTTCGCAACGTGCGCGTAATCACGATGGTTATAGTCCCTAGTGACTATACCTACTGATTACCACGTTGTTTAGGTGTAGTGACGAGTCGTAGTTTCGGTCAAAATGCGTATTCTTGCGTATTTTGCAACCAAACTATTCTTGGGTATCAAAACCCTTTGTTTTGATATCTAATTTTTTTTCTAAATTCATTAAACATGTTTTAACATTTTAAACTCGTCACTTTTAGTTTAGTGCTTATATAGGGTCGTAAGATAAGCGGTCTAAACAACCGCTTAGACTTTCGAACCCGACCCATTTGGTCGATCATTAGGATCTGACCAAACACATTAGGTGACCATAGTTGTATAAGGAATAACCTTCCAAGGTTATACCTTATGGTCACGTCGTTTAGTTAGTTGTATGATAGGTAGTTTATATGCCTTAGGAAAATGACCAAAATGCCCTTTTTGCGCATAAATTTATTTTAAGCATATGTAAGCTAAATTTTGACATCTAAATTGATTAGGCAACAATATTAGACATGTTAAGGCATATTTTACTTATCATAGGACTTGTTAGGCGGTCCGAACGCGTTCTACGTGAACGACGCGTTAAAGTAGCGTAAGCTACCTAAACGAGTCGTAATGGGTCGTAAGCACTTAGGATAGGTTCTGTTTTAGAATGTAGGTTTTGTTAAGCCATATTACATGAGTTCTTACACTCATTTGGTTTACGAAACCTCATTTTATCCGATCCTCCGATTTAGGTCCGTTTATTAACATAGTTACCTATATTAGGTGCCGTTTGATTCCGTGATCTTTCTAGCATTGCTTGGTGGTTATCCAAAGACTATTGAGAAATCTCAAGTGAGTACATAGACCCCTCTTTTACTGTTTTTTAAACGTTTTGGGGTGAAACATATGTGCCTACTTGTTACTTTCATGCCTCCCATGTTTTCATATCATATACTTGCTATGTTCATTAGTACACTACTAGTACATGATTTCATTATGTTTTTGCTATGTATGTCCATTTAGTGCATACTTAGTACATCGTTTTACATTTCATTTCGTGCTATGTATGTCCATTTAGTGCATACTTAGTACATTATTTTACATTACATTTCATGCTATGTATGTCCATTTAGTGCATACTTAGTACATAATTTTACATTTCATTTCATGCTATACTTAGTACATTATTTTCATAAAACATGCTTACATTTTGGTATGACATTTGGTTTGTTTAAATGGCTTAAAAATACATTCATTAACATTAGCTACGCCGTTCGTTAGTAGGTAGTGGTACCATAGGAATTGACAACTCCCGTTCCTGACATCCTAGGTATGTTTGGATGAAAGGAATGACCGAATTCGATACACATAACTCAGATAAACCTTTAATTCGTTTAAGGGTTTATCGCCACAGTCTCAAGGCTTGAATGTATGCATTTTCACAATACCGCATAGATGTTTGTATCAGTAAAGCATGCATTATTTACAAAACATAACTTTTGATTATTATTTTCTCAAATGCAATGTTTTGTACATTTCTTTCTTATAGGTCGAGTAAATGCTTTTAATCAATAAAGGCTTTTTATTCACTATACATTACATTTGTTTACACAATAACATTTCAACATTTGTTTAAACATTACATTTAGTTATACATGAACATTTTTACATTGGTGGTTTGTTTGGGTAAGTGATTTAAATAACGAGACGTGTGTAATATGATAAAAGCATGGTGGGTACGCCACTGGTACTTCCTATATATAAGTTCTTTTATGATATTACATATCGTAGCGTTATTTAAACCATTTCAATTTTGACATATTACATTTTACACAATTAACATATCTTTACAAAACATTGTTTTACAAACAACACATTTTATACAAACTTATTTTTACTTGGTTATTTGCTTAACCATACATATTTCTTTTATATCATCTGTTTCCTTATCGATTTTTATATGATTTATAAAACAAAAAAATTTTACAAGGTTCATGACTACTTTTGATAAACATTATCTTATAAACTTACAAGTCATGAATCCTAAATCAATAAAACCTATGTATCTCACGGGCATTTTTATGCTGACGTACCTATTTTCACATGTGTTTCAGGAAATGTAGCATAGGATTGATCAAGTTACACATAGGCAGACTCGGGCCTTAGTGACAATAAAAGATGCAAGACTAGTTAATTATGTTATGCTTCCTTGTTGTTAAGACATTATAATTTCTTTTAATCAATAAAACAACATTTAAATTTCCTTGTGTTACGAAACAATGATTCTGTTACAACACTCCCCGATGTTTCTGCCACGATTTGTTGTCTTACGTGGTCGAGGTGTGACAACAGTCTCAAGCCTTGAATGCCTGCATTTTCACAATACCGCATAGATGTTTGTATCAGTAGAGCATGCATTTATTTCACAAAACATAACTTTGATTTCAAATGTGTTTTACTTCAATACCTTGTTTTGTGCATTTTTATATATGGTTTAGTTGATATATTTCACTTGCCATACATGATATTTGGTTACACATTACATGATTTACATTTGACATAAACATCTTGACATTGGTTTACACATTATATGATTTACATTTTGATAATAGACAATTATTTACACATAAACATTTGACAATTGGTTTAAACATGAACAATTTACATTGGTGGTTTCTTTGGGTAAGTGATTTAAGTAACGAGGCATGTGTAATATGACAAAAGCATGGTGGATACGCCGCTGGTACTTCCTATATATAAGTGCTTTTATGATATTACATATCGTAGCGTTATTTAAATCATTTCAATTTAGACATATAACACTTTACATAAATAACATATTTTTCACAAGACATTGTTTACAAAACAGTTTGTTTTATACAACTCATTTTACTTGGTTATTTAATTAACCATACATCTTTCTTTTATATAATTTGATTTCTTATCAAGTTTTTCATAAGATTTATAAAAGAAAACACTTAACAAGATTCATGACTAATTTTTATTAAACATTTCTTTAAACTTAAGTCATGAATCCTATTTTAATAAAACCTATGTATCTCACAGGCATTTTTATGCTGCCGTACCTATTTTCACATGTGTTTTCAGGAGCTGTTGCATAGGGATGATCAAAGATACACTTAGGCGGACCTGTGCCTTAGTGACATAAAATGAAGCTAGACTAGTTAACTCATGTTATGTACTCTTGTTTCTGTTGATTTAAGACAATGTGACACCTTTGTTTATAAATAAAACATAACTTTAAATACCATGGTTGTGAAACAATAATCCTGTTACAACACTCCCCGAAGTTTCCGCCACGATTTGTTGTTTTACGTGGTCGGGGTGTGACAGAAGAGTTGGTATCAGAGCCAATGGTTATAGGGAATTAGGTTATTAGTAATGCTTTGACCTAGACTATAACTTTTCTAGGACCCCAACACAAGTTATCTTGTGTTTAGATCTTAAAATATGCACTTCACCTATCCTTAGGTGATTGCCAAAACAAGAACCCAATTTTCCAAATCGATTTTTGAAAATCAATCATCTGTTTTCAAATAATTTATTATAAGGTTTTGAACCCTTCAATTTTTCAGAATGATTTTAAAAATTTAATCATCCATTTTGAATGATTCTTTTGGCCTTGTGCCTTCCAAGTTTTAAAAATCTCATCAAAGTTTTGGGTTCTAAATAGTATGAACACGTGCAAACTGGAAGGGTGAATGCCT